>OZ007496.1:96271882-97471882 GCA_963931805.1 Microdon myrmicae
TATATTTTAAGAAAGTACTCTTTAGAATATAGGAAAAAAATAGAGAATACATATTCAAAATCAATTCTATAGGCGCCTATCCGTATAATCAATATAAAAGGTGATTATATTATGATATACACAGAAACAAGTGCAAACAGTAAACAAATAACAAACTAATTTATCAAGTTGATGAAATAAAAACATGGTAACACATAATAAAAAGTATTTATTAACGTTTTAGGTAAAACAAATTTAGATTAAATTTCCAAAGACAATTTTCTTAACGAGCGCACGCTAAACACCCAAAAAATATCAACCTTTACGATGCGGGACTAACCTATGACCAATCGAGCACTAATATCGATTGATAAGAAGGCAGAGTAGACTACTCCCTTATTGGAGTCCATTAAATACATAAAGATTGAAGACAGCTTTCCCGATAGCTTTACTGGTTACATTTCATTTGGTGAACATTATCAATTTATCTGAGATGCTGAACCCCTCATTGTCGTATATATTTCTACTTTGGTTATCATACACTTCGTAGTCAGAACGTCATGGTAAGTTTTTAATTTCACGAACTTAATAAGTCAGAGTTTAAAATATATTTATATATATTGTCGCGGACCCACAAATGAATGTACTGGAGGAATTTAGTACGTTCACATCTGCTTGCCATGAGAACTGTCACCCGACAGCTGACTACGCATCAGTAAAGGGACGCCACCTAAGCCTCACCCCGATTTGAACGAGCACAACGGTTGCCTGTTCAGTCTTCATTCGTCCTTCACAACGCGTGCTCACCGCCAAGTTGTAAGTTCCAAAGTTTGCCATTTCAATTCACTTACATAGCACTACTTCATACTTTTATTCCTGCAATCTCCTATTGTTTTCTAATGTATTTCGGCTGGATGCTGAACTAAGATCTATAATCGGATGTTATATAAAAAGGGAGCAAATATCATAAAAATCGATTGCAATCACTGTGTTTATGTATAAGATTTCCCAAAATAAATGTATCAGCAACTTAGAGAGAAGTTTTAATCAAAAGCCAAAAAAAGTAAGAAATAATAAACTCACCACCATGTATGGAGACTTTTCACAAACATTAATTGTTTCTTTGAGCCGCATTTTTATCGCTGTACAGTGCGCGATTAGTCGCACCCGCGGTACAGTGAAAGTGCAAATGCCCGCGGTGCAAGTGTTTAACTACCAACGGTGTTGACGACGCATCGGTTTCTCTATCATCCGGACGTTCCTGAATTCACATCACATTTCAGACGTCACTCCCTCGGCTGCGTCGTCAACGAAGACTCGGGGCGCTTTCACCCAAGATTCGCCCTTCAAGTGGCCACAATGTCCCAGATCGAGGAACTCATCGCCGCCCAGTTCGCAGCACAGGACAGGATGTCTCGCGCTTTCCTCAACCTCCAGGACAAGGGACAACCAACCCTGACCATGATTGAGGCGCTCAAACGCCACCTTCGCCTCGAATGTGATGGTATTATAGCGTTTGGGATGATAGTGAAGAACGTGTGATTCGAACTGACGGTATGACAGTTAGAATCACCAAAAATTGAACCAAAGCGCAACCCATCAGGTCACCGCCGTGTGTACGAATTCGATTTCTAAACTCAATTACATTCAACTGATGTGGATTTGTTATGTTATCGCTATGGTATACGGCTCTGATGCATTTTCTTATTCGATTTTCCTTCGGTTTTTTTTTTTTTTTTTTTTTGATTTCGGTGTACTTCACTATTTGCTAAGGCGTCACGAAAAAATCATACACATGGCAGCCCCCGAGCATCAAAAACAGGGATACGTCGCGGAAGATATCACCGTCCAGGCCGAGGAAGTTTATCTCGACGAGCAGGCAAAGCTCACCGATGCCAAATACGAGCTCGACTCATACTTCCCGGCAATATCCGCAGCCCCGACCGACGTCATTGTCAACCCCATCGCCGCTAGTGAACTGGCTTCAGTGCAGCTACCGCCGCTCTCAACCAAGCAGCTGGAAAAGACCCCCCCGCAGTCAATCGCCAACAAGAATGCCACTAATCTGATACCCAACCCCAAGCCCCGTGTCCCAATGCAAACAACATCTCCGGAATCACTGAGGCAATAAGCTCCATGCATGTTCTTCCGGGCCTCATACTACATCTACACCTGTGAAGGCTTTCGGTCGCTCACATCTGCCCGGCGGAAGTCCTTTGCGGACAACAGGAGCTTGTGCTACAACTGTTTGGGTCGCCGCCGGCTATAGGACTGCCACTCCAGCAGGCGTGCCGGCAATGCCAGCGAAAACATCACACCTTGCTGCATGTCGGGACAACCACCATCAACAGGACGACCTCATCGGCTCCAAGAGTGGGCGCAGGACTCGCCCCGCGAATCAAATCCATTGAAAGGATCTGCCCACACACAATCAACACTGCTCCCCAGCAAACCGCACCGCTCGCAACCGTTTGAGTCATCTTCACATCGGCACTCCAAGGGAAGTTTGAAGTTCCAGCATTTGTTCAGCGACTGCCGTTTCACAAAACCATGCAGACAGTGTCAGCGACGACACCACACCCTACTTTACGCTGGTATGGCCACAAACACTACACTGCCTTGCCATAACGGCTCCCGAAGTTGGACCACCAACGCCCCCACCCCGCCCCACCTCTCGGATTACATGCCACCCCCACGACTCCTGCCCTGAGATCTCCCCCTCGTGGCAGGCTTGTAACTTGCAGACTCAAGCATCCCATCAACAGACTGGGTGGAAATCATCATCGGGGCCGACCTGCACCCTTCCCTCATCCTAGAGGAGGTGAAGAAGTCCGAAACTCCAGGCCGCATCGCACCGGGTACTAACTTGGGGTAGATGCTAACAGTCGCAGCACTCACCAGATCATCCAGTCCCGGCGTAACGAGATCCACCATCACTCACCAGGTGGCCATTGATCGTGGTTTGCGACCTTACAACTCCAACCCAGATCAATTCGCTGGTTCTGCGGCCACAAAGCGCAATGGACCCCAATGAGTGGACGGAAGGTCCCGCCGCCATCGGCCCTATGGGCTATCCCAGAGATTGACGAAACACACCCCCAACGACCACCTGCGGGACGCGACCACCGGATATCTCCCTACCGCGGCAAGTAACCATAAGGGCGAGGGGTCACCGAGAACCTCACAACATCGTCGGAGCCGACCACCATCGCCGCGAAAAACGAGAAACAACACGAAATCCCTCAGCGCTCCTTGTGGCGGGCGGTCTCTTCCCGTAACTTCCCGTTCACCTCATGGAAACATCCTCATTCCACTCAAACCAACAACCTTTTTCAACAACCAGCAGCAGACAACACCCCACCGGCACCAAGCATAACCTCGGCCTCGGGGCCCTCTCCCTTTGACCAGGATGATTCGCCAATAATTGACGAAGGCGGGCGGAATGTTGCGGATTCACCAATGAATGTATTGGAGGAATCTAGTACGTTCACATCTGCTTGCCATGAGAACTGTCACCCATCAGCTGACTACGAGTCAGTAAAGGGACGCCACCTACGCGTCACCCCTATTTGAATGAGCTCAACGGTTGCCTGTTCAGTTTTCATTTGTCCTTCATAGCACGTGCACACCGCCAAGTTGTAAGTGCCAAAGTTTGCCATTTCAATTCACTTAAATAGCATTACCTCATATTTTTCTTTTCCTGCAATCTCCTATTGTTTTCTAATGTATTTCGGTTGCATGCTGAACTAAGATCTATAATCGGCTGTTATATAAAAAGGGAGCAAATATCACAAAAATCTATTACAATCACTGTGTTTATGTATAAGAATTCCCGAAATAAGTGTTTCATCAGCTTAGAGAGAAGTTTTAATCAAAAGACAAAGAAAGTAAGAAACAATAAACTCACCACCATGTATGGAGACATTTCACAACCAATATTGTTTTATATTGCTGGAACACACGTGTTTCCGACATACGTTGATGTAGGGTGAGTTTTTCTGAGGTATTGTATTTTGCAATTTTATAAAACACAAGACATTCATTTAAATAATTACACGTGATTTTATTTGGACGATAATTGTGTGTCATTAATGTTTGAATATAATTTTTGGCAAGTTTCAATAACCCTTTGGAGCATTTCTGGGTGTTTTACGACAATAACGCGCCGAACTATTGCTTCCGAGTGTTCAATAGTCCCTGGCTTATCAGCGTAAACAAGTGACTTCAAATATCCAGAAAGAAGATAATCCAGCGATATTAACTCACATGAACGCAGTGGTCAGTTTCTCGATAATAGTAGTTCATCAAACATTTCTTTCAATCAATTAATTGTATGGCACTCTATATGGTGTGTGGCCCCTGATGCCAATACTATCCAACTCAGACAGAAAAAAATTAGTAATCCTGTCTCTATACCGGTCTCCGTTTATTGTGATGCCTTCACCGATGATTCCTTCGGCCCAAAAACCACACCAAATGGTGACTTTTGTGGATATAATGGATTTTCAGCAATGGGCGGCTTACTATTTTCACTCGAAATGCGACAATTCTGCTTATTGACATTTCCATTAAAGGAAAAATGATTTTCGACACTGAAGACCAGCAAGTGGACCTAGTGCGGGACGAGTTTATTGAACTGAATCATTATTTGCAGGGTAAGTTTAAATAATTTGATCTGGCGTGAGTGTATTCATTATGAAATAGTAAACCAAACTAACCAAAAATAATGTGTCAAATGTTAAAGTCCCTAAAAAAAGGTTAATGATTAAAGATCTATATTTCAAATTCAAACACCCTATATACTGGGTGTCCTCTAAAAAGCGTGCCACCTTTTGATAGTTGTTTTTTTAAGAATAATAATAAAGGGAGTCGTTTTTCAACTTTCATCTCTCCTCCTCCTCTGCATGATCGAAAAAGAACAAGAGTCTGGATGTGAACTTCGTCTTAGATGGACATTAATTATAAAGCCTGTCATGTTTTAAAGATTATTCAAAGACTCACTTCTTAATCAGCGTCAAGCATGGACGTGAAATTAAAATCCGATCGTCCTTGTTGTTTTAAGAATAATAATAGAGAGTCATCATCATCATCGGCACTACAACCAGGAACCGGTCTTGGCCTTATTTAGCAAGTCCTGGGGCTTGTTAAATTTTCCATAATGATTTATTTTTTCTGGGCAAGGTCATTAGTCTTGCGCCAGGGGCTCCCCGACGGGGAATCGAACCCCGGTCTCCCGGGTGACAGGCGGGTATACTAACCACTATACTATCGAGGAGCCCAATAATAGAGAGTGTAGTGCTCTAAAAAGCCCTACCACCTTTTTCCCCCATTCCTACATCCAAATCCCAGCTATATTACCCTAAAACCCAAAATCCTGCCAAAAACCGAAAAAGCCCAAACATGATCCAAAATTCGCAATAAACGAATCAAATATTCGTTTATCGCTTAACATTTGCCCCCACAGCATAATTCAATCCAAAATCTAAAGTAGAATTAAAATCCACAATAAACGAATCTGATATTCGTTTATCGTTTCACATTTACCCCACGGCATCATCAAAATCCAAAGTTCAGAGATCGTTATTTCTATCTAAAAAATTCCATTAAGCTAAACAAATAGAAAACCAAAATCTAGATAAATATCCACATCTGCGCAATAGTTTCGTAAGAATTCAAGAAATTGAATTCTTATCTTAAATAAACATTGAGCATCTCACTCAGGATACCAAAATCGGAATTTTTGTATGAAATTGTGTATTTTCGAGATACAAATCTCGATTTGTGTCTCTTTATAAAGGAACAGCAAAGTGATATCTGAGTTCAGTGTTAAAATTCAGTATCCAGGATCAGTTCACTTCAGATCAGTATCCCACACTCAGCATCCAGATTCGGATGAGTATCCAGTATAGGTCCCGTAAAATTCAATATTAAAATTCAACAGTATTAAATTATTCCGCGTGCAGTACAAAACTGTACATCTAAGATTTTGTATCCAGGGACATCAAAGATTCTGAAATATTAAACTGATATCACGCCGAGGAGACGGAAAAAATAAACTATTACAGTAAGAAAACTCACTTTTCATTTTTACAAAATCCCCAAATTTTCAAGCAATCCCAGCGGAGACAAGGGCTTGCGAAAGGCCGAAAAAGCGAAAGTGAAACTAGGACCAAACTAAGGACGTTGCTCTTCCCGCAGGCATATGAGGAAACACGGCGACGTCCCTTTGTAGGACGGTTTTTTCAGGAGCGGTCTATAAGAGATCCCTCATCCTTTTCAGAAGGAGACACGCTCCCTGAAATTAAGCAACTACAGAATCATTACAAGAGCGTCATTTTCCAACCTTCGTCTTCGTCGGACGAAAGTTGAATTTGGAAAATAAAATAAGATGTGCCGTTTATGGAACATCGTGTTACACACACATCCCGTGTGTGATGAGGACTCATCGATGTCCACGATAACCATACAATATCGCACAGGAAAATATAAAACAACAGTGCATGGAGTGCTCAAAGATAACGGTTATCACGCTTATGACATTCGATGGATTCAAAGCTTTCAAGGGATTACCCAAGAAGAGTACGCTTCTGTCGTGCAACCGTACCTAAACATCAAGAAGACCCCGACTTCTCTCACACAATTTTGTGGTCTGATGAGCCGCCCATTGACATCGCAGCTAAAGAAAACGTTGCGTTGCATGAGGTCTCACAAGAGAATCGCCGGAGAATGCGGCCACTATCAAAGCTCTCAAACCTAAGAGAATGGCCACGAAGGTGGGATTCTTCCACTAAATGAAGATGGACCCACACCATGATATCTGATATAGAAACCTAGGTAAAAAGAAAACGTGGCGAGCTGAATAACCACTTGACTCTGCTAATATCAGGACATGTAGGCTTTCGGCAAAACTCACACAAGTATAAGCATATCAATCACCCATACTGCTTGTATAGCGAAGGTAAAATAGAAAATGCAGAACACGTACTCACAGAGTGTGTGTGATTCGAGACCGCACGAACGATTTTGGAGAGATATATGAGACGGACAGCTACTGCGGTAAGAGTAATAGAATAGTTCCAAACAAGCATCATCATCATCATCGGCACTACAATCGGGATCCGGTCTTGGCCTTATTTAGCAAGTCTCTGGACCGGTATCCGGCCCTTATCCGAGACTTGTTAAATTGTTCATAATAATTTGTTTTTCCAGGCAAGGTTATTAGCCTTGCGCCAACCTTTTTCAGGATGCCGCTATATATACCCTGTGAGTAGGGCGTTAGAATATACTCACAGCTAGGCCGGCTTGTCGTAAGAGGCGACTAAAGGCCGAGTGGTAGCCGGGGTCCCAACGCCCTATGCCCCCGGTGAAATACCACCCATCAAGCTTTAGGCTCCGTGAAATGGTCGGGAGAAATCCCTGGCCATCTTTCGGAGCTTGGCTGATGGACCGGTTTGAGAAATGGTTGGTTAGGTGGTAGTCGGTCCCAAGGTGAGATACCACCCCGTCACGCTGTACATTTTGTGATCTCGCCCAGATAAATCTTCGACGGTGTTTCGGGTGTGTGGCTTATGGCCCGGACTGACACGGTACCTTCTGATATAAAGAATTCCGGAGGTAAACTAGTCTCCCATTCGGATCTCCGGGGGGACTATGTCAGGGGGAACATCATGCGGATATCATGATGAATGGTGGAACTTTGGGAGGTTCGTCATCGCATAATCGGGCTCGCTCTCGAGGCTCTGCCCACGCTCGACTGGTGACGGCATTTTGTAATATCAGGGGCATCGGTTTCACCAATATGAATGTAAACGCCGTCCACCAATATTTGCAAACAACGAAACCTGATATACTTGCCCTAACTGAGACCCAGGTCTATTTGTCAACTGATTCGACATATCTTCGTTGCTCAGGATACGACTTACATTCGAGATTTCGTTTTAAGGGCGGATTCAGCGTCTTCGCGCGGCCCGATCTGACTTGCCAGAGGATGGAGACGTTGGAACCCAATAATTTTGACATCATATGGTTGAGGGTCGTGCTGAGGAATTCCGTTCAATTTCTTTGTTGTCTTTACCGCTCCCCGAATGACGATCGACCGGCGACATTTTTCGACCATCTTTCACATACCGTCCACTGGATACAGATCAACCACCCAGATTCTGAAATTGTTGTCCTTGGCGATTTTAATGTGCACATTTCCAGCTGGTTGTTACATTCTAACAGAACCGACGAGGCTGGGAGGCTGGCGAAGATGTTTGCTGTAAGCCACATCTTGACTCAACTCGTGGGGGAGCCAACGCGAGTACCGGATGCCCGAGGACGACGCATGCAATCAGACGATTGATACTGCGAAGAAAGCTCACAACGACAGGGTGATCAATAAGCTACTTCGGTGCCCGTCTAGTTCGCGCTCCTTCTGGTCAATGGCAAAGGCTGTCAGCAGTAACTTCGCATCCTCCTCTTTCCCTCCGTTGGTGACAGACAGCGGGACGTTAGTCACGAATTCAAAGGACAAAGCTAATGTGTTCGCGAAATTATTTTCCGCGAATTCAAACCTCGACCCCGGCCTTTTGCAGCCACCTGTGATCTCGTCGGTACTGTCTTCGATGCGGGATGTGAGATTTCGTCCGCGCACTATTCAACGCATTCTACGTGAACTGGATTGTAGGAAGGCAACCGGCCCGGACGGAATACCAGCTATAGTCCTTAAGAACTGTGCTCCAGAACTATCGCCGGTTCTTGGCAGACTCTTCCGCTTATCTTATGCACGGAGGACCTTTCCTGCCTGCTGGAATATCGCTTGAGTTTAGCCAGTTCTAAAGACGGGAATAAAGTGTCTCCCACAAAATTACCGCCAGATAGCATTACTGTCTATTTATCTAAGGTAATGGAAAAGTCATCAATACGAGTACAGAGTTAGTTAAGTATTTGGAGTGCTACGGACTTCTGAATGATCGTCAATACGGATTCCGTGGCAGGCGGTCCACGGGAGACCTTTTGACACTTATAACCGATATATGGGCATCTGCGATTGAACGGCATGGTGAGTCAAGGGCGGTCGCATTAGATATCTCCAAGGCTTTTGACCGCGTCTGGCACGGGGCATTCCAGAACAAACTTCGTTCATATGGATTTTCCCAACAGCTTTGCGACTGGACGAGGAGCTTCCTCAAGAATCGAACGATCCGGGTTGTTGTGGATGACGAGTGTTTGGATCTGTATCCTGTTAATTTGCGGGTGCCCCAGGGTTCTATTTTGGCTCTAACCTTGTTTTGCTTCACATAAATGATTTGTTGGAGACAACGGATAACAAAGTGTTCAGTTTTGTGGATGACAATACGTTTGTTTCCTCCTTTTCGAGTGTTCGGCCGATTGGTGCATCTACGTCGCATCAGCTGAGATGTAGACAGATTGACTCTCTGAATCAGGATCTAGATAGGGTCCTGCAGTGGGGAAAGGCCAATCTTGTCGACTTCAACGCAACGAAGACCCAGTATACAACATTCACAAAGAAACCTGGATCATCGGTTCCACAGCTGATGATGAGTGGCCGGGCCCTCGAGGCTGGGGAAAGTTTGAAATTGCTCGGCGTCACGGTCTGTGGGAATGTATTATGGCATAAACACGTATCGGGTATCGCCAGA
Organism: Microdon myrmicae; assembly: GCA_963931805.1. Lineage (NCBI taxonomy): Eukaryota > Metazoa > Arthropoda > Insecta > Diptera > Syrphidae > Microdon > Microdon myrmicae. The sequence continues at coordinate 96,281,506 of OZ007496.1, forward strand.
TCAGCCTCAGGAAAATTGAGCTATCTTTTTAGAGCCAAGAAATATTTTACTCCAACCCAACTTCTTCTCCTATATAAATCCCAAATTAGACCCGCGCTCGAATATTGCTCTCATGTTTGGAGCTCGGCTCCTAAACATACCCTCGACCTACTTGACAGCGTACAAAGACGAGCGATCCGGCTGATCGGGGACTCGGCGCTGACGTCGGGACTACAGTCGCTATCACATCGAAGGCGCGTGGCCGACCTCTGTCTGTTCTACAGATATTATCACGGGTGCTGTTCTTCGGAGATTCTTGGCATTGTTCCACGCAATTCGGTCTATATGCGCTCCACAAGACAATCCGACGGATCGCACCCGTTTGTGGTTCATCTCCCGACAGCGCGAACATCCCTGTATCAGAACTCGTTCCGTTACAGAGCGGGGAAGCTGTGGAACTCCCTTCCCACGCGAGTGTTCCCGGAGCGTTACAACCTGCAACTGTTCAAAAAGAACTGCAACAGTTATTTGATGGCATCTCGGGGCGCCCACTCGACGCTATAGGTTCGCCTCTCCCGAGAGAAGTTTAATAAAAAAAAAAAATAAAAAAAGCCTGTCATGTTTTAAAGATTATTCAAAGACTCACTTTTTAATCAGCGTCAAGCATGGACGTGAAATTAAAATCCGATCGTCCTTGTTGTTTTAAGAATAATAATAGAGAGTGTAGTGCTCTAAAAAGCCCTACCACCTTTTCCCCCCATTCCTACATCCAAATCCCAGCTATATTACCCTAAAACCCAAAATCCTGCCAAAAACCGAAAAAGCATCATCAAAATCCAAAGTTCAGAGATCGTTATTTCTATCTGAAAAATTCCATTAAGCTAAACAAATAGAAAACCAAAATCCAGATACATATCCACATCTGCGCAATAGTTTCGTAAGAATTCAAGAAAATGAATTCTTATCTTAAATAAACATTGAGCATCTCACTCAGGATACCAAAATCGGGATTTTTGTATGAAATTGTGTATTTTCGAGATACAAATCTCGATTTGTGTCTCTTTATAAAGGAACAGAAAAGTGATATCTGAGTTCAGTGTTAAAATTCAGTATCCAGGATCAGTTCACTTCAGATCAGTATCCCACATTCAGCATCCAGGTTCGGATGAGTATCCAGTATAAGTCCCGTAAAATTCAATATTAAAATTCAACAGTATTAAATTATTCCGCGTGCAGTACAAAACTGTACATCTAAGATTTTGTATCCAGGGACATCAAAGATTCTGAAATATTAAACTGATATCACGCCGAGGAGACGGAAAAAATAAACTATTGCAGTAAGAAAACTGACTTTTCATTTTTACAAAATCCCCAAATTTTCAAGCAATCCCAGCGGAGACAAGGGCTTGCGAAAGGCCGAAAAAGCGAAAGTGAAACTAGGACCAAACTAAGGACGTTGCTCTTCCCACAGGCATATGAGGAAACACGGCGACGACCCTTTGTAGGACGGTTTTTTCAGGAGCGGTCTATAAGAGATCCCTCATCCTTTTCAGAAGGAGACACGCTCCCTGAAATTAAACCACTACAGAATCATTACAAGAGCGTCATTTTCCAACATTCGTCTTCGTCGGACGAAAGTTGAATTTGGGAAATAAAATAAGATGTGTCGTTGATGGAACATCGTGTTACACACACATCCCGTGTGTGATGAGGACTCATCGATGTCCACGATAACCATACAATATCGCACAGGAAAATATAAAACAACAGTGCATGGAGTGCTCAAAGATAACGGTTATCACGCTTATGACATTCAATGGATTCAAAGCTTTCTGTCAAGGGATTACCCAAGAAGAGTACGCTTCTGTCGTGCAACCCTACCTAAACACCAAGAAGACCCCGACTTCTTTCACACAATTTTGTGGTCTGATGAGCCGGCCATTGACATCGCAGCTAAAGAAAACGTTGCGTTGCAAGAGGTCTCACAAGAGAATCGCCGGAGAATGCGGCAACTATCAAAACTCTCAAACCTAAGAGAATGGCAACGAAGGTGGGATTCTTCCACTAAATGAAGATGGACCCACACCATGATATCTGATATAGAAACCTGGGTAAAAAGAAAACGTGGCGAGCTGAATAACCACTTGACTCTGCTAATATCAGGACATGTAGGCTTTCGGCAAAACTCACACAAGTATAAGCATATCAATCACCCATACTGGTTGTATAGCGAAGGTAAAATAGAAAATGCAGAACACGTACTCACAGAGTGCGTGTGATTCGAGACCGCACGAACGATTTTGGAGAGATATATGAGACGGACAGTTACTGCGGTAAGAGTAATAGAATAGTTCCAAACAAGCATCATCATCATCATCGGCACTACAATCGGGATCCGGTCTTGGCCTTATTTAGCAAGTCTCTGGACCGGTATCCGGCCCTTATCCGAGACTTGTTAAATTGTTCATAATAATTTGTTTTTCCAGGCAAGGTTATTAGCCTTGCGCCAACCTTTTTCAGGATGCCGCTATATATACCCTGTGAGTAGGGCGTTAGAATATACTCACAGCTAGGCCGGCTTGTCGTAAGAGGCGACTAAAGGCCGAGTGGTAGCCGGGGTCCCAACGCCCTATGCGCCCGGTGAAATACCATCCCATCAAGCTTTAGGCTCCGTGAAATGGCCGGGAGAAATTCCTGGCCATCTTTCGGAGCTTGGCTGATGGACCGGTTTGAGAAAAGGTTGGTTAGGTGGTAGTCGGTCCCAAGGTGAGATACCACCCCGTCACGCTGTACATTCTGCGATCTCGCCCAGATAAATCTTCGACGGTGTTTCGGGTGTGTGGCTTATGGCCCGGACTGACACGGTACCTTCTGATATAAAGAATTCCGGAGGTAAACTAGTCTCCCATTCGGATCTCCGGGGGGACTATGTCAGGGGGAACATCATGCCGATATCATGATGAATGGTGGAACTTTGGGAGGTTCGTCATCACATAATCGGGCACGCCCTCGAGGCTCTGTCGACCGCCGGGTGGTAACAGCATTTTGTAACATGTGGGGCAGCGATTTTTCCAATACGAGTGTAAACGGCGTCCACCAATATTTGCAAACAACGAGACCTGATATCCTTGCCCTAACTGAGACGCAGGTCGATTCGTCAACTGATTTGACATATCTTCATTGCTCAGGATACGACTTACATTCGAGATTTCGTTTTAAGGGCAGAGCCTCCGTCTTCGAGCGGTTCGATCTGGCTTGCCAGAGGATGGAGACGTTGGAACCCAATAATATTGACATCATATGGTTGAGGGTCGTGCTGAGGAATTCCGTTAAATTTCTTTGTTGTCTTTACCGCTCCCCGAATGACGATCGACCGGTGACATTTTTCGACCATCTTTCACATACCGTCCACTGGATACAGATCAACCACCCAGATTCTGAAATTGTTGTCCTTGGCGATTTTAATGTGCACATTTCCAGCTGGTTGTTACATTCTAACAGAACCGACGAGGCTGGGAGGCTGGCGAAGATGTTTGCTGTAAGTCACAACTTGACTCAACTCGTGGGGGAGCCAACGCGAGTACCGGATGCCCGAGGACGACGCATGCAATCAGACGATTGATACTGCGAAGAAAGCTCACAACGACAGGGTGATCAATAAGCTACTTCGGTGCCCGTCTAGTTCGCGCTCCTTCTGGTCAATGGCAAAGGCTGTCAGCAGTAACTTCGCATCCTCCTCTTTCCCTCCGTTGGTGACAGACAGCGGGACGTTAGTCACGAATTCAAAGGACAAAGCTAATGTGTTCGCGAAATTATTTTCCGCGAATTCAAACCTCGACCCCGGCCTTTTGCAGCCACCTGTGATCTCGTCGGTACTGTCTTCGATGCGGGATGTGAGATTTCGTCCGCGCACTATTCAACGCATTCTACGTGAACTGGATTGTAGGAAGGCAACCGGCCCGGACGGAATACCAGCTATAGTCCTTAAGAACTGTGCTCCAGAACTATCGCCGGTTCTTGGCAGACTCTTCCGCTTATCTTATGCCCGGAGGACCTTTCCTGCCTGCTGGAAAATCGCTCGAGTTTAGCCAGTTCTAAAGACGGGAATAAAGTGTCTCCCACAAAATTACCGTCCGATAGCATTACTGTCTATTTATCTAAGGTAATGGAAAAAGTCATCAATACAGAATTGGTTAAGTATTTGGAGTGCAACGGACTTCTGAATGATCGTCAATACGGATTCCGTGGCAGGCGGTCCACGGGAGACCTTTCGACACTTATAACCGATATATGGACATCTACGATTGAACGGCATGGTGAGTCAAGGGCGGTCGCATTAGATATCTCCAAGGCTTTTCACCGCGTCTGGCACGGGGCATTGCTGAGCAAATTTCGTTCATATGGATTTTCCCAACAGCTTTGCGACTGGACGAGGAGCTTCCTCAAGAATCGAACGATCCGGGTTGTTGTGGACGGCGAGTGTTCGGATCTGTATCCTGTTAATTCAGCAGTGCCCCAGGGTTCTATTTTGGCTCCAACCTTGTTTTTGCTTCACATAAATGATTTGTTGGAGACAACGGATAACAAAATGTTCAGTTTTGCGGATGATAGTACGCTTGTTTCCCCCATTTCGAGTGTTCCGCCGATTGGTGCAACTGCGTCGCATCAGCTGAGATGGAGACAGATTGACTCTCTGAATCAGGATCTAGATAGGGCCCTGCAGTGGGGAAGGGCCAATCTCGTCGACTTCAATGCAGCGAAGACAAAATATACAACATTCACAAAGAAAAGTGGATCATCGGTTCCACAGCTGATGATGAATGGCCAGACCCTCGAGGCTGGGGAACTTTGAAATTGCTCGGCGTCACGGTCTATGGGAATGTATCATAGCATAAACACGTGTCGGGTATCGCAAGGTCAGCCTCAGGAAAACTGAGCTATCTTTTTAGAGCCAAGAAATATTTTACTCCGGCCCAACTTCTTCTCCTATATAAATCCCAAATTAGACCCGCGCTCGAATATTGCTCTCATGTTTGGAGCTCGGCTCCTAAACATACCCTCGACCTACTTGACAGCATACAGAGACGAACGATCCGTCTGATCGGGGACTCAGCGCTGACGTCGGGACTACAGTCGCTATCACATCGAAGGCGCGTAGCCGACCTCTGTCTGTTTTACAGATATTATCACGGGTACTGTTCTTCGGAGATTCGTGATATTGTTCCACGCAATTCGGCGTGGCCGTAGCCAAAGTAGCTATCCAAACAAGCATGGTCCGTAGCAAATCATATTCTATGTGAAATGATGCAGCAGTTGAGACGCGACAAGCGAAGTAACAGGTAAATTCGGTCCCGCCCCGCGATGGAATGTCAAAAGTTCCACGCGGATCAAAGGGAATATGTGCCTGGCGGGAGGTGGTTTTAGTCGGTAAAAAACAGACATGCCTCTGGATCGGTCCGGAAATATCTTTTGAAGATTTCCACCTTGCTACAAAAAAAAAAAAAAAAAAAAAAGAGATACTGTTCAGTCGAACGCTGGGCCCGATCATAAGTTTCATCATGATTAGCATCATTAGTCATTCATAATCAATACACATGGAAACTTATTTTATCTATTTTCTTCCTCTTGTTCAGTTGGCAGTGCGCTTTGACATTTATGGGTAGGGTAAAAACTTTATAAAAATATATTAAATAAATAAATAAATATATATCAAATAAATAAATAAATATATGTATATATATATATACATATATATAAAATTAGAAAAAAAAGACGCGTACCTATGGTAGAATTTAAATTGTTTTATCGAAACATTGTCTTGAATGCAAACGATGGAATGTTTTTGAACATAATTTTACATATAATTGAAAACTAACATAACATGTGGAATGAATGTTATTAAATTCAATATAATCAAAATTATCATATAAAAAATAACTAAATACCAACAACAACAATGCGAATACAGAAAGTCTAAGCTATTTTACTTCACGGCACATTGCAAAAGCTTATGTGAAAGGTCCTTTTTGTGTTTTGTTTTCCGAACATTTATTTCAGAAAACCTTACCTGGTGGAAAGCTGATGATTGCTTAAACACTTTAAGTTGCTGACAGTATGTGTCGTATATTTCTATCTACACTGAGCAAGAGACGATCTAGCTCAAGACGCAATTACATTCATTTATTGATTAGATAGATAAGAGGCTCTACTCATTGTGGTGGAAGTTTTTCGGATCGATATTAGTCCTTTATGTTTTCAGTGCAGTTTTTTTCTTCTAAATTTGCTAGTACTAAATGTGTTGTTAAGCGCAACGAAAAATATGCTTAATTAACAAAAGAATTCAAAGAATTGTAAACTTACTTAAGTAAAAAAATAAAATGAAGGTCTATATAAAATTAATGAAATAAAGTATCTAATTTCCTTTACGAAAACTTGAAATTAACCAAGTATTGCTATACCGTAAACTTACAATAGTGAGAGCAACCAAATTGTGAAAATTAAGATGGGCCGGACACGTGGCGCGAATGGGCAACGACAGGACCGTGCATAGAATTCTTGACGGTAAGCCAACCGGAAAGAGACCGACGGGGCGGCCGCGACGGAGATGGGAGGACAATGTTAGGTTTGACCTCGAGGAGATCGGATCAGATGGTCGAACGTGGAAGGAGAGCGCGGGGGACAAAGAACGATGGCGGAGTCGAGTCGGTGAATTCATGAACTTGCGGGTTCCTACAGGCCAATAAATAGTAATAGTAATTGAACAATGGGTTTTTAACCCGAAAGTGTTCTTAAGATATTTGTACGAATTCGAATCTTCGGAAACAGGTGACTTCTTTTGTATTTTTCAATTCCATATATGGGATGGAATATTTAAACCTTCGGAATCTCACGGCTCTGTAGCTTTGACATCTGTTTTCAGAACGGCTTATGATAGCCCATGTACATTCAGTCAAATTATACCTGGGACTGTCACTCTGTAGCGAGACCAAAAATCTCCTTCTGTTAAAAGATCGTCTCTTTGGGAGATTTTTTTATCTCGAGGACACCTACATGCTTCGGCGATTACGCGACAGTACTGATCAGAGTTGTAATGTGAGTTGTTGTGCAAGACCACGTATTGTTAATTCTGCCCAACCCAAGCCAAGATTCGAAACTTTCCAATCAAGTCCTTGAATTTCCTCATGAGTCAATATAGATGGTAGTCGCATATCGTTGGCCTAATGGAACAAAAACAAAAACTCCCCTTTTGGCCAAATCTGGTCAATCACTATCTTCTAACTTTCCACTTGTTGATTGTAGTAATAAAAATTTAGTGTTTGACCATATGGTAATAGCTCGTAAAATCTTTTTCCAATCCCACCACTTAGCACAGCTAATCTTACTGGTGTGGCCACCGTTTGAACTGCTTCGTCGTGCTCTGATCAAGGTCGTTTCCGTACAATATGTGTCATATTTGTCATACGTTTAGGAATGGAGCAATTCCATTCCGTTTGGTTAAGGCTTCGCAGATGGAGAATCGATTCATGTTTTTTTTTTTCTTGCGTGGGGGAGTACAAGTACGACACCGATCAGGCAGAATGTGCGCTTCTGCTTCGAAATCCCTACGATCGGATTTAAAATGTGCAATCAATTTCGGGTATCTAAAGCAAACACAATATATCCAATTGCACTATCGGGTCGCGCGACAAGACTTCTGTGGGCTCTGAAGGTAACAAATGGATCTCCTAGTGCAGACGAAAGTGTGAAAATATACACGGGAGTGAAATGCAGTGCGGAAAAACTTCCTACCCTTTCCTTTCCTTACGTCGGGTTTTCTTCTGGTTCGCACCTATTAACACAGTATCAACCATTGATCGTCATCGTCATTGGCACTATAACCGGGATCCGGCCTTGGCCTTATTTAGCATGTAAAATTTGATAAATTTTCCATAATAATTTGTTTTTCCGGGCAAGGTTATTAACCTTGCGCCAAATCAAGCATTGATACTCGTTTGAATATACAGTGCTGGGAAAAATTATTCACTCAAACGTAAATGTTCAGTTTTATTGGAATGAGTAATAAACTTTTATACACCAACTCAGGAAAAACGTTATAATGGCTTAATTGCTTTTTTACTAGGAATGGTAATACAAATTTCGCCTTTGAAAAAATATAAACTCAGGCACTTTTATCGATCTCAGGCTTAGTTGAAACGCATAGCTTGGTATAACAAAAGTTCCTAAAAAACAATGCAAGCATTCTGGAGTGTTTGTAAACACATTTTTGTTTTACGTAGTAAAAGTTCTAAATATGCCCTGTGGGAAACAATTAACAGACATTGAAAAAACAAAGAAAAGTCGATTTACAAAATAGTGGAATGACGCAAAGACAAATTACCAATGAAATAAATCGCTCTCAAGATGTAGTTAAGAATTTTCTACAGGTCGGTATTGAAAATTACAGAAGAAATAAGCATCTAGGAGACCAACAAAATTTTCGCCGACGGTAAAACGAGCTGTTCTATATGAAATGTCCAAAATAGGAGCTTGTTTGGCTCCTCGATAGTATAGTGGTTAGTATACCCACCTGTCACGCGGGAGACCGGGGTTCGATTCCCCGTCGGGGAGCCTCTGGCGCAAGACCAATGGCCTTGCCCGGAAAAAATAAATCATTATGGAAAATTTAACATGCCTCAGGACTTGCTAAATAAGGCCAAGGCCGGTTCCCGGTTGTAGTGCCGATGATGATGATGAGGAGCTTCTTTGTCCTAAATGGTTCGGCGTTTTAATTTGGACTGCGATTCTACTAACCTTATTAGCCAATGGGCAATAGCCTCAAGCAACTTGAGGTATCGAAAGTGCTTGTGCAAACCACCACTCAAACAGCGACATAAGGAAGCATGCATTGAATTCATTGAAACATACGTCCAATACAGTGAAATGTGATCTCATGTGATCGATCTTCAGTGATGAGAAAAAATTTAATCTGAACGACCCCGACGGCTTCAACTACATTGGCATGATCTCAAGAAAGAAAGGAAAATCATGTCGCGCAACCCTTTAGGAGAAGAAGGAGTTATGGTGTGTGCAGCTGACATTCGAAATCTGAAAACAGAAATTGTTTTTATTTCTAGAAGAATGGACGCCAAACAGTACCAAGAAGTTTGGTAGAGCATCTTCTTTCTTTATTAACCCTAAAAGAGGACGACGCCATATTTCAACAGGACAACGCTCCTATCCATATAACACGAACGACAGTTGTTAACTAACCGCTGACGAGTCAAAACGTGCGCCTCTGGCTCGTGATCCGTGCTATAGCGTTTGTGATGATAGTGAAGAACATGTGATTCGAACTGACGCTATGTCAGTTAGAATCACCAAAAATTGAACCAATGCGTAACACATCAGGCTACTGAGCGTGTTTTGAATTCGATTTTTAAACTCAAGTATATTCCACTGATGTGAATTGTTATGTTATCGCTATGGTATACGACTGTGATACATTTCCTCATTCGATTTTCGTTCGGTGTTCTTCACTATTTGCTTGTGTTTTGTGTGTCTATCTGTTAGAGACGCCACAGTACCATCGGATCAACTGTGTAATCCGTTTAGGGTATCTTAAGTAAACACTGTTTCTGTTTTTCCTCTTTTTCGCATCTTTTTGCGTCCCTCAGGCATCGATACTCTCGATTGATTAATAATCTTTGGAGGATTTTGGTGTTTTGAGTGGCGTAATATTCGTCACGAAAGGGATGTAACTTGGATTTCGGCACGGGTCTAGTGAGGCACCTACTACAAGGGCATAACACCTGTAGTGGTTGCTTTCGCTTATCTATCGCCGGGTCCAACTTGCGTCCTTTTCTGAGGCGGTATTGGTTTTCTGGGTCAGGCCATTTCAATGGAATGGGAATTTCACGTCGATCTGTGTAACATTTGCGGCCTAAGATGCAAGTTCCCACATTGGTAACCAGAAACCAGCAATCCTTGCACTTAGCGAGACTTAGGTAATAATTAATACAGATATTTCCGATTTTACTATACTCGGTTATAACCTATTGTCTTTGTTCTTGCCACATCGTGGTCTAGCCACATACATACGAAGTGATATTGCATATCAGTTTCTGCCACAATATGGGCTCTGCTCCAATCCAGAATTTCATTTCTCATAACTAAAACTTCATGTTTTGGAAAAACAAATTATTAATTGGACAATTTAACAAGTCTCGGATAAGGACCGGATACCGGTGGAGAGACTTGCTAAATAAGGCCAAGACCGGATCCCGGTTGTAGCGCCGATGATGATGAAAACTTCACGTTCGTAAGCATATCATACATAACTGCTTTCTTTACAGAAGCCCAAATTTGGATAGAAACGCATCCTTTAACGAATTTGATGCTTGATCTGATTCCATCGATAAGATCTTGACTCTATATCCCCACACTGAAATCGTTATTGCGGGTGATTTTAATTTGCATAAGTCTTAGTGGGTTCGTCACTCCGGACACACAACACCTGATAGTCGTATGTTCACCTCTTTGCTGAATCAAACAATTTAACTCAACTCATCAATGAGCCAACACGGGTACCAGATATAGATGGTCATTCCGCCAACACACTGGACCTGTTTCTCACCTCAGATCCAAACAAATACACATTGAAGTTTCTTCGCCCTTGGGCACTTCAGACCACTGTGTCGTGTCAGCTAAATTTCCTCTAACCAACAGCAACGCTTACGAGAAAATTCCCAAAAGAACAGTATGGTTCTATGAGAAAAAACTGGCGACGTCTGAACGACTTTTTTGGGAAGTTAAATTGGTCGTTATTTTTCCTCAATAATGATGTTGACTCTATAGTGGACACATCGACGGACACGATTCTGTTTGGCATGCGAACCTTTATTCCCCACAGAGTAAAAAGTATCAAACCCAAGAGAAATATGTGGTTCGATTCTGGGTGCAGAGAAGCCATTAAGGCTAAAGTGTTGAGCTTCTGTTTGTATAATACAGAGGAAAGCCGGAATAGATTTAAGAGAGCTAGAAACGACTGCAATGTGCATATTCAACGCGCAAAGTTCTTGCATGGCCAGAGAGTGAGACAAAAATACTATCATAGGTAGTAGAAACTTCTTTGCGTTTGTGAAGAACATCCAATACTCGGTCTCCTCATCCATTCCTTCGCTAATAGTCGATGACATACCAGTGCACAAGAGAAAGCGAATCCACTTGCAGCACATTTTGCAACGAACTCAACGCTGCCTGATACCACATCAGTTCCGGCTCAACTTGAGCATAAGCAGCACACCATGAGCCAGATTCGTTTCCTAACGCGTAGCGTTGCCCGTGCACTCAAAGAGATAAACGCACACAAATCCACTGGTCCGTATGACATTCCCCCAATTGTCTTGTAGAGATGTTCTTCACTCTTTAAACCACTGCGGAAACTCTTCCATTTGTCTTATTCTACTGGCAATTTCCCAAATTGATGGAAGTCAGTGAACATTCAGCCAATTCCCAAAAGGGCGACAAATCATCCTTCTCTTCTTATCGACCCATAGCACTAACTTATATTCTCTCAAAGGTAATGGAATTACTGATTAACCGTCAACTTTCGAAATATCTGGAATCAAATGACATCCGCAATATGGCTTTCGTAGCAACAGGTCCACAGGAGATTTGATCTCGTACCTTACCGAAAAGTGGAGCCATTCCGTCCACTACTTCAGGGAAAGCAAGGTTATTGCACTGGATATCTCGGAAGCGTGCAACAGAGTTTGGTATCCAACCCTTTTATCAAAATTACATTCATATGGAGTGCACCATTCCTTGATCCGACTATCTTCTACTGATGTGCAAAATTAGGATTCGGCTCGCAGCAAACCCGCAGTTACGGTAGACGAACAAAAAGTTCGACATTGATAAACTAAAAGACCTACGCAAAAGGGGTGAATATCAAGACGAACTAAAGAGTAGATTTAGCATCCTAGAGAATGGGAGTAGTGGTGAAAAGGAAACCAACAATGTGGACACTAAATGGACATGGATCAGACACGTAATCAAACAACACCCCAAAAGGTATTAGAATTAAAGAAAACAATTAAGTCCAAACCTTGGTTTGACGATGAGTGTCTGGCGAAGATCGAACAATGTAAACGCCTCAGAGTGATCCACTTAGAAAGATATGATGAAGTCAACGCAGAAAGATACGCGACAATTCGAAAAGAGACAACGAGACATTTCAAACGCGAAAAACGCGAATGGAAGAAGACTCGGATCGAAAAAATCCTAGGAAATGCTAGAGCAAAGAACATCAGAGGTAGTAGAAATGACTACCGAGGGAGAGCCAAAATAATTCGAACCGCAAACGGCTGTCTGGTCACAGAAACAAACAATATCGTCACAAGATCGAAGCAGCACTTTGAAAACCTGCTCAACGTGCGCACCACCACAAATAAACGCACCAGGCGTACATACAGCCGAGCCTCAGATCCCAGAGCCCTCTTTCAACGAACTTGTAGACGCAATAAATCACAAGGCTCCCAGAGTCCCAGAGGTGTGTATACCGGCATAAAACCGATTAGAAATGGCTACCGGGGAGAGCCAAAATAATTGGAGACGCAAACGGATGTCTGGTCACAGAAATAAGCAATATCGTCACAAGATCGAAGCAACACTTTGAAAACCTGCTCAACGAGCGGACCCATCAACCACAAATAAACGCACCAGACGCGACGAATCGGAAAGAAGCAATGAGACTTTTCAAACGCAAAAAACGCCAATGGAAGAAGACTCGGGTCGAAAGAATCCTAAAAAATGCCAGAGCAAAGAACTAAGGTATGTATGCCGCCATAAATTCGATTAGAAATGGCTACCGGGGGAGAGCCAAAATAATTCGAGACGCAAACGGCTGTGTAGTCACGGAAACAAACAAGATCGAAGCAGCACTTTGAAAACCTGCTCAACGTGCGCACCCATCAATCACAAATAAACGCACCAGGCGTACATACAGCCGAGCCTCAGATCCCAGAGCCCTCTTTCAACGAACTTGTAGACGCAATAAATCACAAGGCTCCCAGAATCGACTGTATACCGGCAGAGCTTATGAGGCATGGAGGAGATTGTTGATTAAAACAATATGGGATGAGGAAGTCACTCCGGAAGAATAGGAAACCTCAATAGTCGTCCGCATCTTCAAAAAAGGCGACAGATCTGACTGCGAAAACTACAGAGGAATATCATTGCTCTCAACCACATACAAAATACTAACAAATGTCACACTGGCGCCAGGGCCAGAAGAGGTGGTCCTAGAAATCAATGAAGATAATCAAAATATATGATTACGGCGCGAGCAGGTGGTCCTCGGGGAACAAGATATTTGAAAAAGTTAAAGAATTTAAATATCTGAGAACAATACTGATGGCCAGAAACGAAATGTCGAAGATAATTAAAAAAAGACTACATTCCGGCAACACTAGTTGGCACGCAGTCAGTAAACTGCTGAAATTCAAACCGCTATCGCGGAATATAAAGCTCCGTGTTTATAGAACCGTAATCATGCCGATTGTTCTATACGGGTGCGAAACATGGGCTCTCACAAAACAGGAAGTAAACACTTTCCGCGTATTCGAGAATAAAGTTTTAAGGAGCATCATCATCATCATCGGCACTACAACCGGGAACCGGTCTTGACCTTATTTAGCAAGTCCTGAGGCTTGTTAAATTTTCCATGATTATTTGTTTTTCCGGGGAAGGTCATTAGTCTTGCGCCAGAGGCTCCCCGACGGGGAATCGAACCCCGGTCTCCCGCGTGACAGCCGGCGATACTAACCACTATACTATCGAGGAGCCCGAGTATCTTTGGCGGTAAATATAATGAAGAGGTGGGGCAATGGAGGAAAATCCACAACCACGAATTGGATGAGCTATACCGCAAACCTACAATAGTCGCGAAGATTAAGATGGGCCGGAAATGCGACAAGAATGGGCAACGATAAGAACGCGCGTAGAATTCTTGACGGTAGATCAACGAAAAATAGATCGACTGGACGGCGGAGATGGGAGGACAATGTCTGGTTTGACGTTGAGGAAATCGGATCGGATGGTCAAGCATGGAAGGAGAATGCACAGGACAGGGGACGATGGCGCAGCCGAGTCGAAGAGATCATGAGCTTCCGGGTACCTATAGGCCAATAAATAGGAATAGTTCCCCAGGGTTCTGCACTCTCACTTACCATCTTTCTTATTTTTATAAATGATCCCTTTTACATCACCCACAAATCGACTGACTCGTTTGCTGATTATAGCACATGGAGTTGCTCATACTCATACGAATATTTCCAGCCAAACTCTTCGAACCTCATTACCAATAAGCAGGTTATGGTTAATACATTGAATTCCGACATCAACAAGATATATCAATGGGAATTATCTAACCGAGTAGAATTCAATGCCTTAAAACCCATTGCTGCCTTTTATCGTCAAAGACGAACCCCAAAACAAATATACTGTCGATGAACTTGCACTTGCATCGACAGAGCCAAGGAAGTATATATTCTTGGCTCTCGAATCAATTCGACTCTTAATTGAAACTACCACATATTTGAAAATGTGTTGTCAAATGTATGGGGTTCCCTAAGAGATGCAAGAAATATTTCACTCCATCCGATCTAGTCACGTACATTCGTCCTAAAATGGAGTTGAACTCCCATATTTGGTCAGACCATCCAAAACTGCGCTACTCGTGCTCGATAGGATGCAAAAAAGAGCAGTAAAACTTATTGGAAACCCAACTGTAAGTCGTTTATAGATTGACGCAATACATTGTGCCTATTTCTTGTTTATATGTATTATCACGGTCGTTGCTCAACTGAACTTTCTGAATATGTTCTGCCTCCCCAGACATTTTCGCGCGGTACCCGTCCATCTGAGAATATGTATCAGTTCACATTGAAAGTCAACTTCAGGCGGCGCACCACTAAACGTAGAGAGTCATTCTTTAGCTGATCCACGCGATTGTGGAATGCTCCACCTGATCATGTTTTCTTGCTGTTGTAATGTTTAAGCATTTAAGACCAATGCACATCGACACGTCCTTTCCTTATCCATTACCTTTTTTTTCTCACACGTTACTCTGACACTTCTGAGACTTAAGGGTATTTTAAAATCTACTTTTGTGTGTGCATTAGTGTAAAAAAAAAGACCAAAACATCTTGCGTCTTCTTGAAAGCAGCATTATGCAGATGATTTAAAGCAGTTTTGTAGTCAACCTTTATTTCCATGATTTTCGCGACGTTGTCGACTGCAGGCCTATCTGAGATGCATCTTTAAGATTGAAAATACCAAAACGGAACCGACGAATCCAAAATTACGCGTGATTGATTGTTTCGGGACCATTTATACCATCCGCCCTTATTAAAGCAAAATTGTAAAATATAGTATGAAGAATTTTGTCTTTGTTAACTGACAACTGAATCGAGCAGTCAAAGATTTTTTTTCTAATATGGAATATCTATTTGTCATGAATCAGTTCACCATTTTCAGTTGATGTTTTGTACATGAGCCACGTTGTAGCACAACTCGCTCTAAAAGAGATGAGTTCTCTTCAAATGGAGCATCGCAAAAGAGTTGGTGAGAGATATGTTCGGACGAGTGAGTATGGATCCCACATTCATGGAACGCATCGTCACAGGTGACATGTAAACACACCAACTGGCATCGAAACGGGGCCATTTTGATTGGATTGAAGGCATATAAGAAATTCGCTGAGGGAACTAAAAGCGATCCTGGAATTTTTACAAAAATGCATGGACAACTGGTTGCTGGTGTCTTCAAATGGGGAGTAACTTTAAAGGGCCAAAATAAATGTTGATTATTAATTGATTTGTGTTGTTTTTATTGGCTCAGTCCCGTTTATTTATTGACAGAGTGTACATCAACCAAAAACTCGCGAAAAACGCTTTAGTTTAATTCCATTACCATTAAAAAAAAAGACCAAGTTTTATACCGAAGGAGGTACTGAGCCGATCGATGGGAACGAAGGATATCCATACTTTCTCATACACGTGGGTTCGCACTTCTGAAGTTCTGAAGGAAGCGCCACCTTTGTAATATACATTGGTCGTACAGCCAACATCCAGTTAACGCTCTATTTAGATGATTCTATTAATCGGAATCAATCAAATAAGGCGTTATTTTTCTGGGTTTTTTTTTTTTAACACTAACGCGCGCATAAAAGGAGATTTTGAAGTTCCCTTAAATGTCAGAGCCCAGTGCGAGCGGATGGAGAGGAAGTGGATAAGGAAAGAAGGTGTCGATGTATATTGGTCTTGAATGTCGGGACATCACAACGCCAGGAAACACGAGATCCGCCAGAACATTCCACATTCGTATGGTTCGGCTAAAGAATGACTCTCTATGTTTATTTGTGCGCCTGAAGTCCACTTTCAACGTGAACTGATGCGCATTCACAGATCGACGGGTATCCCGGGAAAATGTCTGAAGTGGCGGAACACATTCAGCAAGTTCAGTTGAGCAACGATCGTGGTAATACCTATAGAAAAGAGATAGGCATCATACATTGCGCCTGTGTTCTAACGAAGGAATTGATCGACTCACGGCTGAGTCCCCACTAAGTTTCACTGCTCGTTTTTGCATCCTATCGAGCACGTGTAGTGCAGTTTTGGATGCGCCTGACCAAATATGGGAGTTGAACTCCATTTTTGGACGAATATACGCCTTGTAAATAGTGGCCAGGTTGGATGGAGTGAAGTATCTTTTGCATCTCTTAAGGAACCCCATGCATTTGGCCGCACTTTCCGCAGCTTCAAAAATCTGGTCGCTCCAATTAAGAGTCGAATTAATTCGAGTGCCGAGGATTGACAGTTCCTTATCTTCGTCGATACAAGTGCCGTTCCTAGACAGTATATTTACTTTGAGGCTCGCCTTTGACGACAGAAGACAGCACTGAGTTTTTAAGGCATTGAACTCTACTCGCTTAGATAATTCCCACTGATATATCTTGTTGAGATCTGAATTCAATGTATCAAGGATAAGTTGCTGCTTGGTAGTGACGTTCGAAGAGTTTGGACGTGAGTGTTCGTATGAGTATGAGAAACTCAATGTGCTACGAGGGTTGCCTCTTATGTTTCGGGATTTGGCAACCCTAGCGTTGCAATCCGGCAATTGACAGCTCTGTCGTAAAGTTGGACATTTTTGAGGTTATACGCACTCAGAACGTTTTGACATACGAGCGCTATTTGTGTTGTTTACAGTAACTTAAAAGATTCATCTCGGACCAAAAATGGAATTAAATCGTCAACATTTTCGTGCGATTATTTTTTACAACTTTCGGCGTGGATTAACTCAGCAACAATGCATGGATGAACTTAATTCAATTTTTGGCGATGAAGCTCCATCAAGGACCAGTGTTTATCGATGGTATGGTGAATTCAATCGTGGTCGTAGTTCACTCTAAGATGAATTTCGTGAAGGTCGTCCAAAATCAGTTGTTGTTCCGAAAACCATTGATGCTGTGCGCGAACTGATATTGGAAGATCGTCATGTGACCTATCGTGAGATTGAGACAACCTTAGGCGTTAGTGGGACCAGCATACATTCAATATTGCATAAACATTTGACTGTCAAAAAAATTTGTTCGCGTTGGATCCCACACAATTTGTGAATCGCCCAAAAAAACGCTCGTGTCAATTGGTCGAAAGAAATGCTCGAAAAATACGGTCGCGGTGCTTCCAAACACGTCTATGACATCGTGAAATGTGATGAATCATGGATTTACGCGTATGAGCCCGAAAGTAAACAGCAGTCGACTGTCGGTGTTTCAAGATGAGCCAAATCCAACAAAAGTTGTTCGCGCACGAAGCACTTCCAAGTAAATGGTAGCCTGTTTTTTCGGAAAAATTGGACATGTCGCAACCGTACCACTAGAACAACGCAGAACGGTAAATTCTGAGTGGTACACAACCATTTGTTTGCCAATTGTCTTCCAAGAAATCAGGAAAACCAACCGCCGAAGACGGATCACTCTTCACCACGACAATGCGAGCTCTCACACATCGGTTGCGACAACTGCATTTTTGAGCACCCAAAACATCGATTTGATGGGTCATCCGCCGTATAGTCCTGACTTGGCACCGAATGACTTCTTTTTATTCCCGTACGTAAAAAACAAACTGAGAGGTCAACGTTTTTCGACACCTGAAGAAGCGGTTGCTGCATTCAGAATGCATGTGTTGGAGATACCTCAATCAGAGTGGCAAAAGTGCTTCGGCAATTGGTTCAAACGCATGCAAAAGTGTATAGATCTTCATGGGGAATATTTTGAAAAACAATAAAGTGATTTTCGATGATCAATATTTGTTTTTGTTCTCTAATCCCGAAATATAAAAGGCAACCCTCGTATCATCAGCAAACGAGTGAATTGAGTTGTGAGTATTTGACAAGAGATCATTTATAAAGATCAGGAAGAGAGTGGGTGAGAGCACCGAACCCTGGGGAACAGATTTGACATCATCAAGAAGCACTTGGATTGGACGACCAGAAAGATAGTCTCTTATCCATTGGATCAGGGAATTATCCACTCCATATGAATGCGATTTTGACAAAAGGACTGGATGCCAAAGTCTGTCGAAGGCTTTTGAAATGTCCAATGCGACTACCTTGCTTTCACCGAGGTAGTGGATGGAATAGCTCCACTTTTCGGTAAGGTACGCCATCAAATCTCCTGTGGACCTGTTGCTACGAAAGCCATATTGCCGGTCATTGAGGAGGTCAGTTGATTTCAGATATTTCGAAAGTTGATGGTTAATCAGAGATTCCATTATCTTCGAGAGAGTAGAAGGTAGTGCTATATGGATCGATAAGAAGAGAGGGACGATTTGTCGCCCCTTTTTGGGAATTGGCTAAATGACTTCCATCTATTTGGGAAAAGGCCAGTAGAATAAGACAAATGGAAGAGTTTCCGCAGTGGTTTAGCAAGTGGAGAGGAACATCTCTTCAAGAGAATTGGGGTCATGCTACCCGGTCGAGCAGATTTGTTTATGTTTAGCTCCTTGAGTGTGCGACAACAGTACGCGTTCGGAAATGAACCTGGCTCATGGTGCGCTGCTTATGCTCAAGTTGAGGCGGAATTGATGTGGTATTATAGCGTTTTGCGACGATAGTGAAGAGCGTGTGATTCGAATCGACGCTATCACGGTTAGAATCACTAAAAGATAGAACCAAAGCTCAACGCATCAGGCCACTGCCGCGTGTACGAATTCGATTTCTAAACTCAAGTACATTCGACTGATGTGGAACTGCTATATTATTGCTATGGTATACGGCTTTAATGGATGTGCTTTTGGTGGTGTTGTTCTTCACTATTGGTCGTGTGTATCTGCTAGAAACGCCACAGTATCAGGCAGCGTTAAGTAGGCTCCAAAATGTGCAGAATGTAGATTCGTCCTCTCTATTGGACTGGTGACTGGTCTGTCCTTCACTATAAGCGAAGGAATGAATGAAGAGACTGAGTTTCGGATGTTTTTCACGAATGCCCAGAAATGTCTACTACCTGTGGGAGAGTGTAGTATTTTTTGTCTCACTCTCTGGCCATGCAAGAACTTTACGCGTTGAATATGCACATTGCAGTCGTTTCTAGCTATCTTAAATCTATTCCGGCTTTCCTCTGTATTATACAAACAGAAGCTCAACTCTTTAGACTTAATGGCTTCTCTGCGCCCGGAATCGAACCACATATTTCTCTTGGGTTTGATACTTTTTACTCTGTGTGGAATAAAGGTTCGCATGCCAAGTAGAATCGTATCTGTCAATGTGTCTCCTATATGTCCAATTGGCTTTCTCATAGAATCATACTGTTGTTTTGGGAGCTTTCGCGTTAACGTTGCTGTTGGTTAGAGCAAACTTAGCTGACAGGACACAGCGGTCTGAAGTGCCCAAGGGCGAAGAAACTTCAATTGTGTATTTGTTTGGGTAGGAGGTGAGAAACAGGTCCTGTGTATTGGCGAAATTACCATCTACGTCTGGTATCCTTGTTGGCTCATTGACTAGTTGGGTTAAACTATTTGAATCAGCAAAGAGCTGGACGTATGGACCTGGTGTTGTTGTGTGTCTGGAGTGACGAAGCCACTGAGAATTATGAACATTAAAAGTGGGTTGGAGGAATGACCATATATGTCTGATAACCGTTTTGACACGCTGACAATTTCAGTTAAAGTATTTGAATCAGCAAAGATGGACATACTGCCCTTAAAATGGCTGTGTCCAGAGTGATGAACCAATGAGAGTTATGCGCATTGGGATCACCCGCAATAACGATTTCAGTTTGCGGATATAGGGTCAAGATCCTATCGATAGAATCAGAAAGATCATCAAATTCGTTAAAGGATGCATTTCTATCCAAGTTCGGCCTTCTATGAAAGCAGTCACGTATGATATGCTTACGAACGTGAAGTTTTAGCCAAGAGAAATTAAATTCTGGGCTGGAACAGAGCCCATATTGTGGCAGAAGCTGATAAGCAATATCATTTCGTATGTATGCGGATAGACCATGATGTGGAAAGAACAGCGTCACTAAGTTATGTCCAGGTAGATTAAAATGGGAAATATCTGTATTAGCAATTACCTGTGTTTCGCTAGGTGTAAGGATAGTTGGTTTCTGGTTAGAAACGTGGGCAGACACAGAAGAGAAATTGCATCTCAAGCCGCGAATGTTACACAAAGCAACGCGAAATTCCCGCTCCATTGAAATGGCCCTACACAGAAAACCGATACCGCCTCGGGAAAGGATGCAAGTCGGGACCAGCAATAGATAAGCGAAAGAAACCACTACAGGTGTTATGCCCTTGTAGTAGGTGCCCCACTAGGTCCGTGCTGAAATCCAGGTCACATCCCTTCCATGACGAACATTATGCCACTCAGACACCAAAAACTCTCCAAAGATTATAAATCAACCGAGAGTATCGATGCCTGACGAACGCAAACAGAGGTGCGAAAAAAAAGGAAAACCGACACAAGGAATGGACGGAGGGGTTTCTCGAACTGCACTTCACTCTAGTGTATATCCTCGCACTTTTCACAGCACTAAGACGAGTGTGTGAGAGAACCGGTTATTTGTCTAGGATCGCACAGATAACTTTGCAGTGCACTCAGAGGTGTGTTTGGAGATCCGTTTGTTTGTTTAGGATCCCACAGTAAGGCTTTGGATTCACAAATAACTCAGCACTACACTCGGACGCGTGTGTGGAGATCCGCTTATTTACTTTGGATCCCACAGAAGACTTGACACACGAATCGGTAGTGCGATTGGGTATCTTGTGTATATTTAAGATTCCCAAAACGGATTGCATAATTGGTCTGATGGTACGGAACACGAGGCAGAAGCGCACATGCTGTCTCGTTGGCGATCAGAACTCGCCTCTAAAAGAGGTGAGCTCTCTTCAAATGGAGCATCGCAAAAGAGTTGGTGGAGATATTTCCGGACGAGTAAGTTTGGATCCCACATTCATAGAACGCATCGTCACAGGTGGCTGCAAAGCGATCTCGGAATATTTAAAAAAGTGCATGGATAACTGGTTGCTGGTGTCTTCAAATAGGGAGTAACTTTAAAGGGCCAAAATTAATTTTAATTATTAATTGATTTGTGTTGTGTTTATTGGCCCAGTGCCGTTTATATTTTGACATTATGTATATCAACCAAAAATTCGCGAAAAGCGCTTTAGTTTAATGGCGTTACATAAAAAAAGAAAAAAAACAAAGAGGACTGAATTTTATACTGAAGGAAGTACTGAGGCGATCGATGGGAACGAAGGAGATTCATACTTTCTCGGTCATGTGGGTTCGCGCTGACTGAAGGAAGCGCCACTTTTGTAGTATGCATTGGTCGCACATCCAGTTAACACTCTATTTAGATGATTCTATTAATCGGAGCCGATCAAATAAGGCGTTATTTTTCTGGGTAAATTAAAAACTTTATGAGATTATTTCAATTAGTTTATGGATAATTAAAGTAAAAATAGAAGGACAGGACAAGTAATTAAAAGAACAAAAAAAGAAATAAAAAAGAAAAATAATAAAAACAGTAAACGAAACAAAAGCAAGATTTATGGTAATAATAAAAAGAGATTACATTTATTTCTCGAATACAATTTCTTAGAACTATCGTATAGTGAAATTGATCTCTCTTAAATATTTATAGCCCTTACAGATGCCTTTTAGATTTATAAATAAGTATTACATAAATTTTGTGTTTAGCGTCCAAAATTTTGCTAATGTGACAGCTGTTCATTACAATTAACATAAACCCATGGTGGCTAAATTTAATTGTGTAATTCCTCTTATATGACATCTAAACTTTAATGAGCATATGACTGTCTGTGGGAGATGATTCGATAGAAGCATTACTACTATAAATCTATGAGTGTTATTTATTGTCCTCTTTCGTGGTGAATTCCTCTAATTTACTGCTGCAGGTAAATTAGAAATTCATCAGTTTTGAATCTACATCTTTTTTATTAGTTAATTTAGGGTAAAAAATATTTAAAAATGGCGAATAAAAAAAGTTAAATTTAAAGTCAATTATCTAAATTAAAATCAGTTTTGGGAAAAGCGTGAATTCTTCGATAAACTTTTATCAAATAATTTAAAATGTTATAAAAAACTCAAACAAAATAAAAATTCACAAGAATTCATTAGCTTTGTAAATACTTCATGTGAGCCATGTAAATAAATGTGCAAATTTAAAGTTAAAGCGTTTTTATATTTATTATTGGACCACCAAGTGCCTTCGAAATCGTGCACCTAGTAAAGGTTTGTGTTCTTATCCGAAATCATCATAGAATATATATCATAAATTTAGTACCATCAAATTAAAAAATATAATTGTGACGAAATTGCATTCCACATTCATTAAAGTAAAATAATGATAATCTTGTAACAGGAAATTTATGTAATACATTTACAAACACTATCATTGTGATATTATAATATTTTCACTTAATAAAAAGGGATTTAAATTACAAACTAAAGCACATGAATGTTGAGTTGTATAGCTTTTTGTTTCTGATTACATAAAAAACAAAAAAAAAAAAAAAATATTGAAATTAACATTTAAATATTTTCAACAAAGTTTGGTTGTTTTTTTTTATACAAATATAAAACGAAAAAAAAAAGTAACGTAAATTTCGTATTTATTTATAAATTAAACGTCAAATACAACAAAATTATTAACTAATATATTGATTTAAAAATTAAATTAAGAAGCTTGAAAACACGCGGTGTAGCAGCAATGTTTATATATATGTAAAAAGAATAATATAATAATAATAAAAATAGACTTTTATATAAATAATAATTATATAAGAATGAACAAAATTATAATATGTTATATTCTAACATAGCTATTTTATTAAAACTACAAATATCATTAAAGTAAAAAACAATCTTTAGTTTAGATTTTTCTTGTTGGTTTTGTCCTATTCGTTAAATTAATATCGCTGACTCACCACCAACTCCATTCAAACGCAAACCGTCGGCTGTTATCACATTATTTAATCCGATACCGGAGTGGATAGAAGATGTCGCTGATGCAGTATTATTGTGGAAACTTTGGCTTAAACCGCCAGTTGAGGTGTTACTAAATGTCGAGTTCTCAATCACTGGGGTCTGCGGTGATTCTACGGGTCTGATGCCAACGAAGGAGGATTCAAGCCAGCATTTTCTAGACAAATTAAAGTATGAAAAAAGATTATAATATATTATAGATAAATTTATTATTAATTAGTTTAATAATAATAACTTTACATTTTAACAACAATTGTGTTAAATGATAAGTCAAACAGGAAGCAAATAAAAACTGGGAAATTGAGGTAGAAAGTGAATGGGCAGCATTAAAGAAATAACGGGAGAATGGGAGAGATGAGTAAAATATGAGAGCAAATAAGAAACAGACCTGCAACCTAAGTAAAGGTTATGAGAAATAAGATAACTAAAGAAGCCTAATTCAGACGAGATCGGAAGTATAGAAACGAAAAAGAGAAACAAAAAAAGTGGGGGGGGGGGCAAATGCACACGATAAAAGGTAGAAATAAGTAAATGGCATTCTTTACTTTAAAGCCCAGCGAGGTGTTTTTTTAAATATACTTCTTTTGGGAGAGGCGAACCTGTAGCGCCGCCACGGCGCCCCGAGATGCCACCAAATAACCGTTGCAGTTCTTCCTGAACAGTTGCAGGTTATAACGTTCCGGGAACACTCGCACGGGGAGGGAGTTCCATAGCTTCCCCGCTCTGCAACGGAACGAGATCTAATGTTCGCGTCATCGGGAGATGAACCGCAAATTGGTGCCATCCGTCGGCTTGTGTTGTGGAGCGCATTGCGCGGAACAATACTACGAATCTCCGAAGAACAATCATCATCATCATCGGCACTACAACCGGGATCCGGTCCTTATTTAGCAAATCTCTCCACCGGTATCTGGTCCATATCCGAGACTTGTTAAATTGTCCGTCATCATCATCATCATCGGCACTACAACCGGGAACCGGTCTTGGCCTTATTTAGCAAGTCCTGAGGCTTGTTAAATTTTCCATAATGATTCGTTTTTTCCAGGCAAGGTCATTAGTGTTGCGCCAGAGGCTTTTGGCAAATTGTTACCAGTTTGGTGAGGTGTTAGTTTACCTTTATCGAAGGCCAATGAAGTACGTAACACGGAAAAGGCGATGAACACTGGGTGAATGCCGTCACTAATAAAACACGGAAATCGTCTTTGAATTTTACTTTATTTTTTATTTTTTGCACTAATCGTTTTATTGGTTTACAGCAGTACGAATCCTCGATGATGTGAATGTCACACAAGTATTAATTAACAATTCACTTAGTCCTCGCATTTAATAGTTTAACATAATATAATATACTGTCTTACGGACATACTAGCTATGACAATACACATTAATTCGTTCTAAGTTTATAATTACGGTGAATTTCACGTTAAAGCGACGCAATTTCCTCCTCGAAAATCTCCCTCGCTATTCGACTGTCTGGTCACCACCGCTCGAAAGTTCAATATCGACTGACTGTCTGCCCAAAAAGATATCCCGATTCAGATTTCCCATCTGTATCTGCACCGGAGAAAATTTCCCATTTCATCTGCTAACAGAATTTTCCACAGTATCTGTTAGCAGCATACTATCTTCCTTTTCATCTCACACGGAGAATTTCCCATTTCATCTGCTAACAGAATTTTCCACAGTATCTGTTAGCAGCATACTATCTTCCTTTTCATCTCACACGGAGAATTTCCCACAGGATCTGGAAGGAGAAATCTTACCTAATCATCATCATTATCACCATTCGATGCTGGTGGTCGGTATCTCGTTTCTTCCTTTGTTTACGGATCGGATGCCGCACATCTGGCATGCGGCAAAGGCTCGCCTGCATTTCGGATGTGTACACGGATTATGGGATGTAAGGCTTTGTTTGCCTTTCCCATCGTACATCTATCTGGGATAGTGTTTAGAGTTTAAGATTGTTCGCCTGCTAATCAGCGGCGCAACGAATTGATTGTTTGCGCAAGTGTGCCTAGTTTAGGCGCTAATTGCATTTAGCTACGAGCGTATGCATCCGTCGTTCGGTCTATTTACCGAAAATGGTATTTCCTTGGGAAACCTCGCGTTGATGTTTAGGATGGAAGATTTATGACCTGTATTCTGGGATTGGTTTTGCATACGATGAATGGATGCGTTGACTCGATGCTGAAAGCTTTTTTTTGAACGTTAAGTTCCTTGTTTTTTTGATGTCGGTTTCAACATTGTTTCAGCTTCCTATGCCCTTGTTACAGGCCTGATTAATGAGCTTTGGGGACACGTGTCTGTGGGCAAGTGTACTGGATAAGGTAAGTCAGTTCCTTGAAGGTTTGGAACCTTACCTGGGCGGAATTGTGCGTTCGTAGGACGCTACAGGCTCCCCGACGGGGAATCGAACCCCGGTCTCCCATGTGACAGGCGGGTATACTAACCACTATATTATCGAGGAGCCATTTAACAGTCATCATCATCATCGGCACTACAAACGGGATCCGGTATTGGCCTTATTTAGCAAGTCTCTCCACCGGTATCCGGTCCATATCCGAGACTTGTTAAATTATCTATAATAATAAATTGTAAATAATAATAAAAGGCTATTAGCCTTGCGCCAACCGAAGAACAATACCCGTGATAATATCTATAAAACAGAGGTCGGTTACACACCTTCGATGTAATAGTGACTCTACTCTCGACGTCAGCGCCGTGTCCCCGATCAGGCGGATCGATCGTCTCTGTATGCTCTCAAGTTGGTCGAGGGTCTGTTTAGGAGGAGGACTTCACACATCAGAGCAATATTCGAGCGCGGGTCTAATTTGGGATTTATACGGGAGAAGAAATTGGGCCTGAGTAAAATATTTCTTGGTTCTAAAAAGATAGCTCCGTTTTCCTGCGGCGGACCTGGCGATGAGCGACTCGTGTTTATGCTATGATACATTCCCATAGACCGTGACGCCGAGCAATTTCATGGTTTCCCCAGCTTCGAGGGCCCGGCCATTCATCATCGGCTGTGGAACTGATGATCTACTTTTCTTTGTGAATGTTGTACATTGTGTCTTCGTTGCATTGAAGTCGACGAGATTCGCCTTTCGCCACTGCAGGACCTTATCCAGATCCCGATTCAGAGAGTCGGTCTGGTTACATCTCAGCTGGTGCGACGTTGATGAACTAATCGGCCGCCCACTCGAAAAAGAGGGAACAAGCGTACTATGATCTGCAAAACTGAGCACTTTGTTATCGGTTGAGTCCAACAAATCATTTATGTGAAGCGAAAACAAGGATGGAGCCAAAACAGAACCATGAGGCACCCCGGAATTAACAGGACACAGAACCGAAGACTCGCCGTCCACAACAACCCGGATCGATCGGTTTTCGAAGAAGCTCTTCGTCCAGTCGCAAAGCTGCTGGGAAAGTTCGTAAGAACGAAGTTTGCTCAGCAATGCCACGCGCCAAATGCGGTCAAAAGCCTTGGGGATTAGCCGCACACAGATCCGAAGACTTGCCGTCCACAACAACCTAGGTCGATCGATTTTCGAGAAAGCTCTTCGTCCAGTTCCAAATCTCCTGGTAAAGTCCGTAAGAACGAATTTTGCTCAGCAATGCCCGGTGCTAGACGCGGCCAAACGCCTTGGAGATATCCAATGCGACCGCTCTTGACTCACCATGCCCCTCAATTGCAGATGTCCATATATCGCTTATAAGGGTCAAAAGTTCTTCCGTGGACCGTCTGCCACGGAATCCGTATTGACAATCATTCAGAAGTCCGTTGCACTTCAAATACGTGATATTCCGTCCGGACCGGTTGCCTTTATATAGTGCAATCCACGTAGAATGCATTGAAGAGTACGCGGGCGGAACATCATATCCCGCATCGAAGGCCGTACCGACGCGATCACAGGTGGCTTCGAAAGACCGGCATCGAGGTTTTAATTCGCGGAAAATGAATTCGCGAATACATTAGCTTTATCTTTTGAATTTGTGACTAATGTCACGCTGCCCGTCACTAACGGAGGAAAAGAGCAGAAGGGACGTGAACCAATTGGGCACTCAATGAGTTTATTGGTCACTCTGTCGTTGTAAGCCTTCTTCCCGGTATCAATCACCTGACTGCACGCGTTTCTGATTCTAACAAAATTCGTTCTATTAACCTCGGTGGGATTGGAGCACCATTGTTAAAGAGCTCTACCTTTTGCCGCTGCTCGCATTTTTGATCAAATCAAGTCTTATGAGATGAACTTCGTTTGATGGAATGCGGAATATAAATCTCATCCCGAGAAGAATAATCTCTGTGACCGATTCCTCACAGACGTTAACATCGGAGTCTCCAATCCATAGAAAGGATGCGAATAACATCCGACCATAGAAAGGATGCGAATAAATCTCACAAATCGTCCCAGTTGGCAGACTTATACCTCTGATCATTGGATCCCAATGGGAAGCTAGCTTGCCTCCGGAATTTTTTTATCTCAGAGGGTACTAACGTGACATATCTCCGTGTCAGTTCGGGCGATCAGCCATACATCCGAAACGGAGTCGAAGATTTCTCTCGACGACATCGCGAAATTTACAGTGTGACGGGGTGGTATCTCATCTTGGAACCGACTATCACCTAAACCAACTTTTTCTCGAACAGGTCCACCAACCAAGCTTCGAAAGATGACCAGGGATTTCTCCCGACCATTTCACGGAGCCTATAGCTTGATGGGATGGTATTTTACCGGGGGACAGGGCATTGGGACCTCACCTACCACTCGGCCTATAGGTGCCTATTACGACAAGCCGGCATATTCTAACGTCGTACTCATAATGCACGGTACGCGAAGTATTGGTAAACAATGGTGCAGCTCGACTTCGGAAGATTCTGGTTGAAACCTTCACGACTCGCGAACCGAAGGCAAAACTTAAAACAACATATCAGGTTCCCCATGCCTACACTTGTCCAATCGCTCTATTGGAAGATCGTCATGTGACCTATCGTGAGATTGAGACAACCTTAGGCGTTAGTGGGACCAGCATACATTCAATATTGCATAAACATTTGACTGTCAACAAAATTTGTTCGCGTTGGATCCCACACAATTTGTCAATCGCCCAAAAAAAGGCTCGTGTCAATTGGTCGAAAGAAATGCTCAAAAAATACGGTCGCGGTGCTTCGAAACACGTCTATGACATCGAGACAGGTGATGAATCGTGGATTTACGCGTATGAGCCCGAAAGTAAACAGCAGTCGACTGTCTGGGTGTTTCAAGATGAGCCAAATCCAACAAAAGTTGATCGCGCACGAAGCACTTCCATGCAAATGGTCGCCTGTTTTTTCGGAAAAACTGGACATGTCGCAACCGTACCACTAGAACAACGCAGAACAGTCAATTCTGAGTGGTACACAACCATTTGTTTGCCAGTTGTCTTCCAAGAAATCAGGAAAACCAACCGCCGAAGACGGATCACTCTTCACCACGACAATGCGAACTCTCACACATCGGCTGCGACAACTGCATTTTTGAGCACCCAAAACATCGATTTGATGGGTCATCCGCCGTATAGTCCTGACTTGGCACCGAATGACTTCTTTTTATTCCCGTACGTAAAAAACAAACTGAGAGGTCAACGTTTTTCGACACCCGAAGAAGCGGTTGCTGCATTCAGAATGCATGTGTTGGAGATACCTCAATCAGAGTGGCAAAAGTGCTTCGACAATTGGTTTAAACGCATGCAAAAGTGTATAGATCTTCATGGGGAATATTTTGAAAAACAATAAAGTGATTTTCGATGATCAATATTTGTTTTTGTTCTCTAATCCCGAAATATAAAAGGTAACCCTCGTAATATCATCTACCCTCATTGTCTGCAACCTAACTCCATTAAGGAGTTGCACGCAACAATTTATATTTTAGAAAACCAAGCTGTGGTGAATTGAGAAATCCAATTTTTTCGAAAAAGATTACATACATTTTTTAATTACAAAAAGTGAGGAGTACATGTAATTATTAGAAAATCGTTTTTTTTTCCTAATAGGAAAAGTCAAACTCGAAATATTAAATGTTTGCGAAGTCCAGAGTACCAAGACCGCATATCGTGACCTGCCGAATAAGGCATTTGGGGCGATTACCTCCAAGGATCCGCATTCTGAGCTAAAGTCTTTGAAGTCGCAAGCTACATTGCTGCTAGGGTAATCAGGGAAAACTAAACCACTATAAAAATTATGAACGCGGTGTATATGATTGTTGGAACTGCTCTAAGCCATTAAACCTAATAGTTTTTCATATTGGAATTTTAAATGCGATTATTTAAGAACTACATTTTAAAAAAGACTAGAGCTGTATCTCAAAAACTTATTGATCGACATGGCTGACCTATTCTGAGGTGCCAGCATATATTGACATTGTCGGAATGCTGTATCTACCGGCTTGAGAATATCGCTTAAACAAATTACTTTGTGGGATAAAAATTGTCGAGAAAATAGTCAGAAATTGGAGCATTGGATTTCAGTCTATTTAATTTTTTTTTTTTTATTTTTTTTTTTATAGTTTTGCTATGCAAGACGATAATAGAAACCTTTTTTGTTTCTGGTTCAGATCAATGATATATGCAACACTTTTCGATGTCATACAAAAGACACCTAAAAAATTGTCCTATAACGCCGTCTTTTCGTTTCGTAAAAAATGTTTTTTTTTTAATTGTGTAATATCGAAGTTTTAAAAAAATGATACGATTTTTATCGCCTTTAAACGAATTCAAACCGCCGCTTGGTAGAAACCTTGACGAAGTGCGGGGGCTTAAACTACAATGAATCACTCAGGCTATGCTGACGGAAGCATGCGCTTCCAGTAGAGCCACCCATGTCAGACAGGCTAGCGAGGAGTAACACACAAAGATCTACCACCCCTAATCCAGGGTGTTACGCGTCACCGTGCCCATTGGATGGTTTGCAGGCAGGGGTATACCGGCTGTATTATAACGGCGCCTCTCTGACACCGGGTCAAATCAGAGCAGTAAACAGACCTTACCATATCAAACTGGGGTTCTAATATGGCGGACTATCTGAAACCCCAAGACTCGTGGAAACAAAAATAAATAAGCAATATACAAAAAACAATCCCAAGAAAAACCCGGTAGGCGTACGTGTGATAAGCCGACACTACCATAAGGGAACAAATTATCAAGAAAACACAGACTGGAAAAAAAGACGTAAGGAAAAATGGAAAAAACGGGATATACGCATCGGCACGTGTAATGTCCGAACGTTATATAAACCAGGCGCGATACAGACGGTCGTAGAGATCGCTAAACAATATTAAATGGATATCGTCGCGCTGCAGGAAGTCCGACTCCCACATCAAGTAATCGAAACCATCGGGTTTACACTGGCGTGTGAAGGTACCGATACACATAACCTCGGGACTGGCTTCATCATAAGCAAAATGATTATGCCCCATGTAAAAGATGTGAAATTTATTAATGACCGAATCATCATCATCGGCACTACAACCAATGACCGAATGTCGGTGCTAAAAATACAGGGCACAATTATGTATTTATACATGATACAATTATGTATTTATAAACGTACATACCCCAACAGAGTCTACGTACGAAGAAACGAAGGACACATTCTACGAGACCCTAGAGGAAGTATTCGATGGGATCTCATCATTCGATGTTAAAATCCTCCTCGGGGACCTCAATGCGAAAATTGGAAAGGAAGACATCTTCCAACCAACTATAGGTAAAGAGAGCCTACACGACGTTTCAAATGATAATGGAATCCGAATTATCACCTTCGCAGCGTGAAGAGATCTGGTAGTGAAAAGCATGATGTTCAAGCACAAGCAAATCCATAAAGCCACATGGATATCACCCGACGGCGTAACGCGTAACTAAATAGACCACTTCCTCATAGACAAAAGACACCGCTCGAATATCCTTGACGTAAGATCATATAGAGGAGCAGATTGCGACTCTGATCGCCTTCTAGTGATGTGCAAAATTATAAGCCGGCTCGCAGCAAACGCACATGCGCAATCACAGGAGACAAGCGAAAAGTTCGACATTGATAAACTAAAAGACCTACGCAAACGGGATGAATATCAAGACGAACTAACGAATAGATTTAGCATCCCAGAGAATGGGAATAATGAGGAAGAGGAAACCAATAATCTGGACACTAAATGGGCATCGATCAGAGACATAATCAAACAAACAGCCCAAAAACGTATTAGGATTAAGAAAACAATTAAGTCCAAACCTTGGTTTGACGATGAGTGCACGGCGAAGATCGAAGAACGTATACGCCTCAGAGCGATCAACTTGAAAAGATATGACGAAGTCAACGCAGAAAGATACGCGACAATTCGGAAAGAGACAACGAGACGCAAAAAAACGCGATTGGGAGAAAATTAGGATCGAAAAAGTCCTAGAAAATGCCAGAGCAAAGAATATCAGAGGTAGGTATGCCGGCATAAATTCAATTAGAAATGGCCACCGAGGGAGAGCCAAAATAGTCCGAGATACAAACGGGTGTCTGGTGACAGAAACAAACAATATCGTGACAAGAGGGAAGCAGTACTTTGAAAACCTGCTCAATGTGCGCACCCATCAATCACAAATAAACGCACCAGACGTACATACAGCCGACCCTCAGATCCCAGAGCCCTCTTTCGACGAAGTTGTAGGCGCAATAAACCGATTGAAAAACAACAAGGCTCCCGGAGCCGACTACATACCGCCAGAGCTTGTGAAGCACGGAGGAGAAGCAACCACTCGAAAGATCCTCCAACTGATTAAAACAATATGAGATAAGGAAGAATGGAAAACCTCAATAGTCGTCCCCATTTTCAAAAAAGGTGACAGATCTGACTGCGAAAATTACTGAGGAATATCATTGCTCCCAACCACATACAAAATACTAGCAAATGTCATACTGGCGAGAATCACACCATACAAAGGAGAAATACTGGGAGAATACCAGTGTCGATTCTGTAGGAACCGGTCAACGAGCGACCAAATGTTCACAGTAAGACAATTGCTGGAAAAGATGTGGGAATACGAAGAGACGGTTCATCAGCTGTTCGTTGACTTCAAAAAAGCCTACGACTTAGTTACAAGGCAAAGACTTTACCATATTGTAGTTGAGCTGGGAGTCCTGAAAAAAATATGCCGCCTCCATTCAAATCTGCATGAACGAAAATAAAGGGCGAGTTGACATAGATAACCATCTCTCAGAAACACACCAAAACAAGGGAATGGCCCCTCACCATGTCTTTTTAACCTTGTGCTCGAACATGTCATCAGAAAGGTACACAACGACAACATGGCCGGATTGCCCCTGAATGGGGCCCGACAAGTGCTCGCATTTGCGGATGACATTGCCGTTTTGGGCAATAATCTAGAAATTGTAAGTAAAACCAGTAAAATCGTTATGCAAGCGGCAGAAGAGTTGGGCTTAGAAATAAATGAAGACAAAACAAAATACATGATTATGGCGAGAACAGGTGGAACTCATGGAACACATATAAACGTCAGAGGTAAGGTATTTGAAAAAGTGAAAGAATTTAAATATCTCGGAACGATACTGACGGCCAGTAACGAAATGTCGAAGGAAATTAACAATAGACTGCATTCCGGCAACGCTAGTTGGCACGCAGTCAGTAAACTGCTGAAATCCAAACTGGTATCATGTAATATAAAGCACCGTGTCTATAGATTCATAATCATGCTGATTGCTCTATACGGATGCGAAACATGGGCTCTCACAAAACGGGAAGAAAACAAATTCCGTATATTCGAGAATAAAGTTTTAAGGGGTATCTTTGGCGGTAAATATGACAAAGATGCAGGATAATGAAGGAAACTTCACAGGTACGAATTGGAAGAGCTATACTATACAATAGTGAGAGTAATCAGGTCGCGAAGATTAAGAAGGGCCGGACATGCGGCGAGAATAGGCAACGATAGGACCGTGCGTAAAATTCTTGGCGGTAGACCAACGGGAAAGAGACCGGTAGGACGGTCGCGACGTAGAGGGGACGTCAATATAAGATTTGACTTTGAGCAGATCGGATCAGATAGTCAAGCCTGAAAGGAGAGTGCACGGGACAGGGGGCGATGGCGCAGCGGGGTCAGTGAGGTCATGAACTTCCGGGTTCCTATAGACCAATAGATAGTAGTAGTATTAGTAGACTTAAGCTAGGCTTAGGTAGAGTTAATTTAGTTTTAGTTAGATTTAAGTGCTACTAGGTTTAAGTAGTTTTATTATAAATTAAAAAAAAATGTATACGACAATTAAGTAGGTTTTTTGTAGCTTTTTCCTCAAATAATATTAAAAAAAGAAAAAGAAAACATTATACACTACATTGTATAATCGATTTGTAAGGATAAGAAAAAAAAACATTATATAATAAGTATTGCGTGGCACAGCGGCCTTATACATTAAAACAACAAGAACAAAAGATTATAGTTTTATGTTTATTTAGACTAAGAAACACAAAAATGTAATGGTGGTATTTAAGTAAAATAAATAAACGTTTAAAAAATATCCGATTTTTATAACAGTCAAATACATTTTTTAAAATTCTAACAATTCAAACAACATCATTGTTTTTGTAAGACTTTACTGTATTTACACTAATTTGCGATTTATGCGGATGACTAATGTTGACTTTGATATTTAGCTATCAGGTTGTCAAACTACGGGATTGTTAGTTTACATTTGAGGGTTGTTTCCACTACTTCATATCCCTTCAAACCATCCACGAAATACATTACAATGTTATAAAAACAGTTAGAATCACTTCAGAGTACATCAAGTATGAACTAAACACATTTCTTTACAATCGTAGGAAATAATAGTCATTTAAATTGCATCGACATTTAATTAGAAGTAAAATGAAATAAAAGGAATCACATCATTTTTGGAATACTCTTTCTGCCTGAAAAATCTTCTTTCTCACCAAAAATAATGTTAGAACACACGTATTGTAATGAGAATGGGATGGTCGAAGACCGGTTAAGCTTTACACATTTGCCTGCTGAGTTTTATGTGTTCCTTTCCCCTTTTTACAAGGCCGGGCTAAATTTCTACGAACTTTAATGGAATATAAATAAATAAAGACAATACCTTCTAAAAACTTTTCTAAAAAATGATAAAAAACAAAATATTTCATGGTCCTTTCACAAGCACAAAGAGATTCAAAACCATCCTATAAAATTCTGATATTATAAACACGTCGTTGACG
Source organism: Microdon myrmicae (assembly GCA_963931805.1). Lineage (NCBI taxonomy): Eukaryota > Metazoa > Arthropoda > Insecta > Diptera > Syrphidae > Microdon > Microdon myrmicae. The sequence goes on from OZ007496.1 coordinate 96,316,284, forward strand.
TCGGTATACAAGAACGCAATTTTGATGGATGGAAGTGAATGAAACTCCGTTTGTAGACCACCCGCACAAATGTATACTTTTTATGATTTTCAACTCCCCTGCCAGGTATCTCGCCTTATTTAAAAAAATTTTCTTACCTTCAAAATATATAAGAGAAAACCACTTTTGCATTTACAAATATCACTTTCTCCACTCTGTTTTTAGCACTCACTGTTTCAAAGGATAGTTACAGACTACCTGAAGTGCTATATTCAGAAAAGTATCTCAATATACACGTCCCCTCCTGATAAAGCTTTAGTGTAGCCTAGATTTTTAATAGGACACGATGATGCAATTCCCTGGGGGGGAAATAAATGTCGGTCCTCTTGTAACACCGTTGTGCATCCAGAATGAAGTCGATGTATAAACAAGAGAAGATTATGTTCTGATTTAACAAATACATCGATTTTTCCCTCTGTGTTAGGATAAAATATCTTTATTGAGAATGTGCAACGATGCAAGTGCAAGCTTAAAGTTTCTACACAAGGACTCTTTATCCTAAAAACCTTTAAGTTTAATCAACTGGAGAAAAATGTCTGTTCGCTTAGCTGGCTCAAAATAAATATTACCAGATTTCTGAAACTTAGTCTAAACAAAATAACAAACTTCCAATAGAAGTTTATGCACTACTTAGAGTATAATGAAATATTTCTTGTCGGGGCTGTTGAAAAATATTGGGGATGGGGACGATAAGCGCAATGCGGGACATGTCTGGTGTTTCAGTAGTTGTGCATATTTAAGGAAATGGATGCGATGAGGAAAAATTGAAATTTATGGCTTTGATTGCACTCTAGATGATAGTACTACACATCTCTGATACATCACATTTATCTAGATACTTTCTAAATTGTAATTACAAAGTGAGAGGGAGGGGATAAATGGGTATTGAATCAATATAAATGTTTGCAAATGGAAAACACTTCTCTGTTTGAGCAGGCCACCGAGTTGTTAAACAAAAGTTTTGCTATCGTATGGAAATTCTTCATTAAGGTACGTTAATTTTGGAGTACGGATTAAAGGCAATACGAGGGTTGACTGAAAAGTTTCTGACCTAACAAAGGCACAAGACATTTTTCTTAAAATGTATTTTTATTTTTCTACATAGTCTCCTTGTAACTCTGCACACTTCTCCCAGCGATGCTCCTATCTCTCTAACCCGTCTAAATAATACTCGGCGTTTTTGTCTGCAAAATAACTGTTCACGAAAATCTCTGTCCTCCAAGCGCAATTTTTAGATTAGGGAGCCCCAAGGTGCCATTTTGGCTCCATCCTTGTTTTTGCTTTACATAAATGATTTGTTGGAGACAACGGATAACAAAGTGTTCAGTTTTGTGGATGATAGTACGCTTGTTTTCTCCTTTCCGAGTGTTCAGTCGATTGGTGCATCTACGTCGCATCAGCTGAGATGTAGACAGATTGACTCTCTGAATCAGGATCTAGATAGGGTCCTGCAGTGTGGAAAGGCCAATCTCGTCGACTTCAATGCAGCGAAGACACAATATACAACATTCACAAAGAAAAGTGGATCATCGGTTCCACAGCTGATGATGAATGGCCGGGCCCTCCAAGCTGGGGAAAGCTTGAAATTGCTCGGCGTCGCGGTCTGTGGGAAGGTTGTGGAGGTTCTTTAAGGCTCGCCGAAGAACCACCCATTTTCCTAACCTAACTCCCAATTCCCAACAGCGATTAAATACATTCCAACCATTATCTCTTACCTGCATACGAGCAGTACAAAGCTCTCTTCCAACCACCTTGCATCTGAAACATAAGCCCACGGCAAGATCATCACCTTGCCACGGCATCAGGCAGCATTGCTTTCTCCCCAAAGCATTTCGGGTCCTCTTGCCGGCATCCATGCTTATCATTTACACAGCAATCCCACTGTGTTTACTTTTCTCTAGCAACCGTTGGTCCCACGATCAAGCCATGGCAAATCGCTCGCTTGTACAGCTGCAGCCAATTATCCCTGATCGGTTGCATAAGCGATAAATGGACATCGAATTAGACGTGAGCATAATTTGTTTACCCTAAACAACCTAACAGTCACGTCCTATGCTTCGTTCGCTTAACCAAACAAACCCCATCTTAGCGCTTGCTTTGAAATAGCGTTTCTGTCTATACAATATACCCACAGAAAATCTATTTCAGCCTCCTGCAACATCCTCCATTGTTTACAATGGCGAGGCCTTAGCCCCTGTGCATGTTAATTTGTTTGTACAGCCGCTGATAGGTTTCCTCTTTTTCTTCTTCAACGCATCTTTCGCTGTCCTCACTTCCAAGGTACGGACAGCCAACGTATCTATATGATATACATGGAAATCTTTCCAGCGAAACCCAAATCGCGTTCTCATTGGCTGTCGGATAGATAGTGGAAGAAAATCGTTGTTCACCACAAGCGGGAAAATCCACCTCAGTCGTGACTCGCGGTATGATTGATCGAACGTCTCGGAGAGTCAGATCTTAACCAGCGCTGCGTGCACATACGAGGGAGTCAAATTTCATCCCCTATCGGGCACTTACACGTTGTTGGAGTCGTTTTCAACCTGCAACTGTTCAAAAAAGAACTGCAACAGTTATTTGGTGGCGTCTCCGGGCGCCCACTCGGCGCTATAGGTTCGCCTCTCCCGAGAGAAGTATGAAAAAAAAAAGAAAAAAAGTTATGGCGTCTTTAACAGATACACACACAATACACAAGCAAATAGTGAAGAACACCGAACGAAAATCGAATAAGAAAATGCATCAGAGCCGTATACCATAGCGATAACATAACAATTCACGTCAGTGGAATATACTTTAATTTAAAAATCGAATTCTAAGCACGGCCAGTAGCCTGGTGTCATAGCGTCAGTTCGAATTACACACTCTTCACTATCATCCCAAACGCTAAAAAGTCGCTTTATGGTCAAGCAGTTCAAACCATTATTCTTGGATTTTCGCCATGGCATCCGCTGAGGGGTGAGACGGCCCGTTGTCTTGGTGAAACAGGATTTTCTTTTTCTGCAAATGTGGTCGTTTTCCGCAATTTCTGACTTCACTTGGTCAAGTAATGATGCACAGTATGCTCCTGTAATTGTTTTTCCTTTTTGAAGATAATCGATTAAGATAACTCCTTTACTATCCTCAAAAACAGTCGCCATCACTTTACCAACCAAAAAAACCGTTTTTGCTTTTGTTTTGGAGCCGAATACCACTTTGTAGTCCACTGTTTTGACTGTATTTTTGTTTCGGGCGTATAATGATGTATCCTAGTTTCATCGACAGTAATTAATCGGCGTCAAAACTCGGATTTATTGCGACTAAACTACGCCAACAGAGCGTTGGAAATGTTCATTCGAACACGTTTTTGGTGTAACGTGAGCAAATGCGGCACCCAACGGGCGGACTGCTTTCTCACGCCTATATCTTGATTTAATATGTGACAAACATGTTCTTTGGACATTATCATAGCCTCTGCTATTTCTCTCAGTTTATTTCGGCGGCCGTCTAGCATCATTTGGTGAACTTTAGCGATGTTATCGTCAGTTGTTGCAGTTTTTGGACGTCCCGAACGTTCATTGACTCCCAAGCTCTCACGGCCACGTTTGAATTCAGCTACCCAAAATTTCACGGTGGTAAATGATGGTGCAGAGTCCCCAAACAAGGAGTCCAACTCATCTTTGATTTGCGTAGGCGCATTGCCTTTCAAAAACAAAAATTTAATGACAACTCGATACTCAATTTTGTCCATTTTCACAAAAATGTTTCACTCAAACGACTGTCAAATAAAAACTACGCCTCCAAAATGGCTGACATTTTGGTGAGTAACTGTCAAAAGATGCACAACTACATTCAATAGCTTTTATTGAGGTCACGTTGAGATCGGAAACTTTTCAGCCCACCCATGTACATTGCGAGATTTTAATTGACAGTTCTGTGCTATGGTAGAGATTGGATTTTTTTTTTTTTTTTTTATTGGCCCGTAGGAACCCGGAAGTTCATGACCTCACCGACTCGGCTTCGCCATCCTTCCCTGTCCTGGGCACTCTCCTTCCACGCTTCACCATTCGATCCGATCTCCTCAAGGTCAAACCTAACATTGTCCTCCCATCTCCGTCGCGGCCGTCCTACCGGTCTCTTTCCCGTTGGTCTACCGTCAAGAATTCTATGCACGGTCCTATCATCGCCCATTCGCGCCACGTGTCCGGCCCATCTTAATCTTCGCGACTTGATTACTCTCACTATTGTAGGTTTGCGATATAGTTCTTCCAATTCGTGGTTATGGAGTCTCCTCCATTGTCCTGCCTCCTCGTCATATTTACCTCCAAAGATGCCTCTCAAAACTTTATTCTCGAATAGACGGAATTTGTTTTCTTCCCGTTTTGTGAGAGCCCATGTTTCGCATCCATATAGAACAATTGGCATGATTATGGTTCTATAGACACGGAGCTTTATGTTGCGTGATAGCAGTCTGGATTTCAGCAGTTTACTGACTGCGTGCCAACTCGCGTTGCCGGAATGCAGTCTCTTGTTAATTTCCTTCGACATTTCGTTACTGGTCGTCAGTATCGTTCCCAGATATTTAAATTCTTTAACTTTTTCAAAGATCTTACCTCTGACGCTTATATGTGTTCTCTGAGACCCACCTGCTCTCGCCGTAATCATGTATTTTGTTTTGTCTTCATTTATTTCTAGGCCCACCTCTTCTGCCGCTTGCATGATGATTTCACAGTTTTTACTAACAGTCTCTAGATTATCGCCCAGAACGGCGATGTCATCCGCATATGCGAGCACTTGTGTGACCCCGTTCAGGGATGATCCGGCCATGTTGTCGTCTTGTACCTTTCTGATGACATACTCGAGCACAAGGTTAAAGAGACACGGTGATAGACCATCTCCCTGCTTTAGTCCATCCCGGATTTCAAATGGTTCTGAGAGGTGGTTTTCTATTCTAACTCGCCCTTTGTTTTCGTTCATGCAAATTTGAATGAGCGCGGCATATTTTTTTGGGACTCCCAGCTCAACTAGAATATGGTAGAGTCTCTGCCTTGCGACTGAGTCGTAGGCTTTTTTGAAGTCAACGAACAGTTGGTGAACCGTCTCTCCGTATTCCCACTTCTTTTCCAGCAGTTGTCTTATTGTGAACATTTGGTCGCTTGTTGACCGGTTCCTACGGAATCCACATTGGTAGTCTCCCAGTATCTCTTCTGCGTAAGGTGTGATTCTCGCCAGAATGACATTTGTTAATATTTTGTATGCGGTTGGGAGCAATGATATTCCTCTGTAGTTTTCACAGTCAGATCTGTCGCCTTTTTTGAAAATGGGGATGACTATTGAGGTTTTCCATTCTTCCGGAGTGACTTCCTTATCCCATATTGTTTGGATGAGCTGGTGGATCTTTCGAGCGGTTGCCTCTCCTCCCTGCTTCACAAGCTCTGCCGGTATGCAGTCGACTCCGGGAGCCTTGTTGATTTTCAATCGATTTATTGCGTCTACAACTTCGTTGAGAGACGGCTCTGGGATCTGAGGCTCAGCTGTATGTACGCTTGGTACATTTATCTGTGGTTGATGGGTGCGTACATTGAGCAGGTTTTCAAAGTACTGCTTCCATCTTGTCACGACATTGTTTGTTTCTGTGACCAGACAGCCGTTTGCGTCTCGAATTATGTTGGCTCTTCCTCGGTAGCCATTTCTAATTGAATTTATGCCGACACACATACCCCTGATGTTCTTTGCCCTAGAATTTTCTAGGATTTTTTCGATCCTAGTCTTCTCCCATTCGCGTTTTTTGCGTTTGAAGAGCCTCATTGTCTCTCTCCGAATTGTCGCGTATCTTTCTGCGTTGACTTCATCATATCTTTCTAAGTGGATCACTCTGAGGCGTTTACGTTCTTCGATCTTCGCCCTGCACTCATCGTCAAACCAAGGTTTGGACTTAATTGTTTTCTTAAATCCTAATACCTTTTGGGCTGTTAGTTTGATTGTGTCTCTGATCGATGTCCATTTAGTGTTCACACTATTAGCTTCCTCTTCCTCACTGCTCACATTCTCTAGAATGCTAAATCTATTTGTTAGCTCGTCTTGATATTCAGCCCTTTTGCGTAGGTCTTTCAGTTTATCAGTGTCGAACTTTTTGCTTGTCTCCCGTGACTGCCCATGTGGGATTGCTGCGAGGCGACTCCTGATTTTGCCCATCACTAGAAGATGATCGGAGTCGCAATCTGCTCCTCTATATGCTCTTACGTCAAGGATATTCGAGTGGTGTCTTTTGTCTATGAGGAAGTGGTCTATTTGGTTACGCGTTACGCCGTCGGGTGATATCCATGTGGCTTTATGAATTTCCTTGTGCTTGAACATCGTGCTTTTTACTAACAGATCTTTTGACGCTGCGAACGTGATAATTCGAATTCCATTATCATTTGACACATCGTGTAGGCTTTCTTTACCTATAGTTGGTTGGAAGATATCTTCCTTTCCAATTTTCGCATTGAGGTCCCCGAGGAGGATTTTAACATCGAATGATGAGATCCCATGAAATACATCCTCTAGGGTCTCGTAGAACGTGTCCTTCGTTTCTTCGTCCGCAGATTCTGTTGGGGCGTGTACGTTTATAAATACATAATTGTACCATCGGCCCTGTATTTTTAGCACAGACATTCGGTCATTAATGAATTGCACATCTTTTACATGGGGCGTAATCTTCTTGCTTATGATGAAGCCAGTTCCGAGGTTATGTGTATCGGTACCTCCACACACCAGTGTAAACCCGTTGGTTTCGATTACTTGATGTGGGAGTCGAACTTCCTGGAGCGCGACGATGTCCATTTTATATTGTTTCGCGTTTTCTACGACAGCCTGTATCGCGCCTGGTTTATATAACGTTCGAACATTCCACGTCCCGACGCGTATATCCCGCTTTTTCCGTTTTTCCCTACGTCTTCTTTTTGCCGAGTCGGTGTTTTCCTGATGATTTGTTCCCTTATGGTAGTGTTGGCTCATCACACCTACGCCTACCGGGTTTTTTGTGAGATTGTTTTTTGTGTATTGATCATTCATTTCATTGGATCACTCTGGGGTTTCAAATGGTCCGCCATATCAGAGCCCCTCTTTGATATGGTAAGGTCTGCTTACTGCTCTGATTCGACCCGGTGTCAGAGAGGCGCCGTTATAATACAGCCGGTATACCCCTGGCTGCAAACCATCCAATGGGCACGGTGACGCGTAACACCCTGGATTAGGGGCGGTAGATCTTTGTGTGTTACTCCTCGCTAGCCTGTCTGACATGGGTGGCCCTACTGGAAGCGTATGCTTCCGTCAGCATAGCCTGAGCGATTCATCGTAGTTTAAGCCCCCGCACCACGTCAAGGTTTCTACCAAGCGGTAGTCCAAGAGATTGGATCAAAAAATAAAATTATTATTTATTTATATCACTCTGTAGCTGATTTTGGTGTCTCAAATAAATTTCAGGTTTTGAATCTAAATCAGCGTTTGGATCTTGTGTTTCCTGTATTAAAATATTTTATATACTAAAACCCCTCTGCTGATTTAATTGTTCCTAAATAAAAACCATTTAATATTTCACACCGGGTTAATACCGCTTCACCTCAACTCCAAATATTACAACCATTTTAAAAATTTTCGAAACAAAATCGATAAATCTTCTCGGGGTATTCAGACATAAAGAGGGTTGGCTAGACGACCCCCGAATTAAATAGATACACACGATAGGTATACGTATATATATAGTGAAGAACAGCACCAAAAAAGGAAGAAATAAACCATTAGAGCCGTATACCACAGCAATTAACGAAGCATTTCCATTTTATTAAAGGGTAGTTGAAAATAGCAATTCACCTTCCAAACGCAGCAGTCAACTGATTTTTTTTACACGCGCGCACAAAAGGGGATTTTGGAGTATTTAAATGTCAGAGCACAGTGCTCCTCGATAGTATAGTGGTTAGTATACCCGCCTGTCACCCGGGAGACCGGGGTTCGTTTCCCCGTCGAGGAGCCTCTGGCGCAAGGCTAATGACCTTGCCCAGAAAAAATAAATCATTATGGAAAATTTAACAAATCTCAGGACTTGCTAAATAAGGCCAAGACCGGTTCCCGGTTGTAGTGCCGATGATGATGATGAAATGTCAGAGCACAGTGCGAGCGGAAGGAGAGGAAGTGAATAAGGAAAAAAGGTATCGATGTACATTGGTCTTAAATGACCGGACATTACAACGACGAAGAAACACATGACCAGATAGAGCATTCCACATTCGTATGGTTCGGCTAAAGAATGACCCTATGCGTATTTGTGGGCCTGAATTTGGCTTTCAACATGACTTGATGCGCATTCTCAGATTGACGAGTATTACGGGAAAATGTCTGAAGAGGCGGAACACATTCAGCAAGTTCAGTTGAACAACCATCGTGACTACGATTGCGCCTACGTTTAACGACGGAATTGATCGACTTAAGGCTGGGTCCACAATAAGTTTCACTGCTCATTTTTGCACCCTATCGAGCATGTGTAGTGCAGTTTTGGATGCGCCTGACCAAATATGGGACTTTAACTTCATTTTGGGACGAATATACGTCTTGTAAATTATAGCTAGGTTGGATGGAGTGAAGTATCTTTTGCATCTCTTAAGGAACCCCATACATTTTGCTGCACTTTTCGCAGCTCTAAACATGTGGTCGCTCCAATTAAGAGTCGAATTTATTCGAGTGCCGAGGATTGATAGTTCTTTGGTTTCGTCGATGCAAGTTCCGTTTATCGACAGTGTATTTATACTTTGAGGTTCGCCTTTGACGACAAGAGGAAGCACTGAGCTTTTAAGCCATCGAATTCACTCGAGTAGATAATTCCCATTGATGTATCTTGTTGAGGTCTGAATTCAATGTATCAAGCATAAACTGCTGGTTGGCAATGACTTTTGACCAAAAACTTTTCAAAGCTTATAAATCAATCGAAAGTATCGATGCTTGAGGGACGCAGCAGAGGTGTGAAAAGAGGAAACGCAGACACAAGGAAAGGAAATGGTAGGAACATTTCCCCGCACTGTACTTCATTCGCGTCTATACCTTCACATTTTCCGCACACTCGGAGATCCGTTTGTTTATTTTGGATTCACAAATAACTTAGCACCGCACTCGGACGCGTGTGTGGAGATCCGCTTATTTACTTTGGATCCCACAGAAGACTTGACGCGCAAACCGATCGTGCAACTGGGTATTTTGTGTTTACTCAAGATATCCTAAACGGATTGCACAATTGATCTGATGGTACGGGTGTATTGAACCTTCGGTCCTCTCTTTCAGTGAACATAACCATCACTGGTTCGAATCATACTCTCTTCACTACCGTCGCAAAACCTTATAGGTTCACCCTAAAATGAGGATCAGTGACGGGACAGAGGTAGTCGATTAGCATTTATATATTTATTAAAGAAGAAAATTGACGAATGCAAGATTGGGTACAGTCGTATAATGGCCACGTCGGCGGTTAACTTCGTTCTTTATGGCCATCAAAGAATAAGTAAAGCTGTTCAAATCATTAATTTCGGCAGTATTAGCAAAAACACAAAGAAAATATATCAATAATTTTATGTAAGTGTCGCGATTTTTTTAGTAATTTTAATTTATGCGATTATTCCCTGTGAGTAGGGCCTTAGAATATACTCACAGCAAGGTCGGCTTGTAGCAAAATGCGGTTAAACGCTGAGCAGACCGTGGAATCCCAACGACACGCCGCCCCATGAAATACCACCCCAATCGAGTTATAGACTCTGTGAAATCGTCCGGAGAAATCCTTGGCCACCTTTCAGACCTAGGCTGATCGATTTGTGAGAAAATAAAGTTGGTATAGATGATAAGTCGGTCTCAAGGGTAAAATACCACCCCGCCACACTATAATTTACGCAATATCATCATCATCATCGCCATTACAACCGGGATCCGGTCTTGGCTGTATTTAGCAAGTATCTCCACGGATATCCGGACCTTACCTAAGACTTTTTAATTGTCCATAATAATTTGTTTTTCCGGGCAAGGTTATTAAGCCTACGAAGTATCTTTTGCATCTATTAATGAGAGGCCAACGCATACCAAACTACTAGGCCCCCCGCAAAACTAGGTAACCCAAAAGATTTTCGTGGCTGAGTCGTGGGGGGGGGGGGGGGGAGCTGTGGCGTTCCTGTGAACCGCACAAATCACTGTGGGGTTAAATACCTTTTCGCCCAGGTAAAGAAGTCATACATACTGGTGTCCGCAACCCTACGTATCCACAGACACGTGACCCAATTCCTCTATCGACTCCTCATGCCTGCACGGTTATCGAAGACACTACACCAGAAACGAAGTTGTTTGACGACCCATTAGCTGGGCAAACACAAGTGGCCCGCGCGACAGCGGCAGACGCCGACAGCCATCAAAATCCCATGCGATAAAAGTATGGCCAAGAAATAAACAAATTTATGATCCCCTCTTGAGCTAACCGCAATGTGGTTTTTCCTTATCGAAAGGACTATTGTGGGAACAGAAGGTAAACAATAAACGAACCGACACTGTTCCTACAACGTGATAAAAACCTCGCAGTTGGAGATAATGACTTCGGCCGAGGAAATCACCAGGGCCATAAATAACGTAGGGGTCGCCATTTATAGCGTTAAGCAAGGATAGTGATCTTTACTATCTTGGTGAATTGAACACGCGGCAGCAGCCTGATGGTTCAATGCTTCGCTTTTCACCCGTGTGATCACTTCACCAAGATGGTGAGGATCGCTATCCTTGCTTAACGCAATACATCTTCATAAGAATAGATAGATAACAAGTGATAACCGGAAGGGACAATGCCAGGGATTTAAGTGTTTCCAAGTAGATTTTCCACCGGTTCTACAACGGATGGGATAGCGTTGTCATGTAGCAGAATCATTTTTTTGTGTTTCTTCTTGTAGAGCGGATGTTTTTCCTTCCATGGTCGACTCAAACGTATCTATTCTTAGCAACTGCGATCTCCCTTGATGGCTTCGGTCGATTTGAGCAGCTTTAATAAACTACATCCTGCTGATCCCACCAACTACATAAAAGAAGCTTCGAATCATGGACATTCGGTTTTGTGGACAACGTTGATGCATAGATTGAAGTTTCTTCGCCCATGGGCACTTCAGACCACTGTGTCGTGTCAGCTAAATTTCCTCTAACCAACAGTAACGTTAATGAGAAAGCTCCCAAAAGAACAGTATGATTCTACGAGAAAGCCAAGTGGAAAGGTCTGAACGACTTTTTTGGGAGGTTAAATTGGTCGCTATTTTTCCTCAATAACGATGTTGACTCTATAGCGGATGAATTGACAGACGCGATTCTGTTTGGCATGCGAACCTTTATTCCACACAGAGTAAAGAGTATCAAACCCAAGAGAAATGTGTGGTTCGATTCTGGGTGCAGAGAAGCCATTAAGGCTAAAGAGTTGAGCTTCCGGTTGTATAAATCAAACAATACTGAGGAAAACCTGAAAAAATTTAAGAGAGCTAGGAATGACTGCAATGCGTATATTCAACACGCCAAGTTCTTGCATGACCAGAGAGTGCGACAATACTACACTCCCCCACAGGTAGTAGAAACTTCTGGGCATTCGTGAAAAACATTCAAAACTTAGTTTCTTCATCCATTCCATCGTTTATAGTCGATGACAAACCAGTCACCACTGTTATAGAGAACGCGAATCTACTTGCTGCACATTTTGCAGCCAACTCAACGCTGCCTGATACCACATCAGTTCCACCTCAACTTGAGCATAAGCAGCACACCATGAGCCAGATTCGCTTCCGAACGCGTAGTGTTGCCCGCGCACTCAAAGAGCTAAACACACACAAATCCGCTGGTCCGGGCGGCATTCCCCCAATACTCTTGAAGAGATGTTCCTCTTCACTCGCTAAACCACTGCGGAAACTCTTCCATTTGTCTTATTCTACTGGTCGTTTCCCAAATAGATGGAAGTCGGCGAACATTCAGCCAAACGGGTGACAAATCATCCCTTTCTTCTTATCGACCCATAGCACTAACATCTATTCTCGCCAAGGCAATGGAATCACTTATCAACCGTCAACTTTCGGAATATCTGGAATCAAATGACCCCCTCAATGATCGCCAATATAGCATTCGTAGCAACAGATCCACAGGAGATCTGATGGCGTACCTTACCGAAAAGTGGAGCCATTCCATTCATTACCTCGCTGAAAGCAAGGTAGTCGCATTGGATATTTCAAAAGCCTTCGACAGAGTTTGCCATCCAGCCCTTTTGTCAAAATTCCATTCATATGGAGTGGACAATTCCCTGATCCAATGGATAAGAGACTATCTTTCTGGCCGTTCAATTCAAGTGGTTCTTGATGATGTCAAATCTTGGTCCCATCAAATTAATGCAGGTGTTCCCCAGGGTTCGGTATTCTCACCCACTCTCTTCCCCATCTTTATAAATGATCTCTTGTCAATTACTCACAAACCAATTCATTCGTTTGCTGATGATAGCACGTTGGGTTTCTCATACTCATGCGAACACTCCCGTCGAAACTCTTCGAACGTCACTACGACCAGCAGTTTTTGCTTGATACATTGAATTCAGACCTCAACAAGATATATCAGTGGGGATAATCTAACCGAGTTGAATTCAATGCCCTAAAAACTCAGTGCTGCCTCTTGTCGTCAAAGGTGAACCCCAAAGTAAATATACTGTCTATGAACGGCACTTGCATCGGCGAAGCCAAGGAATTATCAATCCGCGGCACTCGAATTAATTCGACTCTTAGTTGGAGCGACCCGATTTTTGAACCTTCGAAAAGTGCGGCCAAATGCATGGGGTTCCTTAAGAGATGCAAAATATACTTCACTCCAGCCAACCTGGCCACTATTTACAAGGCATATATTAGTCCAAAAACGGAGTTCAACTCCCATATTTGGTCAGGCGCATCCAAAACTGCACTACACGTGCTCGACAGGATGCAAAAACGAGCTGTGAAACTTATTGGGGACCCAGCCGTAAGTCGATCAATTCCGCTCTTAGAACACAGGCGCAACGTATCATGTATATCTCTTTTCTATAGGTATTACCACGATCGTTGCCCAACGGAATTTGCTGAATGTGTTCCGCCACTTCAGACATTTTCCCGCGATACCCGTCAATCTGTGAATGCGCATCAGTTCACGTTGAAAGCGGACTTTAGGCGCACAAATAAACATAGAGAGTCATTCTTTAGCCGAACCATACGAATGTGGAATGTTCTTCCTGGTCATGTGTTTCCTGGCCATTGTGATGTCCAGACATTTAAGACCAATATACATCGACACCTCCTTTCCTTATCCACTTCCTCTCCATCCGCTCGCACTGTGCTCTGACATTTAAGGGTACTTCCAAATCCCCGTGCGCGCGTTATTGTAAAAAAAAAACAAGCCGGTCTTATTCCACGATCCCCTACGCTGAGAATAATCGAAGTATATCCAAGTTTCATCGCCAGTCACGACACGATACTGAACAACTTTCCTTTTATGACATTTAAGGCCAACACCGGATCCCGGTTGTAGTGCCGATGATGATGATGATGCCATTGAAGCAGTCGTCCACACATGAAAAGACGTGTAGTCGACTCCTAATGATTCTGTAAGTTCCGCTACAATCTGTCATGGTAGGTTGGTATGTGGAAGGGGGTTTTATAGGACGAAGGAGTGGGAGGTGACCACAACTCCCGCGAACCGACAATACGAAATGTATATCTTGTTAGTTTAGGATTGAGATGTTCGTACTGAAGAAGAAGAATATCGAAGGAACCCCAACTGGAAATTGTGGATTCCTTCGCTTTCATTGTGTCAATACTTGTAAGAGTATGAAATCACTCGACTAAAACTCCCAACTCCTTGATTAATGATTTATTAAACTTTATTAGAACCATATTTAATAGTATGGACCAAAAGGATAAGAGTTATGAAGGGTCATCATCAGAAATTGATTGGCTGTTTGTTGCCTCTAATTTATTTGGGGATTGCCTACGATAATTAAATAGGACAGATGGAAGAGCATTCGTAGTAGTTTGGCACATGAGGAAAACCATGTTTTCAAAAGTGCAGGACAAATCCATGCCAATAAAATTCAGCTTTTCGAGTGGTCGGGCAGGGGCAGCAGTACGAATTCGATAGTGAATTTGACGCATGGAGTATGATTTGCGCTCCAGCCCGGGCGGACCTAATGGGATATCAGCGAGGATACTGTTGGCTGTGGAATGTGCATCATAAGATATAAAACTGAGTGAAACAATGACATGCGATCAGTATCCAACACAATTGATTTATTTGTAAGTGAGATAAAGTGATTTTACAGCTTGCAAATAGTCGACCCGATATTGCCAAAGTTATCAAGACATACTTGGAAACGTTAAAATAAAAAGTTCTTCCTCATTTGCCATCATTTTTAGATGTTGGTCCTTCTGATTACTACTTGTTTCGATCAATGGCGCAGAGTCCGACTTACCAGCAATTCCGATCTTATGAAAAAGTAAAAAACTGGACCGATTTGTGGATCGCCTCGAAAGATGACCATTGTGTTAGATGCGGGAATCGAATGCTGTCAGAAATGGCCAGTATGGTTAGACAATACTTGGAATCATTACTATTATTATTTATTGACATATAAGAACCCGGAAGTTCATGATCTCACTCGGCTGCGCCATCGTTGTCTGTTCTGTGCACTCCCCTTCCACGCTTGACCATCTGATCCGATTTCCTCAACGTCAAACCTAACATAGTCCTCCCATCTCCGTCGCGGCTGCCTACCGGTCTCTTTCCCGTCAAGAATTCTACGCACATCAAGAATTCTATATATATAATGTAATAACCAGTTTTTTATAAACAAAGCCTGTAATTTCGGAAAAAAAAACTCCGGAAGCAAATTTGTACACATATTAAATAACTTTAAGGCTAATTATATGATACCAGTGGAAATATTATTTTCTAGTAATTATAGAAATGTATATTTCGGATATAAGAATGTTCGGGCTACAAAATAGAAGAAAATACTAAGAGCTTGGGGGACTGCGTTGAAAAAAAAAAAAAAACTCAATGCCAACCATAAGTTCCGACTGCCTAGCATCATAATACAGAGTTGAATCCGTATCTCCGGAATGTGATGATAATAACGCTCTCTTGTATTCTGGGATATTAATTAATTGCTCATATCAAAGCGCATGCAAATCACAAAAAAAACAGCAATCATAGCTCAGTGCGGTTAGCTGATACAAAAGTTCCAGTTAGAGGAGCTCGTTTATGTGATGCAAACACAGGTATTGTGCTCCAGAGGAGTGGTTAGTTACACAATGCCACACATATGGTTACATAGATATTGAGCGTCTTACCAATTTATTACGCATCTCTCTATTTCTAGTCACTAATTGACTGTTGTTCTCAAGTTCTATTTATAAAAATGAAGTCACCTTAAATGTATTGTTGCAAAAATTCGAGACGATAGAAAATAAATTACCTCGAGTTGGGACTCGCCGATCGACTCCTTTGATTTGTTCGATTTGTCTGATCGTTTACGTAATGAACGATAGCTGATGTGACTTCCTTGATCGAGGTTTGTATTTCTGGTGTCACTGGTTGTTCAGGTTTCGGTGGCCGTTGCGCAAGCAATGATGAAGCTAATCTATAATTTCAAATTACATTTATTAATAATGATTCTGTTGGATTAAATAAATAAAAAATTATTTGAATATTATTTAAAAACCTCTCGTGTGGGGTCCTCGGTGATGCCAGTTTCTCTTGACTTCTCCAGCCTAAATACGGTTGTCTGAATGTTGTTCTTGGTCCAGTACTACTTGCAGTTGATATAAAACTTGAGTTTATTGGTATACCACGTGAGAATGAACCACGCGTTGATGCACTGGGTGAAGTTTGCGTGGAATTTAAATATGAAGTTGACCACCGAGAAAAGCCGCCACTAACATTACCACCGGTTGTTGTATTGATTACATTTCCAATTATCTGTCCTCCATGATGACTATGAGCCGATGGACTCAGTAATAGTGGACTGCGGTCTGATCTTTGGGATCCTAATGAACTTAGTGAAGTTGTTTTAGAATTTAGTCCTGTCCAGCGACCGGCATCGGTTGTACGCTTGCGGGTGATGTTGTTTGTAATTGGTTTACAGCCAAGAACATCGGGAGACTTTGGTGTGCAGTGATTGTATTGTCGGAACCAGTCGGGAATATTAAGTCGTTGTAAGGAAGCTTGTACACGTAATTGATGTTCACTAAGCCGAGTCGTATTGTCATGTGATTTCTGAAGCTCATTCTCAGGTGGCTGTAAAAAATGTGAAGAGACGAAATTAAGAAAGGTTTGAATTCATTCGTGTCGCGTATTTAAAAAAATTAAATAAGTACGGTGCTTTCAGTTCGTAATACTGAATATGGTAACCAATTCCTCGATATGTCGTAGAGAAATATATCAACATAACCTAATTAAGAAATTTTATATTATATTTAAAAGAAGGTGGAAATAAATTAAACTTAGTAAAATAAACGGCAGAACAGTTTTCTTTGTTGTTTAAAATTAATACGACAATAAATGCCGGGTACCGAACAGCAAAAGCTCATAATGTAAGTCATGCTGTTTAGCTTAGAGCGTCCGTATAGGAGCAGTAAGTTAAGACATATAATATTTAAGGTCGAATTTAGGCATTCTTTGTCTAGCATACTATTAAGAGTCTAAGAAGAATTTAAAATGTGGTGAAAATATCCTATCCAAATTTGTTCCAAAGGAACCCAAAATTCAGGATAAACAAGGACTCATCAGTAATGGTTAAACTAAAAGTTTGATAGGCTGCGCAATAGGCTTGTGGGGGGTTCTCTATACTACACGGAGAACCACCCACCATTTCCGGCTAATTCCATCTAATTTCGACCGTCATACAGCGTGTCAAACCAACCCCATTCCCCCCTACTTAACTATTCACCTGTAAAGCATGTTACCACCAAGGACAAATAGCTAAACTCATTGTTCCATGCAGACAATGCATAAATGAGTTTAGCTACCCTTTTTGCCATACGGCAACTCTAGTCCATGTCGGTTATCGACAACCAAATCCAGCCGGACGAAGTTGTCGCATCATGGCAGAACCGCTGGGGAAATTATCAAAACATTCGATTGAATCATATGACAATATTTCCCTAGCGTCACTTTGTCTTTTCCCAGTTCCTCCATCCGCTGGGGATCAAATATCTCTTTTCTCAAGTGAATAGAGTAAAACACATTTTCCTCTTCTCCGCATTTCTTCCTTTCTATAGTCACACGCCTCCGGAATAATCATCACACCACACTACCCAAGTGTGGAACACCTCGGAGGCCACATCACCACACGCACACTGAGCCAGATCAACTCCGAGTTATTGCGCTCCTCGCTTTATTTTTCATCCGCCCTGCGCACATCGGCGTGCAACGAATACGCCAGCACTTATCCACCACCACGCACATGGGGAAATGAAGAGCGCACAAGAGAGAGCGCAATCACATCGGCTGGCTAATGCGCAAACTCAGAAAAAATTTCCTTTATTTTTCACCCCCTTTCGAACGAGGGTCTTGCAGAGACCATAGGAAGAGATCGATAAGAGCCAGTAGCTAATTATCACTCAAACGGGGCACATGTCCCCGGTCTAGAGAAGAAAGAGTCCGATTTTTACCACACAACCGTACACACGTGCCCAAGGATTGCTTCGTCAGAGTCGTGAGTCTATGTCAGTATTGAAATAACCGTGTCTGGAAAAAATCTCGTTTGTACCTGTTCTCATGCAAATCGGTGTTAAAGCGGAGTCTTTCAATTTATAATAGACGATTACTCGGCAACGTGTTGTGCAACGATTTAATATATTAAAGACTAATAATTTGTAAAGCTTAGGATCCTGTCAAGTTATCAAAGGAGTCGTGTAATTTATAATAGACAATTATTCAACAACGTGCTGTGCAACAATTTAATATGTTAAAGATTAATAATTTGTAAAGCTTAGGATTCTGTCAAGTTATCAACAGAGTCGTGTAATTTATAATAGACAGTTATTCAACAACGTGTTGTGCAACGCTGTGGATCCTGTCAAGTTATCAAAAGAGCCCTTGAATTGGAAATAAGAATAAAGAACGACTTACAACAATAGTCAACAACTCCAGCGTTTTAATTCTTGTAACTTCATTCGTGTATATTGGATACTTGTAACGAGATTCGGGAAAATACAGTGGAAGGTTAAGTGAACACGTGTCATACTTGCCACATAACAAACCTATACCCCCACAGGCTCATATTGTAGAGGTCGACGATAGTATCCTTTAAGATCTTGTGGGGGTTCTTTAAGGATCACCCGAAGAACCACCCATCGTCCTAACCCAACTCCTCTTTCCCAATCGCAATGTCATTACCTACTGTAGCCTCTTACCTGCATATGAGCAATCCAAAGCTCTTCCCTAATCATTTCCCTTTCCGTGGTCAGAGGTGTGCTTTAGAGACCCCGATGTTAGCGCATGCGCCGAGTCGGTATCAGAGATTATTCTTCTCGGGATGGAGATCTACATCCACATTCCACCAAACGAAGTTCATTTGATAAACCGTGGTTTGACATAGAGCAGTGCTTCGGAGACTCCGATGTTAACGCTTGCGCGCTGTCGGTATCAGAGATTATTATTCTGTGGATGGATATGTATATTCCACATTCCATTAAACGAAGTTCATCTGATAAACCTTGGTTTGATAAAAAATGCGAGCAGATTACGGCGGCAAAAAATAGAGCTTTTACACAATAGCGCTCCAATCCCACCGATGATAACAGAACGAATTTTGTTAGAATCAAAAACGCGTGCAACCAGGCGACTGATACCGTGAAGAAAGCTCACAACGACAGGGTGATCAATAAGTTCCTTCGGTGCCCAACTGGTTCGCACTCCTTTTGGTCAATGGCAAAAGCAGTCAGCAGTAACTTTGTGGCAGAAATCTTCGTCTTGGTGCCGGCGTTGGCACAGGTTGTACGAAGATTCGCCATCATGCACTTCCATGGATTGTTACACCGAACGATGACATCTGAACAGCTCACGAGGGAAGGAGAAACACAATTCGAGTCATTGAAAGTACCGAGCAACTATCGACGAGTTGCGTTCACCAAATAAGCAACACAGGATAAATGAAACACGCAGGGTTTTGGTAGTTAATTTCTTTCTTTGTTTATTTTCGAACTTTATTTAAAAGAGTTATTTTTAATTCCGTTTTAATTAGTTCATACGGTCGACTCACACGATTCGTACTAACACTCGGGGATTGTGAAATTACTTTAAGGGTGATACACTCAGTGGAGAAGAGATGCTGCGCGCGCGATGGTTGGGATACGACTCAACGATATTTTATCGTTTGGGGTGAGTTTTTGGTGGTGTGGTGAAAAGGAAATGAAATTCCCTTTGACCAGTGACCAATGGAAAGCGATCTCAGGTACGTGGTGGTGTATGTGTGTGTTCGTACACATCACCGTGTTCTTCGACGCGTTTTGCCTGAAACGAGGGAAAAAGAACAATGGTGAAACGACCTAAAGCATCTTTCCGTAATGAGGGTCGGCTGTCTAAATAGCAGCCACTCATTAGATGCTAAAGGGATTGCAATATTTCGTACAATAGAGATCGTATATTGTCTCTCTGCCGACTGGGAGAATCGGATTCTTTTGTTCGCATATGTTTATGCTATTGAATCCGATCCGACGGCAAAACGTGGCGTTGGTAATCGTTTGAAGATTCAAACAAAGAAATATTTCCGCGAGAAGTGCTTGCAATTGAATCAATAGTTGCAAGTCTTCGGAAAGTAATTTAGATGGGTACACAATGACGGTTGTGTATACCATCTCTGTCAATTATGCATGGCATCTATGGCGCCGGCAGGATCGAACTATAGTGTGAAAATCTACACTACTTGGAAACTCGGTTTCTTGGGTCGCTAATGTAGAGATGCATTGATAATGTACAAATGCACTAGTAGACACAATTCTTTTTTTGGAATTCTATGTAATGCTTTTATGCATTAATGTCCTTGGAAAAGGAAATATTTTCAGGTGCCAATGCGATTGCATTGGCGGGAGACAATGGAAGTTGAGTAGCGGATATGGGGGGTTTTGCAGGTAAGTGGGCCGTGGGGTTTGGTACCTACAACTTCGCATCCTCGTCTTTCCCTCCGTTGGTGACAGACAGCGGGACGTTAGTCACGAATTCAAAAGATAAAGCTAATGTGTTCGCGAATTTATTTTCCGCGAATTCAAACCTCGATCCCGGCCTTTTGGGGCCACCTGTGATCTCGCCGGTACGGTCTTCCATACGGGATGTGAGATTTCGTCCGCAAACTATTCAACGCATTGTACGTGAACTGGATTGAAGGAAGGCAGCCGGCCCGGGTGGAATACCACCAATAGTCCTTAAGAACTGTGCTCCAGAACTATAAGTTCTTGGCAGACTCTTAGGCTTATCTTATGCACGGAGGACCTTCCTGCCTGCTGGAAGATCGCTCGAGTTCAGCCAATCCCAAAGACGGGAAAAAAGTGTCTCCCACAAAAGTACCGTCCAATAGCATTACTGTCTATTTTATCTAAGATAATGGAAAAAGTCATCAATACTGAGTTAATTAAGTATTTGGAGCGCGACGGACTTCTGAATGATCGTCAATACGGATTCCGTGGTAGGCGGTCCACGGAAGACGTTTTGACACTTACAACCGATATATGGACATCTGTGATTGAGCGACATGCTGAGTCAAGGGCCGTCGCATTGGATATCTCCAAGGCTTTTGATCGCGTCTGGCGCGGAGCATTGCTGCGCAAACTTCGTTTATATGGACTTTCCCAACAGCTTTGCGACTGGATGAACAGTTACCTCGAAAATCGATCGATCCGGGTTGTTGTGGACGGCGAGTGTTCGGACCTGTATCCCGTTAATTCAGGGGTGCCCCAAGGTCTTATTTTGGCTCCAACCTTATTTTTGCTTCACATAAATGATTTGTTGCAGACAACCGATAACAAAGTCTTCAGTTTTGCGGATGATAGTATGCTTGTTTCCCCTTTTTCGAATGTTCGGCCGATTGGTGCATCTACGTCGCACCAGTTGAGATGTAGACGGATTGACTCTCTGAATCAGGATCTAGATAAGGTAAGGACGGGAAAACAGTGTCTCCCACAAAAATACCGCCCGATTGCATTACTGTCTATTTTATCTAAGGCGATGGGAAAAGTCATCAATACAGAGTTAGTTAAGTATTTGGAGTGCAACAGACTTCTGAATGATCGTCAATACGGATTCCGTGGCAGGCGGTCCACGGGAGACCTTTTGACACTTATAGCCGATATATAGACATCTGCGATTGAACGGCATGGTGAGTCAAGGGCGGTCGCATTAGATATCTCCAAGGCTTTTGACCGCGTCTGGCACGGGGCATTGCTGAGCAAACTTCGTTCATATGGACTTTCCCAACAGCTTTGCGACTGGACGAGGAGCTTCCTTGAGAATCGATCGATCCGGGTTGTCGTGGACGGTGAGTGTTCGGATCTGTATCCTGTTAATTCGGGGGTTCCTCAAGGTTCTATTTTGGCTCCAACCTTGTTTTTGCTTAACATAAATGATTTGTTAGAGACAACGGATAACAAAGTCTTCAGTTTTGCGGATGATAGTACACTTGTTTCCTCCTTTTCGAGTGTTCGGCCGATTGGTACATCTGCGTCGCATCAGCTGAGATGTTGACAGATTGACTCTCTGAATCAGGATCTAGATTGGGTCCTGCAGTGGGGTAGGGCCAATCTGGGTGACTTCAATGCAGCGAAGATACAATATACAACATTCTCAAATGATGGCACAAACGATATCAAACAGCGGTCTGAATTTTCCCAATGGCGCAGTCGTTTCCACGGTATAAATGCTTGGTTCGGATGACAGAAATACATCGAGGGTGTTTGCAGAATCACTCCGGTTCTCGCATAGGTTCCTTCATAGGTTGTGGAACCTCGGTTCCACATCTGATGATGAATGGCCGGGCCCTCGAGGCTGGGGAAAGCTTGAAATTGCTCGGCGTCACGGTCTGTGGGAATATATCATGGCATAAACACGTGCCGAGCATCGCCAGGTCGGCCCCATGAAAACTGAACTATCTTTTTAGAGCCAAGAAATATTTTACTCCGGCCCAACTTCTTCTTCTATATAAATCCCAAATTAGACCCGCGCTCGAATATTGCTCTCATGTTTGGAGCTCGGCTCCTAAACATAACCTCGACCTACTTGAGAGCATACAGAGACGAGCGATCCGCCTGATCGGGGACTCGGTGCAGACGTCGGAACTACAGTCGCTATCACATCGAAGGCGCGTAGCCAACCTCTGTCTGTTTTGCAGATATTATCACGGGTACTGTTCTTCGGAGATTCGTGGTATTGTGTGGGTGATTTGTAATGCGCCGACAGGGGCGCTGGGTTCACTAAACTGCCCACTCATCTTCAATAGTTCCGCCGAACACTGTACACAGAAAATCAATCACCAAGCCACAGGTCGCACAAGTGAAAGTAAAACACACTATGTGAGGAGTAAATGGTTCTTTTATTTCAATTTTATTTTAACAACAATTTGAAGTTACAGAATTGGTTAGTAGCAATAGTCATGTTGATTTGAAGTATCACAATTTGTTAGAAGCAATAGTCGTGTTGATTTGAAGTTACATTTAACAGGTGTACACCATCAGCGTCTAATTTCAGAAAAATAAGGTTCATGATATGCGCACTACACGGGAAATGAAACTTGACTCCGGTAAGGGTGTTTAACTTTACGACTCTCTAGAGTGTGCACTCCGAGCACACCCTACAAGGGATGATGGACGGCTCCACCGATCAGTCCTGTGATTGGAATACGACTCAGCGATATACATTCGCTAATGGGGTGACTTTCCTCGAGAGAGAAAGTGTTTCTCTCGTGGTGAAAACGAGGGAGAAGGATTTCGCTGGTGAAGTCCAGTGGTGGTGTGCGTGTAGTTGATCGTGAAGATCACGCTGGCTATCCATGCGGTGGAACAAAGGATAAACGAGATGCATTGTTTTACTGATGCACGAGGTCATGAGAAACGAAGCTGACAAAAAAGGGAAGATGGACAAAAGGCATTATGAGATGTGCATTGCAGCTGAATAAATAAACCGCTAGTCATCCGGGAAATGGCCCTATAAAAAAAGATGGGACGAGTGCATCATAAAAGTCTTGGGTTGATGATGCCCTTGCGTAAATAGACGCATAGCCATTAGAAAAAGTGCTAATGGTTTGTCATATTTTATACAATGAAAATTGTATATTTTATCTTGGGTCGGTGAACGAAACGAATCCCTTGTTTGCATTTGTATATGCAGGGTAATTCTTTTGTGGCAAACCACGAAATTGGTGATTGCTTATTAGTAGGAAAACAAATCATGGGTTGGATATTATGCATGTTTACACGCGAAGGAATTCGGTTTATGGCACATGACGTTAGATGCGGTATTTGCTTTTGTCCCTTGGACAAAGGATCTGCCAGATATGTGCATGTGGGAAGATCAGGATGCAGATGAGGGACAAAATTGCTTGGCAGACAATGGTGCCGGAATAGTTTTCCTACTTATGATACATGTATGCAGAAGAATTATTTTCTAGCGAATTCTACTGATGCATTGGATGTGTAAACAGAATCTTTTAGGTATTTTCATGAAATGCGTTGAAAGCATTAATGTCCTTGAGAAAGGAAATGCTTTCAGGTGCCAATGCGATTGCATTGGCGGGAAACAATGGGAGGTGGGTTGTAGTTATGGGGGTTCTTCGGGTAAGTAGGCAGTGGGGTTTGGCGAAACCGCCACAGTATTGTTCCACAAGACAATCCGACGGATAGCACCAGTTTGTGGTTCATCTCCCGACGGTGCGAACATCCCTGTATCAGAACTAGTTCCGTTACATAGCGGGGAAGCTGTGGAACTCTGTAGCGATTCTAACAGATACACACAATTCACAAGCAAAATAGTGAAGAACACCGAACGAAAAAAAATCGAATAAGAAAAATACATCAGAACCGTATACCAAGCGATAAAATAAAAATAATTCATACCAGTGGAATATAGTCGAGTTTGGAAATCAAATTCTAAACTCGGTCAGTAGCCTGGTGTGTAACGCTTAGGTAAAATTTTTTTCGTGATTCGAGCTGTCATAGCGTCAGTTCGAATCACACGATCTTCTTCACTATTATTTCAAACGCTATAATTGGTGTCCCCGACGTGATCTGTACACACACGCAGCATACACTTCCCATAGTAAAGCAGAACTTCACACACGGTCACGACTTCCGCATAGAGCCCAGCCTCCGACGTTTTCTCGCTTCTCTCTCGTTCGTCCGTCGTCCGCATACGAATCTGATCGTAACGAAGTTACTGCGGCGGGAGTGTGTAGCGATTCTAACAGATACACACAATTCACAAGCAAAATAGTGAAGAACACCGAACGAAAAAAAATCGAATAAGAAAAATACATCAGAACCGTATACCAAGCGATAAAATAAAAATAATTCATACCAGTGGAATATAGTCGAGTTTGGAAATCAAATTCTAAACTCGGTCAGTAGCCTGGTGTGTAACGCTTAGGTAAAATTTTTTTCGTGATTCGAGCTGTCATAGCGTCAGTTCGAATCACACGATCTTCTTCACTATTATTTCAAACGCTATAACTCCCTACCCACGCGAGTGTTCCCGGAGCGTTACAACCTGCAACTGTTCAAAAAGAACTACAACAGTTATTGGGTGGCATCTGGGGGAGCCCACTCGGCGCTATAGGTTGCCTCCTCCGAGAGAAGTCTAATAAAAAAAAAAATATAATAAAAAATAATAATAAAAAAAAATGCATGGACATCCCCAGCAATCGCACGTGTGACGGAAAGGCAAGAGGGGAAACCGCTGGTTAAACCAATGTTATATGATTTTTAACCACCAGATTATATATATATGATTTTTAACCACCAGAAGATTGGTCGCTCGCCACGCGTAGCAACCCTTGCGTGGTGTTTTCACAACAGCTATCGCATTGATTTGGTTAAGAAATTTATCGATTAACATCTCGCGTTCGCAATAAAGCCAGAAAACAAGATAATAGAAAAAGGAAAGTTATACTTAATTGCTGATTTATTGCCCTAAAAAGGCTTGTAAAGATACACCAATGTATTCCTTTACAAAGCCGTAATTATATCAATGATGCTCTGGGCCGTAGAAGCCTGATTAATAACAAAGTGGGATGAGGATGTTCTGGCTCGATACCGATGTAAAATTCTTCGCTTAAAGGAATCTGAAGAAAAATATTTAGTAGGGAGCTGTCGGGGAAAAAGTGCTGTTAGCCACTATATACGGTTGGGCTACACACAGCGAATGAACATCAAACCTTTTTGAAAAGATGTCGAGTTTAATCCGGGGAAACGTGGAGACATAGGATGATTCCACTTCCGATGGAGCAGCAATTGGAGTTCGAAATTGGATGTAGTTAGTCAAATGCCGAGCAAAGTGAGGAGAGTTATTAGTTGACGACTTCCTTAAACAGTCGTGCCACTGAAATAGTTACGTAAATAAAACTACCACAAAAAATGTTCTTTGTAAAAAAATTTATTATTAATGCAAATAACATTTTAAGGCATAATTAGAAAGTTTCTTACAAATTGAAGCGAATTTTGAAATATAAAATATAAATACAAAGTGAATTATGTCACTGCTCTACTTTTTGTTACGTTAATAGTATATATACATATAAAATAAAAAACACAGTAAAATCACAATAGTGCTACAGACTAAACTTAACGCTTTAATTACATTTCGTTTTGTTGTCAATTAGTCGTTTGAGAACTTTGTCCATCTGATAGCTGCACATATTCAAGCATTCGTCGCCATACAGAGTAAGGAGATATAGGAAATTTTCCAGCTCATCGGAAGTGCAGTTCTCGAAGTCCTTCTTGTCAAGCATCTGGATTGACTGGACGATTTTTAAGAGTTGGCACATATTCAGTGGCTTCCCGATCTCAGGTGTAGCAACTTCTGTATTCCTATAAGCCCTCATCTTACTTTGTATGCAGAAGAGATTATCTTGCTGCTTTCGAATGGTCTCTATCATTTCATTAATATTCCACTTTTTGTCCAGCGGCAAGGAATTTTGTACTGACCTAGGTGAGTTTCTCGGTACATTTTTGTCGTCCTTGGAGAATAGTTTGTCCAGCGGAGTCAAATATTTAGAGTCAAATATATCGGGACTAGTTAATGGTATAGTTTCAGGTGTTCCTGAAAATGAATTTAAATCATCGCTAGTCATCGACATCATATCGAAGTAGGTGTTGTTGTAGGGACTGAATGATAATCGACCAAATTTACTAGCTTCTGGATCGTCGGATTCAATTTCTGAGTTATCTAAATCGCTTGTTTTGAGTTGTGGTGCGTTTTGAGATGACCTTGATTCAGTTGCCATATTACTTACACCCTGAAGACTGAGCGCACTATAACTAGTTTCTAGAGATAGCTTTGATACAAATGCATCCTCATCTTGGGATACCCGAGAGAAGGTGAAGTTTTCAATTCCAAAACTAACCTCGGAGCCATCATCGCGTATGGTTTCTTGGATGTATCCAAAGGTTTTCTTGATGACATCGGGAGCCATGTATTTTCCGTAGAATGGTATGGTTAGATCGGTGCATGCAAACCAATAACATGAAGTGTTGCCGTTGCTTGCAAGTTCATCGGAGAGTTCTTGCTCTTCAAAACCATTTACTTCAGAGAACCGAAAGTTATCAATACCGACATCATTGCGGAGAGACTCTACCGACTTTTGCTGGAACACTTCATGGATAACCTCTAGACGTGTGCGTGAGTAGGCGAAGATATCGATGTAAATAGTTATGGCCCCGACGGAAATCCAGAAAGATGAGGACTCGTTTCGACGTTCATGATGGCTTGAAACAGGCAATGAGAGTCGTGCTGTAATATTGGTTTTTGACATCTTTTCACGTTTGCTCGTGAAACGGCTGCTATTGGGTATACATGGACTTTCGGCGAGTGTTGGGCTATTCTTCTTCTCTGGAATATACATGGTGGGTATAATTTTCAATTTGTTAGGGTAAGAAGTTGAGGAAACATTTGGACCCAACTGGTTGGAGTTCCCGTTTTTGATGTTTGTATGATGATTTTCGTATTCACGTGGACTGATAGTTCGTTCTTCAAAAGGTGACGGAGTGCATCCATTAGAAGCAGTTTCAAAGCCTTGATCTGCAGCGTCATTGACGAAGTTCATTTTTTCGCTCTGTGGAGTTGGATACCTGCTGGTTTTATTTTCATTTAACTTCTGATCTGACGGCGGTTTTGGTAAATTTTTATCTTCCATATTTTCACTGGTTTTGAAGTCATTATAAGATGATTCCTGGGTCTCAGAAACGGGTGGTTTTTTGACAAATAATCTTTTTGGCTTAACCGGAGGTGTTATATAACTTGTGCTTCCACAACGAATGCCGGTTTCAGCGTGTTTGGATGTAATGGCCTTTTTAATGGAACTGCGCTTGGGCGATTCAACCTCATCCGATAACTTTTCAGGTGAAGATGTGGCATTTTTCCTTTGTGCCAATTGTTTGTTGAATACTGCCTGTTGCTCTTTCACGAGATAAGGAGATTTTAGTTTTAAACTCGATGGTCTTTCAAGCTTGGAGGAGATGGGGCTATCTGGTCGTTTGAAAACATGATTGTTACTGTTGTCAAATGCATCTTGTGGGTGTAGAAGAGAAATACTGCTCCCAGCACTTGAACAGGTATCGTGTGTTGAATTTAATACAGTAAGAGTATAAGCTTTCTTAATGGCTTGTAGAGAGTCGGTGGATTCTAAAGCTGGTGTAGATTCAATATCTTTTAATGGCTGATCTTCTATGACTGTGTTTGTTGAAGGCTCCTCTGCTTTCAAAGTTTTACTGCTGGTATTTAAATTAGAATTATGTTGTAATCCATCATCCCAGCTGAGTGAATCGGAATCTTCGAGATTAAGAGAAATATCTAGATCTGTTGTAATTTCTGATGTTGATTCCAGACTCAATAAACTTCGTTGCTTCATCCAACCGAAGAATACTTTCTCGACATCACGGCTTTTGAAAAACTTTTTTGAAACTTTCACTTGTCTAGTTCGTCGAATCTTTCGTGGTGGCGCATAGCCCTCCAAGGTGACACATGACGATGCTTTATTTACTCCTCGTTTGATTGACGGATTTAATGATGATGAAGTACATGGATCGTTAGAATCTTTGGATGTATCTATGTGGGATTCAGAGGACAGGTTGTGAAGCTGAGCCGATTCATTTTCGATTTCTCTAATGACATCTTTACTTATTAGTGGATTTTTTGAGTACTTAACGTCTTTCACGAATTGATTAAACAACATAACTCTGTCTTTGACTGAGAGTCTATTAAAGACTTCCTCGGGTGCAAGACAAAAATCTTTTGAAGGCATACGCCTGCTAGATCTTGGAGTAGGAATGGGGGATTTCTGATTTATTACACTGCCTCTTACCCTGGGTTTTGGTTTATAGTCCTGTGTAGTCTTGGTCTTTGTTGGAATGGATTTATTCTTTTTTGTTTGAGCTATCATTCCATTGAACATCTCGGCCATTTTCAGGACCTTTGTTTTGATAGTCTTCTTTAGGCCTACCGACTTTTCCAGACTTCTCTGAGAGGGAGCCCTTAATAAATTTTTTGAATTTGAACGTTTGATAGTTTGTGGTTTCTTGTCCACTTTAAAGCTTTTATTATTTGCCGCTGTGCTTTGCAATGGTCGCAGACTGCTTGGTTTTGGATTTTCCTCACTTTGAATGATTTGAAAATATTTCTTCTCCCATTCCTCACGTGTAAGTTGTAGATCACTTGGCTTGAGTTGCTGACATTCATGAGCTTTTGGTAAGCGAAATAATTTTTCTCCGTACAGCAATTTTTCGATTTTCTCTTCGGAATTCGGTCTTACGGATTGTAATTTTAAAATGTCCTCTTCTGAACTACTCATTGGTGGCGGTGCATTGCCGCGTGACTTAAGCGCACTAGGTTTTAGGCACATTTCATTGTCGTTAGGTTTAAATTCATCTGGTCCAATGTTGATAAGTTTCGGATTGGTATATTTGTTCGCACTGAACATTTTGAATTTTGATTTGAAACTTTTCTTTTTCTTTGGGGCACCTTTGGTCTGTTTACTGTTGTCCTTTATTTCCTGTGCGGGGGGGAATTGTTTCATATGCTTACCCCTAATTTCGCTTGGTTTCAAATTTTGATACACTGAATTCCTTGAGTGTGATGAACCACTGGATTGCGATATATTTGCTCTAAGTGATTTATTATCTAGGTGGACGTCAGATCCAAAATATTGTAATAAATTTTGAATACTTCTGGTGTATGCACGTAGCTGGGGAGGTTCTTCTTTTTCAACGGGCACCACCGCTTTATCGTCCACTTCAACAACTTCGAAGATCTCTGAACGCACTGGGACACATCGCTGTATTTTAGGAAGTGATCGTCGTTTTTTCAGCTCCATAATTTTGTCAGAATCATCGAGAAAACTTGTTAACTCCGCTGCAGATAAATTGCTTGTATTAAGTTTTTGGGAATCACTATTATGCGACATTTTGCTAGTTGTACATTAACACATTAACTTTTAAAAATCAACTTCACAAAATTTAACCGATTCTTGTAGTGTTTTCAATCTCGTTGTAGAAATAAAACTGTTTCTAAATTTTGGGATGTTCTCTGTTTTATAGTCAACTTAGTCAAGGTGCAGATGTCGCGACAGATAAAAATGTCCCTTTTCGCGAATCCGGGAACAGTTTTCTATTGTTTCGTTAAGAAGCAATAAAGATGTAGGCCGTGAGGTACAAATGGTCGTCATTTATGTAAATCGCACCCTTTTCAGGTATTTGTAGCATAATAAGTAATTTTCAAGATTGCAATTTTTCAGTAGGTACTTCATAGTTTCGACAGTGAATGTAAAACAATCAATTTTTAGATTCTGGGAAATGGTAATTTACAGAAAAACATCGACGCCATTTGAGGTCGCTTCATAGGTAAGAGTTTTAGTTCAATTTCTGCGAATTATGTCGCGTTGGGATTAATTTTAGCTAAGCTAGTAAATGCCTTCCAGATGTTTTATGATCCGAACCAAATTTGTGTTTTAATCTTTCTTAAACCGTTAGCGAAGTTTCTAGAGGTCTGAGGGAACGTATCGTGATCTGAGGCTTGTTGATATTTTAATTGAAGAGTAGAGGTTTTAAGTTTCTTGTAATTACAGTGCTCTTTGTACAGCACGTTGGAAAACAACGTGTGATGAAATTGCAACAATGAATACTGTTGACCTGAACGAAATCATATTTAGAAAATTTACTTTTACATTGAATTGTTATACGAAGGCTAACATTACAGGGAGGGACTATATATATTCAGGTATGTGATCGTTTCTGCACCAATGTAAACATAATAAATGCATACTTTCGCCAAATATTTAAAACGTGATATTGTTGGTTCTTCAAAAGAATTCTAGAGAACAATTAATGCGGAATTTTTAAATTGCGTAAGTGAAGATTCCTTAAGCAGGTGAGGACCAATAATAATTGTTGAACCAAAATATAAGATTTAGAGCATAAAGCAAAAAGTAATAGTTACAAAACGCATTTCAAGAACAACCTGTACATTTTCGCAATATTACCTGATTAACTACCTGCTTTCAATTAAGAAGAAGGCTGAATTACGGTTCTCTTCTCGTTTCAATGCCAGTCTTTATTATTATCACAATATTATTATTATTACAATATTATTATTCTTATTATTATTACTCTTTTTCTAAGTGATATTGTAATGATGCAATTTTGCTTTGTTTTGATTTCCCAATGCATAAGGATGAGTCATCATCATGCCATGGTTTGAGGTATAACGCCGGATGCAGGTAGCAATTATAAAATGAAAATGGGTTTGCTGGACAAGGCTCCTAGGTTATCAGCCTAAACAGATTTTCGGATTTTTTGTAAGGAATAAAAGATGGTAGAGTAATATTAGACGAAGTTATTAAGTGCATATTTAAGTATTAAACTAAAAAATCATGAGACGTTCAGTATCAAAACCAACTTAATTCATTATCATGAATTTTATAGGAGGGAGGAAAAATATTTCAAGCGTTGTGCGTTGAGTTTAAAAAATAAAATTGACCATGAGAGGAAATTTGGTGTAAGTTTTCAAGGTTTTCTTTTTTTTAAATCGTTCTTCCGCCTGATAATTTTATAAAATTAAACAATTTGGATTAAGCAGTTCTTGAAAAAATACAAATTTTTGGTTATACCTTATTCTTCATTCAAATTGCATGTGGAATATCACTTGCGAGTTAAATATTCGGCTTGAAGTTGATAATAATAGTCCTTATACTTATTGCAAAAGTAACAAATAAAATATTTTTTTTTTAAATTTTACTTCTCCCAGAAAAGCTGAGTCAGCGCCTGCGATGCTATTTTTTCTCGAGCGGATCCCTCTCGACCACGAAGCCTAAAACTTAATTTTTTTTTTATTAAACTTCTCTCGGGAGAGGCAAACCTATAGCACCGAGTGGGCGCCCCAAAATGCCACCAAATAACTGTTCAGTTCTTTTGAACAGTTGCAGGTTATAACGTTCCGTGAACACTCGCACGGGGAGGGAGTTCCATAGCTTCCCCGCTCTGTAACGGAACGAGTTCTGATGCAGGGATGTTCGCGCCGTCGGGAGATGTACCACAAACTGGTGCTATCCGTCGGATTGTCTTGTGGAACAATACTGTGGCGGTTTCGCCAAACCCCACTGCCTACTTACCCGAAGAACCCCCATAACTACAACCCACCTCCCATTATTTCCCGCCAATACAATCGCATTGGCACCTGAAAACATTTCCTTTCTCAAGGACATTAATGCTTTCAACGCATTTCATGAAAATACCTAAAAGATTCTGTTTACACATCCAATGCACCAGTAAAATTCGCTAGAAAATAATTCTTCTGCATACATGTATCATAAGTAGGAAAACTATTCCGGCACCATTGTTTGCCAAGCAATTTTGTCCCCCATGTGCACCCTAATCTTCCCACATGCACATATCTAGCAGATCCTTTGTCCAAGGGACAAAAGCAAATACCGCATCTAACGTCATGTGCCATAAACCGAATTCCTTCGCGTGTAAACATGCATAATATCCAACCCATGATTTGTTTTCCTACTAATAAGCAATCACCAATTTCGTGGTTTGCCACAAAAGAATTACCCTGCATATACAAATGTAGACAAGGGATTCGTTTCGTCCACCGACCCAAGATAAAATATTCAATTTTCATTGTATAAAATATGCCAAACCATTAGCACCTTTTTCTAATGGCTATGCGTCTATTTACGCAAGGGCATCATCAACCCAAGACTTTTATGATGCACTCGTCCCATCTTTCTTTATAGAGCCATTTCCCGGATGACTAGCGGTTTATTTATTCAGCTGAAATGCACATCTCATAATGCCTTTTGTCCATCTTCCCCTTTTTGTCAGCTTCGTTTCTCATGACCTCGTGCATGAGCAAAACAATGCATCTCGTTATCCTTTGTTTCACCGCATGGATAGGCAGCGTGATCTTCACGATCAACTACACGCACACCACCACTGGACCTCACCAGCGAAATCCTTCTCCCTCGTTTTCACTACGAGAGAAACACTTTCTCTCTCGAGGAAACTCGCCCCATTAGCGAATGTATCGCTGAGTTGTATCCCAATCACAGGACTGATCGGTGGAGCTCTTGTACGGTGTGCTGGGAGTGCACACCCTAGAGAGTCGTAAAGTTAAACACCCTTACAGGAGTCATGTTTCATTTCCCGTGTAGTGCGCATATGACGAACCTTATTTTTCTGAAATTAGACGCTGATGGTGTACACCTGTTAAATGTAACTTCAAATCAACACGACTATTGCTTCTAACAAATTGTGATACTTCAAATCAACATGACTATTGCTACTAACCAATTCTGTAACTTCAAATTGTTGTTAAAATAAAATTGAAATAAAAGAACCATTTACTCCTCACATAGTGTGTTTTACTTTCACTTGTGCGACCTGTGGCTTGGTGATTGATTTTCTGTGTACAGTGTTCGGCGGAACTATTGAAGATGAGTGGGCAGTTTAGTGAACCCAGCGCCCTTGTCGGCGCATTAGAAATCACTCCCACAATACCACGAATCTCGGAAGAACAGTACCCGTGATAATATCTGCAAAACAGACAGAGGTCGGCTACGCGCCTTCAATGTGATAGCGACTGTAGTTCCGACGTCTGCGCCGAGTCTCCGATCAGGCGGATCGCTCGTCTCTGCATGCTCTTAAGTAGGTCGAGGTTATGTTTAGGAGCCGAGCTCCAAACATGAGACCAATATTCGAGCGCGGGTCTAATTTGGAATTTATATAGGAGAAGAAGTTAGGCCGGAGTAAAATATTTCTTGGCTCTAAAAAGATAGCTCAGTTTTCATGAGACCGACCTGGCGATGTTCGACACGCGGTTATGCCATGATACATTCCCACAGACCGTGACGCCGAGCAATTTCAAGCTTTCCCCAGCCTCGATGGCCCGGCCATTCATCATCAGCTGTGGAACCGATGAACCACTTTTCTTTGTGAATGTTGTATATTGTGTCTTCGCTGCATTGAAGTCGACGAGATTGGCCCTTCCCCACTGCCAGACCCTATCTAGATCCTGATTCAGAGAGTCAATCTGTCTGCATCTCAGCTGATGCGACGTAGATGCACCAATCGGCCGAACACTCGAAAAGAGGAAACAAGCGTACTATCATCCGTAAAAACTGAACACTTTGTTATCCGTTGTCTCCAACAAATCATTTATGTGAAGCAAAAACAAAGCTGGAGCCAAAATAGAACCTTGGAGCAGCCCCGAATTAACAGGATACAGATCCGAACACTCGCCGTCCACAACAACTCGGATCGATCGGTTCTCAAGGAAGCTCCTCGTCCAGCCGCTAAGCTGTTGGGAAAGTCAATATGAACGAAGTTTGCTCAGCAATGCCCCGTGCCAGACGCGGTCAAAAGCCTTGGAGATATCTAATGCGACCGCCCTTGACTCACCATGCCGTTCAATCGCAGATGCCCATAGATCGGTTATAAGTGTCAAAAGGTCTCCCGTGGACCGCCTGCCACGGAATCCGTATTGACGATCATTCAGAAGTCCGTTGCACTCCAAATACTTAACTAACTCTGTATTGATGACTTTATCACCTTAGATAAAATAGGCAGTAATGCCAACCGAGTTCATTTTGTGGGAGACACTTTTTTCCCCTCTTCGGGATTGGCTGAACTCGAGCGATTTTCCAGCAGGCAGGAAAGGTCCTCCGTGCATAAAATAAGCGGAAGAGTCTGCCAAGAACCGGCGATAGTTCTGGAGCACAGTTCTTAAGGACTATTGGTGGTATTCCATCCGGGCCGGCTGCCTTCCTTCAATCCAGTTCACGTAGAATGCGTTGAATACTGTGCGGACGAAATCTCACATCCCGTATGGAAGACCGTACTGGCGGGTTCACAGGTGGCTCCAAAAGGCCGGGATCGAGGTTAGAATTCGCGGAAAATAAATTCGCGAACACATTAGCTTTATCCTTTGAATTCGTGACTAACGTTCCGCAATCTGTCACCAACGGAGGCAAGGAGGAGGATGCGAAGTTACTGCTGACAGCTTTTGCCATTGACCAAAAGGAGCGCGAACCAGTTGGGGACCGAAGGAGCTTATTGATCACCCTGTCGTTGTGAGCCTTCTTCACGGTTTCAATCGTCTGGTTGCACGCGTTTTTGATTCTAACAAAATTCGTTCTGTTATCATCGGTGGGATTGGAGCGCCATTGCTTAAAAGCTCTATTTTTTGCCGCCGTAATCTGCTCGCATTTTTTATCAAACCAAGGTTTATCAGACGAACTTCGTTTAATGGAATGTGAGCTGTTATTTCACCAGGCGGCTGGGCTTTGGGACCCTACCTACCAGTAAGCCATTTAATAGGCAGTAAGGAGAAAATTTAGAGAAAAGTATTATACTAATTGGACACAGGTAAGTATAGTAATTTTGTTCTTAGAATTATTATTATCAAGTTTAGCTAATGAAAAGAAAACGATCTTTTCATTAGATACTAGTGTTAAAAATCGCCTCTAAAGCCTTTATAGTGTACTTGCATTAGAGAAACGGCGACCTTTGCCGTTGTAGAGGTCTTTTTTGGCCTGACGATATAAAAAAGGTCCTTCGGAGCTAGACACGGACTTTGAGGTGTGTGAGTGGGGTGCAATGGTTTTTTTTTTGTGGTTAGTTCATTAACAACATCCACATTACTAGATGCCCTTAACGGATCTAATTTCCAACGAATAACAAGATTTGGTCGCTTTTTAAGGATGTGATTTTTGCTTTAATAAGGTGATGTAATAACCCTCAGTCGCCACTCGAGTGTTGTTCCTCATACCACGACAATCAAACAAAGTGATCATCAGTGTTTTCGCTGCATATTGTAGCGAGCTTAGGGTTCGCTGGATTAATTATTCTCATAAAATAAGCCGTGAAATCAATTTTTCTATTTAAATTCTTTATTTGTCCGCTAATGATAACCGTTACTTCATTTCTCCTGGACTTTTCGCTTCTCCGCCCGGTGACACTTCTCTCACAGGCGACTTATCGTTTTTACTGCTCATAGTCTCCAGTTTTCCAGTACTTTGTTTTGGAGACCTGCCAGATGTCCAGCTGCTTGTCATACGCGTCACAATATTTTTATATTTCCTTAGAGGCGCACCGCCAATTTCATTCCATTGCGTACTCTACTTTGTTGTTTCGAAGTTGTTAAAATGCCTGCACGCACACCACATGGCCACCAATGACACACATACCCACCGCACTTATCTCTGCACGGCAGCGTCAATAATCCCATTATCAAACCCAAAAAACTCTCCATATACGAACCTTTGTGATCATGTCCTTCTCCTATTCGTCTAATTTTTTTTTCACTTTTCTCGGAGGCGAACCTATAGCTTCAAAATAACGCTCAGTAGCAGTGAAGATTTTTTTTTATACTTCTCTCGGGAGAGGCGAACCTATAGCTTCAAAATAACCCTCAGTTGCAGTGATGACTTTTTTTTTACACTTCTCTCGGGAGAGGCGAACCTATAGCTTCAAAATAACCCTCAGTTGCAGTGATGACTTTTTTTTACACTTCTCTCGGGAGGGGCGGACCTATAGATTCAAAATAACCCTCAGTAGCAGTGATGACTTTTTTTTACACTTCTCTCGGGAGAGGCGAACCTATAGCTTCAAAATAACCCTCAGTTGCAGTGATGACTTCTTTTACACTTCTTTTGGGAGGGGCGGACCTATAGCTTCAAAATAACCCTCAGTAGCAGTGATGACTTCTTTTACACTTCTTTTGGGAGGGGCGGACCTATAGCTTCAAAATAACCCTCAGTAGCAGTGATGACTTCTTTTACACTTCTCTCGAGAGAGGCGAACCTATAGCTTCAAAATAACTCTCAGTACCAGTGATTACATTTTTTTTACACTTCTCTCGGCAGAGGCGAACCTATAGCTTCAAAAGAACCCTTAGTAGCAGTGATGACTTTTTTTACATTTTTCTCTGGAGAGGCGAATCTATATCTTCAAAATAACCCTCATTTGGTGACTTCATCATTAGAGTCAAATCTCTTGCCCTGGAGCGTTTTTTTTTTTTTTTTTTTTTTGTGAGGTCTGCAAACAAACAGTAACCGCTGAAGCGCAAATCTGGGGATTACAGTGGATGGGGAAGCAATTCGTGTAGTTTGGACATCGTTTTCAACGAATTGTGACACGGTGCAAATCTTGCTGAAGTACACTTTTTTCTTCTTCCTTTGTGGCCGTCCCTCAGCGATTTCGTACTTTTTACACGCCAATAATGGCATGTAGTATTCTGTATTGGTGGTGTTTCTCTTTTCAAGGTAAGCAATTGAATATTAGCCCTGCGTATCCCAAAACACAGAGGGCATAGACTGTTATGTCTTCGGGTATTTCGGACGGCTTTCATCGGCTACAGCGGTGAATCCATGCTTGATCCATTGTCACATACCGAAGCCAAAAATCGTTTTTATTTTGTCGGCTACTCTCCAACAACCGACTGTTGATTCGATTCTTGAGTGAAATGGTGAATCTATGCTTCATCCATTGTCACATACCGAAGCAAAAAATCCTTTTTATTCCGAGTAAACAGTGCCAAACGGCGCTTTGAATCTTCGATGTTGTTGTTCCATTGTGAGCGAACGCGGCTCCCATATGGCAAAAAAAGGTTTTACATAGCCAGGTTTTAATCCAAAACAGTAAAAACACTACCAATTGATCTTCTTCTTCATCATCTCAGCTATCTGGCGTACTTTAACTTTTCGATCTTCCATTACGATTTACTGGACCCGCTTATTTTTTTTTTTGTATTACACTTCTGTCGGAATAGGCGAACCTATAGCACCGAGCCGGCGCCCCAAGATGCCACCAAATAACTGTTGCAGTTCTTTTTGAACAGTTGCAGGTTGTAACGCTCCGGAACCACTCGCACAGTGAGGGAAATCCACAGCTTTCCCGCTCTGTAACGGAACGAGTTATGATGCAGAGATGTTCGCGCCGTCGGGAGATGAACCGCAAAGTGGTGTGATCCGTCGGAGATCCAGTTTTCTTTGTGAATGTTGTATATTGTCTTCGTTGCACTAACGTCGACGAGATTGGCTTTTCCCCACTGTATGACCTTATACAGATCCTGATTCAGAGAGCCGACCTGGCTACATCTCAGCTGGTGCGAAGTTTATGCACTGATCGGCCGATCGATTATGCACTGAGCACTCGAAAAAGCAGAAACAAGCATCCTATCATCCGCAAAACTGAACACTCTGTAATCCGTTGATTCCAACAAATCATTTATGTGAAGCAAAAACAAGGTTGGAGCCAAAATAGAAGTTTGAGGCATCCCGGAATTAACAGGATACATATCCGAAGACTCGCTGCCTACAACAATCCAGATCGATCGATTTTCGAGGAAGCTCTTCATCCAGTCGCAAAGCTGTTGGGAAAGTCCATATGAACGAAGTTTGCTCAGCAATGCCCCGTGCCAGACGCGGCCAAAAGCCTTGGAGATATCCAACGCGAACGGCCTTGACTCACCATGCCCCTCAACCGCATATGTCCATATATCGGTTATAAGGGTCAAAAGATCTCCCGTGGACCGCTTGCCACGGAATCCGTATTGACTATCATTCAGAAGTCAGTTGCACTCCAAGTACTTAATTAACTCGGCATTGATGACCTTCTTTTCCACCACCTTAGGCAACATAGAGAGTAATGCTATCGGCCGGTAATTTTGTGGGACACTTTTTTCCCGTCTTTGGGGTTGGCTGAACTCGAGTCACCTTCCAGCAGGCAGGAAATGTCCTCCGTGCATAAGATAAGCGAAAGAGTCTGCCAAAAATCGGCGATAATTTTGGAGCACAGTTCTCAAAGACTATTGCTGGTATTCCATCCTATCTATTTGCTATCTTACCCAACACTACAGAGAATGTGTTGAATAGATCGCGGGCGAAACTACATATCCGGCACTGAAGACTGCGCCGACGCGATCACAGCTGACCCTAAAAGAGCAGCATCGATGGTTGAATTCGCGGAAAATAAATTTACAAACACATTAGGTTTATCCTTTAAATTCGTGACTAATGCTCGGCTGTGCGTTACTAACGGAGGAAAACAGGAGGAACCGAAGTTATTGCCGATAGCCTTTGCCACTGACCAAAAGGGACGCGAACCAGTTAGGTACTCAAGAAGTTTGTTGGTCACTTTTTCGTGACGAACCTCCGCGGTATCAATCGCGTTTCTGATTCTAACAAAATTAATTTTGTTGACATTCGTGGGATTGAAGCGCCATTGTTTAAAAGGTCTATTTTTAGCTGCTGTAATCTACTTGCGTTTTTTATCCATCCAAGGTTTATTAGATGAATTTCGTTTGATGGAATGCGGAATGTAAGGCTCCATCCCGAGAATATAATTTTCGTGACTGACTCCGCGCATGCGTTAACAACGGAGTTTCCAAAGCAGACCTCTGACGACGGGTAGGATGCGAAGAAATCGCCCAAATGGCCCCTGTTAGCAGTCCTGTACCTCCACACTTGACGAAGCCGATTAGACTGGTTATTCGATTGAAATGCAAGTGGTTGCGCAACCGCTATCAAACAGTGATCTGATTTTCCCAATGGCATACTCGTTTCCATGGTACGAATGTCCGGCTTGGATGTCAGAAACAGATCCAGGGCGTTCGCGTAATCAGTTTGGTCATCCGGCACTCGCGTAGGTTCCTCTGAAAGTCGAGTCAAGTTACAGCTAACAACGAACGTTTTGGGTAGCCCCTACCCTCGTCAGTTTTGATACAATGTCCCAACCAATTGGAGTTGTGTACGTTAAAGTCGACAAGAACGACAATCTTAGAGAGCTGCTGATCAATCTGCATTTAGTCAATAGTACGTGAAAGACCATCGAAAAGTGTCGCTGGTCGATTGTCATTCGGACAGCGGTAGAGACACCAAGAAATTTCGCAGAACTCTTCAGCACGATCTTCAAGTTATTCGTTATTGGTTGTAATGCTTCTTCCCTTTGGTAAGCTAAATTAGATCAGGTGAAGATCGGGTGAAATTTCGCAGAACTCTTCACAGCACGATTTTCAGCCAAATTATCTTCAAGTTATTCATTATTGCTGGTAATGCTTCTTCCCTTTGGTAAGATAAAATAGATCGGGTGAAGACGCACGTCACCATTTAACGGAAATCTCGTGTCCTGGATGAAAGTGGTGTATCGCGACCGACTGGCGGCTTTTGTTGGCCCGGGAGAACAGTGAACTTAGTTCGGGACGAACTAATCTAGGCTGAGGGTAGTGTGACGCATATGACAATCAGTACTAGAATATTCTAGAGAGTCCGAAACAGAGTACTAGAATATTCTATAAAGTAATGGAAAACTGGAGACCGTGAACAGTAGAACATTCAAGACTATGGAACGGGCGGAAACGAAACGCCGAATCAGAATAAGGAAATGGTATAAATACGTCGCACACAGATTATGGAGACGAGTAAGAAGTGGAAAGTGAAGCAAGCGAAAGTGCGGTAGTAAGGAGTAATAAGTAAGAAAGTGAAGCAAGCGATAAGTAAGAAGTAAAAGACGCGATAAGTACGGAAGCGATAAGTAAAGAAATCGTTAAGTGTACGGTAAAAGTAACGGTTGTTATTAACGGACTTAAAGTGTTATATTAATTCAAAATCGATTTAACGGCTCTTATTAATGAAAAATAATTAATCCAGCGAACCCTAAGCTCGGTACAATATATATTAAAATTAATTATTACCAAGTATTGCTAATAAAAAAAAGACGTCCGCTTCATTAGGTACGAGGAGTGTTAACAATCGCCTCTTGGTTTTGCAGCCCACTTGCATAGAAAAAATAAACCGGTAAACGTGAGCGACTATGCGTCATCACAGCCCCATGTTGACTCTTTTTTCTGTAAAAACAGTTGACAGTCTTCCCGGGGGCACTTTTCAATTCAAACAACTGCCTGCACCCTTGAAATGACTTATGCCAACGAAAGCGCGGTCTTTTACATATCGTAACATTGTTAAATAGCATAGGTAAGTCTTCATAGGGGTTGGTAGATGTTGACCCATGTAAACCACATTAATTTACTACATAGCTTTGTTAAATGTCATACGTAACTCTTAATAGGGATTGGTAGATGTTAACCCATGTTAACCACATTACTTTACTACATAACATTGTTAAATGCCATACGTAACTCTTCATAGGGGTTGGTAGATGTTAACCTATAGCGTTTGAAATAATAGTGAAGAAGATCGTGTGATTCGAACTGACGCTATGACAGCTCGAATCACGAAAAAAATTTTACCTAAGCGTTACACACCAGGCTACTGGCCGTGTTTAGAATTTGATTTCCAAACTCGACTATATTCCACTGGTGTGAATTATTTTTATTTATCGCTTGGTATACGGTTCTGATGTATTTTTCTTATTCGATTTTTCGTTCGGTGTTCTTCACTATTTTTGCTTGTGAATTGTGTGCGTATCTGTTATAATCGCTACAAACCCATGTAAACCACATTACTTTACTGCATAAGATTGCTAAATGTCATACGTAACCCTTAATCAGGATTGGTAAATGTTAACACGTGTAAATCACATTACTTTACTACATAACATTGTTAAATGGCATACGTAACTCTTAGTAGGGGTTGGTAGATTTTAACACATGTAAATCACATTACTTTATTACATAGCATTGTTATATGTCTGGCTCCTCGATAGTATAGTGGTTAGTATACCCGCCTGTCACGCGGGAGGCCGGGGTTCGATTCCCCGTCGGGGAGCCTCTGGCGCAAGACTAGTGACCTTTCCCGGAAAAAACAAATCATTATGGAAAATTTAACAAGCCTCAGGACTTGCTAAATAAGGCCAAGACTGGTTCCCGGTTGTAGTGCCGATGATGATGATCATTGTTAAATGTCACGCGTAACTCTTAGTAGGGGTTGGTAGATGTTAATACATGTAAATCACATTACTTTACTACATAACATTGTTAAATGCCATACGTAACTCTTCATAGGGGTTGGTAGATGTTAACACATATAAATCAATTTACTGCATAACATTGTTAAATGCCATACGTAACTCTTCATAGGGGTTGGTAGATGTTAACCCATGTAAACCACATTACTGTACTACGTAGCATTGTTAAATTTCATAGGTATCTCTTAATAGAGGTTGGTAGATGTTAACACATATAAATCAATTTACTGAATAACATTGTTAAATGCCATACGTATCTCTTCATAGGGCGTTACCCCATGTAAACCACATTACTCTTCTGCATAAAGCAAACGTCACTAGATTTTTGAGGCGGACATTTACACATGTACTTTATTGCCCAAATCAGGCGAGATTGTTCATGCTGTCGTCGCCAAATTTGGTACGTTTACAGCAAATTCTTCCCACTTTCAGGTCAACATCACAAGATGGCGTTAATGATATGTATTTGCCTACAATGACGCTCGTGTCAGTTTTCATTGAACACACCAGAGAAGCATTGTGATTTGAGTTCACAGTGATGTTATGTTCGTTGCCTTTTTTTTCTCGTTGAATGTTTCTCACTATGACTTTATTATAATTGAGGGATTTGATCCCTATCCTCTGATCCCCAAAATTCTTGGTGAGAACATTTTCTACATCATTGATCCTTGCTGGGACATCAGGAGCACCAATAACCAATGAGCAGAAAGAAATAGAGTGAACTTTTTTTCCGACACCCTTGGAAATTCCACTGGCTGATGCATAACAAAATTTAACTCTTGTGTTGCTGTCTTTTTTCATCCTTTTCCTTACCATTTCGCAGTCGAAACTTTAAAGTGCCACTGACCTGTAATACCGACAGTAAGGACACAGCTGCAATGAAATCGTACACTTTTTGAGCAAAACAAATGTCTGTCCCTGGGATCTGAAAAAGTTGCTGTATTTTCCCCTGGGTCTATCGCCTTGTTTTTTTATTTCCTTTTCTCTTCGGCCGAATGTGGGATTCACATTTTTTATTGTGTGATGGTGCAGATTGTTTGAGTAATCAAAAACTCAGCATTGTAATCAGCGTGGAATTTTTAATTTGCTTCTGCATTGGCTTCCACAATCTTGTGGTATCACACCTCTTGATTAAGATTAAGATTAAGATTTAGTCGCAAATCTATGCTGACAAATTGTTGACTTTAGGTCCCTAAGAAGCCAACATTAGCCATGTAAAAAAAGGGTGTCGAAAACTGCAAACCCTCGAGGTGCGCTTCACACAAAACAGCTGGTAAATATGCGAAATAGCTCCTGAAAATTATTGGCATAAAATCATCTTTTCAATACAGCCAATGCTATGTTCATAGAATGATGGTAGGTAACATGTAACACAGTATGTTATCGGTGTGAGGTTCGTTAGTGAGGTTACACCGATGTATTAATTTGTGTTTCTTGTTGTTAACATTGTTTTATTAAAAAAATAAACTATGTAGCATATATTTGTTCTATATAATGTATTTGAAGAATTACACAAACATTTCAAGTAAAATATATCTTTTTAAATTAACAGATGACATATTTTATTTTTCCATCGGAGTTCCATTTGATAGATAGGTTTCCATATACGACCGGGCTAGATCCCCATTTGAACACAGACAAAAAGGCTACCTTACCTGGCTTCAGACAGTGGTTTACAAATTCTTATGAATGGGGATCTGTTAAGAATATACGCTCTTCTGCTCGTTTATCAAAACTTCATGTACGGCAGTCTTTTCCACAGTCACCACGTTCCCTATCGGAACTAAATACAGCGACAAAAGAGCTCGTTATGCGCTCAATGGGTGTCAAGTGTAGGATAAGGACAAAGAAAGGATACAGCTATGAGGTGAAAGGTAATGGAAGTCCACTAATGGAAGGAATAAAACAGGTAAGTAAGGTGTTTAAAAGGTGTTGGCATTGTAGGACTGAGTTCATTTGAATAACTCATAAACGGCAGCTGTATAGACTGATTGCTGAATATTAGGGAATTCCTTTTTACTGAAATCATAAGTAGATGCATGAAGGACGAATTAAAGCTAAGAAACTAAAGTAACCTTTAGTGTAATTTAATCCTTTTCATGACATATTTTGTTTTTGTTATCGTGTATACTATTTCATAAATTCCGCCTGTCGTCATATCCGCAGGAAAGCAATATCCTAAAAAGCGAATTAGGTTCGCAATGGGTGACCATTAGAATAAGTTGATTAAGCTGGGAGTGTTTCGCTAAGAACAATGTTTTCCAAATTTTCATTACAATTAGCAATAGTGCTTATTCGTACCAGGAAATTTGAATTAAACGT
This sequence comes from Microdon myrmicae, assembly GCA_963931805.1. Classification (NCBI taxonomy): domain Eukaryota; kingdom Metazoa; phylum Arthropoda; class Insecta; order Diptera; family Syrphidae; genus Microdon; species Microdon myrmicae. Next base: position 96,360,338 of record OZ007496.1, read on the forward strand.
TGTTGTTTGACTTCGAATAGGCGTTCAAAGAAAACACCATAAAAAGGGTGTTGGTAAATTAAGTATGGACGGTTAAATAAAATAAAGTGAATGATGATTACCATTTTTCACACATTAAGCTGCACGTAATTCAAGAGCAAGCAACTTTCATAACAGTTGGCAGGCATTTGGAAATTGAAGGCCGTCAAGTTAATGTTAGTGGTACATGTCTGTAAAGCGATATCCAAAAAGGACAGAACCTTATATGAAAATTGAGAAAATCGAAGGAAACATCCTTCTTTTTTCTTTACACTAACGCGCGCACAAAAGAGGATTTTGAAGTACTCTTAAATGTCAGAGCACAGTGCGAGCGGTTGAAGAGGACGTGAATAAGGAAAGGAGGTGTCGACGTATATTGGTCTTGAATGTCTGGACATCACAACGGCCAGGAAACAGGCAGAGCATTCCACATTCGTGTGGTTCGGCTAAAGAATGACTCTCTATGTTTATTTGCAGACCTTACCACATCAAAACGGGGCTCTGATGTGGCGGACTATTTGAAACCCCAAGTCTCGTGGGATCAAAAATGAATAACCAATATATAAAAAACAATCCCACGAAAAACCCGGTAGGCGTAGGTGTGATGAGCCGACACTACCATAAGGGAACAAATCATCAAGAAAACACCGACTTGGCAAAAAGAAGACATAGGGAAAAACTGAAAAAGCGGGACATACAAGTCGGCACGTGGAATGTTCGAACGTTATATAAACCAGGCGCGATACAGGCGGTCGTAGAAAACGCGAAACAATACGAGGGTTGCCTCTTATGTTTCGGGATTTGGCAACCCTAGTGTTGCAATCCGGCAATTGACAGCTCTGTCGTAAAGTTGGACATTTTTGAGGTTATACGCACTCAGAACGTTTTGACATACGAGCGCTATTTGTGTTGTTTACAGTAACTTAAAAGATTCATCTCGGCCCAAAAATGGAATTAAATCGTCCACATTTTCGTGCGATTATTTTTTACAACTTTCGGCGTGGATTAACTCAGCAACAGTGCATGGATGAACTTAATTCAATTTTTGGCGATGAAGCTCCATCAAGGACCGGTGTTTATCGATGGTATGGTGAATTCAATCGTGGTCGTAGTTCACTCCAAGATGAATTTCATGAAGGTCGTCCAAAATCAGTTGTTGTTCCGAAAACCATTGATGCTGTGCGCGAACTGATATTGGAAGATCGTCATGTGACCTATCGTGAGATTGAGACAACCTTAGGCGTTAGTGGGACCAGCATACATTCAATATTGAATAAACATTTGACTGTCAAAAAAATTGTTCGCGTTGGATCCCACACAATTTGTCAATTGCCCAAAAAAAGGCTCGTGTCAATTGGTCGAAAGAAATGCTCAAAAAATACGGTCGCGGTGCTTCGAAACACGTCTATGACATCGTGACAGGTGATGAATCGTGGATTTACGCGTATGAGCCCGAAAGTAAACAGCAGTCGACTGTCTGGGTGTTTCAAGATGAGCCAAATCCAACAAAAGTTGTTCGCGCACGAAACACTTCCAACCAAATGGTCGCCTGTTTTTTCGGAAAAACTGGACATGTCGTAACCGTACCACTAGAACAACGCAGAACAGTCAATTCTGAGTGGTACACAACCATTTGTTTGCCAGTTGTCTTCCAAGAAATCAGGAAAACCAACCGCCGAAGACGGATCACCTTTCACCACGACAATGCGAGCTCTCACACATCGGCTGCGACAACTGCATTTTTGAGCACCCAAAACATCGATTTGATGGGTCATCCGCCGTATAGTCCTGACTTGGCACCGAATGACTTCTTTTTATTCCCGTACGTAAAAAACAAACTGAGAGGTCAACGTTTTTCGACACCTGAAGAAACGGTTGCTGCATTCAGAATGCATGTGTTGGAGATACCTCAATCAGAGTGGCAAAAGTGCTTCGACAATTGGTTCAAACTCATGCAAAAGTGTATAGATCTTCATGGGGAATATTTTGAAAAACAATAAAGTGATTTTCGATGATCAATATTTGTTTTTGTTCTCTAATCCCGAAATATAAAAGGCAACGCTCGTATAAAATAGACATCGTCGCGCTTCAAGAAGTTCGACTCCCGCATCAAGTAATCGAAACCATCGGGTTTACACTGGTGTGTGGAGGTACCGATACACATAACCTCGGAACTGGCTGTGCAATTTATTAATGACCGAATGTCGGTGCTAAAAATACAGGGCCCATGGTACAATTATGTATTTATAAACGTACACGCCTCAACAGAATCTACCGACGAAGAAACGAAGGACACATTCTACGAGACCCTACAGGAAGTATTTGATGGGATCTCATCATTCGATGTTAAAATCCTCCTCGGCGACCTCAATGCGAAAATTGGAAAGGAAGATATCTTCCAATCAACAATAGGTAAGGGAAGCCTACATGACGTTTCAAATGATAATGGTATTCGAATTATCACGTTCGCAGCGTCAAAAGATCTGGTAGTGAAGAGCACGATGTTCAAGAACAAGCAAATCCATAAAGCCGCATGGATATCACCGACGGCGTAAGGCGTAACCAAATAGACCACTTCCTCATAGACAAAAGACACCACTCGAATATCCTTGACGTAAGATCATATGGAGGAGCAGATTGCGACTCCGATCACCTTCTAGTGATGGGCAAAATTAGAAGTCGGCTTGCAGCAAACCCAGATGGACAGTCACGGGAGACGAGCAAAAAGTTCGAGATTGATAAACTAAAAGACCTACGTAAAAGGGCGGAATATCAAGACGAACTAACGAATAGATTTAGCATCCTAGAGAATGACAGTAGTGAGGAAGAGGAAGCCAATAGTGTGGACACTAAATGGGCATCGATCAGAGACACAATCAAACAAACAGCCCAAGAGGTATTGGAATTTAAGAAAACAACTAAGTCCAAACCTTGGTTTGACGATGAGTGCAGGGCAAAGATCGAAGTACCTAAACGCCTCAGAATGATCCACTTAGAAGCATATGATGAAGTCACGCAGAAAGATACGCGACAATTCGGAAAGAAACAACTAGACTTTTCAAACGCAAAAAACACGAATGGGAGAAGACTCGGATCGAAAAAATCATAGAAAATGCCAGAGCAAAGAATAGCAGGTATGTATGTCGGCATAAATTCAATTAGAAATGGCTACCGAGGGAGAGCCAAAATAATCCGAGACACAAATGGCTGTCTGGTGACAGAAACAAACAATATCGTGACAAGAGGGAAGCAGTACTTTGAAAACCTGCTCAATGTGCGCACCCATCAACCACAAATAAACGCACCAGGCGTACATACCGCCGAGCCCCAGATCCCAGAGCCCTCTTTCGACGAAGTTGTCGACGCGATAAATCGACTGAAAAACAACAATGCCCCCGGAATCGATTGCATACCGGCAGAGCTTGTGAAGCATGGAGGAGCGGCAACCGCTCGAAAGATCGACCAATTGGTTAAAATAATATGGGACAAGGAAGTCATTCCGGAAGAATGGAAAACCTCAATAGTCATCCCCATTTTCAAAAACGGCGACAGATCTGACTGCGAAAATTACACAGGAATATCATTGCTTCCAATCACATACAAAATATTAACAAATGTCATACTGGCAAGAATCACACCGTACGCAGAAGAAATATTGGGAGACTACCAATGCGGATTCCGTCGGAACCGGTCAACAAGCGACCAGATGTTCACAATAAGGCAACTGCTGGAAAAGAAGTGGGAATACGGAGAGACGGTTCACCAACTGTTCGTGGACTTCAAAAAAGCCTACGACTCAGTCGCAAGGCAAAGACTCTACCACATTGTGGTTGAGCTGGGGATCCCGAAAAAATATGCTGCCCTCATTCAAATCTGCATGAACGAAAACAAAGGGCGAGTTCGAACAGAAAACCACCCCTCAGAACCATTCGAATTCCGATGGCCTCTCACCATGCCTTTTTAACCTTGTCCTCGAGTATGTTATCAGAAAGGTACAAGACGACAACATGGCCGGATCATCCCTGAACGGGGTCACACAAGTGCTCGCGTATGCGGATGACATCGCCGTTCTGGGCGATGATCTCGAAACTATAAGTAAAAACTGTGAAATCATCATGCAAGCAGCAGAAGAGGTGAGCCTAGAAATAAACGAAGACAAAACGAAATACACGATTACTACGAGAGCAGGTGGACCCCAGAGAACACATATAAACGTCAGGGGCAAGATATTTGAAAATGTCAAAGAATTTAAATATCTGGGAACGAAACATGGGCTCTCACAAAACTGCAAGTGAACAAATTCCGCGTATTCGAGAATAAAGTTTTAAGGGGTATATTTGGCGGTAAATACGACGAAGAGTCAGGACAATGGAGGACACTCCATAACCACGAATTAGAAGAGCTATAGCGCAAACCTACAATAGTGGGAGTGATTAAGTCGCGAAGATTAAGATGGGCCGGACACGTAGCGCGAATGGGCGATGATAGGACAGTGCATAGAATTCTTGACGGTAAACTAACGGGGAAGAGACGGACAGGACGGCCGCGACGGAGATGGGAGGACAATGTTAGATTGGACCTCGAGGAGATCGGGTGGATGATCGAACTTGGAAGGAGAGCTCACAGGACAGGGAGCAATGGCGGAGCCGAGTCGATGAGGTCATGAACTTCCGGGTTCCTACAGGCCAGTAAATAAAATAATATATATCAAAAATGTTTATTTGTGCGCCGAAAGTCCACTTTCAACGGGAACTGATGCGCATTCTCAGATGTCTGAGAAGACGGAACACATTCAGCAAGTTCAGTTGAGCAACGACCGTGGTAATACCTATAGAAAAGAGATAGGCATGATACGTTGCGTCTGTGTTCTAACGACGGAATTGGTCGACTCACGGCTGAGTCCCCAATAAGTTTCGCTGCTCGTTTTTGCATCCTATCGAGCACGTGTAGTGCAGTTTTGGATGCGCCTGACCAAATATGCGAGTTGAAATCCAATTTTGGACGAATATACACCTTGTAAATAGTGGCCAGGTTGGATGGAGTGAAGTATCTTTTGCATCTCTTAACGAACCCCATACATTTGGCCGCACTTTTCGCAGCTTCAAATATGTGGTCATTCCAGTTAAGAGCCCAATTAATTCGAGTGCCGAAGATTGATAGTTCCTTGGCTTCGTTGATGAAAGTGTGGGGTATGAGTTCATTGTGCCGGCGCACGACACAGGGTTCTATCTCGTCTCCACCAGTTCTAATGTGTCTGCCGTAGACCGAAAGAAAAACACATCGTCGCGATTCCAAGTGCTCCACTTGTTGACACACTAGATAATCCTTACCAAGCATTCTGTATGACTGCGCTTGCTGCGACCATCCATCGAGGAGAGGAAAATAAAACACCAACAAGAAACGAAACTTCGCAATGTAACGTACACAACGGAAAAAGGAAACACACTGCTTTAGGTTATTCTGTTTTATTCTCTTTGTTCTTAGCCATTATTAAATATGTTAGTGTTTTTTATACTTCACTTAAACTAATTATTAATATTAAATTGATTTTTATAAATTTTAAACTAAATGAAACACTTCTTTCTCGACACGACCTACGCTTCTCCGCCGCGCGACGGAGAGCGGGAGCGGCAACGACCGCGGTGGTCGGGGGATATAATGTGACTCAGTGATACAACCCTCGTTTGGGGTGAGTTTGTGGTGTGGTGGTAGATATCCTCTCCACAAAGGAGCAAATCTGGGTAACGTGCTTGCAGATGTATCGATAGTTGCAAGTTATTGCGAAGCAACTCAGATGATTACACAATGACGGTTTATATATACCATCTGTGTCAATTGTACATGGCATCTATGGCGACGCCAGGATCGAACTCTAGTGTGAATATCTACACTAATTGGAAATTCGGTTCTGGGTCGCTAATGCAGAGATGCATTGATACATGTATGAATGCCCTTGTAGGAAAAATTCTTTGTAGGCATTTCCAGGTAATGCGTTGAAAGCATTAATTATCCTTGGGAAGGAAATGTTTTTGCTGCGGGGAGATTGCGGTGCAGGTGTGGGAAGGTTGGAATTTGCCTGGCAACCGAAGGTTTTGTTTTATGCTCCCGTATAATGGAAAGAATTCTTGTAGGGAATTTGTATGCGAAGAAATGCATGAAAGGTAAGAATTCTTTTACAGGGACTTTTAGGTTATATAAATTTGATCTATTTGATGCGTGAAGCATTTAAGGTGCTAATGCGAACAGCACTGAGTTTTTAGGGTATTCAATTCTACTCGGTTAGATAATCCCCACTTATATATTTTGTTGAGGTCTGAATTCAATGTATCAAGCATAAGTTGCTGGTTGGTAGTCACGTTTGAAGAGTTTGGACGGGAGTGTTCGTATGAGTATAAGAAATTCAACGTCCTATCATCAGCAAACGAGTGAATTGGGTTGTGAGTAATGGACAAGAGATCATTTATAAAGATGAGGAAGAGAGTGGGTGAGAGTACCGAACCTGCATCAATTTGATGGGACGCAGATTTGACACCATCAAGAACCACTTGGATTGAACGGCCATAAAGATAGTCTCTTATCCATTGGATCAGGGAATTGTTCACTCCATATGAATGCAATTTTGGCAAAAGGGCTGGATGCTGGATTATTTGGGATTAGACTGTACATTTCTGAGAAACAAGAAATTCGGAGTGGTGATACTGGAAAATCTTCCGATGATGGGAGTTAATTTATGTGGTGGTTACTGGAAATTGTTTCGCAAGAAATGTTGATTTTGGGACAACAGACGTTCTCTGTTTGGAGAACAAACATAATCTTTAGGTGTGTACTTGAGGAACAAGAAACCCATTATTTTTACGTGTATTTCAAGATTTTATTTAACATATTAGGTGCGGAACTAAGTTCTCGCTGTTTTTTTTTATTTTTTTTTTCTATGAAAATGCAACTTTAATGTGATAAAATGGTTACAAATAAATCATTCGATAGCCGAAAGCCTTAGTTGCTAACGCTATTAGATTTAAGTTACCATGTAATTTACTCACTTTGTAATAAATAAATAAATTTAAAAAAATCATCCAAGGCATTGCCCATCGCTAGCTGCAAATTTTTCCCATCTTACTGGCAGAGCTCGAATACCGTTACGGTAAAAGTGTTCATTTTTTGAGGCTGTGGGGGCGGAGGTATGTGTGCCGGCGTACGGCACGGGGTTCACTTCCAACCCCACAACGTTGTTTCCAGGAGACACCAATTGCCATAGTTTAATCCCTGTTATTATTTTACCTGGAGCGGACACGGCACTGAAACGAACACACAGGATCCCACCGCCAAACAATCACCAGACGGGAATGGAAGAATAAACACAAAATTTATTATAGTTGTAGTCGGATTATTTATGGTGGTTGATCTTTATAGTTTACATGTACATTTTTTGTTTGTTATTTTCACATCAGTTATAAGATATTTCAATAATATTACAAAACACATACGAAATAATGCTAGCACTTAGTTGGTAACTTGATATTAGTAAGTACTTTACGCAAACACCCGAGTGACTCGTACTTAAAAGGAATTGCATGCGTATACGCACCATACCGTGCACACGGTACGGCGGGTAGTGACGCGACCGTCTCGAACAGCTGTTGAAATAAGACTGACCGAGGGAGGCACCTCGCGTGGTGCAACGGGGCGTAGCCGACCGCGGATGCGGTGGGGCGCGTGTGCCTGCAGCGGTGGTTGCGAAGCGACTGTATGAATGAGCTCAAGAATCCATTCGCGGTGTCGTGGCAGTGGAGTCATTGGTAAGTAAACTCACTGTCGCTTACTAGGAACATGAAGAAGGGTTGCTATGCGTACATAGAAAATTTTGCTTTGGGGAATTTCTGCCGTACAGGCTGGATTAGCTTCCTCTGTTGCTGTGTATACGGGAAAATTGGTCTCGGAGGCATGATCGAATATGGGCATGGGTTGTCGGTTAGACAAAGGAGCATGGATTTTGGTCGTTGCGATGGTTGTTTTGTGGAAATGCAACGCATCGTGCTGGCGACTTGCCAGTAAGGAGAATTGGTATTATTTCAGATGGTTTAGGTAGGGTGGGAGCCGAAATGGCTTTCGGGAAAACTAATGATGCTTGGTTGCAAGCGAGAAATATAGTTTAAGTAGGAAATTAACCGAAGTGGTTTTTGGGAAAAATGCGTGCGGTTTGATGTAGATGGGGGAGATGATTTATAATGTATTCTGTTGCAAGATTTGGGAATGTATGCTATTGCAGATTTGGGAATGGGTGCTATTGCAGGTTGGAAAATGCAGTCTTGCGAGTTGAATTGTGCGTTGGGATATGGTGACACGCTGTTAGCGGTCGAAATTAGGTAGGAATTGTGGGTTGGTTCTCCGTGTGACACAGAGAACCCCCACAAGGATATCCAAGGTTTTTTATGTCTTCATATGAGCGGAACTGCTGATCAGGCAGACCATGTGCCATCGGACGGAACAAGTAATAATCGGATGGCACAATGCCTGGGGAATATGGAGGATGAGTTAGGACTTCCCATTTGAATGAGCGTTGTCATGCTACATAATTTTTCGTGCCTCTGTTCGTATTATGGCCGTTTTTCGCGCAGTGCTCGACTCAATCGCATCAACTGAAATCGATACCATTCACCAGTGATGATTTCATTCGATTTAAACAGCTCATAATAAATAATATCTACCTGGTCCAATCAAATACACAGCATAACCTCCCCAGCGTGAATATTGGGTCGGGCCGACGAGGTAGAAGCATGACCGGGAAGTCCCCACGACTTTCTTTTTTTTTTTAGGTTGCTGTAATACTACTGTGGGGGTTGAAATATGGGTGCCAACGTACGGCACAGGATTCACTTAATCCCCAACGATGATATTCCGGAGAAATGTTGAAACACTGGTGAAGATGGTACAGCAGGAAATGCAGAATGGTGAAGCGGACACAGCATTGAAAGAATAAACAAGCAAGTAGTTTTTTTCTCGTAATTATTTTATTGTTTCCTTTCTTTGTTTGGGCGGTGATAACTGATTTTTTTGTGGTGATAACAATAGCGCACTTTTTATTTGATTTTTTTAAATAATTTTGATTTATTCGAATAAAAGGAAGAAACAATACTTTTAGAATTTAATGGTGAATTTCTAATTGCGTTTGACTCACTACGACCGTACGGACACTCTCGATTTGAACGTTATTCGTGTGCACCACTTGGGAACTCAAATCTGATTTGATTAGGGCAGCGAGTCTGTTCAGTGTTACGATTGAGATCTGACTTGATTACGGCAGCGCGCCTGTTCAGTGTTACGATTGAGATTTGACTGATGAATCAGGGGTGAAATTCGTATTTCATCCCACACACAGGGCAACCAAAAGAGACCACGCCTCTGCTCTCTCAACCTCACGTCCGTCGAAGTGTGGGTAACTTTTGTTAATAGGGCAATTGGCGGACATGGAGAATGAAAGAACAGAATCATGATGTGCTGTGATCTCGGGGTAGCTTTGGTTGTGTGTGTTTGTATCAGATGCAGCTACAGACATGACCTACTGACCCAGTGGTACGGCTATGGTGTAGAGCGAGCGCATTGAACCGTGGAAAGACAGAAATACGAAGGAGAGGAGGACCTAGCTGATGCTATTCACCTGCAAAAAGAAATCATTGATTCCAAGCGAATGGATGATCTGAGGGAAAGTCAATAGGACGCCGCTGATGCTTGGGAAATAATCAACGTGAGAACCAGACTCTAAGACGCTGAAATAACCCCAGCGATTTTGCTATGATGCAACAGCGTCGTTCGTTTAGACTTGTTGTTGCTAACCGACATTATGAGATTTCCGATGGGAATCTCATGGTTAGCAAGAATGGAGTTGCCGTATGGCAAGAATGTAGCTAATCTCAATTATGCATTATCTGCATAGGATAATGAGTTTAGCTATACGCCCGTTTAACATGTTTTACAGGGGAATAACAAAGCGGTCGAAATTAGGTGGAAATTGTGGTTGAGATTGTGGGTTGGTTCTCATGTAGAATAGAGAAACCCCCACACTACTACTACTATTTATTGGCCTGTAGGAACCCGAAAGTTCATGACCTCACCGACAACATCTTTCAGCTCATCGGTTATGCTCTTCTGAATCGTATCCAAAGTGCTAAAGGGACACCCTTCCAAATGGTTTTTGAAGAGGAGGAATAAAAAGTCACGGGGACTGAGATCCGGTAAACAGGGGACTGAGGAACGACAGGAATGCTATTTCTTACTAATAATTCATAGATGGAGACAGCATCCTGGTCTATGGTCGTAACGCATTTCAGACACTTTCATATAGTCGAGGAATCGATTCAACCTATCTATCATGTGAAGGGGGCAGCGACAGCTTAGCTGGCTCACGTAATGTTACTAGTCTCATTACTTTTCAAACTCAACTCGTACAATCATTTTTCACGACAGCATTCGCCAGTGCTGATCCATCGTGTGCAGTAATTTCAGAAAACTTTGTACCAGCGGGTAACCAACGCTGCTGGTAAAGGGAAACAGGACAGAAGCAAAGGTAATCGTCACCAAAACACCAATTCTCGAAAAGTTATCGGCTAGTATCACAACAGGCCATTCTGGTGTTCGTTTGGAATGAAGTGGCAACGAAGAAGAAGGGTGTAAATGATCTTAGATATTGTAATTGTACGAGTATCATAAATGATGGTAGTCCTAGAACTACCCGATCTGCGGCATTGATGGCAGTTGTTGTTTGAAAACAATACTAAACTTATAAAGCTTATACAGCTTACATTTGGCGTTTGACGACGATTCGTTGTTCAGTTTTTTTTTGACAGTCCCCAATAGTGAACACTCGCGGTGTTTTGTAAACATGGACAAAATTGGTTATTTGTTATATGATACCAATACTCGTCCTTTCGTTTGAATGGCCTCAGTTCAATTAACATCAAAACGGGGTTGGTTTCTATTCTGAGAGTGCCTCCTCCTTGGTTTACAACAGTCAAATATTGGGTGGCAGAGTTTAAACGAGGCCGTACGGGCTGCCAAGAAGCAATGGTCGACTGAATGAACGGATTCCGCCAGAAAAAAAAATCAAACAAAAAAAAGCCTTAAAGTTAGAAAAGTCACGAGACATTGTGGGTATTTCAAAAAGTATTGCATAATACACTTTAGTCGAAAATTTGTCTATGAGAAGGTTGTTCGGAAGATGGGTGCCGTGATTACTGGCAGTGGAATAAAATCAGCATCATGAGGATGTTTCCATCGAGTGTTTGAAGGTTTCACAGCAATAAAGCTAAATTTGTGGGTAAATTCACCACCGTGGATGAAACAGCGGTCGACCATTTCATCACAATGATAATTTAAATAAGCTAGAATTTAAGTATTTTTTGTCTAACAAGTAAGATTAATCTAAGAAAAAGAATAAAATTAAAATATACCTAAAATGGATGGAAAGAGGAGGATCTGGTCCAGAAAATGACACGAGAGTAAAACCTGCAGATGAAGCCATGGCGTCAGGTTTTTCGGGTGCACGTGGGATAATTTTCTTTGATTACTTTCAGAAAGAAAACACAATAAATCTCGAGTATTATGCGAACTTATTGCAGGGCTCGGGTGATAAAATCAAGAAAAATCGGCCGCATCTGGCGAAGAGAAGTTTTGTTTCATCATGATAATGCACTGCCCCACACATCCGTCCCCGCGGTGGCCAAAATCAATTAATTAAAGTCCGAATTGCCCTTCGACTATTTTCTGTTTCCAAATTTGAATAAATGGCTCGTTAAAGATTTGTCAACAATGAAGATGTGAAGTCTGCCGTTGACGGATAGTTCGAGGAGCTTGACGATTCTCACTACATACTTACTACTACCCCCATTATTTTTCTTGAAAGTGAAAATGATTATAACAATGCGAATATATTAAAAGAAGGTCCAGTTCGGTAATAAAAAGGAGATTGACAGTAAAACTTTTAGCAGGACCTCGATAATTTTCACAACAATAACGTGTACATATTAGGAGTAATGTAATTAATTAAACAACATATAACCAGCATTCGGTTCTTTTTTTTCTAAACTTTCAATTGAAGTATGGTTTATGATTGTTTGCCATCTTAGCATCATCATCATCGGTACTACAACCGGGATCCGGTCTTGGCCTTATTTAACAAATCTCTCCACCGGTCCCGATTTCGAGTGTCACGCCCACCGGAGTCTATCGAGCTTGATTTTTCTTACAACATTAGCTTCAGGGTAGATTGCGTACAACTCATGGTTGTGACGTCTCCGAATTTGCCCCCCCTCACATGCAGGGCCAACATTTCTCCTTGAGACTTTCGAACGCGGCTAAGAGTTCAGAGTGCCTTTTATTGAGCACCCAGGTTTCGGATCCATACATGAGTACTGTTAAGGCCATGGTCTTGTAAAGTAGCAGCTTGGATATTCTGGATAAATTTCGGGATTGAAAGAGCCTTGATAGACCATAGTAGGCTTTGTTGGATTTGATCAGACGTTCGCGTATTTCTTCTTCCATATTGTTATCGGCTGATATTATTGACCCAAGGTAAATAAAGGATTCCACTACTTCAAATTCGTGCTCCACTACCCTGATAGTTTGACCAACGTTAGGTCTTCTCTTCATAGAAGTTGCCACCATGTACTTAGTTTTCCCCTCATTAATGTGCAGTCCCAGTTTTTGTGCCGCCTGCTCGATCTGGGTGAAGGATTCCTGTACACCCGATTCGGTTCTACCTATGATGTCGATGTCATCTGCGTAGGCAAGTATCTGACTGGACTTGGTGATAATAGACCCTCTAGTTGTGACGCCAGTCATGGATTGCTTTCTGCAACGCCAGGTTGAAGAGGAGGCAGGCCGGACCGTCCCCTTGTCGGAATCCGTTAAAGATGTTTATTGGTCTGGACAGCAATCCCGCTATTTTTACTTGACTAGTTACGTTGGTCATCGTCAATCTACAAAGTCGGATCAATTTGTTTGAAATGCCGAACTCTCTCATGGCATTATATAGTTCTACCCTGGCTATGCTGTCGTAGGCGGCCTTAAAGTCTATAAATAGATGATATAATGGAATCTTAAATTCCTGATATTTTTCCATCGCCTGCCAAGGGTGAATATCTGATCAATTGCTGATTTGCCTGGGATGAAGCCACACTGATATGGACCAATGATGGCTTTACCGCATGGGGCTATCCGATTTTGTAGAATAGTGGAGAGTATCTTATAGGCTCCTCGATAGTATCGTGGTTAGTATACCCGCCTGTCACCCGGGAGACCTGGGTTCGTTTCCCCGTCTGGGAGCCTCTGGCGCAAAACTAATGACCTTCCCCAGAAAAAAATAAATCATTATGGAAAATTTAACAAGCCTCAGGACTTGCTAAATAAGGCCAAGACCGGTTCCCGGTTGTAGTGCCGATGATGATGATGATGATGATGATCTTATAGGCGGTACTCAGCAATGTTATACCCCTATAGTTGCTGTACAGTGTGATATCTCCCTTCTTATGTATGGGGTAAATTATACCACGACGCCAATCTTCCGGCATCTCCTCCTGCTCCCATACGTGCACCACGATCTCATGAATTGCGTGATATAACGCTGTCCCTCCTTGTTTGATCAGCTTAGCTGGTATGCCATCAGGTCCGGGGCTTTATTTGATTTGAGCTGTCTTATGGCGTTTAATGTTTCCTCAATGCTTGGTGACGGCAGCATTTGGTCTTGGTCTTGCGTTGGTGGAGCCTTCAATTTTTCTGTGGGCTGACGATTTAGCAATTCATTGAAGTGCACTTCCCATCGCTCCAGTAGGTGGGGTTGGGAAGAACTAGTTTGAGTGAGGGAGAGGAGAGGATTGCAGGGCAGAGGGGTCATTGAAGGCAGGGGGCGGATTTAGGACGGGTTTTTTTTTCTGAGAAGTCGTTTAAGAGCGGGAGTGGAGATGTTGAAATCGAAGGAGGTGGGGAAAGAGTTGGTCTGTCGTAGGATACGCGAGATGGGTTCGTTAGCGCCGTGAGAAGTGTGATGAGCGGGCACGTAAAACAGTCGAGAGTTACGTACGTTACTGGGGTTTGTATGAAATGTTAAAGTGGAGAGCAAGCTTGGGCAATTGATTGAGCCAGACAGGAGGCGATGGACAAAGATAATGTCTGCATGGATTCTGCGCTCTTCAAGTGTGTTTAGATTGATTAGAGGGAGCCGGCTTGTGTATGGTGGTAGTCAGCGGATGTTCCCAGTTTAGTCCGCGGAGGGCAAAGCACAAGAAACGGCCTTGACTCCCTCAATCCTGCGAATGTGAGACACTTGATACAGGGACCAGACCTGACTAGCGCATTCCAGTAGTGCCGGACAAAAGTTGTGTAGAGTGATCGGGTGACATAGGGGTTAAGGAATTCCTTCGACCAGCGTTTGACAAACCCAAGGGCGGCGTTAGCATTGAGGATTATGTAATCAATATGTGCGGTAAATTTGAGCTCCTTGTCGTATAGGACGCCCAGATCGCGAAAAAATTCAACCGATGTTATCGGTTGATTCAGTAAGAGATAGCAGTGTGGGTGAGTGGAGGAGCTCTTCCGAGAGAAGGTGATTGTGTGACATTTGGCGATATTAATTTCTAGGCAATTATTTTGGCACCAAGTCGAGAAGCTGTCAAGATCCGATTGGAGAAGTGAGGAGTCCAGGGGAGAGCGGATTGTCTTGAAAATTTGGGAATCATCCGCGTAAAGCGAGATGAAGGAGTGATTAATGCAAGAGCCTATGTCGCTTATGGTTAGAATAAATAGGAAAGGGCCGAGATGACTGCCCTGAAGGACAACTGAGGTTGGGAAAAAAGGATCGGAGATGGTGGATCTAAATCGCACGCGGCAGGTTCGATAACTGAGATAGGATAAGACCCACTTAATCAACAGGGGTTCGAAACCGAGGGAAGATAGCTTGAAGAGAATGAGGTTATGAGAGATTTTGTGGAAGGCCTTGCTAAAGTCGGTAGCGACTACATCGACCTCATCGCCGTTTTCTAGGGCAAGAAGTGTGTGGGATGTGAATTCAACAAGGTTAGTAGTAATGGACCTGCCTGAGAGGAAGCCGTGCTGGTTCGGAGAGATGATGGATGCGCAGCGAAAACATAACGTCTCATATAGAGGGCCTTCGAACAGTTTGGGAATGTGCGAAAGCTTGGCAATGGGGCGATAATTGGATATATGGTTTTTTTTTCCTTTTTATGTATGGGGGTTATGTAAGAGGATTTCCAAAAGTCAGGGAATAGACCTTGAGCAAGGGATAGATCGAAGATTGACACGAGCGGGAGAGGGAGAGAAGAGGAACATATTTTTAAGAGGATAGCAGGGAGTTCGTCTGGGCCGGGACTGAAATCGTCTTTCAGTTCTTCAAGTTTTTTTATGACTTGGTGTTGTTGAATGTGTGTAAGAGGACCGAGGGGGAATTCAGACATGCCGGTAAAGTAAGAGGGATTAGGCTCGAACGAGTCGTCCGTGAAGGATAGTTTGAAGAAGGACGCGAAAATATTGGATATGGTTTGGGAGTCCGTTGTAGTAGTTGAGCCGTAGAAAAGGGAGATGGGATAGGCATCAGATTTCCGTTTGTGGTTGATGAAGTGGAAGAAAGATTTGGGGTCGTTGATCAGGTTGAATTGAGCTTAGGCAAGGTAATTGTGGTAGAGGGAGCTGTAAAGCTCGGTGAATTGGTAAAAGTAACCCAGATAGTTGGAGTAGCCCTGGGGAGAACGCGTGTTTAGGAGTGTTCCACAACTTATTCTTCTTGTTACGAAGGGTGCGTAGTTTGTGGTTATACCATGTGAGCGATTCTTACACTCAGTCGATAGTTTACACTTATCATCAAACCAATCGCTCCGATCTCTACGACTACTGCCTAAGATGGAGTTGGCAGTACTAATGACAGTATTCTTAAGGCGTGTCCATTTCTCTTCTACGCCCGGCATTCTGGCCCCAGGACGTACTCTATCTCCGTCGAGCTCTTCGAGGGCGAGTCTTGGCGCATGTGTAGGTTGTTTTTACGTTGGCATCAGCAAGGTTGCGAGTTGATAAAAACACCACGGATAGTTCACTGGAAATTAACACCTGCAAAATGATAACCACTTAAAACTCCGATGTTGTTGTTCCGTAGCAGCACACAGTTGACAAAATATCCAGACGTAAATGAAACACGAAACTGGAGAATTTGGTTTAATAGTTGATCTTTATTGTAAATTAATATATATTATTACGTAGAAGTTTTCACATTTGATTAAACTTATATATTATTGAAGGGATAATCGACATATCGTCTCAAATCGTCAAAGCGAAAACACAACTGATTTAGACTCGATTTTAAATTTTAAATTCCATTTTTCTTTTAGTTTTTTTTTGTTTTCTGACCGCACGAATCTGAATTTAGGTTGACACTGTCTTAACACCGATTTCACGAGAACAGGTAATAAACGAGATTTTCTCTGGACTCTGTTATCTCTAAACAATCGTTGGGCACGTGTGTGCTGTTGGGCGATACAAATCTGACTCCTGGGTGCTGGGCGACATTGACCCAGGCTCGGGGATTGCGATGGGTTTCGACGCACACCATCGCAGGGGAAACAATCCTTCCTTCGCCCCCAATGACCAATGAAAAACGATTCTCATTCCATTGGAAGGTTCGCATGAATATTATCCAAAAAAAAAAAAATCGGATGTCTTTATCGAAGGAAAGGGAAAAAAGGAAAAACACATATGCCACAGGTCAAACATGCTGATCGATGCATGGACCGGGCATATCGCTGCCGTCCGATAAGGATAAATTCCATGATTGACGTTAAGTCAATAGAGCCTTTGCTCACGCTGGCTAGGCACAGGGTAGATGGAATAGTGAGGCTGGCAGAACATACCGTCATAAATCGTAGGAATTGGTTTCCTATTCTGTTGGTCTTAAATCAACAGACCTCGAGGAGACGATCGAGGTCACGATGCATGGGTGCATATTATTTTAGGATACGTTAATCCCGGAGATGTTGCCGTCAGGCAAAAATATTTTCTTGTGTTTACTTTGGGTAAACGAAAGCCGTTTCGATAGCCAGCGTGAGAACCGTGGCTACTCGTTGTTTGGGTAACATATCCTTAGTCATGGCCGATGCTGGTGATCGTTCCTCGATACGGCAACGAATCGTATAATTGGTCAGGCTGGTATGCAAACAAATATGCGTACTTGCAGGCCAATGGTTTATTTGATCTTTTTTTCCTTTCGAAAAATAGATCGTAAGGCATGTCATTGGAAATCTGGCTTGCAGATGTGTAGCCAGCAAGTAGCCCGACATATCTTCTTGGACAATTGATGAGTGAAACGATAACACACGGAAAGGTTGGCGTGTGTTTGATGGACATGTGTTGTCCCTTGTTCGGCCAATTCATGACGGATACACCGAGGGTAGCTCGGTTGATTCTATGGTTTTATGTTTCAGGAATGACAGTTCGAAGGAGGGCTTGGAGTGGCCCATATACAGGTAAGCTGCGTAAAATAGGTGCAGGTAAGTTATGGTAATGGTAATTGCAGGTAAGCACCATGGCGTTGTAAAGGTAGAGGAAGGTTAGGTGGGGTTGAAGCGATGGGTGATTCTTCGGCGCCTTGAAGAAACCCCACACATGACCAAAGGTGTTACTGGTATTCTCATTGCATAAGGCAGCCGTGTTGATTCGAGCCTGATCCGCGGATGCAATACATCTCCATAAGGCAATCATCGCTCGGAAAACTAGTGATCCGAGTCGACGTTGGCACCTCGGTACGTTCGTACTGTCATCAGGCTCGAGGAGTGGCGGCGATCTATCAACACGTGGTCAATTTGGTTGCGGGTGTCTCCATCAGGTGATACCCAGGTGGCTTTGTGGATATCTTTACGCGGAAACCTGGTACTTGCAACGACCAAGTTTTTTGATGCTGCCAGTTCAATGACTCGTAGTCCATTGTCATTAGTGTTCTCATACAAACTATTGGAACCTTCGTAGTGTCTGAAAACCGGCTCCCGACCTATTTTCGTATTCAAACAGACCAAGAACTATTTTCACATCCTATCTTGGGCAGGCATTGAGGGCCCGTTCGACGTTCTCGTAGAATTCTTCTTTTTCGTCGTCAGGGGACTCCTCTGTAGGTCTGTGGACGTTTATGAGGCTTATGTTCTTAAACGCCTCACACGCGAAGAATGCATGGCATTTCGTTTATTGCATTAAAGCCGATGATGGCAGGCTTCAGTTTTTGGCTGACTAGAAAGCGTACCCCAAGGAAATGGGGCTTTGCATGACAGCTGTAATAAATGTCATACTCGTTTCTTTGATTAACACCACTTCCCGCCCACCTTATTTCTTGTAATGCTGTTATGTCAGCTTTATATTCGGACAGGGCATCGACTAGCTGCTGTGCAGCTCGAGCTCTGCATACTGCGCGGACGTTCCATGAGAAAATTCTTAAATCATTTAGCAATTTTCGTTTCCGTGGTCGTCGTCACGTATCCGGTCCATATCCGAGGCTTGTCAAATTTGCCATAATAATTCGTTTTTACGGGCATGGTTATTAGCCTTGCGCCTAGCTTTCTCAGGATTGCCATCTTATAATATACGTATCTTTCCAGGTAGGGATGAAATATAAGTATTCGCAGAATTTATATTATAAAATCCATTTTTCATTATTTACGGACAAATATAATCTCAGAAAGGCGCAAGACTAATGACCTTGCCCGGAAAAAAAAAACAAATCATTATGGAAAATTTAACAAGCCTCAGGACTTGCTTAACAAGGCCAAGACCGGTTCCCGGTTGTAGTGCCGATGATGATGATGATAATCTCAGAATGCTGGTCATTTTAATATAATCTACTATGATATCTTATCATATTAGATTATATTATCTTATCTTTTTCATTCGGCTCCCCATATCACTTCTGCGCAAAAAAACATCAAAACCACAAAAACCTAAATTACCTTGACACATTAATTTCATTTTTTACATATTTTGCAACTAATATTATTTTTTATGAATGGGAATCCTTTAAAAACACCGGTGCCATATTGACAGTAAGCTCACGCTTGGCAAGCTACGATAAACGGAACCTCTTCAAACAAACTCAACCTTTTAAGGTCACTCGAATAACAAATGTCCATATCTATCTGTACGTGCATACGAAAATGTTCTACATAGCAAACATGCCTATATTCTCACCAGATTTGTTCCATACATATCGCATGAGAATGAAGAATGCGCCCGGTGTGTCCTGAATGTTTTGAATCTTCATCCGTCACCGCTTCCAGCCGGTCTAAGTTTTCCGTTCCTCGTTTGAAACTTCACCCTTCGAGTGTATCTTCCCACAACTCTATTTATAAACAGGCACAAAAACTACACAAATCCATGTATACATATAGTACGCTGCATGCCGGTGAAAAAGGACTTATTAGTGAACTCCGGGACATTTTTTTCATTCACTTTTTAAGTTTCTTTTTTATGTGCAAGAGATTCTTCAGCAAATATAATACGGAGTTCACCTTTATTAAGTTATCCACACAATTTGCCAGTTCTTCATTAAATATCCTTGTCCACATTTAACGTAACCGACCGACCTACATTAGAGAATCAGATATGCGCCTCCCTTTCGACTCGGTAGAAAAAGGGGAGGCGTTGTTGATATAAAGGAAGTGCACCATACAAAGAACTGAAGGCACTCGATATTGACGCTACAGAGAGCCACGAGAATAGGTAGCCTCTTAGCAGGACCTACTATGCCACATTTAGTTTTTGCGATGTAAAAATCTCACTCTGTTTTGACCACTCGAACATCCGTAATAGTATTCACAATCCTCGTGTATCCGAATGCGGGATTGTAATTAGTGCAACGACTTAACAGGGAAAGTTGTCTTTTTCACAGTTACAAGGTCTTTTCTCGATGGTGGTTAGAGTTTTGCAAGGTGTTAACAAAGGTCACACTTGCAAGCCGCGGTTGTTGCAACCCGATTCATTACACGGTAATACAATCAGAACACATTGATTTATTATTTACTAAATAGCGATTTGAAGTTTTTTAGCCGTACGAATTAAGTTTTCATACTTCTCGATGCAATTGGGCCATCATTGAATAGGGAGCACGTATCCGACAAGTATTAAAAGAACTTATGGGTCGATTGTACACACCCAACAACGGTAAATGAGGATATTTTCCCTTAAGGTATACACAACAAAAGAGCGTTTCTACATTAATTGAATGTAAACAGAAGTGTCCTTAAGCATTATTTGTCTAGTCTCCCTTGGTTAAGAAAATATGTTACCACGAATAGGGAACGATCTCAAAGTTAAAGCTTTTTCCCAGGATGCTCTTTTTTATATTACATCAGGACTTTTTTTGTATGAAAAAAGTAAAGAGAACTTGTGCGTGAAAGAAGCGAAAAGGATATTCCCTGCAAATTGAGAAAATTTCCCGAAAAAGTCGCATGAAAAGCTTTTTATCTAAGCGCATGATAAATGAGTGCTACAAAGGATTGTTCAATTATATGGATTCACATTCAACTTGTAGTTCAAGAAAAAGCTTCGATAGGAAGTGTTGCCAGACTAAGACGCGTGAAATAATTTTATGTTATTCGACTGGTTATCCTTAAAAAATAAAGATTGAATACTATTAACTGACGTTAGTAAACAATAAATAAGTAAAACTATAAGACCAACATTTTCTATGGAATTTCCTATTATTTTGCGAATATTTACAACATATGGGGCCGCACTGATGGGATATTTCTAAATTCAATTTAAATTTCAAGTCAAGGATTTGTTATCAAAAGTGACTTACCCAGATTTCGACGATTGCAATTTTTGTTAAGAATAAAAATCTATCTTGTCAATTTTTTTAAAATAATATTGGCAACCGTATAGTATTAAAAGACACGCTTGGATAGAGTAGATAGGAAGAAGTGAATGCTAGGATGATTTGGATTAAAATCCTGTGCTTCGGAGGCTTTTCGTTTTCTTAAGGATCACATCGGCTTTGGTATTGTCTGTGATAAGACGATCGCGAATTTATTTAAAAACCCTTTAATTCACATTTCACTTGTTTAACATATTATCATTGCTGTTTTAGGTCATAATAAGCTAAACTGTAAGCAACATCAGTGAAATCATCATTCAAGTGGCAAAGGGTGTGGGCGGGAAAGTCAAAGAAGAAAAAATCAAATATATGGATACAGCGAGAGCAAGTGCACCTCAGGAAACAGACATAAACATCAGGGAAAACATATTTGAGAATGTTAAAGATTTTAAATATTTGAGAACGGTGTTCCGTACTAACAGCCAGCAACTGTTAAAATCGTGACTACTGACATGTAAAAAAAAAAAAAATTGGTGGCGAAAGGCCGACTTTAGGGAGACAAGGACAAATGTGGCCTTCATCTTGTCTCTGGCTTCTGGTCATCTTACGATAACCAGAATTACCCACATCCGAGAAGATGTTGGGCTCGGTCTCAAGATATCTGAAAAGAAAGGGGAAGGACGTATCTAAGGATAGTGTGGACAGGATTAATTCAATTGTTCTCTAACTATTTGGATGGGGGGATGGTGGGAAAGAAATCGTACAAGACCGTTAGGTCTTGAGTGCGGTAGTAAACACAGATCACGTTTTTGGCGTCTGATAACCTGCGCTTTGGCCGGTGTGTATGTGTGTGTGTGTATGTGCTCTCTTGTACTGTGCGTACGCGTTTGTAGTGTGTCAGCAGTAGACCCCATGTGATGTGTCCAGGATTTCTCTATTATAAAGGAGAATGTTGTTGGGAAGGGTGCTTTCTTCAGATTTTTACTGAAGAAGAAATTGTGGTGGTCTGATCGGAAGAGATCAAAAGAGAGAAGGGTCAAGAACGCAAGACTCCCGTACAAGTGGGCTCTCGCTGTTCTGAATGCTTTCGAGGTACTTGTATTTTTTTTTTATTTTTTTTTATTAGACTTCTTTCGGGAGACGCGAACCTATAGCGTCGAGTGGGCGCCCCGAGATGGCATCTAATAACTGTTGCAGTTCTTTTTGAATAGTTGCAGGTTGTAACGCTCCGGGAATACTCGCGTGGGAAGGGAGTTCCACAGCTTCCCCGCTCTGTAACGGAACGAGTTCTGATACAGGGATGTTCGCGCCGTCGGAAGATGAACCACAAACGGGTGCGATCCGTCGGATTGTCTTGTGGAGCGCATATAAACCGAATTGCGTGGAACAATGCCAAGAATCTCCGAAGAACAGTACCCGTGATAATATCTGTAAAACAGACAGAGGTCGGCTACGCGCCTTCGAGATGATAGTGGCTGTAGTCCCGATGTCAGCGCTGAGTCCCCGATCAGGCGGATCGCTCGTCTCTGTACGCTCTGAAGTAGGTCGAGGGTATGTTTAGGAGTCGAGCTCTAAACATGAGAGCAATATTCGAGAGCGGGTCTAATTTGGGATTTATATAGGAGAAGAAGTTGGGTCGGAGTAAAATATTTCTTGGCTCTAAAAAGATAACTCAGTTTTCCTGAGGCTGACCTGGCGATACCCGATACGTGTTTATGCCATGATACATTCCCACAGACCGTGACGCCCAGCAATTTCAAACTTTTCCCAGCCTCGAGGGCCCGGCCACTCATCATCAGCTGTGGAACCGATGATCCAGTTTTCTTTGTGAATGTTGTATACTGGGTCTTCGTTGCGTTGAAGTCGACAAGATTGGCGTTTCCCCACTGCAAGACTTTATCCAGATCCTGATTCAGAGAGTCAATCTGTCTACATCTCAGCTGATGCGACGTAGATGCACCAATCGGCCGATCACTCGAAAAGGGGGAAACAAGCGTACTATCATCCGAAAAACTGAACACTTTGTTATCTGTTGTCTCCAACAAATCATTTATGTGAAGCAAGAACAAGGTTGGAGCCAAAATAGAACCCTGGGGCACCCCCAAATTAACGGGATACAGATCCGAACACTCGCCGTCCACAACAACCCGGATCGATCGATGCTCAAGGAAGCTTTTCGCCCAGTCGCAAAGCTGTTGGGAAAGTCCATATGAACGAAGTTTGCTCAGCAATGCCCCGTGCCAGACGCGGTCAAAAGCCTTGGAGATACCCAATGCGACCGCCCTTGACTCACCATGTCGTTCAATCGCAGATGTCCATATATCGGCTATAAGTGTCAAAAGGTCTCCTGTGGACCGCCTGCCACGGAATCCGTATTGACGATCATTCAGAAGTCCGTTGCACTCCAAATACTTAACCAATTCTGTATTGATGACTTTTTCCATTACCTTAGATATAATAGACAGTAATGCTATCGGACGGTAATTTTGTGGGAGACACTTTTTTCCCGTCTTTGGGATTGGCTGAACTCGAGCGATTTTCCAGCAGGCAGGAAAGGTCCTCCGTGCATAAGATAAGCGGAAGAGTCTGCCAAGAACCGGCGATAGTTCTGGAGCACAGTTCTTAAGGACTATTGCTGGTATTCCGTCCGGGCCGGTTGCCTTCCTACAATCCAGTTCACGTAGAATGCGTTGAATAGTGCGCGGACGAAATCTCACATCCCGCATCGAAGACTGTACCGGCGAGATCACAGGTGGCTCCAAAAGGCCGGGATCGAGGTTGGAATTCGCGGAAAATAAATTCGCGAATACATTAGCTTTGTCCTTTGAATTCGTGACTAACGTCCCGCTGTCTGTCACCAACGGGGGGAAAGAGGAGGATACGAAGTTACCGCTGACAGCCTTTGCCATTAACCAGAAGGAGCGCGAACCAGTTGGGCACCGAAGGAGCTTATTGATCACCCTGTCGTTGTGAGCCTTCTTCGCGGTATCAATCGCCTTGTTGCACGCGTTTCTGATTCTAACAAAATTCGTTCTGTTAACATCGGTGGGATTGGAGCGCCATCGCTTAAAAGCTCTATTTTTTGCCGCTGTAATCAGCTCGCATTTTTTGTCAAACCAAGGTTTATCAGACAAACTTCGTATGATGGAATGTGGAATATACATCTCCATCCCCAGAAGAATAATCTCTGATACCGACTAAGCGCAAGCGTTAACATAGGAGTTTTCGAAGCACACCTCCGACCATGGAAAGGATGCGAAGAAATCTCGCATATCGTCCCAGTTAGCAGCCCCATACTTCCATACATGGCGAATCTGCCTAGGCCGGTTATTCGCTTGATATGCAAGTGCTTGCGGAACAGATACCAAGCAGTGGTCTGAGTTTCCCAGTGGCACAGAAACCTCTACGGTATAAATACTCGGTTCGGATGTCAAAAACAGATCCAGGGTGTTCGCATAATCGCCTCGGGCATCCGGCACTCGCGTTGGTTCCCCCACGAGTTGAGTCAAGTTGTGGCTTACAGCAAACATCTCCGCCAGCCCCCCAGCCTCCCAGCCTCGTCGGTTCTGTTAGAATGCAGCAACCAGTCGGAATTGTGCACATTAAAATCGCCAAGGACAATAATTTCAGAAGCTGGGTGGTTGATCCGTAGCCAGTCGACGGTATATGAAAGATGTTCGAAGAATGTCGCCGGTCGATCGTCATTCGGGGAGCGGTAAAGACAACAAACGAATTTAACGGAATTCCTCAGCATGACCCTCAACCATATGATGTCCATATTATTGGGTTCCAACGCCTCCATCCGCTGGCAAGCCAGGTTGGACAGCGCGGAAACGCAGACTCCGCCCTTGCTAATTGTAGCAAGTACTCGTCGATCGGGATAATGGAGGCGCCTTCGTATAGGCGAGAGTTCGGGTAATGGCGCCCGTCAGGCCTTCTAGAGTGGTTGGTGCATCTTCTGAGGAGTTTTCTTTCGAAAACTCGAAGTCTTTCCATTTGGGCCGAAGGTATGCAGGACCATATGTGAAAGACGTACGATATTCCAGATCAAATTAGCTGCTTATAGCAGAGAAGCTTAACTTTGGTGTCAACTTTGTTGCTCCCGAGGCCCCTTTGAAAAATGTGGGTCACATGTTTGATGAAATTCATTTTTGGGGTATAGATGACCCCAAGATATTTCATCCTGACCTGTGTTCTAATCGTAGTACCTCCTATTTGTATTCGGATATTCTGTGAATATCGAGAAGGTTGGGAGTGTTTACTACTCAGAATTATAGCTACTACTTTAGATGGGTTAAGTCGAATTTTCCATCGACTGTAATACTGATACAGTTCGTGCAGATGACGGTTGAGTCGGTTTGTTGCGAGTGTAGGGCTTTTAGATGACGCGTACACTAGGGCGTCATCCTCATCTGAGGTGTAGATATTAAATAAGATGGGGCCTAGAATGGAGCCCTGTGGTACGCCTGCAGCGGCGTTGAAAGTTCGGGAAAGCTTTCCGTTCACTCGAACTTGGAAGGTTCTGTTTAAAACGAACTGGTAGATGATACTACACAGCGTTTTACTGAGGCTAGTATTCAGTAATTTAAAAACGAGACCTTCGATCCAGGTTGTGTCAAAAGCCTTTTCAATGTCCAAGCTCACCACAATGGTGGGTTCCTTATTAAAGAAGCGCAGTCAAACGTGAATTTGAAATATGTTGCGAGCCGTGGCGGTGCTGTGCGCTTTTCTAAATCCAAATTGGAATCAGGTATTAGGTTCTGACACTGATAAATTTATTTAGCTTCTCGTATATGAACTGTTCATATATTTTGCTGATCCAGGTGAGGAGCGAAATAGGACGAAAGCTTGAGAGGTGATAATTTGGTTTCCCAGCTTTTTGACTGCTGACATGTAATACAAAGCTTTGAATTTCAGCAGTTTACTGACTGCGTGCCAACTAATTAGAATGTAGTCTTTTGTTAATTTCCATCGAGATTTTATTACTGGCCGTCAGTATTGTTTGTAGCTATTTAAATTCTTTAACTTTTTCAAATTTCTTGGCCCTTACGATTATGTTTGTTCTCTGTGGTCCACCTGCTCTCACCCTTAGCATATATTTTGTTTTATTATTATTATTATTATTATTGTTTATTGGCCTGTAGGAACCCGGAAGTTCATGACGTCACCGACCCGACTCCGCCATCGTCCTCTGTCCTGTACACTCCCCTTCCACGTTTTACCAGCCGATCCGATCTCCTGAAGGTCAAACCTGACATTGTTCTCCCATCTCCGTCGCGGCCGTCCGGCCGGTCTCTTCCCCGTTGGTCTGCCGTCAAGAATATATAAGCTACAGAAGATCATACTTATATGCAACAGCTTGCAATTGATGCGTTCAACTTACTTAACGTATATATCATTGAATGAAATTACGATATGTTCCCACTTAAGGTCGAAAATATGTAAACTCAAAAGGAGCAGACAGGAAACTTTGCAACTGGATTCTGAACCCTGGTCTTATTTAGTCTCCAAAATCATCGATCTTACAAATACAAATTTCGTCCTTCTGCGAAAAGAGGAGAATCAAAGATCATTCGCACACATATGTCAGCATACAACTACAGCATTGTTGCATTTGGTTATCGCAAATATGCTCCTGATGAACAAGTTGACATCCGCGGCATCTTTGCCTTCGTTCGGCCAAATCTTCACGTACGTTTTAGGCGTGTTTTCTTCAATGGGACCAAATTATCAACAGCGCGGCACAATTCGAGTTTATATGCTCTTAGTAGCTGCGAAAGACTGCAATTGATTTGCAAATTGTATCAGAACCCACATGACAAATTTAAGACGTCACCTGTGTTGTCAAGGCGATCTGGCGATGTAAACAAAGCTATTCCAATCAAATATCCTGTCGAAGACGAAGGCTCCACAAGCAGTTTGAACCTGACGCTTAAAGGCGGGCTGTATGTCGCGTCGCGCTTGAACTAATGAGTTCAAGCCATTTGTTCATCATCGTTTGTTTTATTGTTATTATTGTTTGTTAATATATTGTTAGTCGTTTTGTTATTACATTGTTATTTAATATGTTTTGTTATTAATTTGTTATAATTTATAATTAATTTGCATGTTTGGCAGCACTTGCCCTTTTTGTTATACATCGTTTGTTATTAGTTTTTGTGTTGTCATAGTTTCGGTTGTTATTATTGTTGTCAGTTTTCCATTATGAAAAAAATAGTTTTTTCGTTGAATGAAATCAATTCGTTTCTCGTTATTATGCAAATTAGAGAGTTTTTCGTTTGTCATTTGAATCAATCGTTTTGTCGTTCAATTAAAGATTTATATATCGAAACGTTCATGTGTTTTATTCGTCGTCGTGGCCGTATTCCGGTAAACGAACCGGAAGTAAACAAATGATCCGGCCATGTTGTCATGTTGTACCCCTCTGATGACATACTCGAGGACAAGGATAAAAAGACATGCTGAAAGGCCATCGCCCTGTTTTATTACGTCGCGGATTTCAAATGGTTCTGAGAGGTGGTTTTCTATCCTAACTAGCCCTTTATCTTCGTCCATGCAGATTTGAATGCGTGCGGCATATTTTTCGGGATTCCCAGCTCAACTACAATATGGTAGAGTCTTTGCCTTGCGACTGAGTCGTAGGCTTTTTTGAAGTCAACGAACAGTTGGTGAACCGTCTCTTCATATTCCCACTTCTTTTCCAGCAGTTGCCTTATTGTGAACATTTGGTCGCTCGTTGACCGGTTCCTACAGAATCCACACTGGTAGTCTCCCAGTATTTCTCCTGTGTATGGTGTGATTCTCGACAGTATGATATTTGTTAGTATTTTGTATGTGGTTGGGAGCAATGATATTCCTCTGTAGATTTCGCAGTCAGATTTGTCGCCTTTTCTGAAAACGAGGACGACTATTGAAGTTTTCCATTCTTCCGGAGTGACTTCCATTATCTCAAATTTTTTTTTATTAAGTTGGTGGATTTTTCGAGTGGTTGTCTCTCCTCCACTCTGCACAAGCTCTGCCGGTATGCTGTCGACTCCGGGAGCCTTGTTGTTTTTCAATCGATTTATTGCGTCTACAACTTCGTCGAAAGAGGGCTCTGGGATCTGAGGCTCGGCTGTATGTACGTCTGGTGCGTTTATTTGTGGTTGATGGGTGCGCACATTGAGCAGGTTTTCAAATTACTGCTTCCATCTTGTCACGATATTTTTTGTTTCTGTCACCAGACAGCCGTTTGTGTCTCGGATTATTTTGCCTCTCCCTCGGTAGCTATTTCCAATAGAATTTAGGCCGGCATACATACCTCTGATATTCTTTGCTCTGGTATTTTCTAGGATTTTTTCGATCCTAGTCCTCTCTCATTCGCGATATTTGCGTTTGAAAAGTCTCGTTGTCTCTTTCCGAATCATCGCGTATCTTTCTGCGTTGACTTCATCATATCTTTCTAAGTGGATCACTCTTAGGCGTCTACGTTCTTCGATCTTCGATCTTCGACCTGCACTCATCGTCAAACCAAGGTTTGGACTTAATTGTTTTCCTAAGTCCTAATATCTTTTGGGCTGTTTGTTTGATTGTGTCTCCGATCGATGTCCATTTAGTGTTCGAACTATTGGTTTCCTCTTCCTCACTGCTCTCATTCTCTAGGATGCTAAATCTATTCGCTAGTTCGTCTTGACATTCAGCCCTTTTGTGCAGGTCTAAACTAAAGAACGTAAGAACTGACTTAACTTAAAGTAAACTGGACATAACGAAGGCAAGAGTACGGTCAGGTGGTGGGGGCAGACAAGAGAGTAAGTGTAGATAGCGCCACTTAAGATTAGTGGTGAGAATGGTTTAAGAGGCGGTGCTTGAGAGTATGGGTAGAGAGGTCGAAGTCGAACAAGGTAGAGTTGGAGTTGACATTTCTCAGCATCCGCGAAAGGAGTTAATTGAAACCATAATAGGTGCCGCGAGGGGGGATGTCGAGAAGGTGGGGTTTACGTGTATTTCGAGGGTTTGTGTTCAGAGGAAATAAATTTAGGAGGTAGGCGCAGTCGACCGAGCCGGAGAGGACCCGATGAATGATATTATGTCAGCCACGACCCTGATGGCGAGTGGACTCGAGAGAAGGCCACGCGAAGAGGGGTTGGTGGTAGTCTAAAGATGTAAGGCCGAAGGGGCTGCACGAGACTGATGTATTGATAAGGTCTGTTGTAAAGATGAGGTTTAGCTCCCCACCCAAGGGGTTTCCAAGGTTGCTGACTTGACAGAGGCAAGAATCATCTAGTCGATCAATGAAGAGACATTCTTTGGCAAACATGGGGTGGGGGGTGAAGCATGATTGATGGTCAGATAAAGCCCAATTGAGTTGTGGAAGATTAAAATCTATAAAAACGATAATATCATCCTCGCAATTACTCAACTTGATTATGTGGTCGATAGTTTAAGACTTTGCAGATGCCATTATCTGAAGAAGGAATCTGGATATAAGTTGCCTTTGGGTTAATTTTGTTATACTTTGTTAGTTTTTGGGCCGTCATTCTTTGGTTATTCTATTAATTTAAGATTCTGTTACTTTTCGAGAAGCGTCAAATATAGTATCATCAGTATTATACGTTGCACACTGATTTCTAAAACAAAACGAATGTTTTGGGGTGTTTTCATACATTTTGTTTGTACACAGACGTCTGTGATCTGTCGAACATGCACTTGCAATGTTTTAAATACCGAAGTGTGTTTAAACACTAATTTTAACTATCGTTTTATTATTACGCCAGCAATTGGACACAGCGGTAGTACTTAAAAAAAAACCTTGAAAAATACAATAAAAGGCATTAAAGTCATTATTTAACTTACAACCAGGTTACAAAGTTGGTGGAATACATACCTGCAAAAAGAAGAAAAACAATATTAGTATATTATAAAAAAAATTAGTATTAAATATATGTGTATTTCTTATTTATATCGTTATTGTCACCCGCTTGGTAGAAACCTTGACGTGGTGCCGGGGCTTAAACTACAATTAATCACTCAGGCTATGCTGACGGAAGGATGCGCTTCCAGTAGGGCCACCCATGTCAGACAGGCTAGCGAGGAGTAACACACAAAGATCTACCACCCCTAATCCAGGCTGTTACGCGTCACCGTGCGCATTGGATGGTTTGCAGCAAGGGGTATACCGGCTGTATTATAACGGCTCCTCTCTGACACCTGGTCGAACTAGAGCAGTAAGCAGACCTTACCATATCAAAGAGGGGCTCTGATGTGGCGGACTATTTGAAACCCCCAAACTCGTAGGAACAAAAATGAATAATCAATATAGACAAAACAATCCCACGAAAAACCCGGTAGGCGTAGATGTGATGAGACGACACTACATAAGGGAACAAATCATCAAGAAAACACGAACTCGGCAAAATGAAGACGTAGGGTAAAACGGAAAAAGCGGGATATACGCGTCGGGACGTGGAACGTTCGAACGTTATATACACCACGCGCGATACAGACGGTCGTAGAAAACGCGAAACAATATAAAATGGACATTGTCGCGCTTCAAGAAGTCCGACACTCACATCAAGTAATCGAAACCAACGGGTTT
Source organism: Microdon myrmicae (assembly GCA_963931805.1). NCBI lineage: Eukaryota > Metazoa > Arthropoda > Insecta > Diptera > Syrphidae > Microdon > Microdon myrmicae. The sequence continues at coordinate 96,390,778 of OZ007496.1, forward strand.
ACACTGGTGTGTGGAGTTACCGATACACATAACCTCGGGACTGGCTTCATCATAAGCAAGAAAATTACGCCCCATGTAAAAGATGTGCAATTTATTAATGCCCGAATGTCGGCGCTAAATATACAGGGACGATGGTACAATAATGTATTCATAAACGTACACGCCCCAACAGAATCTACGGACGAAGGAACGAAGGACACATTCTACGAGACCCTAGAGGAAGTATTGGATTGGATCTCATCATTCGATGTTAAAATCCTCGTCGGGGACCTCAATGCAAAAATTGGAAAGGAAGACATCTTCCAATCAACTATAGGTAAAGAGAGCCTACACGACGTTTCAAATGATAATGGAATTCGAATTATCACGTTCGCAGCGTCCAAAGATCTGGTAGTGAAAAGTACGATGTTCAACCACAAGAAAATCCATAAAGCCACATGGATATCATCCGAGGGCGTAACGCGTAACCAAATAGACCAATTCCTCTTAGCCAAAAGACACCACTCGAATATCCTTGACGTAAGATCATATAGTGGAGCAGATTGCGACTCCGATCACTTTCTAGTGATGGGCAAAATTAGAAGTCGGCTCGCAGCAAACCCACATGGGCAATCACGGGAGACAAGCAAAATGTTCGACATTGATAAACTAAAAGACCAACGCAAAAGGGCTGAATATCAAGAGGAACTAACGAATAGATTTAGCATCCTAGAGAATGAGAATAGTGAGCCAATAGTGTGGAAACTAAATGGGCATCGATCAGGGACGCAATCAAACAAGCAGCCCAAAAGATATTAGGACTTAGGAAAACAATTAAGTCCAAACCTTGATTTGAAGATGAGTGCAGGGCGAAGATCTAAGAACGTAACCGCCTCAGACTGATTCACTTAGAAAGATATGATGAAATCAACGCAGAAAGATACGCGACAATTTGGAAAGAGACAACGAGCCTCTTCAAACGCAAAAAATGCGAATGGAAGAAGACTCGGATCGAAACAATCCTAGAAAATGCCAAAGCAAAGAATATCAGAGGGATGTATGCCTGCATAAATTCTATTAGAAATGGCTACCGAGGGAGAGGCAAAATAATCCGAGACACAAACGGCTCTCTGGTGACAGAAACAAAAAATATCGTGACAAGATGGAAGCAGTAATTTGAAAACCTGCTCAATGTGCGCACCCATCAACCACAAATAAACGCACCAGACGTAAATACAGCCGAGCCTCAGATCCCAGAGCCCTCTTTCGACGAAGTTGTAGGCGCAATAAATCGATTGAAAAACAATAAGGCTCCCGGAGCCGACTACATACCGGCGGAGCTTGTAAAGCACGGAGGAGAAGCAACCGCTCGAAAGATCCTCAACCTGATTAAAACAATATGGGATAAGGAAGTCATTCCGGAAGAATGGAAAACCTCAATAGTCGTCCCCATTTTCAAAAAAGGTGACAGATCTGACTGCGAAAATTACAGAGGAATATCATTGCTCCCAACCACATACAAAATACTAACAAATGCCATACTGGCGAGAATCACACCATACACAGGAGAAATACTGGGAGACTACCAGTGTGGATTCTGTAGGAACCGGTCAACGAGCGACCAAATGTTCACAATAAGGCAACTGCTGGAAAAGAAGTGGGAAGATGAAGAGACGGTTCACCAACTGTTCGTTGACTTCAAAAAAAATATTGTAGTTGAGCTGGGAATCCTGAAAAATTATACCGCCCTCATTCAAATCTGCATCAACGAAAACGAAGGGCGAGTTAGAATAGAAAACCACCTCTTAGAACCATTTGAAATCCGGGACGGTCTAAAACAGGGCGATGGCCTCTCACTATGTCTCTTTAACCTTGTCCTCGAGTACGTCATCAGAAAGGCACAAGACGACAACATGGCCGGATCATCCCTGAACGGGGTCACACAAGTGCTCGCATATGCGGATGACATCGCCGTTTTGGGCGATAATCTAGAAACTGTAAGTAAAAACTGTGAAATCATCATGCAAGCGGCAGAACAGGTGGGCCTAAAAATAAATGAAGACAAAACGAAATATATGATTATGACGAGAGCAGGTGGACTTCAGAGAACACACATAAACATCAGAGGCAAGATATTTGAAAATGTCAAAGAATTTAAATACCTGGGAACAAAACTTACGGCCAGTAACGAAATGTCGAAGGAAATTAACAAAAGACTACACTTCGGCAACGCTAGTCGGCATGCAGTCAGTAAACTGCTGAAATCCAAACTGCTATCACGGAATATAAAGCTCCGTGTCTATAGAACCATAATCATGCTGATTGCTCTATACAGATGCCAAACATGGGCTCTCACAAAACGGGAAGAAAACAAATTCCACGTATTCGAGAATAAAGTTTTAAGGAGTATCTTTGGAGGTAAATATCACGAGGAAGCAGGACAATGGAGGAAACTCCACAACCACGAATTGGAAGAGCTATAGCGCAAACCTACAATAGTGAGAGTAATCAGGTCGCGAAGATTAAGATGGGCCGGACAGGTGGCGCGAATGGGCAACGATAGGACCGTGCATAGAATTCTTGACGGTAAGCCAACGGGAAAGAGACCGACAAGGCGGCCACAACGGAGATGGGGGGACAATGCTAGGTTAGACCTAGAGGAGATCGGATCAGATGGTCGAACGTGGAAGGAGAGCGCACGGCACAGGGAACAATGGCGGAGTCGAGTCGGTGAGGTCATAAACTTTCGGGTTCCTACAGGCCAATAAATAGTAAAACAAATAGTAATAGTAAGATTGTACTATTAATATACAATAAAAGTTGTTATTAAAAAACAACGTATTTATGAGAAGAAAGGAATCTTATAACACCTGTATGTATAAAAGCACTCTTTAAATATATTTATACCATATATCGCTATTCTAATTACCATGCATAAGTCCTTCCAATCTAAGCCATTTTCAGTTTTCAAAAAAACAAAAAATAATATATATATATATATATATATATATATATATATATATATATATATATATATATATATATATATATATATATATATATATATATACATATATATATGCATATATATATATATATGCATATATATATATATATATATATAAATAAATAAATAAAATAAAATACCACGAAAAGATAGAAATCTTAAAACACTCTTTCACTACATTTATATATCATCATTCTAATTCCAATGCACGACTTTCTAGTCTAAGCCATTTTCAGTTAAAAAAAAAATTATTAAATCTTTTGAATAACAATTTGGCAGTTCCCACTACTCTTATTTTTTTTATTTGTGTTTTATTGTTTTATTCCAAACCAGTTCCCTTATATAATTCACTATCTTTTAAAGTAATTTCAAAAGGTATCTGTACATTCCAACGAAGGTTTTCATCGTTTACCTACTGCGGGCAACTGAAAGAATTTTCTTAAATAACATATTCGATGAGTTTTTCTGTGAACGGAAGCCAAACGAACTGTAATCCCAGCGTACAAAACAAATGGACAACACGTGGTGGACAGAACAGTTATATCCTTACTCAATAACCACTCTCAGGTCACGCATGAGTTAAACAAAGGACAAGTGCCATTTACATGCGCTTCCAAAGTACCTGTGTAAAGGTCTAATTATGCCATTAATAATTCCAAGAAATCCGCAACATCCCGCCGCAGTCTGCCAATCCTTTTTGCAAATTTTTATTGCGGTACTTTACTACAGTACTAGTACAGTTTCATAAATCCAATTTCGCGTTTGGGTCATTGTTTGAAAGGAATCCTGTCGACGCGGAATATTTTTTTCCAGGAAGAAATAAAAAAATATTTAAAGTGTATAAGTATGTGTAGCAAAATGATCGTCTATTTAACGAGACAAATCTTCGCGGCCGTTCTCATTTAGTTCGCAGTTCGAAAGAGCGATAGTTTGAAAAACAAATTAATTGAATAACTGTTGAAATGGAGACTGCAACATCCAGGATGCCGACAAATGTCTTGATCAACTGTAAACAATTTGACCAGGCGGACCTCAACATTTTTATTGATTCGATGGAAACCATACGCAGACTCAAGACTCAAATAATGCTCTATGGACCTGAAGCTGATGATTCCGACGACAATGATGAAGGAGGATACGTCACTTTATTGACCACAGCCAAAATAGAAGCACCCACAGGCTCAAGTGTTCTTGAACTTAAATATAAAGGAGATCAAGAGGGGTGTAAACCGGATACTGATGGCAAAATCTCACCGTACAGCAGCTCTGATGAGGCATTCTACAGCGAAAGCCGAACAGAATCTGAACTGGACTTCCAGGAAGAAGAAGATGAAAAAACATTTTTATCATCTATGGTATGTGGGGAGTCTTTTGAAAGGAACATTAACTCGGAAGCTCTTATGTCAACACGCCTGGAGTCCTCTTGTGATGATATAACAGTTTATTCTGAACATCAGAGTCATTCGCCAAATCATTACGGATCATCGGCTTCTGTCTTCAGCCAAGGTCAACGTTGTGTTCTTTACCATTGGAAAGTCAAAAGGACTCTCAGAGATCAGAGAAGCAAAATATCATCGATCATGGAAGAGAACTCTGATTTGGATGACCTAGACATCACAAGAGAAGCTGGCGTACTCTGTGCGTTTGAAAGTCTATCGTTGGAGTGCGAGAGTGTAAAACAATCACCCAAGAAGGTGAAGAAGAAAAAATCCCACAAAAGGCGCTTCGGTTGTATCCGTAAGGTTTTCCGTTTGTTTCTGTAATATCGTACAATGTAATCTTGTAGTATAATTAATTTAATACTGTCTTCAATATGTAAATATTTAATCCATAGTATGTTAGAAATGTGTGTAATAAAAAATTAATTAAAAGGTTTTTGTAATTTACTTATCGTGTGAGAACGAAACGGAGTTATAGGGGAGGCGGGCTACTTGTGTTTCGTGACAGCATTTTTTTTCAAGAACCTTTGAGTTCAACAAAACGAAGTGGTTGTGATCTTACAAACGAAGCACACAGGTGTATTTATTTATTTATTTATTCGGCTTAATACAAGCTAATTACACTAAATATAATTCTTATAAACTAACTTAAAACTAATGTAGTAATTCAAAAAAAGAAAAAAAAACAAAGAAAATTATGTAAAATATATATATAATTCAAAAAAACATATAATAAAAAAAAAAAAAAAAAAAAAATTTTTAGGAACAAAAAATTACAAAAAAGGGCCGAAAAGGGGACTTCGGGGTAGGGGAGGTAGGAGGCTGCAGAAGAGCGAGTGTATGTGGGGTGGCAAATGTGGCATCTGTGAGACGGCGAACAGTGAACGGCATATGCGTTGGAATAAGTACGGGTTCTGAGGGGATAGACTGTAGGCGGGGCAAGGCCAGGAGGGGAGAGAGAGGAGACAGAGTTTGAGTGCAGTAGATGTAAGGTGGAAATCGAAGGAGGTAGGGTAAGAATTTGGCCACCTCAGCATTCGCGAAATGGGTTCGTTAGAGCCGTAAGAAGTGTGGTGGGTGGGCTGATAGAAGAGACGAGGGTTTCGCAGGGTACGGGGGTTAGTGTGAAGTGCAATGATTGAGAGCAAGCTTGGGCAGTTGATTGTGCCTGAAAGGAGACGGTGGGCGAAAAGGATATCGGCATGAGTTCTGCGCTCCTCAAGTGTGTTGAGGTTAATCAGACGGAGCCGGCTTATGTGTGGGGGGTGAATCCGAGGATTCGAGGGGGGACGTTTGCGGGAGAAGGTGATGGAGTGACATTTGACAACGTTGAGTTATTGTATATATTGAGGCAGTTATTACGGCACCAAGTTGAGAAGCTGTCGAGATCCGTTTGGAGAAGTGAGGAGTCGAGAGGAGAGATGGTGGTTTTGTAGAGTTTGGCGTCGTCCGCATAGAGGAAGATGGATGAGTATTTAATAATGGAGTCAACGTCATTGATGGTAAGGATAAATAAGAGGGGACCTAGATGAGTGCCTTGGGGAACCACTGATGTGGGAAGAAAAGGACTGGAAAGGGAGGATTTGAATTTGAGACGGTTGGATCGATCTTTCAGATAAGAAGAAACCATTTTGATCAGCAGGGGTTCGAAACCTAGGGAGGACAGCTTAAATAGGATGGGATTATAGGAGATTTTGTCAAAGGCCTTGCTGAAATCTGTGGTGATTACATCGACTTCGTTGCCATCCTCTAAGGCACGGAGAGTATGGGATGAGAACTCGATCAGATTGGTTGTGGTCGGCCTACCCCACAAGGAAACCATGCTGGTTGGATGAGATGATGGATTTACAATGGAAAGATAACGCGGTGTGAAGAATCCCTTCGAACAGTTTAGAGATTAGAGACAGTTTGCTGATTGGACGGTACTTGCCTATATCGTTTTTAGGTCCCTTTTTATGTATGGGGGTGACATAGGAGGATTTCCAGATACTAGGGAAGATACCAGATACGAGGGATAGATTGAATATCTTTGATATGAGGAGAGAAAGAGAAGAGGAACATTTCTTTAAAAAAAACAGCCGGGAGTCCATCAGGCCCAGGGCTGAACTCGTCTTTGCGTAAGTTTAATTTCTCCTCAACTACGTGATGCTGAATAAGTTGAGGGGTGAAGGGGCCGAGGAAGAATTCGGGCAAGTCTTTGAAGTAAGACGGATTGGGCTCGAAGGAGATGGCTGTGAAGGATTTATTGAAAAACGAAGCGAAAAGATTGGCAATAGTTAGGGGGTCGGTTGAAGTAGTCGCGCCATAAGAAGGGAGTTAGGATACGCGTCGGATTTATGTTTGTAATTTATAAAGTGGAAGAAAGATTTGGGGTCATTGATCAAGTTGTATTGTGTTTTTGTGAGGTAGTTGGATTAGAGGGAGTTGTAGAGCTCGGAAAATTTATAAAAGGAACCGAGATAGTTGGAGTAGTTTTGGATGGAACGCGTTATGAGGAAAATGGCCCCCCAGTTATTTCTCTTGTTCCGAAGAGTGCGGAGTGTGCGGTTTTACCATGGCGGCGATGAAACCGATGACGTGTGACGAGAATAGGGGACATATAGGGTGATGGCATAGTAGGTCTCCTTATAGAGAGTGGCAGTAGCTTCTTCTAACCCCAGATGATCAAAGCGAAACGCTGTTTTGCTAAGATGCTCATTTAGAAGGCGGAAGGTGGCTTTGTGGAAGTTGTAGGAAAAGCTGTCGTGAGGTGGAGAGGGCTGGGTTTCATGGTCAAGATATAGGGATAAGAGCAGCGGTGGGTGGTAATTATCAATGGTAGAGAGGGCGTGTGGACTAGGGGCGACTGAGGACTTGTGTGGGCCCTTGTGAACACGAGGTCCAGTTGTCTCCCCATATGATTTGGGACATAGCTTATTTGATGGGGACATGAGTCGGTGAGACCGTTTATAAAAATACGTTCCTTGGAACTAGTAGAGTTTGAGACGTAGAAGGCTTGTTCGTCAGCCACTGTCCACTGGAGATGGGGGAGGTTAAAATCGCCAAGAACGACGATATCGTCTAGGAAGGTGTCCAACTCGGTTAGGTTATCTACAGCTTCTATTGCGAGTTCGTATGACACGACGGGTCGTGAAGGAGGTATATAGAAACAGATAATGAAAAGAGACTTAGGGCGCTTGTCGATTTTTATTGTAACGAAGTCAAGATCTGGAGAAGAAGAAGTGTAGGTTGACTTCACTCATTCCTCTGCCCGTAACTAGAAGCATTTGGCCAAAGAATACAAGCATCATACTGTAGAGCCACCTAAGTGGGTAAACAAATAAATTGAGTGATATTAAATTTAAAATGTTCACTCTGCTCAAGCACATTAGTAAGGTTAAGAGTTTTGAAATGCGAACTAGCCTATGCCTGGGTGGAATAAGACGGAGAAGGTTTTGTAATGAGTAGGCTAATTAAAAGGGATATTCACGCTTATTGGGATTGTGCGTACTTTACACGATTCTGTGTTTAGACGGAAGAATCCTTCAATTTGTTTATACACATGTTTCAGGCAAAATGTGCCATCTTCAAATATAGAGTAGGCCATACATTTTTGCATATGGCTACACCTGATTTCTTAAAAACCATTATCGGTAGTATCAGGCAATTGTTTATTACGTTGTTGTTGGAAATGTTTATACGTTTATTATGCCCCGCCACTCACGCGTCGCTCCCTCTAACGGTTTTTAAGAAATCAAGTGTTGCCATTTGCAAAAATGTATGGCCCACCCTATATTAATAATAAGCTTTTTTTTACACTAAAGCGCGTACAAAAGGAGAGTTTTAAGTACCCTTAAATGTCATAGCACATTTTTTTAATGTCTTCTGTCAACGACATATTTTTTCCTTTTGACATTTGTTGGCTCTCAGTCTTACTTTGGTGGAACCGGAAGGAGAGGAAGTGGGTAAGGAAGGGAGGTGTCGATTCTTCGACGTTACAATGACGAGGAAACACATGATGGGGTAGAGTATTCTATATTCGTGTGGTTCGGCAAAAGGATGGCTCTCTGTTTATTTGTGCGCCTGAAGTTGAATTTCAACCTGAACTGATACGCATTCTTAGATTGACAGGTATCATGTTTAGAATACATTCAGCAGGTTCAGTTAAGCAACCGCCGCAATGAAACCTATAGAAAAGAGAACGGGATGATACGTTGCGTCTATGTTCTAACGACGGAATTGAACGACATGCGGCTGGGTCACCAAGAGGTTTCACTGCTCGTTTTTGAATCCTACAGAGTACGTGTAGCGCAGTTTTGAATGCGCCTGATCAAATATGGGAATTGAACCCCAATTTTGGGAAGATTGTACGCCTTGTAAATAGTGGTCAGATTTTTTTTTTTTTTACATAAATGCGCACAAAAGGGAATTTTGGAGAACCCTTAAATGTCAGAGGACAGTGCGAGCGGAAGGAGAGGAAGTGGATAAGGAAAGGAGGTATCGATGTACATTGGGCTCACGTTACACCACAAACGTGTTCGAGTGAACATTTCCAACGCGCTGTGTTAGCGCAGTTTAGGCGCAATAAATCCGAGTTTTGGCACTGATTAATTAGAAACTTGGGTACATCATTATACACCCGAAACAAAAATACTGTCAAAACAGTAAACTGAAAAGAAGGAATCGGCTCCAAAAAAAAAAAAAACATCGACTCACTCAAACGACTGTCAAATAAAAACTACCCGTCCAAAATGGCTGAAATTTTGGTGAGTAACTGTCAAAAGATGTATAACTACATTCACTGGCTTTTATTGACGAGTGACGCTATCTTTACGTTGAGGTCGGAAACTTTTCAGCCCACCCTCGTACTTAAGATACCCTAACGGATGACACAATTGAGCCGATGGTATGCATCACGAGGCAGAAGCACGCGTGGTGACTCGTCGGCGGTTAGTTAACAACGAGGTAGAGGCTAAACTAAAATGCCTTTCATATTAACGAAGCAATTGACCTCAAAATATTTTAAATAATTATATACAAGCTAATGAGACATAGTACTATGGAATACAAGCCAAAACTAGACCTGCGTTCGTTATCTGTAGGGCGGGTCGGCAACTTTTCACCCCACTCGTATGTCAGGACTAAAACTCTAAACGCGATTATCTGAATATCATGTTTTTCAATTGGTCATGCAAGATAACTAACTCAATATTTGTCCAATTAAGTTCAAACTTTAAGTGTAGCTTTTTGATTAAATCCAGCAGAGAATGTTGTACGGGTTTGGGCAAATATTGAAAATTATAAAAGGTATTAACAAACAAATTTAATGTAAATCGTTTTTTTTTTTCAAAAGCTCGCCATTTTCCCAAAAATTCATTTTTTCAAAATTCCGTAAGACAGTCTCTAGACATTTTCATGTAGTTTAAGACGATTTTTTTTTTTTTTTGCAGGATCAAAAATCTTCAAGATATTTTACAAGCACCGGAGCCAGGTTTTAAAAACAGTTTTTTTTTTTTGACAACAGTCATGTGCCACCATTTTTTTTAATTGTACCTTAAAACATATATATACATGTGGTAAACTTTGTTTTATTAATAATACATAAAAAAATACCAAAGAAATGGTTGGTCTTCGGGTCTCTGGAGTGACATAACACCTTAACGCACATATACTCAATGCGTAAAATTATTTCATGGTAAAGTGGAATTTTACCGACAAATTCTTATACGAGTACTCGGGTACCCCGGTTAGTCAATAACGTGGGCAGGGGGAACACCATGCAGATATTATGACAAAGAACCGAACTTTAAGAGGTTCGTCATCGCATAATCAAGCTCCCTCTCGAGGCTCTGCCCACGCTCAACTTGTAACGGCATTTTGTAACATCAGGGGCATCGATTTCACCAATTCGAATGTAAACGCCGTCCATCAGTGTTTGCAAACAACGATACCTGATATCCTTGCCCTAACTGAGACTCAGGTCGATTCGTCAACTGATTCGACATATCTTCGTTGCTGAGGATACGACTTACATTCGAGATTCTGTTTTAAGGGTGGAGTCTGCGTCGCGTGGTCTGATTTGGCTTGACAGAGGATGGTGGCGTTGGAATTCAATAACATGGACATCATATGGTTGAGGGTCGTGCTGAGGAATTCCGTTAAATTTCTTTGTTGTCTATTTTTTTTTTTTTTTTTTTTTTTTTTTTTAAACATTTTTTTATTTTCTTTCTATATTCTTAGTTTCTAAATTAAAGGCTAAACAAAAAATGCTTAAATTCTAGCTTAAATAGCTTATATAATAACTTACTGGTCCTTCGCAGACGCTCTAAGCTAAACATTACTTAATATTTGTATAATTTGCCTTTCGGCGACAGAACTTTGTGGCAATACTTATAATTATTTGAAAGACAAAGAAAAATTTGAAAAACTTTGTCAATTTTTTTTTTTGTTTTTCTTAAAATTTAACCTACTTAACTTACCTAAACTTATCTACTTTTTTTTTTTTTTTTTTTTTTTTTTATTTATTTTATGTAAAATCACTTAGCTTAACTTAACTTAAATCTTATACTACCCTAATTCTAGAAAAGCTAAGTCTATGTAAGCTAGCTGATGATAGTGTGATTCTATACCGACTTTGGTATCCAGGTCTTTATATGCCATTCAACCACCAGAACTGTTGACGCTGTCTAATACTATCGTCCCGGTCTCTGTGGGAGATAGCCCTACTGAAGCGCAGGAGCTCTTCTTCGGTGCGCGTTACTTCCCGGTCGTAGCACAATCGCCCGTCTACGGATGATCTACTTACATGATAGATCAGCGGAATTCCGGATCTATCCTGTATAAGCCCTTTCATGTCCAAATCAAGGAACGCCTCCGGTGGAACAAAACCGTTGCGACGCACGTTCTCATAGTACAGGGTATTTGGATAATAAGCCCCGAAAATTACGTCATTGGACGAGCATATTGCTCTCGCAATATGTCCTCTGATTAATTTAATCATAAAATTATCCACCCTATTTATGCAGGCTTCATTATATAAAGTCTCATTTGAGTAGTACTTTTTGTATTCCGATTCCGGTGTTCGATATAATCTGAGACAGGTTCTCAGACACTTCCTTTCGAACACCCGAATCTTTTCCATCAAATTTGGACCTATGTTAAACCATACTGGACAACCATATATGAGCATTGGCCTGATTAGTGTCATGTAGCATATGACTTTTACCCTGCTGTCAAGTTGGCTACTGTGAAATAGCCTCCTTGTCATAGCAAAAGTTTTCCTCGCTTTGAGCAAAGCAGCCTCTACATGTATGTTGAAATACAGATATTGGTCTAGCCAGATGCCCAGGTATTTAACTAAACTCTTGGTTTCCAGTTTATCTCCATGCGGTCCCACGATAACTAGCTTTCGCCAGTTTTTCCTTGTGTCGTACGTGGCTTTATATAGTGGAGTTCTAAATAGGATGGCTTCACATTTCTGGAAGTTGATCTTAAGTTTCCAGTCATCGCAATAGCGCTGCACTTTGTTGAAGTCTCGCTGTATTAACCTATTTATGATCGCAACTTTCGGAGCTGTTCCGTAAATTATGAGATCGTCTGCGTACGCAATAGCCTGCGGAAGTGCATCTAATAAGTCGCTAATATAAATGTTAAAAAGAATCGGAGAGAGTACCGCGCCCTGTTGCAAGCCATTCTTGATATTATACGTTTTATTAGAGGTCACATTACCACTTTTGACCACGAACCTCCTGTCCTTTAACATATCTTTGTTGTCTATACCGCTCCCCGAATGACGATCGACCCGCGACATTTTTCGAACATCTGTCACATATTGTTGACTGGATACAGATCGACCGTCCGGCTTCTGAAATTTTTGTACTTGGCGACTTTAGTGTACACAATTCCGGTTGGTTGATACATTCCAACAGAACCCACAAGGCTGGGAGGCTGGCGGAGATGCTTGTTGTTAGCCACAATTTGACTCAACTCGTGGAGGAACCTACGCGAGTGCCGGATGCCCGAGGCGATTATGCGAACACCCTGGATCTGTTTTGGACATCCGAACCGAGTATTCCCACCGTAGAAGTTTCACTGGGAAACTCAGATCACTGCTTGGTATCTGTCGCACAAGCACTTGCATTTCAAGCGAATAACCGCCCTAGGCAGCTTCGCCATGAACTGGGACGATTTGCGAGATTTCTTCGCATACTTTCCATGGCCGGAGGTGTGCTTCGGAGACTCCAATGTTAACGCTTACGCGGAGTCGGTATCAGGGATTATTCGGCTGGGGATGGAGATGTATATTCCACATTCCATGAAACGAAGTTCATCTGATAAAACCTGGTTTGATAAAAAATGCGAGCTAATTACAGCGGCAAAAAATAGAGCTTTTAAGCAATAGCGCTCCAATCCCACCGATGTTAACACACGAATTTTGTTAGAATCAGAAACGCGTGCAACCAGGCGATTGATACCGCGAAGAAAGTTCATAACGACAGGGTGATCAATAAACTCCTTCGGTGCCCAACTTGTTCGTGCTCCTTCCGGTCAAAGGCCAAAGCTGTCAGCAGTAACTTCGCATCCTCCTGTTACGTGCGGCTTCCGCCACCCCCATCATTAGATTGTTTTTAGTATAATTTTGTTTTGATATAGTTTGATGGTAAGGTGGTGGAAAAAGCGCACGATCCACATGTGAGTGTTCGAACACGCCCCAGTTCGAGTGTGGATCATGGGCAAGTTAGATTTCTGTTTTCGGAGTGGGTGGAGATTGAGAGGGAGAGAGTTTTTCGAAGTAGTTTTGTGCTGGAAATAAAAGGAAACAGCTGAGGTTGCGGAAAAAGAAAAAAAAAACAAAGAAAATAATAGCGAGAACAACTAACTCAAAAAAAAAAGAAAACGCGACGCGAGAAGATAGTTATTTTTAAAACGCGAATATTTGTACAGTGAAAAGTAGTAAACAATTGTTAATGAAAGCGTCTTCTGTAAATATATTTATATAAATTAAATCAGGAATATTCAAATAAAACGCATGTACATTGGAGTGAGGCTCGTTTGTTTTGCTGTTGCCTGGGTCATCCCGAGTGGTTGGAGTCGTTGATGCCGAAAGACCGGCCAATAACTGCGTGTGTGTGCGTCCGCAGAGACTACCGTTGGAGTTCCTCGAAGCTTACCGTTCAGTTTAAGATGAACCGTATGTGGTGACTATAGTTCACTGTACCCTACAACGGAGATATAAAAGAAAAGCAGCATAACGGGCGCGAGCAAAAAAGGTCAACATCCCGTGAAGAGGAGCGCAACTTCTTGAGTAGCGATTGCAGCGGCTGGCGCAAAAAGCGACTGACACTACTGGGTGACCAAAGTACTGTTGATGGAAAGCCCGCAACCCTAGGAAACGACCCTACGATAATTGGATTTTCGACATACTACGTGTGGTACTATATACTACACTCCCCTTTCCCCCTGTTGGTGACAGACAGCGGGACGTTAGTCACGAATTCAAAGAATAAAGCTAATGTGTTCGCGAATTTACTTTCCGTGAGTTCAAACTTCTATCCCGGCCTTTTGGAGCCACCTGTGATCGCCCCGATACTATCTTCCATGCCGGATGTGAGATTTCGTCCGCGCACTATTTAACGCATTCTACGTGAATTGGATTGTAGGAAGGCAACCGGCCCGGACTGAATACCAGCAATAATCCTAAAGAACTGTGCTCCAGAACTATCGCCGGTTCTTGGCAGACTCTTCCGCTTATCTTTTGCCTGCTGGAAAATCGCTTGAGTTCAGCCAATCCCAAAGACAGGAAAAAAGTGTCTCCCACAATATGACCGTCCGATAGCATTACTGTCTATTTTATCTAAGGTGTAAAAGTCATCAATACTGAGTTAATTAAGTATTTGGAGTGCAACGGACTTCTGGATGATCGTCCATGCGGATTCTGTGGCAGGCGGTCCACGGGATACCTTTTGACCCTTACAATCGCTATATGGACACCTGGGATTGAGCGGTATGGTGAGTCAAGGGCGGTCGCATTGGATATCTCCAAGGTTTTTGACCGCGTCTGGCACGGGGCATTGCTGAGTAAACTTCGTTCATATGGACTTTCCCAACAGCTTTGCGACTGATCGAGGAGCTTTCTTGAGAATCGATCGATCCGGGTTGTTGTGGACGGCGAGTATTCGGGTCTGTATCCTGTTAACTCGGGGGTGCCCGAAGGTTCTATTGTGGTTCCAACCTTATTTTTGGTTCACATAAATGATTTGTTGGAGACAACAGATAACAAAATATTCAGTTTTGCGGATGATGGTACGCTTGTTTCCTCTTTTTCGAGTGTTCGCTCGATTGGTGCATCTACGTCGCACCAGCTGAGATGTAGACAGATTGACTCTCTGAATCAGAATCTAGATAAGGTCCTGCAGTGGGGAAGGGCAAATGTCGTCGGCTTCAATACGGCGAAGACACAATATACAACATTCACGAAGAAAAGTGGATCATCGGTTCCACAGCTGATGATGAATGGCGAGGCTCTCGAATCTGGGGAAAGCTTGAAATTGTTCGGCGTCACGGTCTGTGGGAATGTACCGTGGTATAAACACGTGTCGAGCATCGCCAGATCAGCCTCAGGAAAACTGGGCTATCTTTTTAGAGCCAAGAAATATTTTACTCCGGCCCAACTACTCCTGTACAAATCCCAAATTAGACCCGCGCTCGAATTTTGCTCTGATGTGTGGATCTCGGCTCCTAAACATACCCTCGACCTACTTGAGACCATACAGAGACGAGCGATCCGCCTGATCGAGGATTCGGCGCTGACGTCGGGATTACAGCCGCTATCACATCGAAGACGCGTAGCCGACCTCTGTCTGTTTTACAGATATTATCATGGGTACTGTTCTTCGGAGATTCGTGGTATTATTCCATGCAATTGGGCTTATATGCGCTCCACAAGATAATCCGACGGATCGCACCAGTTTGCGGTTCATCTCCCGAGGGCACGAATATCCCTGCGTCAGAACTCGTTCCGTTACAGAGCGGGGAAGCTGTGGAACTCCCTTCCCACGCGAGTGTTCCTGGGGCGTTACAACCTGCACTGTTCAAAAAGAACTGCTACCGCCATTTGTTGGCATCTCGGGGCGCCCACAAGAGAAGTGTAAAAAAAAACATCCACCCGTAGTACTAGCCAAAACCGCGATTCGATTTTGTATATATTATACTTTTTAATTTTATGTTGTTATATTTTCCTCCTCGATAGTATAGTGGTTAGTATACCCGCCTGTCACCCGGGAGACCGGGGTTCGACTCCCCGTCGGGGAGCCTCTGGCGCAAGACTAATGACCTTACCCAGAAAAAATAAATCATTATGGAAAATTTAACAAGCCTCAGGACTTACTAAATAAGGCCAAGACCGGTTCTCGGTTGTAGTGCCGATGATGATGATGATGATGATATTTTCCATGGAAATGGTACCTTTGGCACAATTACTCTGTAAGGGTTTACCTGGTTAGGGACCAATCTAATCTAATTGGTTACAACATTTATAAATTTGCATAGTAGTCTGGTTTATAAGTTAAAACGTATATTTAAGAATTGTGATCCACCGAGTTTCTTCAATTTCTTATTTCGTTCAGGAGTACAAGTAGTCAGCAATGCACCTAAGCTAACCACTTTTCATCAAGCACCACTACTAAAATGATGCTGATGATGTCACTTAGGAGGGTAGGAGTTCATATCGTCCGAAAATTGGTTACAATAAATTCTAGGAACAATCCGTAAGAGTACATTGCCAATTCATGCAATGCAACCGCCTACAATTTGGAAAACTACATTCGGAGACAAGGTACTCCTTTGAGAATCAACAAGAATAATCGTTTCATTGCATTCAAAAAGCCTTCGACACAACGCTGGTCAGCTTCAGAAATACTGCAACCCTTTTAGATTAGATGATAGAGTGTACTCCGAAATGAATTTGTGTAATAAGTCGGTTCTTAGAAATCCATGACCTGCTCTGTCTAAGCCAAGATATATAAGCGAGTCCTCATATGTCTCCCGATATTTTGAGGAGAAGATACCACAATTGGGGCAATTGAAACAAGAGCCCGGATGCCAATCAATAGGGAACGGGTAAACTGTTCTCATCCCATCGGGAGTAATTGCATTAATTGGTCACCACAACGAGTGAGTCTCGGTATGACGGGATTATCTGGGTGAAGTGAACGAACAGTGGCTCGCTGGCCAAGTGCATCTCATGTGGTGGTAGGGTTCCGAGGATACTTTGATAGCAGTCACTTTGATTAATCAATTAAATTTCTCAACTGAATCATATTTCAGATGAAATAAAGCCAACCAGATGACGAAGATAATGGGACATGGCAGAGACCCAGACAGCCAGTCAGTTGGTTGCTTTGTCGGTTAGAGGTGAGTTGGCTTTTAATTGAAAATTAATTAATACTGTCCGTCTTTTTGCTTGAGTACAGCTTCCAAAAGCGTTTAAAATGCCTGAGTAATTAATAAAGTGAAACTCTTGTTTGTTGGTGTTAAATACTGTTTAATTGTGAATAGCTAAGGAGCCGGTTGAGGCAGACACTTTCACTGACAGTTTTAGGGACAGAACTTTAGGGTTTAGAAGTCTGTATGGTCAATATTATACCAGTTTATAAAGTAATGAGGAGGTGAGCATCATGGTGGAGTCAGTCAAGCGATTAAAAACGGTATTTAGCTTTTTTTATATTAATAATGCGTTAATAAAAAAAAAGTAATGGTGTCATCTGTTGATACATTTTTGAAATTTTCTTTAGTTTACTGTAAGTAATGATAGATGGCATCCTAATGATATGGAAAGCTTTCTCCTTCGATCTGCATGATCTATATATATATACCTACATATATTCATTTGTTTTCATTATCCCTTTTTCCACCCGCCATTCATTTATTTTATCTTTCCTGGATTGGGATCAAAAAAAAAGGGAAAACATTTTTGGTCGTCGATGTTAGTGGGCGATAAAACGAACATATGGGTTCGTTTTATGGCGTAAGTTGTTTGTTTTCCAATTGGTTTGGAACTTAGTGCAAACAAATTTTTAGAGGATCATAAAATTGCAGACGCGCACTTTATGATTCTCAACAATATTTGAGAGTGGGTCATCTGGTCCGCATAATTGAATGCAGGAAATTTTGCGTGTATGCGAACCAAATGAACATTTGGTTCATTTATCACATGTTCGATTTTATAAACTGAATTTAATGTGCGACAATTGAGCGTTTAGTTCAATTTGTTTGACATTGGATTCAATATTAATTTGCGGATATGTTATGGAAGGTGCAAAATACATGGGTGCAATGATAAGGTTCGTTTCATGCTTTAAGTTGGCGGTTTTGCGTGTACCGCGATTAACGGCGGATGCTGGGTTCAAAGAAGTAAGTATTAAGGGGTGGAAGGTATTTTTTTTTAGACTAATGCGCGCACAAAAGGGGATTTTCATTATCATCATCATCATCGGCACTACAACCGGGATCTGGTCTTGGCCTTATTTAGCTTGTTTAATTTTCCATAATAATTTGTTTTTCCGGGCAAGGTTATAAAAGCCTTGCACCAAAAGGGGGATTTCGGAGTACTTTTAATTGTCAGAACACAGTGCGAGCGGACGGAGAGGAAGTGAATAAGGAAAGATGGTATCGATGTACATTGGTCTTAAATGCTATTACAATGACGAGAAACCCATTATCAGATAGAGTATTCCGCATTCGTGTGGCAAGCAAACAAATAGACCGGAAATATCTTTCTAGACCATTTCGCAGGCTTAGACCAGGTCCTGCTAAACAGAGCTAATAAAGCCACATTTAACAACGGAAGGGTCATATTAATAACTGTCCTCCCTTTTGCCAGCATCTTCCTGTCAAGAAGTCTCGAGTGGAGTGTGTCGGACATCTGTACACATAGCGACCACTTCGCAACTGCATTTCAAATAATAAGGACGCATAACCCGAATCATAGTAATAAATATGCGCAGCGTACGGCATAGAAAACCACAATACTTTCATGAGAACATAATTGATTTGCATTTGTCAACATTAAGATCCAGCGATTCTTCTGGTACCAAGCCGAAAGTTGTCGAGGTCTATTAGAGGAAGGGAAAATGAAATTGAGAATAAATGGAAATGAAAAAATTTAGCATCTTCGGCGTAGAAAGAGATACAGAAATACTTGATAATCATATCAATGTCGTTTATTGTTAGTATAAATAAGAGGAGACATAAGTGATTGTGCTGGGGAACACTCGCGGTGGCGAGAATGAGATTGTTTTTAAGTTATGTTAGTTTAATTTTAAGCGTAAGTGGTTAGGTAAGTGTTTAAAAAAAGGGGTCGGGAAATACCTCGCATGAAGATTTGTTTGAAAAGGAGGCAAGGAAGTAGGCGATGCCATATGGATCCGTTGAAGTTTCCAAGTTAATTAGAATAGTTGCAGACAGAGCGGTTACCAAGGTAGGTCACAGCTTGTTCCTTTTATTACGTACCGAATGAAGCTTGCGGTTAAATCAAGGAGGTGAGGGGATTGTATCAGGTTGGCGACCAAGTAATCGGCGATTACACACATATGTCTTTGGTCATATTTTTTTAATGTCTTCTGTCAATGACATATTTTTTCCTTTTGACATTTGTTGTCTGTCAGTCTTATTTTGGTTTAGAAGCAAATTGCGCGTATCTTTGCGAATGGAGTGTAAAAATGAGTATTATCGTCATATTTTACTTTTTTAGCTTCGTAAAGGTAAAAACGCAGCGCAAGCTGCTAAAAAGTTAGATCATGTATATGGTGAAGAAGCCTTAAAAGAAAGACAGTGTCGGAATTGGTTGGACAAATTTCGTTCCAGAGATTTTTTGCTGAAATATGAACAACGATCAGGTCGACCAGGTGAGCTTGGTGATGATCAAATTAAAGCCATAATCGAGTCGGATCGCCACGCCATTACACGAGAGATAGAAAAAGTGAAATGTGTCACATACAGCGTTTGAGAAATATTTAAAATGTATGAAACTCGTTCCACATGATTTGAAAGAAATTCATTTAACAAAGCCCATCGACGCTTACGATTTGCAATCTTAGATGCAATGGATACAACCCTTTTTTTAAACGAATCATCACCGGCGATGAAAAATGGGTTGTTTACAGTAACGTCAATCGAAAACAATTTTGGTCCAGGGAAATAAACTGTATAATATGTAAGATCTGTTTTACAAGTTCATTATATAGTCACTTTGATATCACTTATGAAATACCGATATCACACGTCACTTGTGAGTTTCGTTTTGAGTTTTTAAGGTAGATTACTGTTGTGGCTTCTGATGTAGGATACCAGTCCCGAGATTATAGTATATTTAATCCAGTGTCGTGGGGGCTCTCTTCTGGTGCAGGACGTAGTTCTCCTTCTTTACAAAACCTTACGCGATGCGCTTTTGAGGTAGCTCTAGTGTGCTTATGGAATCGCCGGGAGAGAACAACACATGAAGTATACTTCTTTGATATTAAATAATTAAATGTACGAGGGTAGGTCGGGAAGAGGTGGGAGCGAACAAAGTCTCTGCTTTCAACCCGGCGAAGGCCAGGACGGTCCTTGGCCCTGTTCAATCCAAGTTGACATGCAGTCTCCACGTGACACCCCTGGATAGCTACTTTGGCACCCACCAAGTAGTGAACCAATGCATGCTGCGACATCCTCAGAAAGGTTGGCGTAAAGATAATAACCTTGCCCGGAAAAACAAATGAATAGGGACTGTGGGTAAGTTTAGTCGCGGGGCCGGCAAGGGCGCAGGATTCACTAAACTTCCACTGTATTCTTCCGAAAACTCGACATCAAAAGAAAGGATGAATAAAAGGCACAGGAAGATTTTGTTAATAGTTTTCTTTATTGACGTTATTACATTGAAATTACTTTGGTTTATTTGTTTGTAAATTTTAACAATCACTACGGTCCATTACGTTGGCGTTATTACTGTTGATTGTCCGGACGCCGTGCTTCCTCGGATGAGGGAAGAGCGTGGACCTTTTACTTTTAATCTATTAATATTAATTAAAACTCAGAATTCTTCTTTTACTCTTCTGTGAGTTTTCTTTGTTGTTTTTCTTATTTTTATTTAATCTTGGTTTGTAATTCTACAATTGGCAAAGAATACAAAAGTTCGATTGCTTACCAGAATGTTCTGATTCTTATTTTCTCCAAATTACGAATTTAATAATTTTAATTCTTTATTGCTATTCTAATAACTTCTTCTATATTAATCTATTCTTTTTCTCTCTGTATCCTTTTCTCTGAAGTGTATATTCTTTTCTATTCTTCTTTTTGTCTGAACTGAACTGTCCGAACTGATTTTTTCTATTTCTATTTTTTCTCTGTGACTTTTCACATTCAATCAAATTTGGACGAAAATCCAAGATACTATGTTTTGAATAAATAAAAAGGTGCAGGTTATTAAGTGTGCTGTAACTGGTAATATTGTGAATGTTTATGAATGGTATGTATTAAGTCAGAATGTAATATATGTTAAGTGAAGTTTTTAAGGATGTGTTAGGAAATTCAGTGTTAAATTTAATAAGGGTAGTATTCTGGAATACAACATTACATTGAAATTACTTGGGTTTATTTGTTTGTAAATTTTAACAATCACTACGGTCCATTACATTGAAATTTACTATGGTTTATTTGTTTATTCGATGGTAGGTTTTAACGTGCACTAAGTTTGGTTTGATTGAATAGCCGTAGCGAATGACCGAATGAATATTTTTGAAGTTAATTGCACACATCAACTTTCTAATCGTTTTTTTTATTTCATGTTGCTGTCGCGAATGATCTCAACATATACCCGAGTAAAATACAGGAGCACACGGTAACTGATACTGATCTGGACTCCGCTGACATTGTTAGCGACCGCGCTCCTTGAACATAGGAATTTGACTCGGTGACTTGACTCCGTGAAGGATGAACTCTGACTACTTTTTTACTAAAAGAAATTGACCCAGCCTCAATGCCTGCGATGGGTTTCCACGCACTCCATCGCAGGAGAAACAACCCTTCGGCCATTCGTGACCAATGGGAACGCTCCGCGTCCCAACGGAAGGTTATTTATAGATATCGTTGCCACTGGAAAAATGAATGTCTTCCTCTTGGAAGGAAGGACAACGAACGCGCGTAGAAGAGAGGATAGAAGTAGAAACCTGCAGCTGTTTAAACATGAATTGAGAACGTTACTATCATAACGATAGACGGTATATTGTATATACCGAAATGGGATCTAATGCATAAGCGCTAAAATGCGGCTTTGTTTGAACAAGCCAATGAAAATACATTAGGATTGCCTATGCAGTCGATCCGAGGTAATTGGTTGCAGCTGCATAGGCATCGATTTGCATGATGTGATCGTGGGATCGGTGATTGCTTGAGAAAAGCAAACACAGAAGGATTTCTGTGAGCATGATTGCCATGAATGTCGATAAGGGAACTGTGGAAGTTTTCTTAATGGCTGGCAATGGGCATGGGTGCCGATCAGGGGACATGAATATGTTTTGGTTGCCACGGCAAGGTAGTAATCTTTGCCGTGGGTTTATGTTTTCAGATGTGACCGCTCGAAGTGGCTTGGAACGGCCCTTAAAAAGGTAAGCTGCCTATGGGGTATTTATGTCGGTTATCCGTGGGGATAACCGAATTGATTTCAGCAAATTGGTTGGCAGTTAATGCCATAGCAAGATTGTGTAATCTTGCCGAAAATTCAACTTTCAGGTGAGCTGTATTTGCTGATAATGGTGGGGCTCGAGCGATTCGTGGCTCTTCGGGCCCTAAAAAACCCCACAGGACAAAACCAAAAACCAAGTCTCGGATAACAACCGGATACCGACGAAGACTTGCTAAATAAGGCCAAGACCGGATCCCGGTTGTAGTGCCGATGATGATGATGACGAGGGTAGGTCAATAAGTCCTTAGAAATGCCTACGATGGCGTTCGTAACATCGCCAATGGCTTGTTTTTAGTAAGCACCATTCTTTATTAGGTAGCTGCCAAATACAATATATAAATACCTTGTATGTATCTGATAAATCGGGTATGAAAAAAATATCTACGAGATGGGTGCCGCATTTGCTCTCAGCTGAAAACTTTTCGAACACATGCTTCGCAACCCAGGTGTGTTTCTCTGCAGATTAGTAACTGTAAAGGAAACATGGATACACCAATACACTCCCTAGGCGGAAGAACGGTCAAAACAGTGGATTGGTGAACGCGCCCCAAAAAAAGGCAAAGACGGTGAAATCGCCTGGAACGGTTATGGCTACTGTGTTTTGGGATGCACGAGGTACTATCTTCACTGACTATTTGGAAAAGGGACAGTATTATGTGATTATCAGGTCAGGTAAATGAGAAAATAAAAGAAAATCGTCCTCATTTTCTAAAGACTTATTGACCTGCCGTCGTATTTCGCAATTTACACCAATATGGTATTTGTATATTGTGATTTTCAGAAACAAATGTTGGCTGTGTTTTTTTATTATGCGAGTTTGAAGTTGTTTGTTTACCCCATGACCAGTTTGCAATCAAAATCCGAAGATCTGTATTCCAGGCAGCAAGAGCGCAAGCCCATTTTGTCATATAATATATTTAACATCATTCATCGAAGTGTAAATTAACTATTTATACATATCATCATTTTCAGTGTTTGAACATGTATGGTGGGAATGCGCACTAAATATCGGGTTTTCCAATAGGGACTTGACAACTTTTTTTTTTAAATAAAAATCGGCTTGAAGTACAATCAAAACAATGGAACTCGACTTCGTTCATATGGTCGCCGCGGGCACGTTTGCAGCGGTCGATTCTTTGGACCCAATTTTCGATGAATCGTCCATATATTTCGGCCGAAACGGCCGCTATTCCGCGCTCAATGTTGGCTCTGAGCTCTTCCCACGCCGTCGGCTTGTTGCCATAGACCAATGACTTGACGTAGCCCCAAACCGGCCAACCAACTGGCCCATTTCTTGAGATAACACGCTAATCAAACTTACTCTTCAATAAATCGTTTGTATCGTGTACTGTGTGGCTTGTGGCACCGTCCTGTTGAAACCACATAGGTCCATATCTTCCAATTCGGGCCAAAAATAATCGGTAATCATGGCGCGATAACGATGGCCATTCACAATAACGTGACGATCGTTATCGTCGACGAAAAAATATGGCCCAATGAAGCCGCCGGCATGCAAACCGCACCCAACAGTTATTTTTTGTGCATGAAGTGGTGATTCATGATACCAATAACGCATGTTTTGCTTATAAATAACGCATGTTTTGCTTATTGACGAACCCATTGAGCAAAAAATGAGCTTCGTCACTGAAGATGATTTTGCGATGAAATTCATCATCTTGGCGCATCTTTTACAGAGCCCAATCGGAGAACGTACGTCGCTTCAAATGGTTCATCGGCTTCAATTCTTGAGTCAGCTTGATCCAGTATGGGTGTAAACCAAAACCCTTACGAAAAATTCGCCATAAAGTGGTCTGGGCAATGCCCAGTTCTTAAAAACGCCGTGGAATTGACTGATTTGGATCGTCTGTTACGGACGCCTGAACGGCAGCGATATTTTCGACACTTTGACCAACCCCTTGTCTCACTGGCACGGCAACATCACACAACGAATATGAACACTCAAATTTTTGCACTAAACTTGTTATTGCCTGTCTCTAGGGCGAGAATTACGACCGAAAATTGGAGTTCACGCTCTTAAAATTACGGTCACCGACTTTAAATTTCGGTAGTAAATTTTTATACTTTGCAGACGTTGTTCGTTGGTGTACTTAGCCGTAATGTTGAGTTTACTGAATAAATTGACAGTGACAGTTCGATGATTAGTGAAAGGGTGCATTCACAAATTAAATTCAAGGTTGTCAAGTCCCTATTGGAAAACCCGATATATTGGTAACAAACAGTACTAATTCTTGATAAACTAAAAATAAATTCAGATTATTAAAAATGAATTAATACATATAACTATGAATATTGAAACTATACTTATAATTAGGATAAGTAAATATTCATAAATATGTATAAAAAAAAGTCCAAAGACGGATGTCTTCAAGTTTCCTCTTTGAGAGCAATAGCTTCGCATGTTTTTTTGATACGAAACACTCTAGCATCTAGACTTGATTGCTAGTGGAGATGTTGTGAATGTTCCTTTGCTCTCCAAAGCCTGAACTGAAATCATTTTTAACCAATGCACATCCTACACCATAAAGTCCTTCAAAGGGTCCTTTAATCATGCGGGGGACATATGAAAACAAAAACCTACATCGAAGAATACAAACTTACAGAGTTTTCTGCTCCATTATCTTAATCGTATGCTAAACAAAGGCTCCTCTTTGCTGCTGCACTTAGTCATTCTTTTGCCATTTGTCCCTTAACAATACCAACCATTGAGCTGAAGAAATACCCTTACACGCTTGTGGTCTCTTGACCACCGTAACAGCTTCCTATATTGCAGCGATTTGAGGTTTGCTTGCACAAAGTGTATCCAATTAAAACTGGCTGTATAGGCGGATGACAGACGTTGCCGCAGCTGCTCCCTAGTTACTGTACTCTAACCAACCGCGACTTTTATCGATAGACCAGACACAAGTCTGCAACATTTCTTAGGGCGCCCTTCGTCATCACTATAATTAGCCCCCGCTGCCAAGAGCGGCGTTATCAAAGGGCATACCAGAGATTCTTTTCATTTCTCCTTGCCTTCTGCACTCAGAATCAAGTGTCAACATCGGTCGAAGCGATGAAGTGTTGAAGGAACTCCGGGTCAGTGATAAGCGACATATCAGTTACTATAGGCACATCCCACTTTGAATATGTCAACCAGATGTTCATCCAACTGACATCACCCCCAATTTTCATTCAGATAGATGGTTTGTTGTGCTCTCGTGATCATCATCGTTTTCAGAGCGACTTTCCATCAAATTATTGGCCCCGGCGACACTTGACAAATTACACTGAAAACAAGAGATTCCGATGCGTACCATACAAAGGACACCCCGAGATGCGCTCGATTAAGGAGTCGACTTAAAAATAGATACAAGATACGAGGCGTGACATATTTGTAATGCAGTGAATCATGGATTTTTCTGCATCACAAGCGGAACCCCAATTAATGGAATCCAAATGTGGGTGTTGATTGTTGCCTGCTATCGTGCAGCGAAATGAATTCACTGTATGGATCTAATGAGCGAAAGTTGGATTGCTTTTGAAATGTTCCTTGTTGTTGTTGTTTTGTTATTTCATCGGTTATTGGGTGACATTCACTGGGTAAAGACTAATCACAACGACATCGCTAAAGGAAAGTTGAAGATAAATTGCTGTGAAAAAGAGGAGTGCTTGCAGTGTATTCGATTTCACTTATACGACATCGAGAGGGAGCGCTATTGCAGATACTGGAATGTTCCGCAAATGTGCTTCTTTTTACCGTCTGCAAGAATCACACGAGAATATGTGCAATCGCAAGGTTTTGTTGGAATCGAATGTACGCCGGAGTAAATTTAGACGACAGAATAACTTGTCTAGGTTGAGCTGTTCACAGACGACATAAACGTACCACAAGTTGTCGCTTAAGAAATTAATCGAAGATTTATTACAGAAATTTGGATGTTATGGTACGAGGAATGTCAGATTAGTCTAGGCATACAATGTGAGGCGTGGGTTCAAATCACACATTCAAAGTCTCGTGCCATTGGAATAACTTTTCTCAGAAGAGAACGGAAGTCGGGATCCGCAGTGGATAATCAAAAGCGACCACGTGACGTTTCTAATAGATATACAGAATGTACGCGAAAGAAAAACGATTAACAAAGCATCAGAGCCACATACGATAGTAAAACCATAGCCATTTCAAATCAGGGTGTACTTGAGTTTAAAAATCGAATTCGTACACGCGGCAGTGGCCTGATGTGTTGAGTGGTGGTTCAATCTTTAAGCGATTTTAACCGTCATAGCGTCGGTTCGACTAGCACGTTCTTTATTATCGTAACAGACGCTATAACCATTATAGATGGTATGTCCTTTTAGTAGCTGCCCCTACTTGATCCCGTCCAAATCCAGGTTGCATTTTCCCGCGATGAATATTACCGCACTCACTCAAAAAACCCACTAAAGGTTAGAAATCATTCTAGAGTACCTATGTTTGAGGCTCGCAACAGAGGTATGAAAAAAAGGAGATAAAGATAGGGGTTTTTCTCACTCTGCACTTCACTCATCTATAGATTATCCTTTGAATCGCATTTTTAAAATGGAATCCACAGGAACTATCATCATTATCATCATCGGCACTACAACCGGGATCCGGTCTTGGCCTTATTTAGCAAGTCTCTCCACCGGCATTCGATCCATTTTCGAGACTTGTTAAATTGTGCATAATAATTCGTTCCGGGCAAGGTTATTAGCCTTGCGCCATACCACAGGAAGTATAGTCCATCTTAATACTTACAATGGGTTGCAAAAACTTAGATCCGATGGTAGGGATTTCGAGACAGTAGCACATGTGCTGTTTCGTCGGAGCTTGCAACTATTAAGTACGATCGCATAATTCATTGTTATTTTATAATTTTTGAGATTCATCCTTACCCTTACACCAATTGCTATAAATTTTGCCGATTCAAGTTCAAGGCTGGTTAGGAAAATACTCAAAATTACATGTCTTTAATGGACTTTGCAGATGCCATTATCTGAAGAAGGAATCTGGATATAAGTTGCGTTTGGATTAATTTTTTATACTTTGTTAGTTTCTTGGGCCGCCATTCTTTGGTTATTCTATTATTTAAAGATTCTGTATTTTGCGAGAAGCGTCAAATGTATTATCATCAGTATTATACTTTGCAAACTGATTTCTAAAACAAAACGAATATTTTGGGGTGTTTTTATACATTTTGTTTGTACGCAGACCTCTGTGATCCGTCGAACATTCACTTGCAATTTTTAAACACTCAAGTGTGTTTAAACACTAATTTTAATTTTCATTTTATTATTAACATCGGCAATGGGCACTGTGATTGTACTTAAAAAAAAACGTTGAAAACTACAATAAAAGGCATTAAAGTCATTATTTAACTTACAACCAGGTTACAAAGTTGGTGGAATACATACCTGCAAAAAGAAGAAAAACAATATTAGTACATTATAAAAAAATTGGTATTAAATATATGTGCATTTCTTATTTATATCGTTTATTGTCCCCCGCTTGGTAGAAATCTTGACGTGGTGCCGGGGCTTAAACTACAATGAATCACTAAGACTAGGCTGACGGAAGCATACACTTCCAGTAGGGCCACCCATGTCAGACAGGCAAGCGAGGAGTAACACACAAAGAACGGCCATCCATAATCCAGGGTGTTACGCGTTACCGTGCCCATTGGATGGTTTGCAGCCAGTGGTATACCGGCTGTATTATAAGGGCGCCTCTCTGACACCGGGTCGAATCAGAACAGTAAGCAGACCTTACCATATCAAAGAGGGGCTCTGATGTGGCGGTCTATTTGAAACCCCAAGACTCGTGGGAACAAAAATGAATAATCAATATACACAAAACAATCTCACGAAAAACCCGGTAGGCGTAGAGGTGATGAGCCGACACTAGCATAAGGAAACAAATCATCAAGAAAACACGGACTCGGCAAAAAGAAGACGTAGGGTAAAAGGGATAAAGCGGGATATACGCGTCGGGACGTGGAACGTTCGAACGTTATATAAACCAAGCGCGATACAGACGGTCGTAGAAAACGCGAAACAATATAAAATGGACATCGTCGCGCTTCAAGAAGTCCGACTCCCACATCAAGTAATCGAAACCAACGGGTTTACACTGGCGTGTGGAGGTACCGATACACATAACCTTCATCATAAGCAAGAAGATTACGCGCCATGTAAAAGCTGAGATTTATTAATGACCGAATGTCGGTGCTAAAAATACAGGGACCATGGTACAATTATGGATTTATAAACGTAAACACCGCAACATAATCTACCGACGAAGGAACGAAGTACACATTCTACGAGACCCTAGAGGAAGTATTCAATGGGATCTCATCATTCGATGTTAAAATCCTCCGCGGGGACCTGAATGCGAAAATTGGAAAGGAAGATATCTTCCAACCAACTATAGGTAAAGAAAGCCCACACGACGTTTCAAACGATAATGGAATTCGAATTATCACGTTCCCAAAATCAAAAGATCTGGTAGTGAAAAGTACGATGTTCAAGCACAAGGAAATTGATAAAGCCACTTGGATATCACCCGAAGGCGTACACACGTAATAGGCCACTTTCTTATAGACAAAAGACACCACCCAAACATCGTTGCCGTAAGATCATATAGAAAAGCAGACTGCGACTCCGATCATCTTCTAGTGATGGGCAAATTCAGAAGTCGGCTCGCAGCAAACCCATATGGGCAGTCACGGGAGACGGGCAAAAAGTTCGATATTGATAAACTAAAAGACCTACGCAAAAGGACTGAAGATCAAGACGAACTAACGAATAGATTTAGCCTTCTAGAGAATGGGAGCAATGGAGAAGAGGAAGCCAATAGTGTGGACACTAAATGGACATCGATCAAGACACAATCAAACAAACAGCCCAAAAGGTATTAGGATTTAAGAAAACAATTAAGTCCATACCTTGGAGCCAAAATAATTCGAGACGTGAACGGCTGTATGGTCACAGAAACAAACAATACCGTGACAAGATGGAAGTAGTACTTTGAAAACGTGCTCAATGTGCGCATCCATCAACCACAAATAAACGCACCAGACGTACAACGGAAGTTGTAGACGCAATAAATCGATTGAAACACAACAAGGCTTCCGGAGTCAACAGCATACCGGCAGAGCTTGTGAAGCATGGAGGAGAGACAACCACTCGGAAGATTCACCAACTCATCAAAACAATGTGGGATAAGGAAGTTATTCTGGAAAAATGGAAAGACTCAATATTCGTCTTCATTTTCGAAAAAAAGGCGACAGATCTGACTGTGAAAACTACAGAGGAATATCATTGCTCCCAACCACATACAAAATACTAGCAAATGTCATACTGACGAGAATCACACCGTACGCAGAAGGAATACTGGGAGACTACTGTGGGGGTTCTCTATATCACATGGAGAATCAACCCACAATTCCATACCTTGTTTCGACCGCTTTCAGCTGTAGTGTTCCGGAACCCTACTGTCTTCCTTTAATCCTAACATCAATCTTAACATATCCTAACATATCCATTTTTACACACAATATCCTCATTTTCCATAATATATATATATCATCATCATCATCATCGGCACTACAACCGGGAACCGGTCTTGGCCTTATTTAGCAAGTCCTGAGGCTTGTTAAATTTTCCATAATGATTTGTTTTTTCCGGACAAGGTCATTAGTCTTGCGCCAGAGGCTCCCCGACGGGGAATCGAACCCCGGTCTCCCGCATGACAGGCGGGTATACTAACCAGTATACTATTGAGGAGCTAATATATATATATATATATATATATATATATATATATATATATATATATATATATATATATATATATATATATATGTATACCGTTATAATAATAATTATATCTTTCATTCTCAAACATATTACTCATTTATACATTATCACATTTCATACATTCATTTGCACATCAATCAATTCAATAGTATCAATATATTTGGATATTGAGAAAACTCCTTTTCATATTAATGCATTTCTTAAACAGTAATAAATAACCATTAGATTCAATCAATATCCATATTTCCACATATCCATTACATTAGCAATTCATTTTGAACCCTTAACAGCAAATATCTACATAATATGCACAAAATCAATTTGAAACCATCCTTTATATAATAATATATAACAACACATAATCCTTTCATGAAAACACATTCCCGTTATCCGAAGTAAATAAGCAGCTGCATAGTTTGCAATAGTTCCAGTTTTCACCCCTCTTATGAGTCTTTGCACAAGCAACTCGATTTTGATTTCCTTCATGAAAAGTTTAGTTTGGATTTAGAGTTTGGATAGAGAGTTGGTTGAAGGGAGACCTCCGATAGAGGAAGATTAAATTAGCCCATAGTGTTTTGTGTTAAAATGTAAATATTGTTTGTGTTTTTAAATAAATGTATTGTTGTGTTGTAAATATCCGCGTTTATTATTGACATCCACGCTCTTCACTCCGATGGAGGAAGCACGGCGTATTGGAGTCGTAACACAGCGCGTCATTTTTACCCATTCCCCTTATAAGCTATTCCCCTGCAAAACATGTTAAACGGACGCATAGCTAAACTAATTATCCTATGCGGATAATGCATAATTGAGTTTAGCTACCTTTTTGCCATACGGCAACCCCATGAGATTTCCACAGGAAATCGGATCATGTCGGTTAGCAACGGCATAGTCTGATCAAACGACGCGGTTGCTTAATCTTGCGGCCGCTGGGGAAATTATCAAAGCATTTAAGTTAGTTTCAATGATCAGATTTCCCTAGCCAAGTCGGCGTCCTTTTCACTTTCTCCAGACACTTCATTCGCTGGGGATCAATGCTCTCTTTTCGCAGGTGAATAGCACCAGCTTAATTTTCCTCTCCTTCAAAGTTCTGTATTCCTACAGATCAATGTACTCTGAGATCACCATATCCACCGAATTAGGGCAATGGGTTACGCTCAGAGCCACATTGATTCATGCACACACAATGAAAAATTCGTGTTTCTGTTCTCTCATTCTCCCATGTTCGTCGATTATCAATTAACCGATCAGCCACCACACTTCGACGGGCGTGACAATGAGAGAGCAGAGGCTTGATCTCTTGTGGTTGTCCTATGTGCAAAGATAGAACACCGAATTTCACCCCTAATTAGAACAGTCATTTTACAACCATCAACCAGATCGGTCGTGATTCAACAACCGCTGCGTGTGCACACTAGTGCACACGCTACGATTCGCACAAGCAAAAGGAAAGACGTTTCTGTCGGCAATTTTATTTTAAATTAGATCCATTCCAATTCCATTCGGTCAACAAGTTTGTATTGTTCGATTTTTATAATGCACACAGTTGTAACTCGCGGAAACGCCACCGTGGCGTACTCTCTTACTGTGTTGGCGTGCCTTATATTCTGCTGTTTCATCTCAACCGTGTTCTTGGATTATCGCACGCACGTACGGATTAACCTCACCAAAAGTTACAAGTGTATAATTAGCAATAAACATAGAATCAACGAAAAAAATAAAAGAAACTTTATTATCAAAATTACACCAGTGCATTTCATGTATTTTCCTTTCGGTGCACCATTATTCATGGCCTTCTCTGGATATTTTTGTGAAATGGATATTCAACGAAACACTAATGATACTTCAATTCTTTTAGTGACAATTTTCCATCTAAACATTGATGAGGATTCGAGTGAACCGCGTGCCCATGTCAGGCACACCTACTTCGAACCCCACACTACCAATGCGGATTCCGTAGGAACCGGTCAACAAGCGACCAAATCTTCACAACAAGGCAACAGCTGGAAAAGAAGTGGGAATACGGAGAGACTGTACATAAACTGTTCGTTGACTTCAAAAAAGCCTATGACTCAGTCGCAAGGCAAAGACTCTACCATATTGTAGTTGAGCTGGGAATTTCGAAAAAATATGCCGCCCTCATTCAAATCTGCATGAACGAAAATAAATGGCTGGTTAGAATAGAAAACCACCTCTCAGAACGATTTGAAATCCGGACGGACTAAAACAAGGGAATGGCCCCTCACTACGTCTGAGTATGTCATCAGAAACGTACAAAACGACAACATGGGCGGATTGTCCTTGAACGGGACTAGACAAGTGCTCGCATATACGGATGACGTCGCCGTTTTTGGTGACAATCTAGATACTGTAAGTAAAAACTGTGAAATAATCATGCAAACGGCAGAAGGAGGTGGGTTTATAAATAAATGAAGACAAAACAAAATACATGATTACGGTGAGAGCAGGTGGGACTCAGGGAACACATATCAACGTCAGGGGGCAAGATATTTGGAAAAGTTAAAGAACTTAAATATCTGGGAACAATACGGACGGCCAGTAACGAAATGTCAAAGGATATTAACAAAAGACTACACTCCGGCAACGCTAGTTGGCATGCAGTCAGTAAACTGCTGAAATCCAAACAGCTATCACGTAACGTAAAGCTCCGTGTCTATAAACCATAATCATGCCGATTGCTCTATACGGATGCGAAACATGGGATCTCACAAAACGGGAAGAAAACAAATTCCACGTATTCGAGAATAAAGTTTTAAGGGGTATCTTTGGCGGTAAATATGACGAGGAGGCAGGACAATGGAGGAAACTCCACAACCACGAATTGGAAGAGCTATACCGCAAACCTACAATAGTGAGAGTAATCAAGTCGCGAAGATTAAGATGGGCCGGACACTTGGCGCGAATGGGCGACGATAGGACCGTGCGTAGAATTCTTGACGGTAGACCAACGGGAAAGAGACCGGCCGGACGGCCGCGACTGAGATGGGAGGACAATGTCAGGTTTGACTTTGAGGAGATCGGATCGGCTGGTAAAGCGTGGAAGGAGAATGCACACGCCAGGGGACGATGGCGGGATCGAGTCGGTGAGGTCATGAACTTCCGAGTTCCTACAGACCAATAATAGTAGTTGTAAATAGTGTTGGGTCAGATCATAACATCCGTCTTTGGTTTTTCAATCCTTTTGATTGGTAAAATACGTTCCCCATCATGGTTTTTTGGCTTTATTGAACAGAAAGTTGGAGCAGGCAGGCAAATCCAGCAAATTCATCCTGTAAATTCCATCCACTATCTATTGAATGGCATGTTCCGATCTTGGTCAAAAAGTCGGAGATAATGATAGCATAGTCCGACGTTGTTTCGTAAAATTCTGTCTTTTTGGGAGAGACGTTTTCGTATCGCCCAAGAAACACTCCTTGTTCACTGTGTGATAAGAATTCATGACCTACAACACCATTGTAATACATGAAAACCATGAGCATCCTTTCTTTTTGGATTAAAAACGATGTGGTTGCTTCGGTCCAGACTCACTGGATAATGCCATTCAATCGACTGATGTCTAGATGACGTGTCTTACTCATGAACTCACCTCTAGTTTACACCAAAGGTGCATTTGATGATGATGAGTCGGAATCAGGCTTGGAAATTATATCTCTTGTGACACGGTCCATTTTTTGCAAGAAAGTCAAGTTTTTCGTTACCAACTTTGCTGCAACACTGCGGAAACCTTAACTGACGTTTACTCTCAGCGGAGAATAACCGCAATCGTGTGGTGTGAGGCTGTTTTGCAGGCTTTTCCTCGGAATCTTGACAAGATTTTGCGTCGATACATAACTGTGGACGAAGCATGGATATAATACTACTCTGCGGATGCAAAGGGTTTTGAACACGAACGGGTAAGACGAAGACGGTGAAATCGATAAGGTGATGACTTTGGGATTCACGTGGAATAATGTTCATCGATTACTTAAAAAAAGTAAAACCAATAAGTGGAGAATATTATGCGTCCTTATTGCACCGATTGAGAGAAGAAATTAAGAAAAAAAAATATCCTCATTTAAAAATCTTATTCTATGGACATTATGAACGACCCTTATTTATTATGAATATAATTTTAATATACCGACGCCTAAACATTGTATAATTTACAGTCTTCCCTAATAAGCAATACAACTTTTAGTTTAAGAAATAATATTGTAGAGCTGGGTGTAGCATTCGTATAATTGTAATTCACTTTAAAAGTATTTTTATTACTCTTTCTTATTACATACTCTAAATAAATACCTTTTGAAATGAAGTATTTGTAAAAAAATTGAGGGAAACGGATTTCTTTTCTCTCTAATTCCCAATTGTTTGGGTCTTTTTAGGACATTCTAAAAATTCCAATAATTATTAGAATGGATGTTACGCGAGGTTTCCCTTCAACATGTACTGAAAATGCATTTGGCTCTGACCACAGACAATGTGCAAATGCTATTACGAGAGTACTGAGCAACTGCATGCCACGGACATCCGGGTCCTTTGTCTGGCATTAAATTGCTTTAAAAAACGGTCATTGACTTGAGGCTAGTGTGCCATATCACATGCAACAAAGCTGAGCACCAACACCGAAGTTGAGTAGTTACTGCTAAACGATTTTATTTTATCCTTTTTGGCGAGGTCATTGAGGTTTTCCTGTGTCCACAGCTAAGTGAGCCTTTTTTGCAGTTTCCTGCCTTTTGCCAGAATCCACTTCCTATACGTACAGCTCACCAGTTAATGAAGGGTTAAACAGTGTAATCCGTTTATTTGTCTTGGGGTTACGTTGTACACTTTGCTTTCATGTTCAACTTCACCCTGGTGAAAGGACAAAGGCCGGGTGTGGCAGTTGAGGGCAAGGTATCCTTTAACGTTATGACTGAGCATACACTAGGACGTATGGAATGTTCAAGAAAATTTATTGCTTGGGGTGCTAACGGGTGCATGTTGTAGGTTGCCCAGATATATTTGAAAAGAATTTTCTGAAAGAGAGTTAGTTAGGGCATTGATATCTTTGTTGATAATGGGAATAGGAACGTTATGTGCTGTCATGAACATTTACTATGGATGTCTATGTTTGGTTAATAACCTCTTAAAGCATCAAGGACAATGTGATTATCTGTTACACATTATATTCCGATATAAATTATTTAAAAATATTTCGATTCGACAAGGGGTAAATATTTGCTATTGGAAATGGCCATGGAGGCATTATGTGAAAACTGATGATGGATGTGAGATATTAAAAGAGAAAGAAAACAAAAAACTCGGAAATATTTTATTATATCTAATAATAATCAGAATAAACCAATTGTGCAAGGTGCTTTCATGTTTTAGGTCGATTTGTTTTTTAATAACTATTTTACTGATCGGACTTTAACATGTCATGCTCTTTAACATGAATGGAAGAGATGTCGATCAAGTGGGACAAAGGAGAACTTGTAGAGACTCAAACAGGCACGACACCTAATAACTACATGAGCACGCAAAACCACGGTGAAGGATATAACACCAACAGAAATGTCGGAACAATATATCATCAGTGCCGTTTACCATAACAATTTGCATAAGAATCACACAGCTAAATAGTAGTCCAGAAAAATGCTTCATGTCCTAAATGGTTTTTGCCGTGATTCTAACGTAATCGGCTTCTTCGGTTTTGCCGTAAAACACCGACCATAGCACACCGGTACGACTTCTTCTGTACGATGTAGGGATGCACCGTCCGCACAACATTTACCTTTGCGATAGATTGGTATCAGTAACACCACTTGCGGCATTTCTAACAGATACACACACACAATCTACTACCAAATAGTGAAAAACACCGAACGAAAATCGAATAAGAAAATGTATCAGAGCCGTATACCATAGCGATAACATAACAATTCCACTTCAGTTGAGTGTACTTGAGTTTAGAAATCGATTTGGTACACGCGGCCAGTAGCCTGATGCTTCATTGCTTCGCTTCTCAACCGTTTCATCGTGTGTTCAATCCACCTTCTTCACTATCCTTGCGTAACGCAACACCCCGGCGTAATCTGTACACACACACACACACACACACACTTTCCCATAGTAAACAGAACTTTGCGACTACGTTCACGACTTCCGCATAGAGCACCGGCACACTCGTCTGCTCCGACGTTCTCTCGCTCGCTCGTTCCTCGCTCCGTCGTTCGCACACGTAGTTGATCGTAACAAAGTTGCTGAGGAGGGAGTAAGGTGGCGTTTCTAACAGATACACACACAATACACAAGCAAATAGTGAAGAACACCGAACGAAAATCGAATAAGAAAATGTATCAGAGCCGTATACCATAGCTATAATATAACATTTCCACACCAGTTGAGTGTACTTGAGTTTAGAAATCGAAATCGTAAGAGCGGCAGTGGCCTGATGTGTTGAGCATTGGTTACATTTTTAGTGATTTTAACTGTCATAGCGTCAGTTTAAATCACACGTTCTTCACTATCGTCGCAATACGCTATACAGTAATAACATCTATTGGTCTATTCGAATTTAAAGTGATGACTTTCGGCCCGAGGAAAGCACCACAAATATTTCAGCGTTACATTGCCCATCGCCCTTCGTGGACTTAACTGCGCCAATGTATTGACGATATACTCATACCCGTAGCAACAAAAAGCAGAACGCCATTGTTCTCTTAACCAAGTGTTTGAGGGTCTCAAAGAATTCGATCTGGTAAGCATGTTGCATAGTATGGACTTCGGAGAACAACCGCACAAGTTGTTTGGCCGCTCCCAACCAGGGCGGAGGCATTGATGTAGATTCCTCATTCCAGTAATGTGTCCGGGCTCAGGTGTTACCCGGGTTTTTTCAGAATGCCTCGCCAATAAACGGATCCTCATCGCATACCTAATCGGGTAGGGTATACCGTAAGCGGATCGATAAAAGTCACCAACTGAGTCAGACTTTTTTTTTGAATAAACGAGGACAGGTCAATGAGTCCTTAGAAAATCTAACAGATGGCGTTCGTACTATTGCTAATGGTCTGTTTTTAGTAAGCAAAATTCATCACTCGGTATCCGCCAAATACAATATATAAATACCTCGTAGGAATTTGATAAATTGGGTATGGAAAAAATATCTACGAGATGGGTGCCGCATTTTCTCTCAGCTGAAAACTCTTGGAGCGCATGCGACGCAACCCAGATGAGTTTCTGCGCAGATTAGTAACTGTAGATGAAACATAGATACACCACCTGAGACGAAAGAACAGTCAAAACAGTTGATTGTTAATGGTGAACGGGTTCCAAAGAAAGCAAAGTGAAATCAGATGGAGAGGATATGGCCACTGTGTTTTAGGATGCACGTGGTGTTATCTTCATTGACCCTTTAGAAAAGGAACAGACGATAACTGGGATAGTATTATGCGTCATTATTATGTAGTGTAACAACATGCCCACAAGATGACCATGAAAACTATATCAAATAAATCAGTTACCCTAGTCACGATTTCCAAGTGTCATGTAACTTGCATTCGCTGCCGACAATACTTCAAGGTCGACTCTTTTCATTGAGTCTCAGAAATGAATTGCTCCGGTTACGGTTTGGAAGCATCGTATGACATGCACTCGGTGCTGGCAGTGATTCATAATCACCTCGTGTCATTGTTTTTACACTATACGCTACGCTGGTGCTAGAAGTAAGAATAGTATAATAAGCAAAATTGTATTTTTGAATGAGTGACGCCATAGACTTTCAGCGGGCTGCGCTTTATACAGCACTAGTAGGAAAGCTCTATCGTAGACCGTCACAGATTACGAAGGTTATATCTTTCCAGCCACTTACGCTTAAAGACGATCATATACATATCATTACATGGTAGCTTCGTACAATAATTAAACGAAGTCTTACCATTTCATAACGACCCCGCCTTCCATTCATAACAACCCCCCTTCGATTACATGACGACCCTGCCAGGAGTAAATATTTGAGTGGATGATCGGGAGTATAAATACCCCAACAATTTAGTTAATAAAATCAATCAAAAACATGAATTGGGTTTGATTCAATCACTGCGGCGACTTCGCCATAGACTTTCAGCAGAGGGAGAACGTTTGTGGGAGAAGGTAATGGAGTGACATTTGACCACGTTGAGTTCTACGCATTACGGCACCAAGTTGAGAAGCTGCAGAGGTCTTGTTGGAGAAGTGAGGAGTCCAGAGGAGAGATGATTGTTTTGTAGACTTTGGCGTCGTCCGCATAGAGGGATGTGGATGAGTGTTTGATAATGGCGTGGACATCATTTATGGTACGGATAAAAAAGAGGGGGCCTAGATGACTACCTGACGTGGGAAAAAAAGGATCGGAAAGGGAGGATCTCAATTTGACACGGTAGGATCGGTCTTTTAGATAAGAAGATAACCATTTGATCAATAGGGGTTCGAAGCCTAGGGAGGACAGCTTGAAAAGGATGGGATTATGGGAGATCTTGTCAAATACCTTGCTGAAATCGGTCGTGATAACATCGACTTCGTTGCCACTCTCTAAGGCACGGAGAGTATGGGATGAGAACTCGATCAGATTCGTTGTGGTCGACCTACCCGAAAGGAAACCGTGCTGGTTGGGTGAGATGATGGATTTACAACTGAAAGATAACGCGTTGTAAAGAAGTCCTTCGAACAGTTTAGGGATATGAGACAGTTTGGCAATGGGCCGGTAGTTGCTGATATCATTTTTTGGTCCCTTTTTATGTATGGGGGTGACTTTGTTGATATCGGGAGAGAAAGAGAAGAGGAACAGTTCTTTAAAAATACAGACGGGAGTCCATCAGGTCCAGGACTGAACTCGTCTTTGAGCAAGTTTAATTTCTCCTCAAATAGGTGACGCTGAATAAGTTGAGGGATGAAGGGGCCTAGGGAGAATTCGGGCGTCATTGAAATCCGACTGATTGGATTCGAAGGAGATGCCTGTGATTTATTGAAAAACGAAGGGAACAGGTTGGCAACAGTTAGGGGGTCGGTTGAAGTAGTCGCCCCATAAGAGAGGGAGTTAGGATAGGCGTCGGATTTTATAGAAGCCCGATGCATTCCAAGTACAAGGTGGCGCAAAATTAATCATCCAATTTTGTTTATGAATTACTTTTTTACTAAATAAAAAACAAGATTCCGAGTGATGAAAATCTTTATTTGAACCTTTATAATTTTTTCTATTAAGTGGAAAAGGTGATATCCGTCAAGTGGCTGCCGCCAGTGTTGATACAGATTTGTACCCGTTTTATCGCATTTTCCACGCCTTTCTACAAGATTTCCGGTGATAACTGTTCGCATTCCTGTCGAATATTCTTCTTAAGGGCTGCGATTGTCTGAGGCTTGTTGGCATAAGCCCGCGACTTCAAGCAGCACCAAAGAAAGATGTCTGGAATGGTTAAATTGGGCGATGTTGCTGGCCATACCAAGTCGCCAAAATGGGGGATTACGCGACAAGAAAACGCTTCCTTCACAATATCCATTGTGGCTCGTGCTGTATGTGTGGTTGCACCGTCTTGGTGAAACCACATGTTCACCAAACCCCGCTCATCCAATTTCGGCAGTAAGAAGCCGTTTTTCTTGACCCTGTAGCGTTCGCCAGTAACAATGACCTTATTGCCGATGGCGTCCTCAAAAAAAGACGGCCCAATCACTCCTTCCGCGTGAACGCCGCACCACACAGTAGCTTTGAGTGGGTGTAATGGCTTTTCGTGCATCACACGCGGATTTTCAGTGCCCCAGAAACGAAGATTTTGCTTATTGACGTAACCGCTTAAGTAAAAATGCGCTTCGTCACTCATGTTGATTTTCGACACAAAATCGTCCTCTTCGTTGTTGAGATTAAGGATGGTTTGAAAGTAATTCGCGACTGACGGTCAGCAGGAATCAACTGATGCACTGTTTACACTTTGTACGAGGACATCTGTAAGTCTTTCACTAAAATTCACTGTAAGGTATGTCTGGTGATGCCCAATTGCGTGACCCGTCGTGTGGTTGATGTTTCTTCGTTCTCAGCGACATCGGCACCCACCGCTGCGATATTCTCGAACGAACGACCAGTCCGGTGGCGCCATGGCCTGCATGGTCTCCTGTGGTTCCAGTTTGTTCGAATCGAGTAGCTAGGCGCGGGAATGTTTGCCCAGTTGGCGCGACACGATTAGGAAATCGACGTCGAGATTCACGCTGCGCTAACACCACCGACCGATTATTGATAAAAAAAATCGACACAATTATTCCACGCTCATGGGATGTATAGCGCCCCATTGCTTATCTGTTTGTATACTGCAGCTGCCTAGTTCACAAATGTCAAATATGATTGAGGTATGACGCCATTTGCAAAAATTATAACATCTTCCGATAGGGTGATTCATTTTGCGCCATCTTGTATTTAATCAACCCGACATTGATGCAATCAATGCAATCCAAGCACCTCGAATAACATAGCCAGTCATGCTATCCAGCAATAATTTTACGGGAGACATCTATAACGTATGCGACGATAGTGAAGAACGTGTGATTCGAACCGACGCTATGAGGGTGCGATTCACTAAAAGATTTAACCAATGTTCAACACATCATGGCATCTCCGCGTGTACAAAATCGATTTATAAACTCAAATTCACTCAACTGGTGCGAAATTGTTATGCTATTGCTATGGCATACGGGTCTGATGCTTATGCTTATTCGATTTTCGTTCGGTGTTGCTCTTCACAATTTGCTTATGTATCGTGTGTACATCTGTTAACAACGCCACACACCCCTTCCTTTTCTTTGGGGTTAGTCGATTTGAGCGATTTTGCAGCAAGTAGGAATGGTAATCTGCGCATAAAATAAGTGAAAGAGTTTTCTAAGAACCGGTGACCACCTAGGAGCACCGTTTTTAAAGATGATTGTTGTTATTCCATCCAAGCTGGTTGCTTTCTTACAGTCCAGTCCACGAAGAATGCGTTGAAGAACACGTGGGTGGAATTTCACATCTGGTATTAAAGAATGCACCGGTGCGATCACAGACAATTCTAAAAGTGCGGCATCGGGGAGTGAATTCATGGAAACATTGGCTATTTCCTTTGAATTCGAGACTAGTACCATCCTGCCCATCACTAACGGAGAAAAAGTGGAGGAAGAGAAGTTATTGCTGATAACCTTTGCCATTGACCAGAAGGGTTGGGCAGTCAAACAGAGTATTGGACACTTGATCATTGCAAACCTTTTTAGCGGTATCAATCACCTGGTTGCAAGCATTTCTGATTCTGACAAAATTCGTTCTGTTGACCTGTGTTGGCTTAGAGCGCCTTTGTTTAAGTCTTTTTCTGCGCCGTAATTTGTTCGACTTTTTCATCAAACCAAGGTTTATTGGAAGAATTTCGTTTGATGGAATGTGGAATGTCAAGTTCCATACCGAGAAGTATAATTTATGTGAAGGAATCCGCGCATGCGCTAACTTCGGGGTTTCCAAACCAGATCTCTGACCACAGAAAGGATGCGAAGAAAACTCACAAATTGTCCCAGTCGGCAGCCCTATATCTCCGTACTTGATGAGGCTGTTTAGATTGTTTATTAGTTGGAGATCAAGCCGATATCAAACAGTGGTTCGAGTTTACTAATGGCACAGTCACTACCACGTTATAAATGCTTGGCTCAGATAACAGAAATAGGGTATTTGCAGAGTTACTTCGGTTATCCGTTTGTCGCGTGGGTACCCCCATGAGTGAAGCCAAATTGTGGCTAACAGCGAACATCTCGGCTAGCTTCCTAGCCTCGTTAGATCTCTTAGAATGTACTAACCAGTTGGAGTTGTATATGTTAAAGTCGCCAAGAAAGACAATCTCGGAAGCTAGGTAGTTAATGCCAATCGACGGTACGTGAAAGATGTTCGAAAAGTGTTGCTGGTTGACTACAGTCGGTGAACGATAAAGACAACAAAGAAATTTCAAAAAAAACCCTTCAGCATGTTTTTCATCCAAATGGTGTCAAAGCTATTGGATACTAATGCTTCTTTCCTTGGATTAAATCAGCTAACAGAGTTTTCCAATCCAAAGAGCAGCGAACTAACGCTAGCTTGCTCCCGCACTCAATTCAGGGAGCCCCTTTGTCTATACAAGTGCTTCAGGCACTGCAACAGGATCGTAGTCGAGGAAGAGGTGCGACGAAAAATTGAAACCGATGGGTTTCTTCTCAAATAATCTAATCTGTCTTCGTTACAATGTTACTCGTTAGTTACTCGCTATATACAGCGCAGTAAAATATTTCTGACCCATGACCGAAGGGCGCCAGATCAAAACTAAAAGACACCATGCTGGTTTAGGCTTGCTAGATGATGTAATATCAAAGCTATGCACCTCGCCGTTAGCGTTATGTTACCTATCTCCTGGGGCTTGTTAAATTTTCTATAATGATTTGTCAGTTCCATACCGGCTGCGCCAAACTGTAAGGTTATCTGAATGTATGTTACCTGTTGTGGTCGTCTTTCCTGGCTCCTCTGGATCCCCGATTGTTGGTTTAAAATGAAAAGTAGTTTTCTGTTGGTTTTAACTTCCTTTATTTAACTTTCCTCTTCGTTATTTATCCTTTTCTTGGTGCTAGCTTAATTGTCTAAAAACCCTCTTTAGCTATTCAGTTAACTCTAAGCTAATCAAAGGAGAAGGCCCGCTGTTCCGTTGCAGGGCTGCAACCTTCCAAATTGATAGATTAACTCTGTTTAGTAATTTAACTTATCCTGTTTAGTAATTTAACTTATCCTGTTTAGTAATTTAACTTATCCTAAAGCAAAGGGCTCGCTGTATCAATTGCTTCTACTAGACTCTCTCTCTAAATTAATTAAACAAAATCTCTACTTTTAACCCGGTGAAGGGCAGGACAATTCTTGCCCCTGTTCAATCCAAGTTGACATGCAGTCCCCATGTGACACCCCTGGATAGCTATTTTGGCACCCGCAAAGTAGTGAATCAATGCATGCAGCTGAGAAAGGTTGGCACAAGGCTAATAACCTTACCCGAAAAACAAATTATTATCGACAATTTAACAAGTCTCGGATAACGACTGGGTACCAGTAGGCCAAAACCGGATCCCGGTTGTAGTGCCGATGATGATTGTGATGATGATGATGATTCGAATGAATATTATGAGAATCGCAATGTACGCGATATGAGCATTAAATGTATTGTGTTAATTTAATATGTGATATTGATTGTGGGAAGAATCAAATTAATTGTGAGCGGAGGTAATTGTATTGTGTGCTTTAATTGGTTAATGAGTTATGGGGTTAATGTACCGGGATGCAACAATGAAGGCGAGAAATGCATCTCGCCAAGAACGCCACCTCGACCTCATTGGAGAATCCGTGCCTGTATTGAATAGGTTCCAGGAGCGTAGAATATAATGGCTGACCTCTTCTCGCGGATCGATTAAACTTCGTGCTGCCATGGACAAACGCCGACCTAACACAGGCCCAGCAAGAGAACCGGCAGCTTGAGTCCCTACTGAAAGTGGAGACAACTTTAGTTTCGCGTAAGCTCCCTTTTAGCGACTCGCAGGAAGAATTTTGTTGTTGCGTTCTTCTCTATGGTGTTGAAAGTTGTTGCTCTATGTGGGGCCTACAGAATCTCCATCTAAAAGATATCAGTAGTGGATTTTAATTCACTCCCACACCATAAAAGCAAATTATTGACTAATAATATGAATTAATGGTGTGGTAGGTTCGCAATGATAAGGAAATGGATACACGTGATCCTGCACAGGCAATCTCCATTGGGGGCAAGCGCATATGGAGATCCCTTTATTTTCTTCCGATTCCACATTTTTTAATGCAAACTGATATTATGGTAGAGTATGCAAATGGCGCCAGATTAATAGCCTTGCCCGTGAATAATTATTATGGAAAATTTAACAAGCCTCGACACTTGCTAAATAAGGCCAACACCGGATCCCGGTTGTAGTGCCGATGATGATGATGATGATGCAAATGGGTATGCTATTTTATATCTTTAGAATACACTTCGGTTAGGGGAAACGTCTATGTTGTTCTGTCGTCGGTTGGATCGGTAATTCTCTCCGCTGTACTCCAA
Source organism: Microdon myrmicae (assembly GCA_963931805.1). Lineage (NCBI taxonomy): Eukaryota > Metazoa > Arthropoda > Insecta > Diptera > Syrphidae > Microdon > Microdon myrmicae. Next base: position 96,434,827 of record OZ007496.1, read on the forward strand.
TTATAAGATTCATAATCTGAAGAATTTATATTTATTAGCCTATAGGAACCCGGAAGTTCATGATCTCACTGACACCCTTGCGCTATCGTTCCCTGTCCTGTGCACTCTACTTCTACGCTTGACCGTCTTATCCGATCTCCTCAAAGTCAAACCTTACATTGTCCTCCTATCTGCGTCGCGGTCGTTCTACCGGTCTCTTACCGTTGGTCTTCCGTCAAGAATTCTACGCACAGTCCTACCGTTGCCCATTCTCACCGTATGTCCGACCCATCTTAATTTTCGCGACCTGCTTACTCTCGCCATTGTAATAATCTGAAGAAGCAAAGACTAAATCTGACATGGTCCAGGAATAATGAAGAAAATATACTGTCACCGGTTTGACGCTAGTGAAAAAAATAAAATGCTGCTATTTACTGCCTCAGAGATTCAGTCGCTAAACCAGTTGGGACTTATGAGCGTTTATCCCACGTAAAACGTCAACTGACGGCCATGTGGACTCAACAAGGATGGACTATAGACTTTTGGCGGATTTTGTAAAATCGAATGACAATGTGGTCCGCCGAACACTTTCCACAAAACGAACACGGAGCGAATGCGGCACAAATGAGTCACAGCGCTATTTTGTTTTTATTCTATTTTTTCTTTTATTGTTACTAATTTTTGTTGTTCACAAATGTGTTAACTTACATCACCCTTAATCTATTTACGGGACACATTACCTTTCGAAACACGTTGCACGAGTTGGCACGATAGTTTTCAAACACACGATTGCAGTTTAGTTTTCAGACACACGTTGCACTCTAGTTTTTTTTTATATCATCATCATCATCGGCACTACAACCGGGAACCGGTCTTGGCCTTATTTAGCAAGTCCTGAGGCTTGTTAAATTTTCCATAATGATTTATTTTTTCTAGGCAAGGTCATTAGTCTTGCGCCAGAGGCTCCCCGACGGGGAATCGAACCCCGGTCTCCCGGGTGACAGGCGGGTATACTTTTTTTTTTATATGTCTTTCTTTAATTCAGTGGCGCGATGCGGACTAGCTACCCTTCTCGTTCGGGTTCTCGGTGACGACCCTCGAATGCTCGATATAGACTTTCCGACTCGAGTACTTTTCCTAGACTAGCTGTATCTCCTAACTAAAATATCCCGTTCGCATCCGTAAGGGAAATTTTCCCAACGTATTTGTGAAACTGAATTTGCTATCCTATCCGTGAAGCGAAATTTTCGATCGTATCTGTAAAGGAGAGTTTTTTCATTATCATAATAATCATCATCGGGCTCCTCGATAGTATAGTGGTTAGTACACCCGCCTGTCACCCGGGAGACCGGGGTTCGATTCGCAGTCGGGGAGCCCCTGGCGCGAGACTAATGACCTTGCCCAGAAAAAATAAATCATTATGGAAAATTTAACAAGCCTCAGGACTCGCTAAATAAGGCCAAGACCGGTTCCCGGTTGTAGTGCCGATGATGATGATGATGATGAATAATCATCATCATTACCATTGTGGTGGTGATCGAAATCCTGTCCTCCTTTGTCCGTTGATCGGATGCCGCCGCTTATTTTCCGATCAGTCGCTGGTTTGTTTATCCAACACATCTGGCATGAGGAAAAGGGTCGCCTGCGTTTCGGATGCGTACACGGATTATGGGATGTAAGGCTTTGTTTGTCTTTCCATCATAAACATCTATCAGGGATAGTGTTATGCGTTTATGATTGTTCGCCTGCTAATCAGCGGCGCAAAGAATTGTTTGTTTGTGCAAGTCTGCCTTAGCATTAGTCTCATCCCAGGGGTTTAGGTGTTAATTTTTATTAGCCACCAGGATAGGCATCCGTTGTTACCAACAATGGTATTTCTTGGGAAACATTGCGTTGATGCTTAGGATGGGTGAGTGATTTTCATGCGACGCTTTCCTGCATGGCGAATTTGCTTATATGCGATGCTTTGCTGCATTCTTGAAATTGTTCTTGCATACGATGTATGGATGCGTTGAACTCGATATTGGAAGCTTTTGAACGTTAAGTTCCTTGATTTTTGATATCGAGTTCAACGTTGCTGCAATGTCATATAACCTTTTGTTTCAGGATGGTTGCTGACTATTGGGATATGTGTCTGTGGGCACATGTGCTGAACAAGGTGTGTAAAGTTCCTTGGCGGAAAGGATATCTCAACCTATGGTTGGTTGTGCGGTTCGTAGAACCGCTACAGGCTTACTATTTATTCCCATAAAATTGTGATGATGTTAGTTTCGAAGCTGAATTTTTTCCAGATGAACCCCAACCCAAATAATTTTAATATATTAACAGATTTATTACTACCACATACTTATATCACCGAATATCTAAGCCTTGTGTTCACTAAATTTCACGTGATTTTCTGAAACGCACCACGAATGATAGGAAAGAGATAGAGATAGTGTTTCGTGAATATGAAAGTACTAGTCTTTAGCTATAAAATATATGTTTTATTTTCATTTTCCAATACAAAGTTGGATCGCTGCAGTGCACGCAAGTAAATGAAAATCTCGGACGGTCGTGACCTGGACGCACCGCTACAGGTCACAATTTTTAAACTGGAACAAAAAACCAAAAATTTTCTTAAATTGTAGTCCAAAATCTAGTGAACATCGTAGGATTTTTCTAAAAATTGATTTAAAACAATGCCGTTAATTTGCAATTTTTTTCTAGTTTTTCTTTCGAAAAAATCCGCCGAAACTCACTTATAAAATCTACAAAAAACAATTTATCAAAAAACGGTGTTGACTAGAAAATACTGTTCTAAAGTTGCAGTTAAAATTTCAAGTCAATCGGATAAAAATTGAGGGAGCTATTGGTGCGCCCAGTTTGAAAAACATGAATCCGAGATTTTTGAAGTTAAAGTTTCGAGTAGTTTTGCAGTTTTTAACGCTAGTTTTAGCACACTTTCTACAAGCAGCTGTTTGCTCAGCCATAAAATTGGACTATGACATCTATCAGTCAAAATTAAAATCTGGAAACTGATATATGTTGGAATAATTCATATATAGAATAATAAGGACTCCTCGCAGTCAAAAACTCACTAATTTTTGCTTCACGAATACGCTTGGAAAAATGAATTTTTGACACCTCATAATCGACTTTTTTTTTATCATTCGTGGATTCTTTAAGGAGTGTTTAAACCAATAAATAAAAACGTGAAAAAATAGTATATTACCCTTTATGACCACGAAGACACTCTCTTCTAATATATTGATCCCAAATTGCGCAATTATACCATAGAAAATTGTTATACTAGTTTATGAGCTATCTTCCCATCTCCAATAAAATGTTCTCCCCATATCTAGCCCACAGAGTCTACTAAATCATATTACATTCTCGAAGAATGGACTATGTCAAAAAGCTATTGGCTTTTATATTATCTGTTTATCATTTAGCGTAAGTATCTCGAGAGATATATCCAGCAGCTGGCTTATGTATGAAGTGAAATCGCCGGGAAGCGTCTTGTGGTCGATACTCAGCTTATTTTGCTGCTTCATACAAAACTCAGAGACATTTTTGTAGATGATACCCATGGAAATGCGGAAATAGAAGCCGAAGTACTTCATCCCGACATCATCTTCTTTCGTTACTCTACTTAGTGCACTACTTGCCATTACGAGACGGAAATTTAATTTAACCTCAAGTGGAGCACATACCGCACACAGCCATTAGAATCGAGCATTCAGAAACACGTTCTTCCTCCGGGGGGTACGTCTTCTTATGGCGACTAATAATAACAGGATTGCATCAATGAAAGGCAACTAAAACGACAATCTCTTTAGTCCGGCGCTAGATTGCATTCCATTTTCCAAGAGGAACTGTCTAAGAATAAGCGCTTAGATATAGTGATGCTGTGATTTACTGTGTAAAATGCGAGCTGCGCCAATGCCACGTAATTCATCTCTTGGGGAAATATTTGATTTAACTGTTTTATTTGATTACATCTGAGAATGTAATCTGCAAACACATAGGGACAAACAGAAGTGAAGAGAACTTATACGACCGAAGCAGATTGAACGGCATCCACTTGTAGATTGAAGAAATCAAGTGAAGTAAAGAAAACACGAAATCTAGTAATCCGTAAATCTTCCTCATTGGCGGTGGGGTGGATATTTTTTTTACACTAACGCGCGCATAAAAGGGGATTTTAAAGTACCCTTAAATGTCATAGCACAGTGCGAGCGGCGATGACAAAGATTCCTGTAACTTATAGGATTACGTGAGTCAACTGAATGCAAGGGCTCCTCAAGCTAAAAACAATGGCAACATGTATCACATATGGAGTCTCACAAGACAGTTAAGCGTTATACGAAGAGAAAACATCTTATGTCCGATCGATTCCATGATTGTATCGACATGTTCGTTGACAGCCCTATCTGTGTAAGGTGCGTCTCTAACATCGAAAATAGTGGAACATTTTAAACTATAAAAGGTCTTCCATCCAAAGTCATTTAACTTTTTTATTGCGAACAGTACTTAACCTTTTATTGCAGTGTGGACCACTTAAACGTTCGGTATCTATCACCCCTGTACCTCACACATCTATTTTGAAATCAACTTATCACCACCCGCATTTGAAGTGCCAGTTGAAGCGAAATCATGTCGTGTCCACTACAACTCACTCGTATCGTAAAGTTTTACATTGAAAAAATCGTAAAAGATCGAGTGAAGAAAACACCCCTGGACAACACCAGCAGTCATTTACGCCAATATTTAAAACTTCCGGCGATCTTGGTAATGTCAGTTAACACACGCCCGAGGTGGTCAGAGGAAGACATTGAATCTATACAGGACAACATTACTTGATTCAGTCATCGCGTTCCTTCGTAGTTGGCCAACCTTCTCACGACTCTTCGACGCATAACTTTTGATAATTAGAAATTATTCTTGTACAAATTTCAATTAACGCATCGGCATTTACCGAATGATAAGAAACGGCGCTGGGATTATGTAGAATTCGTGGTGAGTAAAGCTAAAAGGAACGATGCTTTTTGGTAAAAAATATCAAAAGCGATGAGGCTTGTTTATAGTACGGAAAATTGTCCCATCTACGGTTTTCTTCAAAAATTACGCCAGCGCAGTCGTAACAGCCAATGGGGGGCCACATCCCGAGGCCACAACCAATTTTTGTCATTTCTAACTGATATAGGCGTGGGCAACATGTGCTTCCAACAAGGTGAGAGCTCAGATAGCCCGAGTGATGATTATTTTATTTTATTCCTTGGTCACCTTGACGATTGTTAAGGTTCACAAGAAACCTTTACAACCCGAGGGTATTGGCTGAGAATTTGTGCGGAAATAATCATGGGATTGTTCGCTTTCGAAAACGCTTGAGGAGTCGTAGCCGCGAATAGAGAGTGTTATCGGGCCATGCTAGCGGATGTTTTTTGTGACAATTCTAACTGATAATGACATATTCAAGACCAACATACATCGATACCTCCTTTCCTTATCCACTTCTTCTTCTTCTGTTCGCACTGTGCTCTGACACTTAGGGGTACTCCAAAATCCCCTTTTGTGCGTGCGTTTGTGTACAAAAAAAAAAAAAAAAAAAAATTAAATAAATAAACAACTCATCATAATCATAATCATCGGCACTACTACCGAGAACCGGTCTTAGCCTTATTTAGCAAGTCTTGAGGCTTGTTAAATTTTCCATAATGATTTTTTTATTCCGAGCAAGGTCATTAGTCTTGCGCCAGAGGCTCCCCGACGGGGAATCGAACCCCGGTCTCCCGCGTGACAGGCGGGTATACTAACCACTATACTATCAAGGAGCAACTATACAACTAATATCCGACTAAAAATCACTGCCCCTTTAAACCAAAGAAGTTAAAAAAGAAATGCAAAAGATCGAAAATGAGCCCATTGAGTCATTCAGTCAATAGGGGATAAGGCTTTATATTCCGCAACTCACAAACAAAATTCATTTGATAAGCCTTCGTTTGTTAAAAAATGCGAGCAGATTACAGCGGCAAAAAATAAACACTGGCGTTCCTATACCACGGACTTCAACAGAGCAAATTTTGTCAGAATCAGAAACGCACGCAATCAAACGATTGATACCGCGATGAAAGTTCTCGATGACAAAATCACTAAATAACTGCTTGAGTGCCCAACTGGCTCACGTCCCTTCTGGTTAATGGCAAAGGCTATCACCAGTAACTTTGCCTCCTCTTTTCCTCCGTTAGTGAACGGGCAGCAGGCATTACTCACAAATTCTAAGGATAAACCCAATGTGTTCGCGAATTTATTTTCCGCGAATTCAATTCTCGATGCTGGTCTTTTGGGGCCATCTGTGATCGGGCCGGTGCAGTCGTCATTGCCAGACGTGAAGGCACACCCGCGTGCTATTAAACGCATTGTCCATGGACTGGACTATAAGATTGCAACCGGCCTGGATGGAATGAATACCAGCACTAGTCCATAAAATTCCAGAACTGTAAATGGTTCTTAGCAAAGTTTTTCGCTTATCTTATCCACAGAAGATCTTTCCTACCCGTTGGAAAATCTCTCGAGTTCAGCCAATTCCAAAGAAGGGGAAAATGTGTTATCATCATCATCATCGGCACTACAACCGGGAACCGGTCTTGGCCTTATTTAGGAAGTCCTGAGGCTTGTTAACTTTTCCATAATGATTTGTTTATTCCGAGCAAGGTCATTAGTCTTGCGCCAGTGGCTCCCCGACGGGGAATCGAACCCCGGTCTCCCGCATGACATGCGGGTATACTAACCACTATACTATCGAGGAGCCGAAAATGTGTTATAGGGTTAGCGAAAATAGTGAAGAGTGTGAGAGTCGAATCGACGCTTTCTAGAATCACTAAAAATTGAAACAATCCTTAACACACCAAGCCACTGCCGCGTGTATGAATTCGATTTCTAAACTCAAGTACATTCAACTGATGTGGAAATGGTATATTATTTCTTGGTATACTGCTGATGCTTTCTTTATTCGATGTTCTTTCTGTGTTGTTCTTCATTATTTGCTTGTGAACTGTGTGCGTATATGTTAGAAACGCGACACTACTACGCCATTTGGCGGTTTTGGTGGAACAAGTGTTTACCACCGAACGCTCCGACGAAAGTCACTTTTTTTCTCTTAATTTGGTTTTATAATTTTTTTGATTTTTTTTAATGTTTTATTTTTGTGTAACACTCACGATGTATGACACACTCTGCGGGATTATTATGGCGTGATCGATGGCTGCCCGTTTCCGACTAGAGGAACTTTCTTCCTCGAACGTTATTGATAGACTTAAAACATTCCCGTAGGAAAGAAACTAACGCGTTTGTTCGTTCTTTCCTCTTAATCTCGCCTTCCCCTGGAATTCTCTCTGTTCCAGGGAATGACTCGTTTCCAGGAGATCGTATCCTATCTTGTTCTACGTTTCCTTTCGTAGAGATACTGTGTTGATGAACCACACACACAAAGGCGAACATTGCTGTCCATGTGGCCAGATATACGCCGAGGAGCGTTCGGCTTTTCACACATCTGCGGTATCCATTTGTGTAATTTACCCACATGTGGTTTATGGCCTTGATGATTTCCTCTGTCGAAGTGGTTATCTTCGGCTGCAGTATTTTTACAAGGTTTATATCCCCTTGTAGGAATAGTGTTGGTTCATTTGTTGTTTACCTTCTGTTCCCACAATGGTCCTTTCAGGGCAATGTCTCTGCTTTCAACCCGGCGAAGGTCAGGACAATCCTTGTCCCTGTTCACTCCAAGTTGACATGCAGTCTCTACGTAACACCCCTGGATAGGTACTTTGGCACCCGCAAAGTAGTGAACCAATGCATGCAGCGACATCCTGAGAAAGGTTGGCGCAAGGCTAATAACCTTTCCCGGAAAAACGAATTATTATAGACAATTTAACAAGTCTCCGATATGGACCGGATACCGGTGGAGAGACTTGCTAAATAAGGCCAAGACCGGATTCCGGTTGTAGAGCCGATGATGATGAAACTGCAGTTGGCTCAAGAGGAGCTCATAAATATTGTTTATTTCTTGGCCGTATTTTTATCGCATGGGATTTTTGATGGCTTTCGGCGTCTGGCGCTGTCGCGCCGTGCTACTTGTATTTACCCAGGAAATGGGTTGGCAAACGAGATCGTTTTTGGTGAAGTGTCCTTCAATAATCGGGCAGGCATGAGGAATTGTGCTCACGTTTTTGTAGATACTTGGGCTGAGGGCACCGGTATGTACGGCTCCTTTAACTGGGCGAAAAGCTATTTAACCCCACTGTGATTTGTGAGTTTCGCAGGACCGCCACCATAGAACCAAAGCTTAACATATCAGACCACTGTCGCGTTTTCGGATTCGATCGTTATTCTCAACTACAATCAACTGGTGTGGAAATGCTATGTTATTACTATGGTATACGGTGTTTGCCCTTCACTATTTGCTTTTGTAAGGTGCGTGTATCTGTTAGAAATGCCACACTACTTTCTCCCCAATAACTTTGTTACGATCAACTTCGTGTGTGAACGATCGAGCGAGGAGTGAGCGAGCGACAGAACGTCGGATCAGATGAATTAGTCGGTGCTGGATACGGACTCCTGTTGCACGACTTTGAAAGTTTGTGTAGTTCAGACCTTGGAATTTTTGTGTGGCACTTTTTTTGCGAAGTAGTAAAAGACGTAATTCGAATCCACCAAAGCATAAATACAGCAGCCGACGGGCGGGTGTATGAGAGGATGTTTCTAGTCGTTTCTTAAGTTGTGAACGGCTACGTTTTATGCTCTGGCCTGTGACTGTTTTTTGATTCTCTTTTACCGAGTGCTTGTCAGTTCCGTGTTCGTGTGTACCTGTTTCTCACCTCCCACCCAAACAAATACACAATTGAAGTTTCTTCGCCCTTGGGCACTTCAGACCACTGTGTCATGTCAGCTAAGTTTGCTCTAACCAACGGTAACATTAATGAGAACGCTCCCAAAAGAACAGTATGGTTCTACGAGGAAGACAACTGGGAAGGTCTGTAGGGCTTTTTCGGGGTGTTAAATTGGTCGTTATTTTGCGTCAATAACGATGTTGACTCTATAGCGGGCACATTGGCAGATACGATTCTACTTGGGATGCGAACCTTTATTCCACACATGGTAAAGGGTTTCAAACCCAAGAGAAATATGTAGCTCGATTCCGGGTGCAGAGTAGCCATTAAGACTAAAGAGTTGAGCTTCCGGCAGTATAAATTAAACAGGACTGAGGAAAATAGGAAAATATTTAAGAAAGCTTGAAAAGACTGCAATGCGTATATTCAGCGCGCAAAGTTTTTGCATGACCAGCGAGTGAGACACAAATACTACACTGAGGTAGACAGAAATTCTACCATAGGTACTGGCAACTTCTGGGCATTCGTGAACACATTCAAAACCCGGTCTCTTCATCCATTCTGTTGCTCATAGTTGTTGACAGACCAGTCACCAGTGCAATAGAGAAGGCGAATCTACTTGCTGCACATTTTGCAGCCAACAACGCTGCCTGATACCACCTCAGTTCCGCCTCAATTTGAGCATAAGCAGCACACCATGAGCCAGGTTCACTTCCGAACGCGTAATGTTGCTCGCGCACTCAAAGAGCTGAACACAAACAAATCTGCTCGTCCGGATGGCATTCCGCCAATCCTCTTGAAAAGATGATCCTCTTCATTCGCTAAACCACTGGGGAAACTCTTCCATTTGTCTTATTCTACTGGCCTTTTCCCAAATAGATGGAACTCAGCGAACATGTAGCCAATTCCCAAAAAGAGCGACAAATCAACCCTCTCTTCTTATCGACCTGTAGCATAAACTTCTATTCTCTCCAAGGTAATGGAATCACTTATCAACCGTCAACTTTCGAAATATCTGGAATCAAATGACCTCAATGACCGCCAATATGGCTTTCGTAGTAGCAGGACCTTAGGAGATCTGATGGCGTACCTTACCGAAGAGTGGAGCCATTCCATCCACTACCTCGGTGAAAGCAAGGTAGTCGCATTTGATATTTCAAAAGCCTTCGATAGTTTGGCATCCAGCCCTTTTGTCAAAATTGCATTCCTATGGAGTGGACAATTCCCTGATCCAATGGATAAGAGACTATCTTTCTGGCCGTTCAATCCAAGTGGTTCTTAATGGTGTCAAATCTGTCTCCCATCAAGTGCAGGTGTTTCCCAGAGTTCGGTACTCTTGTGGGGGTTCTTTAAAGCTTACCTGAAGATCCATCCATAATTTCAGTCTAACTCCCCACCCCCAAACCTGCAAATATTCCTCCCCAAGGCCATCATCATTTCCCTGCATCAGGCAACATCGAGTTTCCTTGAAAAGCATTTCGGTTCACATCCAACGTGAACCATTAAGGATCTTATCGATTCTCCTCGCCGGCAATTCCGGTTCCAATTTCGTTTATCCTTCGTTCCGACGCATGGATAAACAACGCGATCTGTAGGATCAACCGCACACACACCACCAGGATCTATCCAGCGGGCTCCTCTCCCTGGTTCTTCACCATGGGGAGAGAGAAATCCTCTCTCACCACGGGACGAATCTCATCCCATTGGCGAGTTGGCTTTGCACGAGCCAAGGGTGGAAACCGAACAGTCAAAATTCAAACGACGAGGAAATCAGTTAAAGTGGAGGTTGAAAATGTGTGCTGCTTACCTTACCTGGTTCCCCTTTTACGTGTATAATTACTTATTCAGTGAATGTTCGTACTGAGAGTTAAAGTAAATGTAAATATGTTTACATAAAATAGAACATATTAACAATAACAACAACACTTGAAATCGCGAGTGAAATGACCTCAAGCGCAGATAAATTAAAATCTGCTGCTCAATAAATAGAGAAACAGTATGGTGCATAATTACTTATTCAGTGAATGTTTGAACTGAGTTTTAGAGTAAATATGAATATTTTTACATAAGATCCAAAAATAAGCACAAATTAATAATAAATACAATAACACTGTGCGTTTTATTTTTCCCTCTCCAATGACTCTTGAATATTCTTTTGGTAAACAAGTTTTGGCTTAACACAGTGGGTTAGTGGTAAACCAGTGCCCGTGTCGGCACACTAACCACTTACCATCCACACTCTCACTTTCTCTCACATATATGAGAAATGATACATATGAACACTCCCGTCCAAACTCTTTGAACGTCACTACCAACCAGTAACTTATGCTTGATACATTGAATTCAGACCTCAACAAGATATGTTAGTGGGGATTATCTAACCGAGTAGAATTCAATGTCCAAAAAACTCAGTGATGTCTCTTGTCGTCAAAGGCGAGCCCCAAAGTAAATATACTGTCGATGAACGGCACTTGCATCGACGAAGCCAAGGAACTATCAAACCTCGGCACTCGAATTAATTCGACTTCTAATTGGAACAATGACATATTTGAAGTTACGAAAAGTGCAGCCAAAAGTATGGGGTTCCTTAAGAGATGCAAAAGATACTTCACTGCATCGAACCTGGACACTATTTGCAAGGCAATTTGTTATGTTTATTTGTTTTTTTGTTATTACGGATTGTTTTTCTTTTAACCTAGCCGCTAGTTCCGCTAGTCAGCGTAGGGACGTTAGAGCCTCGGGGCTCTTCCACCACTGGATTTATATCCCCGACGGCTTCGATATAAATTCCAGCTGGTGGTTACCGGCTGCGCCAATTTGTTATGTTTATTTGTATAACAATTTGATAATACATATTTGTATTAATAATATATTTAATATTTATTAATATATGTATGAAGTTTAAATGGACTTACTTGTATTTTTATTTTTGAGCGGTCGCTGCAGCTGTTGGTTGTCTGCGACAGGTTGCAGGGGGCGTTGAACGTCGTATTCGTCCAAAAATAGAGTTCAACTCCCATATTTGGTCAGTCGCATACAAAACTGCACTACACGCGCTCGACAGGAGCAGTGAAACTTATTGGGGACTCAGCCATAAGTCGATCAATTCCGTCGTTAGAACACAGGCGCAACTAATCTGCCTATCTCTTTTTTGTGGGTATTACCACGGTCGTGCTCAACAGTCCTTATACCATGACTACTCAGCCCACAGCACACCTCCACCCTATCAATTTTATTTCAACTTCCGAAAGGCCAATTTCCGCCTCATAAATGAGTACCTCAGCAATATCACACTCTGCGTAAATGATATAAGTGTAGAGGACGCTATAGCCTCGCTCTACACAGTAATCCACACCGCCATATCCCTATATGTCCCACACTCCCGACACAGGTTATCATTCTCATCGCCCCCATGGTATAACCACAAACTACGCACCCTTCGTAACAAGAGGAATAATTTGTGGAACACTTTCCTAAACACGCGTTGTCCCCTTGACCACTCCAACTATCTTTTACCATTATTTATTACAACTTACTTTTACCAATTCACCGAGCTGTACAGCTCTCTCTACCACAATTACCTTGCCTAAGCTCAATTCAACCTGATCAACGACCCCAAATCTTTCTTCCACTTCATCAACCACAAACGGAAATTTGATGCCTATCCCACCTCCTTTTTCTACGGCTCAACTACTACAACGGACTCCCAAACCATATCCAATATTTTCGCGTCCTTCTTCAAACTATCCTTCACGGACGACTCGTTCGAGCGTAACCCCTCCTACTTTACCGGCATGTCTGAATTCTCCCTCGCCCCTCTTATCCCTCTACACATTCAACAACACCAAGTCATAAAAAAACTTGAAGAACTGAAAGACGGTTTCAGTCCCGGCCCAGACGAACTCCCTGCTATCCTCTTAAAAAAATGTTCCTCTTCTCTCTCTCCCCCGCTCGTGTCAATCTTCGATCTATCCCTTGCTCAAGGTCTATTCCCTGACTTTTGGAAATCCTCTTACATAACCCCCATACATAAAAAGGAAAAAAAAACCATATATCCAATTACCGCCCCATTGCCAAGCTTTCGCACATTCCCAAACTGTTCGAAGGCCCTCTATATGAGACGTTATGTTTTCGCTGCGCACCCATCATCTCTCCGAACCAGCACGGCTTCCTCTCAGGCAGGTCCATTACTACTAACCTTGTCGAATTCACATCCCACACACTTCTTGCCCTAGAAAACGGCGATGAGGTCGATGTAGTCGCTACCGACTTTAGCAAGGCCTTCCACAAAATCTCTCATAACCTCATTCTCTTCAAGCTATCTTCCCTCGGTTTCGAACCCCTGTTGATTAAGTGGGTCTCATCCTATGTCAGTTATCGAACCTGCCGCGTGCGATTTAGATCCACCATCTCCGATCCTTTTTTCTCAACCTCAGTTGTCCTTCAGGGCAGTCATCTCGGCCCTCTCCTATTTATTCTAACCATAAACGACAAAGGCTCTTGCATTAATCACTCCTTCATCTGGCTTTACGCGGACGATTCCAACATTTTCAAGACAATCCGCTCTCCCCAGGACTCCTCACTTCTCCAAGCAGATCTTGACAGCTACTCGACTTGGTGCCAAAATAATTGTATAGAAATTAATATCGCCAAATGTCACACAATCACCTACTCTCGGAAGAGTTCCTCCACTCACCCACGGTTCTATCTCTTACTAAACCAACCGATAAAATCGGTTGAATTGATTCGCGATCTGGGCGTCCTATGCGCCAAGGAGCTCAAATTTACCGCACATTTTGATTACATAATCCTCAATGCCAACGCCGCCCTTGGGTTTGTCAAACACTGGTCGAAGGAATTTCATAACCCCTATGTCACTGGATCACTCTACACAACTTTTGTCCGGCCACTACTGTAATACGCTAGTCAGGTCTGGTCCCCGTATCAAGTGACTCACATTCGCAGGATTGAGGGAGTTCAACGTCCTTTCTTGCGCTTTGCCCTCCGCGGACTAAACTGGGAAAATCCGCTGATTCTACCACCATACACAAGCCGGCTCCCTCGATTTCAACATCTCCTCTCCCGCTCTTAAAGGACGGCTCAGAATAAACCCACCCTAAATCCGCCCCTCCCTCCAATAATCCCCTCTACCCTGCAACCCTACCTCCCCCCTCCTACCCTCAAAATAGTTCCCCCAGCCCCACCCACAAGTTCAATCTCTCCCCCCAGCTCACCAACCCCGCCCCCTACCAGTACGTAGACATGCCCTTCACTGTCACTGGCTCACAAATGCCGAATTTACCACCCCGCATACACTCGCTCTTCCCTAGCCACCCACCTCCCCCATCGCACAGTCATCTTCACCTTCCTGGTTTTTTTTCTTTTTTTTTCCTATTACTCTAGATTTAAGATAGTCTGTAAGGTTTTTTTATATTAATTTAATTTAAGTTAATGTAAGCTTGCATTAAGCTAAATAAATGAGGGTTCTGCCCTCACTAAACTAAAACTAGAACTACTGAACTTGCTGAATGTGTTCCGCCCCTTCAAACATTTTCCCGTGATACCCGACAATCTGTGAATGCGCATTAGTTCACGTTGAAAGTGAACTTCCGGCACGCAAATAAAGATAGAGTCATTCTTTAGCCGAACCACACGAATGTGGAATGTTCTACCTGATCATGTGTTTCCTCGTCGTTGTGATGTCCAGATATTCAAGACCAATATACATCGACACCACCTTTCCTTAGCCACTTCCTCTCCATCCACTCGCACTGTGCTCTGACATTTAAGGGTACTTCAAAATCCCCTTTGGGCGCGCGTTAGTGTAAAAAAAAGAAGCGCCATATAAACCAAAGAATGTACCGTCTGCCTGAGTGCAAGAAACAGGTGATAAATGAGCAAGTATGGGATATGGTAGAGAATGATATCATTCAACCAAGCAAGAGTCCATGGAACTCACCCCTTAAGAATGTCTTAAAAATAATGGAAGGAATTAATTCAAAGCGAGAAGCTGACAAGGTCTGATGTTAGAAGATTTTAAAAAAAGTACCTCGATGACCTTGTTTTTAACACCCTTTTGTCGTGCAGAGGAGACCTATATTAATGGTTACATTCGTTATGCTTCACAGACTTTTTGGTATTATAAAACTGACAGGGTTAGAAATTACGTGTCGTACATATTCAGCTTATATCACACTTGATTGCCAAACAATTTAGTTGTGCACGACCAATTACGAAAAAAAAAAAAATGGAAAAAACAGCACAATAACACAAAAGAATAATCTAATAGTGAAAAACAACAAATCAAATGAACAAAAACACCTGCTCGTACTCCCACATAGTAATTTATTAGATAGCGCAACAGGCTGGACGCACCAGTTAAACCTTTTTTAGTTTACCTTAACTTCACAATGAGACAAGACAAAGAACTTAATTGTTGTTCTTGAAGCATGGAATTTTGTCACGAGTTCTGGCTCCCGAGGTTGGCTGGCATAGGCTTCCATGTCCGATAAGGGCTAATTCAAACTTTTTCCGTTTAAGTTTCGTGCAAAGTTAGTCAATTAAAAATTAATTTTTCAAACTACTCTCGGAATTTTCTGTAATAGGGTGTGGTATGCGTGTACCTAGGTATAACTCAGACTGTGGCCATTAGAACAAATTAAAATGCAACCCTAGATAGGTGAGCTACCAAACAGGGATGAGCAAGACGGAGTTGTGAGTTGGTGAGGTGCTGACATGTCGAGAAAACGTAAATGTCAAGCAAGCAGTGGTCTTCTAAAACAAAATTATTTAATTAATAATTAAGGTTTTCCTTAAGAGGTTTTCTTAAGTTTGAAATTATTGAAACGGTTTGAAATGGAATGCAGGTGGACTTCGCAAGAAGCAACAATTACATCGTTTAAGAATTTTTCTGACAATTACCTGCAATACAATTATCTGCCATTAGAAACTTTCATTGGGCTCCCTAAATTAGCATTACTATTGAATTTGTCACGCTTTGACTGGGTCGTTAACTGACAGTATCAAATATCTGAGTTTGAATGCCATGGATTGTGTTCTGATTGCATTGCGATTATTTACCACGTATGCATGTCTAAGGTTCAAGAACGAGTTGGAGATTCCATTCCCATATTTTGCAGCATTGAACGTGTAGCATTAACCTAACACATTTCATGGTCATAAACGTAATATAGACGAAATTTTTAGTTCAATGCTCACAGCACCTTGAAATGACAACCTCTAAAATGCCTTATACTACGTGAAAATTACTCTGCACGTGTGATGAGGTGCAAGGTAGATTTATACGTAGATGCGGCAATCCCACTCAATCGTACCCCTGGCATATGTTTGTCTCATAACTCTGTTCTTTCCAGTATTACCAATCGAATGACTTTTGCCCGTGAGTAGGGATATCATATATGGCTGGGATGATATTCATTTCGGTTAGGTTCTGGGCTGAGGTCCTGCTGGGATTCAGTTGCACAACTGGACTTAGGCGTAACACATATAGAGGGTTTCGTGAAGTAGTGAACATTTTGATTCGATCCACCCTACGAAATGGTTATAACCGTAGTACCGACACATTAGACCACGGTTGCATGGTCGGTTGTATGTCGGGATGTCTGAGCCCGCGGTGTAAGTTGATGGCGTAGAATATGATGCTAACAATTTTTTCGATTCTCTCCTATTATTCTGCTGTGCTTTGCACCAATGTTGCGTGTGCTTAACCACATTCGCCAAACCATTACAGAACACAGATTCGGTAATGTTTTATTTATTTATTTATGTAAATCTTTTTGTGACAAGTTGGTATTGTGGCGGTTCCCATAAACGCCACTACATACCTTCCCCAAAATACCTAATGGCTTCCACCCCAGAAGCCCCCAGAACCCCATAGACCTTTGCTAATGCAATGGCATTACCACCTAAAAACATTTCCCAGCCCAAGGACAATCAATGCTCCCAAAGCATTACCTAGAAATTCCTGAAAAGAATTTCATCCAACAAAGGCATTTTCCATGCATCAACGCATCGACAAAAATGTTCCCAACAAAGAATTCATAATCCAATGCATCATTAGAATTCGCTGGAAAATAACCCGTCTGCATACATGTATCACAATGAGGAAAACTATTCCGGCACTACTGTTTGCCAAGCAATTTTGCCCCTCATGTGCACCGTAATCTTCCCACATGCACATATCTAGCAGACCCAGCGTCCAAGGGACAAAAGCAAATACACGCATCTTACGTCTGGTGTCATAAACCAAATTCTATGGCATAAGCAAATGCAAATAAGAATTGCGTTCTTACCCTTGGCAGCGATGCCATAAACATCCAATTCCCAGTGAGTATGCTAAAACCTCAATTAGCACCATTTCCACGATGCATTGCGGTCTATCCATACAGCTGAAATGCACACCATAAACAATGATCTACACGATCCCTATTATTATCATCGGCACTACAACCGGGAGCCGGTCTTGGCCTTATTTAGCAAGTTCCGAGGCTTGTTAAATTTTCCATAATGATTTGTTTTTTCCGGGCAAGGTCATTAGTCTTGCGCCAGAGGCTCCCCACTCGCGCGCCCCTGTCTCTAACGGTTTTTAAGAAATCAACTGTTGCCATTTGCTAACATTTATGGCCCACCCTATACCATACCTTTCCTTCTGTGGAAAAAGAACGGTTTTATTATCTGCTGTGGATTTAGTCTTTTGAATATGCTTATTCTTTATACAATACACTGGTGTCGATATGCGGTTATTGTACTTCACCGATTAAATTTGATCCCCGTTCACTAATAAGTATATACATGAATGATACTGATCATGAACCCCAGCCTTCTCTACCTCATGACAGCTTTTCCTACAACTTCCACAAAGCTATCTTCCGCCTTTTAAATGAGCATCTTAACAAAACAGTGTTTCGATTTGATCATTTGGGGGTAGAAGAAGCTACTACCACTCTCTATAAGGAGATCTACTATGCCGTCGCCTTATATGTCACCTATTCTCGTCACAGGTCATCGATTTCATCACCGCCATGGTACAACCGCACACTCCGCGCTCTTAGGAACAAGAGATATAATTTGTGGAACATTTTCCTCAAAACGCGTTCCTTCCAAAACTACCCCAACTATCTCAGTTCCTTTTATAAATTTTCCAAGCTCTACAACTCTGTCTACACCAACTACCTCACAAAAACTCAATCTAATTTGATCAATGACCCCAAATCGTTTTTCCACTTTATAAATTACAAACGTAAATCCGACGCCTATCCTAACTCCCCCTTCTTATGGCGCGACTACTTCAGCCGACCCCCTAACTACTGCCAATCTATTCGCTTCGTTTTTCAATAAATTCTTCACAGACATCTCCTTCGAACCCAATCCGTCTAACTTCAAAGACTTGCCCGAATTCTCCCTCGCCCCCTTCACCCACAAATTATTAAGCGTCACGTAGTTGAGGAGAAATTAAACTTACTCAAAGACGAGTTCAGCCCTGGGCCTGATGGACTCCCGGCTGTATTTTTAAAGATGTGTTCCTCTTCTCTTTCCCTCCCGATATCAATGGTATTCAATCTATCCCTTTCACAAGGAATCTTCCCTAGTATTTGGAAATCCTCCTATGTCACCCCTATACATAAAAAGGGACCTAAAAATGATATCAGCAACTACCGGCCCATCGCCAAACTGTCTCATATCTCCAAACTGTTCGAAGGAATTCTTTACAATGCGTTATCTTTCCGTTGTAAATCCATCACCTCATCCAACCAGCATGGTTTCCTTCCGGACAAGTCGACCACAACGAATCTGATCTAGTTCTCATCCCATACTCTCCGTGCCTTAGAGAATGGCAATGAAGTCGATGAAATCACCACCGATCTCAGCAAGGCCTTTGACAAAATCTCCCATAATCTCATCCTTTTTAAGCTGTCCTCCCTAGGTTTCGAACCCCTATTGATCAAGTGGTTATCTTCTTATCTGAAAGACCGATCCTACCGTGTCACATTCAGATCCTCCCTGTCCAATCCTTTTCTTCCCACGTCGGGGGTTCCACAAGGCAACCATCTAGGTCCCCTCCTATTTATCCTTACCATCAATGATGTTGACTCCATTATTAAATACTCATCCATCTCCCTCTATGCGGACGACGCTGAACTCTACGAAACGTTCATCTCTGCTCTCGACTCCTAACTTCTTCAAACGGACCTCGACAGCTTCTCAACTTGGTGCCGCAATAACTGCCTTGAACTCAACGTTGTCAAATGTCACTCCATCACCTTCTCCCGCAAACGTGCCCCCGTCTCCCCACGCTCCTACTTCCTGCTAAGCCAGCAGATATAATCTGTACCCTCGATACGCGACCTTGGGATCTTATTTGACAGGGAGCTTAGTTTCACCCCGCATATTGATGATATTATTCTTAAGGCCAACTCTGTCCTTGGCACTCATCTAGGTCCCCTTCTATTTATCCTTACCATCAATGATGTTGACTCCATTATTAAATACTCATCCATCTCCCTCTATGCGGACGACGCTAAACTCTACGAAACGTTCATCTCTGCCCTCGACTCCTCACTTCTTCAAACGGACCTCGACAGCTTCTCAACTTGGTGCCGTAATAACTGCCTTGAACTCAACGTTGTCAAATGTCACTCCATCACCTTCTCCCGCAAACGTGCCCCCCCCCCCCCCCCCCCCCCCCTAGCTCCTACTTACTGCTAAACCAGCAGATATCATCTGTACCCTCGATACGCGGCCTCGGGATCTTATTTGACAGGGAGCTTATTGATGATGTTATTCTTAATGCCAACTCTGTCCCTAGGTTTGTGGAACGTTGGTCTAAAGAATTCTCTAATCCTTAGGTTTCCCGTTCTCTGTACATAGCCTTCGACCTCCCCCTTCTTGAATACGCCAGTCAGGTCTGGTCCTCACACTACTCGTCCCATGTACGCAGAATCGAAAGCGTGCAACGTCGTTTTCTGCGTTTTGCCCTCCGCGGACTGAACTGGGCGAATTCTCCGATTCTCCCCCCATACACAAACCGGCTCCACCTGATCAACTTCAACACACTTGAGGAGCGCAGAACTCATGCCGATATCCTTTTCGTCCACCGTCTCCTTTCAGGCACAATCAACTGCCCAAGTTTGCTCACCATCATTCCACTTCGCACTAACCCCCGTAACCTGCCAAAAACCTCATCTCTTCTATCAGCCCACCCACCACACTTCTTACGGCTCTAATGAACCCATTTCGCGAATGCTGAGGCTGGCAACCTCCTACCCTACCTCCTTCGATTTCAATCTCCTCTCTTTCCCCGCCTGACCTCGCCCACTCGCCGTATACACTCTTACATCCTGTACTAAGCGAGCTGAATGAATGGGTGTTAATTGATGGATCAACCCAGTTACCAACTGGCCAAACACACCCCCTCTTTTTTTCTTCTTTTTAATCGTAGTTTATATATATAAGAATAGTTTTAAGATAGTTGTTAAGTTTTATCGCTTGTACTAAGCTGAATATATGAGGGTTCTGCCCTCACTAAACTAAAACTAAAACTACAGGATGCCCAAAAGTTGGTTTTGATTTGTCTTGCTCTCTGTACAATTGTTGCTGCTAGAAAACGCACGGTACACATGTCGATAGGTAACTCTGTTGTATGAAATTTGTGGGGTATTTATTCGATGTGCCGGCACGGGCACATCTAATAAATCCTCATTCTCCCATTTCCCCGCCCATTGAGCTGAATAAACTCTTTCGAATTTACCCAACAGTCAATGGACTTAGAGAGAATGGGAAACTGAAACGGAGAGCGTGATGATCTCAGGGATGATTTGCTTTCGCATGCAACGAAAGCAAAACCAATGGTGAGCGCATGACCCAGTTTGGTATTTAGTTGCTCTCAGAGTGCAGAACCAAAAATGCACTCCGAGGGGGGGAAATGGGGTGGGATGAAAAGTATATTTTTCGTACTATTCACCTGACTACTGACTTTATTGATCCCCAGCGAATAGCCGTGCGTGGTGCATTTCAAAGGACGCCGCGATGGGTTGGGAAAATATCGGCGAGAGGAAAAGAACTAACGGAATTCGATATAACCCAAGCCGTTTCGTTATGTAGCAACAGCGTCGCTTGCCCAGGCTTGCTGTCATTAACCAGACATGAGATTTTTGATTTCCGGTGGAAATCTCATGTGATTTATCAAATTATGTTGCCATATGGCATGGAAAGGCTGAATTCGGTTATACATTATCTGCATAGAAGAATGAATTCAGGTTATGCGTCCTTTGGGAGGATACTTTTACAGGTGAAATAGGCCGACGAAAGGGATTGGGATAGGCGTTTGCGCGGTCAGTGGGAGAAATTGTGGTTGTAATTGTGAGTTGGTTCTTGGTGTAATATATAGAGAACCCCCACAAATTCAGTCACTATGAATCGTTTCAACTAATAATTCTTCTGTTGTAGAACAGCGAAGATTTTGCACTTTATATTAAATAGGTCATATGAGAGAATCACTCAAATTATCAAAATATAAGTGCAGACTAGTTCGAGATTGCCAAACTACCTAAATAGTCAAGTAATGAAGAAAATGTAGAGAGCGTACGTCGTATGCGGACGACATCAAACTCTTCAAGGCGATCCGCTCTTCCCCCGACTACACAATTCTCCAAATGGATCTCGACAGCTTTTCACTTGTCCCGCCCCGCGATGGAATATCTAAAACAAAGTTCCGCGGGGATCAACGGGAATATGTGCCTGACGGGAGGTGGTCTTAGTCGTTAAAAGCCCGGCATGCCTCTGGAACGGTCAGAGGTATCTTTTGAAGATTTCCGCCGTCCTACTGAAAACGAACAACTGCCTCGAACTGCGAGGGTGAATCAAATTAAACCGGAAACTTAGCAACAAGTTGCGAGCTAGATAAGCTTGTGCGTGGCTGTTTCTTGGTTTATGAAGGAAAGACTTGACCAGCGGTCGCGCTCGACTTTGTAGTCAGTACAGCCATGAGCGAGCCAGAGGTACATACATCTGTTGCGCAACGGATTATTATAACATTTTTAACAAATTTTTAGAATTATATTTGTATTTAAATTATCGGCATTCACAATTTTAATTTCTTTCTTACGTCTAACCCCCATGACTGCTCGAACAAGAAGAAGGCAAGGATCCGGAAGTCCATCCATTATCGTCCTATTGTAGAAGATCAATCACAATGGGTTTGCATTAATGATGGACTTACAGTGTAAGGTCTAGCGATAAGTTATGTGTACAATTTTTAATTTTTTACTACAAAATGAAGGCGTTAAACCCTCAGAAATTATTTCTCGATTGAAGGCGAAGTTTGATGATGATACTGTGTCTCAGAATCGTGTGAATACGTGGAGCAGAGTTTTAAAATTAGGCGAGAACGTATCGAAAATGGAAGTCGTAATCGACGTCCAGGGACAAGTCGTACAGATGACAACATCCGTGGCGTTCAAGAGCTTCTTGAAAGTGATCGCCGTTTAACTGTTCGAGAAATCTCATCAAAAGTGGGTATCAACTATGGAAAAAGCCGTATATCAAAGCAAAAAACGAGGTATGCCCATTCGAGATGCCACCCTTCTTCATGACAACGCCAGGCTTTAAACCGCATCCTTAACAAGGGACACATTGGAAGAAATGGACTGGGAAACCGTCGTACACCCTTCTTATAGCCCAGAAGTGTCTCCCTGTGACTATTTTTCATTCGCACCCTTGAAGGAATCACTTGGCGGAAAAAAATCGAAAGTACTGAAGAAGTCGCAATTGGCTAACAACTCGCCATTAATCTTTCTACGAACAAGGGATATTAAAGCTTCCAAATCGGTGGCAAAAGTGTGTAGATCACGCAGGAGACTATATTGAAAGATGTTGATAGTATAGTTTGTGTGTAATATTATTCAATAAATGTATAAAAAGAAATTGCCATTTATATGTAATTCACTCTCGTATTAGCACAGTTGTTGCGAACCCCGTGAAGATGTTTCATGTTCAAAGGTATGGATAAACCGATATAATTGTTCTTCAGACGAATAACACAATCGTGGAACGCTCCCCGCTGGCCATACGTTTAATCGTCACGACCATAGTGCACTAATATTCCCGTTTCTTTATCTTTTCTCTCTTGCCCAACCCATATTGTGCACTCAATACCCGGAATTGTCTCCAATCGATCGACCACATTGCGGTGAAGGTGCACCCAACCAGGGAATATACCACCATTTCCTTAGTAAAGCGTAAGATCACGGTGCCGGGACCTGACTCTGATGACGAATAGAGCAAGCCCGTGCCCGAGAACCAACTTTCGGAGGGACAACCCCTCCACTTTATAAGACACCTGTTCTCGGATGGCCAGTCGCCTGATGAACCAGACTTAGATTCGCGATTGGCACAACTCTACGGGGAACTTCGTTTAGGGGATAACCTAAACACCCCGGAGTGCCAATCAATAATGGAAATATGTCGAGAGTTCAATGACATTTTCCATTTACAGGGCGACTACCTGACGTGCACCAGTGCAATTTCGCATGAAATACCTTTGGTACGGGATCAGGCACCCATAAACCAAAGGATGTACCGTTTGCCCGAATGCAAAAGGCAGGTGATAAATGAGCAAATTCGGGAAATGCTGGAAAACGACATCATCCAACCCAGCAAAAGCCCGTGGAACTCGCCCCTTCTAGTTGTTCCCAAGAAACCGGGCCCCGATGGAGAGTTGTGGTGGATTCAGGAAACTGAACGAAAAAACCGTCGGATACGCATTCCTTGTATCGAGGACATCCTAGACCAGCTCGGTCGCTCGCGTTACTTCTCCAAGCTCGATCTAGCCAGTGGCTATCACCAAGTCTTGGTGGATTCAAAGGATCGAAACAAGACAGCCTTTAGCACCAACTATGGATATTACGAGTTTCGACGTATGCCGTTCGGGTTAAAAGGAGTCCCGGCTACGTTCCAGAGATATATGAACCATGTCCTTACTGGTTTGCGAGGAGTCGAATGCTTCGTTTATCTGGACGACATTGTCATATATGGTAGGAACCTGGGTGACCATAATGACAAGCTCCCTCAAGCTGCAGCCGGAAAAGTGTAGATTCCTGAAAAAGGCAGTAGTCTACCTGGGACATGTTTCTTCGGAAAAGGGGGCTTCGCCAAATCCTGACGCGACAGCCAGCGTCAGAGATTTCCCCAGACCGTACGTCACGTCTAGTCATTTTTAGGGCTAGCGAACTATTACCGGAAATTTGTGCCAAATTTTTCCCGGATAGTGCGCCCTTCAACTAATCTGTTGAGGAAGGACGTGAAGTTCACGTGGTTACCCAAATGTCAACAGGCATTTGAGGAAATAAAGGGGAGGTTAATTTCGCCGCCACTACTGGTTTACCCAGACTTCACAAAACCGTTTAACCTGACCACGGATGCGAGTAACGAGGCACTGGGATCTGTGCTGTCCCAAGGTGAGATAGGCAAAGATCAGCCTATCGCCTATGGTAGTCGCACTCTGAATAGAGCGGAAAGGAATTATAGTACCATTGAAAAAGAGTTGCTGGCCATTGTATGGGCGGCAACGAATTTCCGTTGCTATTTACAGGGCCGAGACTGTACCGTATACACGGACCACAAGCCGTTGAAGGGAGTGTTTGGCGTGAAAGAACCCACCTCACGCCTGAGCCGATTTCGTCATAAGCTATCGGAGTTTGACTACTCAATCGAGTACAAGCCCGGTAAGTATAACACCAATGCGGATGCGCTAAGCCGCATTCCCCAATCTGTGGACGAAACCCTTTCACCATCACGGTGCAATGTAGTGACTAGCCCCCAGGCTACGAACTAGCGGGCAAGCGAGGGATCCCCGGGACGTCCGGGCAACGACGATTCGCCTCTACAAGAGGACCCGATTCCCTCCTGCGCAGAAAGGGAATGGAGATAACTAATCCCGAGGAGATCCAACACCTACTACCGGATTACCATGATCACCCTTTAGGTGGGCACTAAGGGGTGATCAAGACGTATAAGAAGATACGCAGGCACTACTGGTGGAAGAATATGATGCGCGACATCAAGCACTACATTAAATTATGCAAGATCTGTCAGCGAATGAAGTCTTCCCCAAACTTACGAATGCCTATGGTAATCACCGACATTGCTAAGAGGCCTTTCGAAAAGGTTTATTTAGACATCGTGGGCCCCCTGAACCGTACCACAGAGAGCAATCAATATATACTCACGTTCCAGGACAATTTGTCTAAGTATATAGATTACTACGGCTCCTCGATAGTATACTGGTTAGTATACCCGCCTGTTACGCGGGAGACCGGGGTTCGTTTCCCCGTCGGGGAGCCTCTGGCGCAAAACTAATCACCTTGCCCGGAAAAAACAAATCATTATGGAAAATTTAACAAGTCTCAGGACTTGCTAAATAAGGCCAAGACCGGTTCCCGGTTGTAGTGCCGATGATGATGATGATAGATTACTACGCCCTGCCCAATGCAGAGGCGGAGACGGTGACTTCGGATTTTTTCGACCAAATAGTTGCAAAGTATGGTGTACCGACGCAACTAGTCACTGATCAGGGCAGCAATTTCCTGAGCAGCCTGTTTCAAAGCGTGTGCAGGCTGCTCCGCATCAAAAAAGCTGCAAACTTCAGCGTGCCATCCACAATCGAATGGTGCCTTGGAACGAGCCTGAGCTATTGCACTGCCGCAGCACTGTCGGCGTAACAACAGACTTATGGTAACCATCGATATTACAGTGCCATTGCATTCTGTAACTACTGGCTATCAGTAACAAATAACAACCAACCCGTTACTACTCGATACGGCACAAACTGGGCGCGGACAGGGTGTACGTCCCAAGCTGGCGCTGCAGACAGGATGCAGTAGCCCCCTATATAAGGATTTAATTAAGACGTCATATTCCTTCATGTGACAACTCGCGCTGTGGACAGCGGCAGAAAACATTATATAACTGTTGGCATTATATCTCATACAACAGGGTACCTGAAAATCCTTTTTGTACTGGTGTTTTATGTAACAAAAACCAAGAGAAATTGAGAAAAACCAGTTTGAGAAATGGACGCCAATTCAAATAAAGTTGGCCATATTTGAGTTGCGTTAACAAGGGATTCGAAATCCTTCATTCTAAAATTTGAGCCATAAGCTGAACGACTACTTTGGCACGATTTCCAGGTCTAGGATATCAACTCTACCATTAACGTCACTAAAATATTTCCTGTATAAAGTAAAGCAAAGCGTAGTCTTAGAAATTCATTCATTCTTGTCCCATAGAAACTACATGCTGGTCGGTTATCCCCAGAGAGCAGTGCGCATCCGTATTAAAACCTGCAGTAACAATACATCATGTCCTCATAATCATATATATCATAACACAGAAATAGTAATGATGATTCTAATATCAGTGCCATCAAAAGCCAGATGTAGACCACTGAGTTAGCTGTTAACTTCTGGGGTAAGTTAGGGCGACTATCCCCCATTTCAATTGGCTCATGTTATGGATAAATTATAGAAGATTTATGTAACTCAGATTTAACGTCAATGCGGGTTACAAAACATGCAAGTGAGGCCCAAGTACTTGCAGCGAATTGCCTCGATTGGGGCTCCTTAAAATTGAGTTTACTTTTTCAATTAGGATAACCGAGAGGCGGAGAAACTAATCAGATTTAAATTATGGATAAGAACTCAAGGGTCACACAACTGTATCCCACGATAAAACGAAATTGAGTTCCATACAAACAAAATATTTTTTGTTAGGAACCAAGAGATGCGGGCTTACACAGCAAAAAAACTGGTCTTTCAATCAGCACAAATACCGGGAAGGAGGAGTTGTAATATCAAACTTTAAAGAATTTCTTTTAACAGTCCAAACGAAGTTGGTTTGCTTTTAGAGAGTAAGTTATCTCGATAAGTTTGTTCAATTAACGATAAATTGATATCACAAACAAGATTTCACGACAGTGGCTTCAATAGCGAAGTTTGTACTTTTAAAAGAATGTTTTTGAGAAGGTAAAAAATAATAGGGAAAATGTTATAAAATAAGAAATTGAAGACTATAGGGATACGTATTGTTTAGTTTATTTAGGCTTAATCCAAGCAGCTTAAGTTAATATAATATAACAACTTACAGACTAACTTAAAAGCTAAAGTAGTACGAGTAGTTAAAAAAAAAATAAATAAATATAAAAAAAAAAATATATATATATAATTAAAAAAAACAAAAGAAGAAAAAAAAAACACGGAAGGAGAAGAGGGCTTGAGGTGTGACAGTGAGGGGTACGTCTACACAGTGGTAAGGGGCGGTGCTGGAGAGCTGGGGGAGAGATTTGAAATTGAGGTGGGTGGGGTTAGGACGGGTTTATTCTGAGACTTCGTTTGAGGGCAGGAGTGGAAAGGTTGAAATCAAAGGAGGTGGGGAAAGAGTTGGCATGTCGTAGCATACGCGAGATGGGCTCGTTAACGCCGTAAGACGTGTGATGAGTGGGCACGTAAAACAGACGAGGGTTCCGCACATTACGGGGGTTTGTATAAAATGATAAAGAGGAGAGTAAGCTTGGGCAATTGATTGAACCTGACAGAAGGCGATGGATAAAGATGATGTCAGCATGGATTCTGCGCTCTTCAAGCGTGTTAAGATTGATTAGAAGGAGCCGGTCTGTGTATGGTGGGAGAATGAGTGGGTTTTCCCAGTTCAGTCCACGGAGGGCGAAGCGCAAGAAACGACGTTGAACGTCCTCGATCCTACGAATGTGAGACTGTTGATACGGGGACCAGACCTGACTGGCATATTCGAGTAGTGGCCGGACAAAAGTTGTGTAGAGGGCTCGGGTGACGTAGGGGTTTAGGAATTCCTTCGACCAGCGTTTTACAAAGCCAAGGGCGGCGTTGGCCTTTAGGATTGTGTTATCGATATGTGCGGTAAATCTAAGTTCCTTGTCACATAGGACGCCCAGGTCGCAAATTGATTCAACCGATGTTATCGGTTGGCCTAGCAAGAGATAGGAACGTGGCTGGGGGGGCGTTTCCGAGAGAAGGTGATTGTGTGACATTTGGCGATATTCAAATCTAGGCAGTTATTTTGGCAACATGTCGAAAAGCTGTCAAGATCCGATTGGAGAAGTGAGGAGTCAAGGGGAGAGCGGATTGTCTTGAAGATTTTGGTATCATCCGCGTAAAGCGAGATGAGGGAGTGATTGATGCTCGAACCTATGTCGTTTATGGTAAGGATAAATAGTAGGGGGCCGAGATGACTGCCCTGGAGGACACCTGTGGTTGGAGAGAAAGGATCGGAGAGGGTGGATCTAAATCGCACCCGACAGGTTCGAGAGTTAAGGTAGGATGATATCCACTTCATCAACACCGGTTCAAAATCAAGGGAAGATAATTTAAAGAGAATGAGGTTATGGGAAATCTTGTCGAAGGCCTTGCTAAAGTCGGTAGTGGCTACATCAACCTCATCGCCGTTCTCTAGGGCAAGGAGTGTGTGAGATGTGAATTCGACAAGGTTGGTAGTAGTGGACCTGCCGGAGAGGAAGCCGTGCTGGTTACGAGAGATGATGGGGGTGCAGCGAAAACATAACGCTTCGTATAGAAGGCCTTCGAACAGTTTAGGAATGTGCGAAAGGTTAGCAATGGGACGATAATTGGATATATCGATTTTAGGCCCCTTTTTATGTATGGGGGTTATGTAGGAGGATTTCCAAAAATCGGGAAATAGACTTTGTGCAAGGGATAGATTGAAGATTGACGCGAGCGGGAGAGAGAGAGAAGAGGAGCATTTTTTTAAGAAGATTGCAGGGAGTCTGTCTGGGCCGGGACTGAAATCGTCTTTAAGTTGTTCAAGTTTTTCTTTAACTTGGTGTTGTTGTATGTGTAGAGGGATGAGTGGGCCAAGGGAGAATTGAAACATGCCAGTAAAGTAGGAGGGGTTAGGCTCGAACGAGTCGTCCGTGAAGGATAGTTTGAAGAAGGATGCGAAAAGATTGGCTATGGTTTGGGAGTCAGATGAAGTAGTTGAGTCGTAGAAAAGAGAGTTGGGATAGGCATCTGATTTCCGTTTATAGTTGATAAAGTGGTAGAAGGATTTGGGGTCATTGATCAGATTCAGTTGGGCTTTGGCAAGGTAATTGTGGTAAAGGGAGCTATAAAGCTCGGTGAATTGGTAAAAGTAACCGAGATAGTTGGAATAGTCCAGAGGAGAACGCGTATTTAAGAAAATGTTCCACAACTTATTTCTCTTGTTACGGAGTGTGCGGAGTCTGCGGTTATACCAAGGGGGCGATGAGAATAATAACCTGTTTCGGGAATAAGGGACAAATAGGGATATGGCGTTGAAGATTACTGTGTAGAGTGAGGCTGTAGCGACCTCAACACTAATATCATTTAAGCTGGGTAAGGTATTGCTGAGGTACTCATTTATGCGCCGGAAATTGGCTTTTCGGAAATTGATAGAATATTGGTAGGGGAGGGGAGTGGGTGTGCTGTGGGCTGGGTGGTCGCGGAATACGGATAAGAGAAGTGGGGGGGTGGTGGTTGTCAATGGTTGAGAGGACGTGGGGACTAGGGGTAACTGAAGAGTTGCAGGGTTCTGTCGTGAACACTAGGTCGAGTTGTCTGCCCAGATGATTTAGGATATTGCTGACTTGGTAAAGGCTAGAGTCAGTGAGGTTGTCTATTAAGAGACACTCCTTGGTAGTGGAGGGGCTAGAGATATAGTGGGACTCATCGTCAGACAACGACCATTGGAGATGGGGGAGATTGAAATCGCCCAGGACTACAATGTCGTCTTGGGAAGAACTCAGTTCCGTTAAGCAGTCGATTGCAGCAATAGCGAGTTCGTATGCCTCGGTAGCTTGCGAAGGTGGGATGTAGAAGCAAATGATATACAGGGACTTTGAGCGATGTTCAACTTTTATAGCGACATAGTCGAGGTAGGGTGAAGAGGAGAAGGTGATAAGAGAAGATGTTAGTCCGTTTTGGACGGCGAGCAACACGCCTCGGCACGGGGTGTCAGGCAAGGAATGATGGACATCGCCGTCACGAAAAACTGTTAAGGAGGGGGGGAACAGTTCTAGGCTGTTGATACTGGGGATGAGGTTGGTTTCGGTCAGGGCGTATATATCAAAGGGAAAGGAGTGGGTATTGTGTAAGATCGACTGGGTTTTGGAGCGAAGTCCTCTGACATTCTGATAGTATATGGTTAGGGGACAAGAATTGGGAGACCCCATGGAGAGTGGGGTGGGCAGCCGATTAGGGCCGAAAAAGTTTATTATTAGTGGGTTCGCTGCGTGGTGAGCCAGATGCCATTTTCGAGCAAATGTATTGTCGGAGAGCCGAGAGGTCTCTTGTTACTTTAAGAGGGGGAATATTAAAATTTTCGTGGAACTTTATGAACAGGTTACGAAGGCTAGGGAAATCGGTGGGTAGGCCTTCTTGTTGAATGGAGATCTTAACGCTCGTTTTCGTTTTGCCTTCATAGCAAACTGCATCAGATTTACCATGAAGATAAGCTAGATAAATGCGGACGTTGTCGTAGGTCCGATTATTTCGAAGCTTTGAGAGGGCATAGCGGCAATCAGATGTCATAAGGGATTGTTGGGTAATCTTGACGGGGGGCGGCAGAAGGGGATCAAAAACGTGGCGGCGGGGGGGGGGGGGGGTGGGGAAGAGGGGCGAGAGGGTAAGAGATTCGATCTTATGCACGGTTCAATGAAGAAGAAGCTGTAAATGTAAACAATGTTGTTATAAATCGTTTAAAAATATCTGGATTTAAATTGTGCACAACACATTCTTGATTCATATGCGGCGATGGTTAGAATGTACGACTACTCCTAAGCACATTGTAACCAGGAAAGTTCGCGGGCAAAGGGAGAAAAAAAGAAGGAGATATTGACAGTCTGGATACTCTAATGACGTGGAATCACATGATCAATCAGTATTCCAGAATCGTTTGTTTCGGTTTAAGAATGACTGTTTGTGTTTCTTTCTACGTCTGGAGTTCAACGTGAACTGTTTCGCATTCGGGTGTCCCCAAAAGTTTTTAGAGAGGTGAGATGCACTCACCAAAAGTTCAGTAAGTTTATTGGGTCTTTCTTTTGCACAAATTGTTTATAGAGTACTGTATATCTACAAATCTTATATCAATGTTAGTAATAAGGGCTAATGGAAAATGTATGATGCTGATGCAAAACTTATTGTATATTATTTTCCAGCATGGCTTTTAGAATTCAGTTGAGCAACGACTGTGTTAGTACTTAAAGAAATGACAAACAGGAAACGTAACGCCTATGTTCTAATGGCGGAATTGAAAGCCTTATGTTTTCACCGAAATAGGAGATGGATGTTACCTTTTCGGTCAAATATGCTGTCAGATCTCCTGTCGACATGTTACTACGTAATCCAAATCGCCGGTCATTAACGAGTTATTTATTCCATAAATTTGTCGAATAATCTGCGACTCCATAACCTTTGGAGGAATAAAAGTTCGTGCGGGAAGGAAGAGGGCGATGAGTTATTGCTGTAATACATGGCCTGAAAAGTCCCGTGGTTTTCAATAGGTGGTGCTGTGTCGGTTCCGCCAAACCCCACGGTTCACTTAACTAAAAAACCCCCATAACTTCCATCCAGTCTGTATCAACTTTCTGCTAATGCAATCGCATTAAGCACCTGTAAAAGCTTCACGCAATAAAATTCACCAAATGTATTTACCTAAAAGCCCCTGGAAGAGAATTCTTACCTGCATTCATTTATTTAAATTCAAAATTCCTCTTAAAAATTCTGTTCCAAACATCATATCCCTGGAAAAGAAAACTTATCGGTTCATATATCATATAACCATCCCAGCCATGGATAATTATCATTGCTTCGCCTATTCCCAGCCTCATTCATGTGTACAACAAATCCCCCTTCATACACGTTGGCTGGCGACCTACACGCAAGGGACCAAAGCAAATATACGCATCTCGCGTCTTAAACCATAAATTAAATCATACAGCATAGGCAAATGCAAATAGGTATGGTATGCTTACCCTTGGCAGCGATGCTATGAACACCAATTCCCTGTGAATACGCTAAAACCAATTACCACCATATGCATGGACATTGCGGCTATCGTTACAGCTGCAATGCATAGCTTTGACAGTGTTCTACTCGATCCCCCTGTCTTCTTATATTTCGGGATCTGCTTTTCATCAGCAGCGGCAAGAGCAAATAGAAAACCAATTATCATCCAAGGAGATTCGGTTTGTTTGCTTTACCGAATTAGCATCCCATGAAGACACTCTATGCCCTCTTCCTTGTTTAGATTCTTTCCCATTGCTTTGATCCATAGAATAACCAGTGTACACACATACATGTGTACTGTGGTGATTTTCCGTATGAGATCTGTTGGTTACCCCAAAGAGAGACTTTACGTCTCTCTCGGAACAGGATATGCAGCCTTAATTTAAGAGAGCCAATTTCACTGGCTGAATTTCTTTCGGTAACGACTGAATATCGTGGAGTCCTATTACAACCACCGTTCGCGACGGTCGGTTCACTCCCGCTCCCCGGTGCGCACGGGGATGTAGATATTTCAAAGTCGAGAGTCGCATTCAAATACTCAAAAGTCGAGAGTCGCATCCCACAACTTCAAAAATGTATTCGTTTGTACAAGTAAAATTGCCTCCTCAGTTTGCTACCATGAATTTGTTAAAATTAAGAAAGAATTATACGAACCGTAAAACTACGTTGTTAAGTGTGTTTTCTGTTCCGATTTAAAATAAAGTTAGCAAACACCTTCTAATCAGTGCTTTTATTTTTGGATATTTCCGGCGAACTATGTGTTGGAGCTTATACGCAAATTAAATTAAAAATTAAAGACCCAGTTACATCCCACCTGTGTGTTTCATACCCCGTTCCTGGTGAACCTTTTGTGGCGGTGCTCAGTGTTGTATTCGGCGCAACTATCGGTGTATGATGGGGAAGGAGGGAATCAGCACCATGCGCCGGTGCAACATACTTCTCCTCCCCACACTGCCAATAGAAAATGATTATTTCGAGAGGCCCACCTGTCACTAGTTTATGTTTGAAGTTTCATGACATTGCGTCTATTCGTTTACAAGCTACAGTCGTTTGACTGACGCTACTTTCGCATTCGTAAAAAAATGGAAAAAAGGATTATCGGAAAAACTTCTGAACAATCATTGCAATGGCTGCAGAAATGTTATCCCGCATCTGCTGCTTCGAGAACAACAGTTTATCGGTGGTTTAGTGAATTTGAAATGGGTCGTACAAGCACCGAAGACGTACCTCGCGCTGAAAGACCCCAAAATGTTGCGAATACGATAATCGTAAAGTATGTGCATCGAATCGTTTTGAGTGATTGTAAAGTGAAGTTGCGCGAGTTAGCTAAGGCCGTGGACATCTCAAAAGAATGGGCGGAATACATTTTGCACGATCTTTTGAAGATAAAAAAGCTATCGGCTCGACGGGTGCCGCGTTTGCTGACCGTTGACCAAAAACAGCAGCGCGTTGATGATACAACGGCCCGTTTGGCGTTGTTGCAGCGTAATCAAGTGGACTTTTTTCGACGTTTCGTGACGATGGATGAAACCTGGGTCCATTATCATACGCCTGAGTCCAGTAGGCAATCTGCAGAGTGGCTGGAAAGCCATGAAAGCTGATCAAAGAGCCCGAAAGCCCAACGTTCAGCCGGTAATGTTATGACCTCCGTTTTTGGGATGTCCATGAATTAATCTTCGTGGCTCAAGGCTAATAACCTTGCCCGGAAAAACAAAATATTATGGAAAATTTAACAAGCCTCGGGTATGGATCGGATATACGAGGGGGACCACGAGATTTGTTAAATAAGGCCAAGACCGGATCCCGGTTGCAGTGCCGATGATGATGATGATGATGGAATAATCTTCATCGATTACCTGCTTACTTCTGCAGATAAGTATTATGCAACGTTATTGAACAAACTGAAAGACGAAAATTCTCCAGACTTTGGAACAACCCGTCTCAGAAGAGGACGGAAGTCGGAATTCGCAGTGGATAAGCAGATGGGATATTGTATCTTAAGTCGCAAAGATTACAATGAATCAAAGTCTCGTGCCATTGGAATAACTTGTCTCAGAAGAGAACAGAAGTCGGGATTCGCAGTGGATAATCAAAAGCGACCACGTGACGTTTCTAATAGATACACAGACAGTACACAAATGAATTATGAAGAACAACAGCGAAAGAAAACCGAATAAACAAAGCATCAGAGCCACATACGATTGTAAAAACATAGCAATTTCAAATCAGTCGGGTGTACTTGAGTTTAGAAATCGAATTCGTACACGCGGCAGTGACCTGATGTGTTGAGCATTGGTCCAATCTTTCAGCGATTTTAACCGTCATAACGTCGGTTCCACTCGCACGCTCTTCACTATCGTAGTAAACGCTATAACCATTATAGATGGTATGCCCTTTTAGTAGCTGCCCCACTTGATCCCATCCAAATCCAGGTCGCATTTTCCAGCGATGAATATTACCGCACTCACTCCGAAAACTCACTACAGATTAGATATCATTCGAGAGTACCTATGTTCGAGGCTCGCCACAGAGGTATGAAAAAAGGAGATAAAGATAGGGGTTTTTCTCACTCTGCACTTCACTCGCCTATAGATTATCCTTTGAATCGCATTTTTAAAATGGAATCCACAGGAACTATCATCATTATCATCATCGGCACTACAACCGGGATCCGGTCTTGGCCTTATTTAGCAAGTCTCTCCACCGGCATTCGATCCATATCCGAGACTTGTTAAATTGTGTATAATAATTCGTTCCGGGAAAGGTTATTAGCCTTGCGCCATACCACAGGAACTATAGTCCATCTTAATACCTACAATGGGTTGCAAAAACTTAGATCCGATGGTAGGGATTTCGAGACAGCAGCACATGTGCTGTTTCGTCGGAGCTTGAACTTATTAAGTACGATCGCATAATTCATTGTTATTTTATAATTTTTGAGATTCATCTTTACCTTTACCCCAATTGCTTTAATTGCTTTAAAAATTTTGCCGATTCAAGTTCAAAGCTGGTTAGGAAAATACTTAAAATTACACGTCTCTAATGGACTTTGCAGATGCCATTATCTGAAGAAGGAATCTGGATATAAGTTGCGTTTGGATTAATTTTTTATACTTTGTTAGTTTTTTGGGCCGTCATTCTTTGGCTATTCTATTATTTTAAGATTCTGTTATTTTTCGAGAAGCGTCAAATGTAGTATCATGAGTGTTATACTTTCCAAACTGATGTCTAAAACAAAACGAATGTTTTGGGGTGTTTTCATACATTTTGTTTGTACACAGACGTCTGTGATCCGTCGAACATGCACTTGCAATGTTTTAGACACTGGTGTGTTTAAACACTAATTTTAACTTTCATTTTATTATTACATCAGCAATGGACACTGTGATAATACTTAAAAAAAAAAAACTTGAAAATACAATAAATTTTATTATTTATTATTTAACTTACAACCAGGTTACAAAGTTGGTGGAATACATACCTGCAAAAAGAAGAAAAACAATATTAGTACATTATAAAAAAATTAGTATTAAATATATGTGCATTTCTTATTTATATCGTTTATTGTCCCCCGCTTAGTAGAAAGCTTGACGTGGTGCGGGGCCTTAAACTACAATGAAGCACTCAGGGTATGCTGACGGAAGCATACACTTCCAGTAGGGCCACCCATGTCAGACAGGCTAGCGAGGAGTAACACACAAAGATCTACCACCCCTAATCCAGGGTGTTACCCGTCGCCGTGCCCAGTCGATGGTTAGCAGCCAGGGGTATACCGGCTGTATTATAACGGCGCCTCTCTGACACCGGGTCGAATCAGAACCGTAAGCAGACCTTACCATATCACAGAGGGGCTCTGATGTGGCCGACTATCTGAAACCACAATACGCGTGGGAACAAAAATGAATAATCAATATACAAAAAACAATCTCACGAAAAACCCAGTAGGCGTAAGTGTGATGAGCCGACACTACCATAAGGGAACAAATCATCAATAAAACACCGACTCGGCAAAAAGAAGACGTAGGGAAAAACGGAAAAAGCGGGATATACGCGTCGGGACGTGGGATGTTCGGACGTTATATAAAGCAGGCGCGATACAGACGGTCGTAGAAAACGCAAAACAATATAAAATGGACATCGTCGGGCTTCAGAAAGCCCGACTCCCACATCAGCTAATCGAAACCAACGGGTTTACACTGTGTGTGTGGAGGTACTGTGGCGGTTCCGCCAAACCCCACTGACTACTTACCTAAAGAACCCCCATCCCTACAACCCAGTCTGCATAAGCTTTCGCTAATGCAATCGCATTAGCACCTTAAATGCCTCACACATCAAATTGATCAGGTTCATTATATAAAATCCCCTAGAAGATAATTCTTACCTGCACGCATAACTTCGCATTTAAAATCTCCTACAAGAATTCTCTCCAAGCTTATCATAAATTCCCTGAAAGAAAATTCATCGGTTCAAATATAATACCGCATAATCAGGGAATCCTACTCTTGAGTTGGCTAATCCCAGCCTCAACATGTATACAACAAATCCCTTTTCATACACATTGGCTGGCGCCCTTTTCTCCTAACAATAAACAACCCAAGCAGCTGCATGTAATTAGCGCAATCAATGCTGGAGCAAATTTACCTAACTCGCACCATGTGCAAACAAAACAACGCTGTCCTTCACAGATTTTCCGGCGATACCATAAACAATTCACATCGTTTGCGGTATCTCTAATACAATGCCCTGTAAATAAGGTAGAATCAATTAGCACCATGTGCATGGGCATTGCGGCTATCGTTACAGCTGCAATGCATAGCTTAGACAATGATCTACCCGATCTCTTTCCCTTCCCATATTTCTGGAACTGTTTCTCATGACTAGCGGCATTGAACAAACAGAAACCCCATTTAGCACGCAATGAGATTCGACTTGTTTACTTAGCCGAACTCACATTTCATTGATGCACATCATTCCTTTTCTGGTTTTCAAATTCGTTCCCATGGCCTTGTGTATGAAAAAACAAATGTGATCTTCACTCACACATATACATACATTGCCAAGTCTTTCTTCCTTGTTTTCACCACGAGAGAAACACTTTCTCTCTCGGGAAAACTCACCCCATGAGCGAGTCGGCACACCACGAGCCGTTTGTCATTGAGTCGTATTACATGCCCCGACCATCACGGTCGTTGCTGCTCCCGCTCTCCGCCGCGCGGCGGAGAAACGTCGAATAAGTAGCTACAGCTGCGGTATGTCAAAATTAACAAAGTGAGTTTGTTATCAATAAGTTTGCTGTGAGTTTTCATTTCCTTTTTTTGGAGCGCTTTTGGTCAATTTGTCCCTTAAACAAAATTAATAAGTAAAAAACAGAACAAAAGGGAAATAAACTAAAAATTAACTAAGAACAACTTGCGTTTTTACTTACTCCTGGTGTGGACGTTGCGTCGTCGAGATCTGTTTGTGTTTTTTTCCAGTTTACTTTCCCGCGGAACTTTGTCTTTGTGATGCTGGTGGAAGGGAGTGAACCGAGCGCCCATGCGAGTTCCCACTGTACCGATACACATAACCTCGGGACTGGCTTCATCATAAGCAAGAAGATTACGCCCCATGTAAAAGATGTGCAATTTATTAATGACCGAATGTCGGTGCTAAAAATATAGGGACCATGGTACAATTATGTATTTATAAACCTTCACGCCCCAACAGAATCTACGGTCGAAGAAACGAAGGACACATTCTACGAGGCCCTAGAGGAAGTATTTGATGGGATCTCATCATTCGATGTTAAAATCCTCCTCGGGGACCGCAATGTGAAAATTGGAAAGGAAGACATCTTCCAACCAACTATAGGTAAAGAGAGCCTGCACCACGTTTCAAATGATAATGGAATTCGAATTATCACGTTCACAGCGTCCAAAGATCTGGTAGTGAAAAGCACGATGTTCAAGCACAAGCAAATTCATAAAGCCGCTTGGATATCACCCGACGGCGTAACG
Source organism: Microdon myrmicae (assembly GCA_963931805.1). Classification (NCBI taxonomy): domain Eukaryota; kingdom Metazoa; phylum Arthropoda; class Insecta; order Diptera; family Syrphidae; genus Microdon; species Microdon myrmicae. The sequence continues at coordinate 96,472,762 of OZ007496.1, forward strand.
CGTTACCAAATAGACCACATCTTCATAGACAAAAGGCACCACTCGAATATCCTTGACGTAAGATCATATAGAGGAGCAGATTGCGACTCCGATCATCTTCTAGTGATGGAAGCAGTATTTTGATAACCTGCTCAATGTGCGCATCCATCAACCACACATAAACGCACCAGACGTACATACAGCCGATCCTCAGATCCCAGAGCCATCTTTCAACGAAGTTGTAAACGCAATAAACTGATTGAAAAACAACAAGGCTCCCGGAGCCGACTACATACCGGCAGAGCTTGTGAAGCACGGAGGGGAAGCAACCACTCGAAAGATCCTCCAACTGATTAAAACAATATGGGATAAGGAAGTCATTCCGGAAGAATGGAAAACCTCAATAGTCGTCCCCATTTTCAAAAAAGGTGACAGATCTGACTACGAAAATTACAGAGGAATATCATTGCTCCCAACCACATACAAAATACTAACAAATGTCATACTGGCGAGAATCACACCGTACGCAGAAGAAATATTGGGAGACTACCAATGCGGATTCCGTAGGAACCGGTCAACAAGCGACCAAATATGCACAATAAGACAACTACCGGAAAAGAAGTGGGAATACGGAGAGACGGTTCACCAACTGTTCGTCGACTTAAAAAAGCCTACGACTCAGTCGCAAGGCAAAGACTCTACCATATTGTAGTTGAGCTGAGAATCCCGAACAAATATGCCGCCCTCATACAAAATTTGCATGAACGGAAATAAAGGGTGAATTGGAATAGAAAACCACCTCTCAGAACCATTTGAAATCCGGGACGGACTGAAAAAGGGCGATGACCTCTCATTATGTCTTTTTAACCTTGTATGTCATCAGAAAAGTACAAGACGACAACATGGCCGGATCGTCCCTGAGCGGGGTCACACAAGTACTCGCATATGCGGATGACATCGCCGTTTTGGGCGATAATCTAGAAACTGTAAGTAAAAACAGTGAAATCATCATGCAAGCGGTAGAAGAGGTGGGCCTAGAAATAAATGAAGACAAAACAAAATACATGATTACGGCGAGAGCAAGTGGAACTCAGAGAACACACATAAACATCAGGGGCAAGATATTTGAAAATGTCAAAGAATTTAAATACCTGGGAACAATACTGACGGCCAGGAATGAAATGTCGAAGGAAATTAACAAAAGACTACACTCCGGCAAACGCTAGTTGGCAGGCAGTCAGTAAACTGCTGAAATCCAAACTACTATCAGGTAATATAAAGCTCCGTGTCTATAGAACCATTATCATGCCGATTATTCTATACGGATGCGAAACATGGGCTCTCACAAAACGGGAAGAATACAAATTGCGCGTATTCGAGAATAAAGTTTTAAGGGGTATCTTTGGCGGCAAATATGACGAGGAGGCAGGACAATGGAGGAAACTCCACAACCACGAATTGGAAGAGCTATACCGCAAACCTACAATAGTGAGAGTAATCAAGTCGCGAAGATTAAGATGGGACGGACACGTGGCGCGAATGGGCAACGATAGGGCCGTGCATAGAATTCTTGACGGTAAGCCAACGGGGAAGAGACCGACAGGCCGGCCGCAACGGAGATGGGAGGACAATGTTAGGTTGGACCTCGAGGATATCGGATTGGATGGTCAAGCGTGGCAGGGGGTTGCACGGGACAGGAAACAATGGCGGGGTCGAGTCGGTGAGGTCATGAACTTTCGGGTTCCTACAGGCCAATAAGTAGAATAGACATAGAATAGTCACCTGTGATGAAAAGTGAATTCTGTATCATCATCATCGGCACTACAACGGGGAACCGGTCTTGGCCTTATTTAGCAAGTCCTGAGGCTTGTTAAATTTTCCATAATAATTTATTTTTACGGGCAAGGTCATCAGTCTTCTATATAATAACCGTAAAAGATCTGGACAGTCGTTGGATGTGGGTGAAAAACCAAAACACACCCTCAAGCCCGATCTTCACCCAAAAAAGGTTATGGCTACAATTTGGTGGACATCGAAAGGACCAATCCAATTTTCATTTCTTTCACCAGCAGATCGTTCGTCAATAGACACGGTCCGACCCGTTTACACGACAATGCTAGAGCCACAAGTAACAGTGCAAAAACTGCTCCTGATATTTCCCCAATGGACTACCATCTTTTCCGCAATCTGGATTCATTTTGCCGGTAGAAGTATGACTGCCAACTTATGGCCCGGTTTCTTCAATCCCCAATAAATGTTCCACTGCGAGAGTAAGAAGTTGTTCTCCAACGATGTTTCGCCGAAAGAAATGTTCACCAGTTAGGAAAGATTGAATAATTAACACTGTTTAATTTGTTTAACCTGGTTTTTATTTGTTCTTTTTTATTTCGAATATACTCTTATAATAAATTATCACTAGATTAAATGTAGGGACTTGTATTTGTATATACACAGGAAGGGATACAAGGCGTGTCTGCTCGCGATAGTGATTGAATAGCGACTGACTGGAATTAGGGATGGAAATTGGGATATCTGCTTTTACACAACGATCAGCCGATGGTAATCGTGCTCTCTTGTGCATGCTTCAATTCCCCACGCTCATCGAGGTGGATAAGTACTTGCGTACTCGTTCGACGTCGATGAACGTAGAAAGGATGAAAAAATCAAAAGGAAAGCACAATAACTCAGGGTTGATCTGGCTTGGTGTGTGTGTGTGTGTGTGTTAATGCAGCGTCTGAGACTGATCCACTGACTTAGTCTGGTGATCGTGGTGATCTCAGAGTGCATCGAACTATGGAAAGACAGAATTGTGGAGGAGAGGAAAATGAAGTTTGCGCTATTCACCTGTAAAATGAGATCGTTGATCCCAAGCGAATGGATGATCCGAAGAAAAGCCGAAGTGACGCCAAATTGGCTAGGGTAATTTATCATGAGAACTAATTAAATATTTTGATAAATTCCCCAGCGGTGGCATGAATGTGCAACAGTGTCGTCTGCTTCGACTTGATGCTAACGGACATGATGTGATTTCCGATGGAAATCTCATGGGCTAGCAAAAATGGAGTTGCCGTATGGCAAAAAGGTAGCTGAATTCAATTATGCATTATCTGAATAGAAGAATGAATTCAGCTATGCGTCCATTTGGGAAATATGATATTTCAGGTGAATAGCATGAACGGTGGGATAGGGGGTGATGTGACGCGCTGTTAGCGATTGAAATATGGCGAAAATTGTGGGTTCGTTCTCCATGTAATATAGAGAACCCCGATAGTACCACCCCCCCCCCCCCCCCCCCATTCACGGAGTCACGAAAGAAAGGCAGAGGTGCGGGGGAGTTTGGAGTGGAAGGTTGAAGGAGAGATAGGTGCTTAGTGGGTTAGGGGGTTAGAACGGACGAAACGTTTTTTAGAACCGTGCCTGGTCACGGGCGATGCTCTAACCTTACGAAGAAAGTCGCGGAGGTGGCCCACATCCTGCAACTGGTTGTGTGGCGTTTCACCGTCCACGAAAAGTTCACCTGGCAGTAGGAGGTTGGTATCGTAGGTGAGTTCGCAGCGGAAGCACCTAGGTCCTCCTTAAAACTGGTCCTCGGGCCGAGGAGTACGGTAGGAAGGGCGTCAAACCATTTTGTGTCGTTATGGCACATGAGGGAAGCCTTGAGAGACCGATACCAGCGTTCGATAATCCCGTTGGATTCTGGGTGATAAGCCGTCGTGCGGCTTCGTTGGCAGCCGAGGAGATCCATCAGCTGCCTGAAGATCGTTGCTTCAAAATTCGGTCTGAAGTAATGGTGGTGGGTACGCCGAAACGTGTGACCCAGGTCGAATAGAAGACTTTGGCGACTGATTCAGCAGTTACTGCTCTGAAGGGAGTCACCCCTGGCCATCGTGTGTAGCGATCCACCATAGTGAGAATGTAGGAAAATCTCCTTGATGGAGTAAGCACATAGTGGGAATGTCAACATGGACATAGGCGAAGCGTGCCGTGGGAAGCTTAAATTGTCCAGGTTCTAATACATTATGCCGCGCTACTTTGCAGCGCGGTCTTTGCTCATTCGGGGCCAAATGAATTTTTTACGGACGGCAGCAGCGGTCGCACGGCCGCTGGGGTGGGCTGGGTCGTGGTAGATCTGGAACACGCCCCTACGAATCTTCTCGGGAATGTAGGGTCTGGCAGTTCCAGTTGAAACATTTCACCAGATTTCGTCCAAGGGATCGCGGAGGGTAATTTTGCGCAGCTTGAGTGCTGTATCAGCAGTTAAAAGTGATTCGAGATGGCTGTCCTCCTGTTGGGCCAGGGCTAGATCGACGTTGTTCAAGGTGGCGCGCAAGTGAATCGTATCGATTCGAGAAAAGGCGTCCGCCGTGACGTTTTGTTTACTAGAGATATGTATGATCTCGGTAGTATACTGGCCGATGAGGTCGAGTTGACGCTCTTGTCGGGGGAAAGCGGTTCCCGACTTTTTCCGGAACGTGCATTATCTGCATAGAAGAATGTATTCAGCTATGCGTCCATTTGGGAAATATGATATTCCAGGTGAATAGCATGAACGGTGGGATAGGGGTTGATGTGACGCCCTGTTAGCGGACGAAATAAGGCGAAAATTGTGGTTGAAATTGTGGGTTGGTTCTCCATGTAATATAGAGAACCCCCACAAAAGGTCTTCTGGAAGCGAGCAGAGGTCTAAAAGCCTTTGAAGATTTCATTGCCTCAAAAAGTCAGCACTTCTACGAAAAAGGTAGAGTTGCTCTGCATAACAGCTGTAATTTGCTATCTATTAATAAGAGCCACGGTTTCCGACCTCTGTTTGAATTTCTCTAATTTGTGATACAATTGACTTTGCAGTTTAAAGTTGTATTGTTAGTGTTCAATTGACGTACATTCATTAACAAGGATCTGAAGTTTCCAATACTGTCTCCCGAAAAAGGTTCAGAAGGCCAACGGGCACAAGAATTGGAAATTTGTTTGTCAATTAATTATGACGATTCCTTCGACAAACGAAGAATTGTAAAAGACTTTTTCAAAACTGATATACAAATTTTGTATATTAATAACAATGCATTTTGAAATTGTTTTCAAGATTTGTCAATGGCAAAACGTCGATCAAGGTTATAATTTTATCATGATGAAGTTACGAACGGCCAATGTTCAAAAATGATTAAAAATCACTATCGAAATTAGCAACTTTAAAAGAGCTCACCCTTTATTGTGATTGAAATTAAATCAGTGGATTCCCGTCGGTGACAGGAATTGCGGATCTTTCAAACCACATTGTATACAGATCTTTCATACTTAAATATAACGACGCCGGAATAAATTTCAGCCTAGCCGAAAGCCTTAGTTGCTAGCGCTATTAGATTTAAATTATTATGTAATTTACTTACATTGTAATAAATAAATAAATTTAAAAAAAAATTTCAGCCCGAGATCTAAATTATTCCAGGTTTTATTTAAATACAAAATTGTTACATCTCCATTGAAAAAACCCCAAGGTTATGCACGTATTCTCAAAATAATTATTTGCCTTTCCGTGTTTATTCTAATATTTACCATTTTAAATAAAATTACGATCATATTTATAAATAAAAAATTATCAAATAAAAGCATTATTAATTTTTGCAAAGGCGGCAATGACACAGTTTGCTAAAAACAAGACATCTATGATGATTACTTGATGGAGAAGCTCATTAGTTGATAGCCTTGTCTCTGTAGTATAACTTATGAGACACCCCACGAGATAAACAACAAATGTGCGATTTATCTACAGAGTATTGAATCATGACAGAGTATTCGTAAACAACCACCGTGTGTGTTTAAACTTTAGAGTAATCCACTCACAAAAATACAAGAATACCACGTCATCTCATCACCGCTTTCGTGCGAGTTGTCTATAATTCGTAGGTGTGTCCCGAGGTAGAAATTTGTGATTAATTATAAAACTACCTCAACAAATAAAAGCAAGCCTTGGTTTTGAGAAATCCCTTAATGTTGTTATTGTTTTTCTCAACTATTTAGTATTTATTTATTTCTTGAGTTTAACAAATTGAGATATGAGTAATATTGTTTCAATAGAAGAAACAAAATATTCTTACTGATTATTGTTTGATTTGTTTCCCATTGTAACTTAATGAATCGCATTCCTTGTGAAGCAGCCCAATCAGTCGTTTCGATTATTAAGACGCAGAAAGCAAATCATTGACGAACATTGTACGATATCAATAAAATGCCAATCGTTTGAGATAATTTAGAATTCAATTTTCTAGTCATTTCAGATGTCCCCACCCAGCACACTGGGAACTTATAGATAAAGACAAACATTCCAAATTAAAAGTTGACGCAAATCGCTCTTTCCAGTTTATTTGCTGTCTAAATTAGATAGTTGATCGCATGAGAGGGGTTTTCTCAACTATCGTGCGTATGTAGAAGGTGGAAGAATTGAAGGTTCTAGTTGAATGTATTAAAACGCTATGCAATGTATAATTTCTTTGCAATATCTACTGGTACATTAAAGTCACGCTCATTTGCTTCGAGGCATGGAATAATAAACCTACGGGTGTAACTTTATTGAAAAGTGTTTTTCTTCTTTTTTTTCAGGGACAAAGTAAATGGACTATGTGATTCTCTTAAATTCACCCAAAGTGCAATGCGATCGAAAGAAAAGGAGGAAGGGAGTTATCAATGTACAATATACAAAACTCATATTCGTACAACCCCATGTTAAAGAGAAAAGCATTAATTGTCACGTAACAAAAAGGAAATATTTTACAAAACCCCGTAATTTCCAATTAGAATTCATGAATATAAGAAAATAAAATGAAACACACAAATTTAGTTTGTTAATTTAATAAAATTACCACTTTTTGTTATTTCACATTAACAAAATCTGTGGCGGTGCCGCCAAACCCCACGGTACGTTTACCTAAAAACCCCCATAACCTCATCCCAAGTCGCATAAGTTTTGCTAATGCAATCGCATTAAGCACCTGAATATGCTTCACGCATTAATTAGATCAAATCTATAATCTTAAAGTCCTTGTAAAGAAAACTTACTTTTCATGTATCACTTCGCATACGATTTTCCGTAAGATTTCTTTCTTTGCCTATCTGGAATTCCAAACCAATTCGGCACCTTGGGTACCAGATAAATTCCTGTAAACAAAATGATTCGATTTGCATACAATGTAACCCTCATGACAGGGACCATAAATATTGCGCCGTCTATTTTCCAACTTCGCCATGTGTACGATAAATTCCTTTACGTACACATTGGCCGGCGACCTTTTTCTCCCAGCTATAAAATTTCCTAACTCGCACTAGTGCAAACAGAAGAACACTGTTCCTACATAGGTTTCCTGTGATACCATAAACAGTTCATATCGTTGGTGGTATCCGAAAAACCACTTTTCATTTAATGAGCGGCTGCTATTTATTTAACCGACCCTCATTACCGGACGATGCATAAGCAAACCCATTAGCATCCGACAAGTTCGGTTTTATTTGCTTTACCGAAATCGTATCCTATGAATGCACTTTTTCCCCTTTCTATGTTCTAGGTTTGTTCTCATCCATGAAAGAACCATGCACATACACCACCGCACTGAAAGAGTGCATTTCTGTGGCGGCCACACCCTTAAGAGAAAAGTTTTTCTCTCTCTTCCCTTTTCTTAACCCTAATCTAGGGTGGCATTCATTCAGAGTTCTATCCTCGGTGAGTCGTGTTTCAATCTTCCAAGCGGTCGGGTCGCCGCCATCCACCGTACCGGCGCCGGTAGGGTGGCTTCTCTAGGAATCATCTTTCGTCCCCAGTTTTCCGCCCTCGTTAGTGACTAACGTTTAGTATCCAGTCGCGAAATGTGTGTGTAAAGAGCTTCTCGTTCTATGCCATTCACGTCATTCATGATATTATAAAAAAACTAATCTAAATTCAAATATTAAAAAAATTAAAACCTTATATGAACCTTACACAAAAAAAATGTATTCTCATTCGTATATTTATTTGCAACCTCAATAAACAGTGTTATAATAAAACAAATCTTAACAAACCAAATTGTGTGTTTTACTTTGCTCAGTGTGGAGGGTGTGTTGTGGAGGTTTTCTTGCTTTGTTTTTTTGGGAACAGTTTACGCGGCGAACAATTTATGATGGTGGAGGAAGTGAACGGGGTGTCCGTGTTACGCACAATACTTCCTCCCCACAAATTCGTATTCGCACACATAATTCATTTGATAAAATAATACAAAAAACAGTTTTAAATCTGTTTTAAAAGGCAGTTGAACCACTCATTTTTTTGTTAAATTTTGGGGAAATTTTCTCCTATCCCGTCCTCAAACACGTTTTCAAGTCGTTGGTGTTTCCAATATCATAATACTTCAAACGTTTTTTTTTTTTAAATTGACCAGAAATTTTCTATAGGACTTATGTCCGGGTTTTGAGGGGGAGTTTTTATATATTTTGGGCAGTTAAACAATATCCAAAGCCGAGTATTCAACGCTAAATGCTTGTTGAGAAACAAAGTCTCGTTCACGACTTAATTTTCTCGCAGTTTCATGCAATTCATTTTTTATATACTTCTCCCATGTGACGGGGGGGGGGGGGGGGGGGCTATAGCGTCGACATGGCGCCCCGAGATGCCACCCAATAACCGTTGCAGTTCTTCTTGAACAGTTGCAGGCTGTAACGTTCCGGAAACACTCGCGCGGGGATGGGGTTACATAGCTTTCCCGCTCTATAACAGAACGAGGTTTAATACAGGGATGTTGGCGCCGTCGGGAGATGAACCGTAAATTGGTGCGATCCGTCGAATTGTTTCGTGGAGCGTATGTTAACCGAATTGCGTGGAACAACACCACGAATCTCCGAAGAGCAGAACCCGTGATAATATCTCTAAAACAGACAGAGGGCGGCTACACGCCTTCGATGTGATAGCAACTGCAGTCGGGACGTCAGTGCTGAGTCCCCGATCAGGCGGATCGCTCGTCTCTATATCCTCTCAAGTATGTCGAGAGTATGTTTAGGAGCCGAGCTCCAAACATGAGAGCAATATTCGAGAGGGGGTCTAATTTGGGATTTTTACAGGAGAAGAAGTTGAGCCGGAGTAAAATATTTCTTGGCTTTAAAAAGGTAGCTCTATTTTCCTGAGGCTGACCTGACGATGTTCGACACTTGTTTATGCCACGATGCATTCCCACAGACCGTGATGCCGAGCAATTTCATGCTCTCCCCAGATTCGAGGGCATGGCCATCATGCCAAGATCAGCTGTAGAATCGATGATCGACTTTTCTTTGTGAATGTTGTATATTGTGTTTTCGTTGCATTGAAGTCGACGAGATTGGTCTTTCCCCACTCCGGGAGCTTATCCAGATCCCGATTCAGGGAGTCGATCTGGCTACATCTCAGCTGGTGCGATGTTGATGCACTAATCGAAAAAGAGGAAACAAGCGTATTATCATCCGTAAATATGAACATATTGTTATCCGATGATTCCAAAAAATCATTTATGTGAAACAAAAACAAGGTTAGGTGCAAAACAGAACCATAAGACACACCGGAATTAACAGGATATAGATCCGAAGACACGGCATCTACAGCAACCCGGGTCGATAGATTTTCGAAGAAGCTCTTCGTCCAGTAGATCTCCAGTTGCTGGGAAAGTCCGTATGAACGAAGTTTGCCCACCAATGCCCCACGTCAGACGCGGTCAAAAGCCCCGAGGATATCCAATGCGACCACCGCTGATTTACCATGCCCCTCAATCGCAGATGTCTATATATCGGCTATAAGGGTCATCAGGTCTCCCGTGGACCGCCTGCCACGGAACCCCTATTGACGATCATTCAGAAGTCCGCCGCCCTCCAAATATTTAATTAACTTGCTATTGATGACCTTTGTCCATCACCTTAGATGACATAGACGGTAATGCTATCGGCTGGTAATTTGTTTGTGGTAATTTGTTTGTGGTGTTTTTTTGTTGAGTTTAGCTACCTTTTTGCCATACGGCAACCCCATTTCGCTAACCCATGAGATTTCCACCGGAAATCGCATCATGACGGTTAGCAACGGCATAGTCTGATCAAACGACGCGGTTGCTTAATCATGCGACCGCTGGGGAAATTATCAAAGCATTTAAGTTAGTTCCCATGATCAGATTTCCCTAGCCAAGTCGGCGTCCTTTTCACTTTCTCCAGACACTCCATTCGCTGGGGATCAATGCTCTTTTCACAGGTGAATAGCAGTTTATCACAACTGATATACAAACTGTTCACTTTTATACCAGTCACCCATATAATGTTCCATCTCATAATATTCACTCTTATCCGTTTACTCTTATACTGATTACATTTATGCGAGTTACTCGTGTACTATTAACGCATATTCCATTCACTTTAGTGCCATTAATTAGTTAACTTTTTACTTTTATACTATTCACCCTTAACTGCTTTATACTACTCCTTAGGCTATTTACTCATGTACAATTAACTCCTATTCCATTCACTTTTGCACCATTGGTATATTTTTCTCGTACTGTTCATTCTTATACTAGGAGGGTGAATCAAATATAAACAGTAATTTATTTTTATACATTTATTGAATAATATTACACACTAACTATACTATCAACATTTTTCAATATAGTCTATAGTGTAGTCTACACACTTTTGCCACCGATTTGGAAGATTTAATATCCCTTGTTCGTAGAGAGATTTAGGGTGAATTGTTAGCCAATTGCGCACGTGCTCCTCGACTTCAAGGGTGCGAATAAACTAGTGACAGGGAGACAAATCTATAGGGAGGGTGTTCGGGGGTTTCCGAACCCATTCCAATGTATTCCTCGGTGTGCGGCCTGGCACCTGAAGAAGGATGACATCTCGACTGAACATACCTCGTCTTTTGTTTTGATATGCGACTTTTGCCGACGAGTTAAGCGGCGATCACTTTCAATGAGCTTTAGAACGACACGGTTGTTGTCACTTTTAAATTCTCTGGCCCACGTATACACACGATTCTGTGTCATCACCAAAGTGTGCCTTCAATCGAGAAACAATTTCCGAGGGTTTAAAGTCTTCATTAGAACAAATTTTTATAATAATCCGTTGCGCAACAGACGTATGTACCTCTTGCTCACTCATGTCTGTACTGACTACAAAGTCGAGCGCGACTGCTGGCCAAGCCGATTCCCCTACTCTTCATACCCCAAATAACAGCTACACACAAGATTATCTAGCTCGCAACTTGTTGCTAAGCAAAAAAGTAAAATTACCGTTTATATTTGATTCAGCCTCGTATATCCGCGCTCGAATATTGAGAACATGCCCCCGACTTACTTCAGAGGATACAGGCGATCCGCCTGATCGATAACACTGCGCTGGCATCGGCACTGCAGTCGGTATCACATTGAATGCTAATGGCGGCCTTTGTCTGTTTTACAGATATTGCCACGGGATCTGTTCTTCGGACATTCGTTGTATTACTCCGCAAAATTTGGTTTATAATGGAATTTTTATAGGTATGCGCATATAACTGTTTTTTAACCGCTATATTCGAGATTTATTTTCAAATTTAATTCAAAATAAGTAACATTAAAAAGTTTGCGAGAAATTACCGTTCATTTCATTTTTCATTTTTAAAATATTTTTTATTTTCTCTTTATATTCTTAGTTTCTAAATTAAAGGCTAGACAAAAATGCTTAAATTCTAGCTTAATTATCTTATATAATAACTTACTGGTCCTTCGCAGACGCTCTAAGCTAAACATTACTTAACATTTGTATAATTTACCTTTCGGCGACAGAACTTTGTGACAGTACTTAAAATTATTTGAAAGACAAAGAAAAATTTGAAAAACTTTGTCTTTTTTTTCTTAAAATTTAACTTACTTAACTTACCTATTTTTTTTTTATTTATTTATTTATTTATTTTTTTTTTTAAATTTTTAATTTTATGTAAAAGTACTTAACTTAACTTAACTAAAATCTTATATTACCCTAATTCTAGAAAAGCTAAGTCTATGTAAGCTAGCTGATGATAGTGTGATTCTATACCGACTTTGGTATCCAGGTCTTTATATGCCATTCAACCACCAGAACTGTTGACGCTGTCTAATACTATCGTCCCGGTCTCTGTGGGAGATAGCCCTACTGAAGCGCAGGACCTCTTCTTCGGTGCGCGTTACTTCCCGGTCGTAGCACAATCGCCCGTCTACGGATGATCTACTTACATGATACATCAATTTCCAGTCCTGCAGTAGGACTCTAAACATTACTTCAAATAATTCCAGGGAGCCACATTTTTCAACGCTGTGAATGGCGTCATTTATCGTGGAGTAATTGCTGCTCAAATTGCGTATAAAACATTTTTGTGGGGGGGTGGGAGCAAACACACATGGCAAAGTCTCTGATTGCTTTCAACCCGGCGAAGGCCAGGACGATCCTTGTCCCTGTTCAATACAAGTTGACATGCAGTCTCCACGTGACACCCCCGGATAGCTACTTTGACACCCGCGAAGTAGTGAACCAATGCATGCAGCGTCATCCCGAGAAAGGTTGGCGCAAGGCTAATAACCTTGCCCGTAAAAACAAATTAGTATGGAAAATGTAACAAGCCTCGGATATGGACCGGATACACGACGACGACCACGGAAACGAAAATGGCTAAACGATTTACGAATTTTCTCATGGAACGTCCGCTCACTATACAGAAGTCGAGCTACACAGCAGCTAGCCGATGCCCTGTCCGAATATAAGGCTGACATAACAGCATTACAAGAAATAAGATGGACGAGGAGTGGTGTTAATCAAAGAAACGAGTACGACATTTATTACAGCTGTCATGCAAAACACCATGCGCTCGGGGGTAGGCTTTCTAGTCAGCAAAAAACTGAAGCTTGCCATTATCGGCTTTAAGCAATAAACGAAAGGCTATGCACTCTTCGCGTTCGAGGCAAGTTTAAAAACATAAGCCTCATAAACGTTCACGGACCTACAGACGAGTCCCCTGACGACGAAAAAGAAGAATACTACGAGAACGTCAAACGGGCCCTCAATGTCTGCCCAAGATACGAAATGCCAATCGTTCTTGGTGATTTGAATGCCAAAATAGGTCGGGAGCCGGTTTTCAGCCACTACACAGGTTCCCATAGTTTGCATGAGAACACTAATGACAACGGGCTAGGAGTCATCGAACTGGCAGCATCGAAAAACTTGGTTGTTGCAAGTACCAGGTTTCCGCGTAAAGATATCCACAAAGCCGCCTGGGTATCTACTGATGGAGCCACTCGCAACCAAATTGACCACGTGTTGGTAGATCGCCGTCTTTCCTCGAGCCTGATGACGGAACGAACGTACCGAGGTGCCAACGACGACTCGGATCACTATCTTGTTGGTATAGTTTTCCGAGCGCGGATTGCCTTACGGAGACGTATTGCATCCGCGGATCAGGTTCGAATCAACACGGCTGCCTTACGCAATGAGAATACCAGTAACACCTTTGGTCATGCGCTAGGACTCGCCCTAGAAGAGATTCACGGAGGGAGAGTAAGTCCGGGTCCAGCATGCCGGGCGTGGAAGAGAAATGCACACGTCTTAAGAATACTGTCATAGTACTGCCAACTCCATATTAGGCAGTAGTCGTAGAGATCGGAGCGACTGGTTTGATGATGAGTGCAAACTAGCGACTGAACGTAAGAATGCTGCATACCGGGCAAGGCAGCAGTCTCGTAGGACAATACAAGGAGCTCAGAAGATCTGAAAAAAGACTTCACAGACAAAAGAAAAGTGCCTGGGAAAAAAACGTTGTCTGTGAAATAGAGAAAAGTAGAGAGCGAGGTCCTCACTACGCGCCGAAGTTCTACCAAATAATCCGCAGTATGACGCGGTACACAGCATGCTGCACTTACTGCAAGGATAAAGAGGGTAATTTGATCACCGATACTGGAGGCATTCTGGAGCGATGGGAAGTGCACTTCAATGAATTGCTAAATTGTCAGTTCACAGAAGAATTGGAGGCTCCACCAATGGCAAGATCACGACCAAATGCTGCCGCCACCAAACATTGAGGAAACATTAAAAGCCATAAGACAGCTCAAATCAAATAAACCCCGGGAGCTGATGGCATGCCAGATAAGCTGATCAAACAAGGAGGGACAGCGTTACATCACGCAATTCATGAGATCGTGGTGCACGTATGAGAGCAAGAGGAGATGCCGGAAGATTGGAGTCGTGGTATAATTTGCCCCATACATAAGAAGGGAGATATCACACTGTGCAGCAACTATAGGGGTATAACATAAGATAGCTCAAATCAAATAATGTCTCCGGAGCTGTTGGCATACCAGCCGAGCTGATGAAACAAGGAGGGACAGCGTGACATCACGCAATTCATGAGATCGTGGTGCACGTATGGGAGCAAGAGGAGATGCCGGAAGATTGGTGTCGTAGAATAATTTGCCCCATACATAAGAAGGGAGATATCACAGTGTGCAGCAACTATAGGGGTATAACATTGTTGAGTACCGCCTATAAGATACTCTCCTCTATCCTACAAGACCGGATAGCCACATACGCTAAAGTTTTCATTGGTCAATATCAATGTGGCTTCATCCCTGGCAAATCAGGGATTGATCAGATATTCACCCTGAGACAGGCGATGGAAAAATGTCTGGAGTTTAAGATTCCATTATATCATCTATTTATAGACTTTAAGGCCGCATACGACAGCATAACCAGGGCAGAACTATATAATGTCATGAGAGAGTTCGGCATTCCAAACATTTTGATATGACTTTGTAGGTTGACAATGAGCATCGTAGCTACTCAAGTAAAAATAGCGGCATTGCTGTCCAAGCCAATAAACATCTTTAATGGACTCCGACAAGTGGACGGTCTGGACTGCCTCCTCTTCAACGTGGTGTTGGAGAAAGCAATCCGTGACTCTGGCCAGATATTTGCCTACGCAGATGACATGAACATCGTCGGTAGATCCATTTCGGCTGAACAGGACTCCTTCACCCAGATCGAGCAGGCGACACAAAAACTGCGAGTGCACATTAATGAGGGGAAAACTAAGTACGTGGTGGCAACTTCTGCGAAAAGAAGACCTAACGTTGGTCAAACTATCAGGGTAGTGAAGCACGAATTTGAAGTAGTGCAATCCTTTAACTATCTTGGGTCTGAGTTGCTAACGTGGCCAGCGAAAGTGCGTACATCATCATCATCGGCACTACAACCGGGATCCGGTCTTGGTCTTATTTAGCAAGTCTCGAGGCTTGTTAAATTTTCCATAATAATTTATTTTTACGTACAAGGTTATTAGTCTTGCGCCGGATACTATGGTCTATCAAGGCTCTTCAAATCCTGAAATTTATCCAGAACATCCAAGCTGCTACTGTACAAGGCCGTGGTCTTACCAGTGCCCTTGTATGGATCCGAGACCTGAGTGCTCAATAAAAGGCACTCTGAACTCTTAGCCGCGTTTGAGACGAAGGTCTTAAGGAGGATTGTTGGCCCCGTATGCGAGGGAGGGCGATTCCGGAGTACGCGATCTACCTTGAAGCTAATGTTGTAACAAAAATCAAGCTCGGTAGGCTCCGGTGGGCGGAACATCTAGCTCGAATGAGCGAAGAGGAGTCTGCCCAGAAAGTCCTTTGTGGCAGGATGTATGGAAGGAGACAGCGCGGCAAACCTTGTCTGCGATGGAGGGATGGCGTAGACCAGGACGCCCAGAGCCTGGGACTGCCAAACTGGATGACATCGGCTCGAAATTGGGAGCGGTGGAGAGATTTGTTAAATATGGCCAAGACCGGATCCCGGTTGTAGTGCCGATGATGATGATGTACGCACTTTCGCTGGCCACGTTAACAACTCAGCCACCATCACCAGGCACTGAAAATAGCACAGTAGTTGAACTCACCTAAGTGGAAGGAAATCACGAGCAAGATGCTATCAATTATTAGGTTCAGATGGTTATTGTACCACCCCAGTTATCGAAAAAAAAAATAACCAGACCATATGGTTTTCCGAAACTTCATGAAAATAGAGGCGACTTGTGTGGCGGCTTTGGCCAAACCAAACTATTTTTTGATCAGAGGAGAAGCCACCGGCAACACAATCCGGCTTTTTTTTTTACACAAACGCGCGCACAAAAGGAGATTTTGGAGTACCATTAAATGTCAGAGCACAGTGCGAGCGGAGGGAGAGGTGAAGGGAAACATAATGGTACGCGGCGTCCAACAAAGTGGGGCATCTCAGACCGGAGATGGAACAGGATGCTCTGCATGCCGCAAAGTGTCTGAAGCCTTCTGAAAGTCCCAAGTTGAAAAATGCCCGTATTAGCGGAGCCTGGAGAAGAAAGCAAGTCTCTACTTAAAGTGCCTTCTTTATCGACATATCGACGAAGGCTTTTTGTATACTTTAAGCGCCCAAGAATTATAGATAATATTGTATTTATTTCTCTCTATTTCTTTTGTTATCCCTATTAACTATATTTTTCTTTTTAGCTGTGCATTTCTGGGGTTGCAGAATAGCTGTAAGGTCTTAACAATGAATTTGTAGTTTGATTATTTATTTTTACACTCTAACTAAGCTAGTACGCATAATAACGTCGACGCAATATATAATACAGGTTGCTCTAAAAAAAAAAAAAAAAAAAAAAAAAAAAAAAAACGATTGGAAATAATGTAACATTTGTGTAAACCTTTGATCTGAAGCAACAAAAAAGCAACACATAAAAAATACCGCAGTGTGTCACAATTTCTAATGACACATAACATATACTTTTTTGCGGCTCATATTAGAAGGCAAACTTGACAAAGGTATACAGTGTGAATATTAATAGTAAAGTTAAAGCACAGGTGATCTAATTAGGCTCAAGGTAAATTGGAAATGAAAATTGTAAATTCAGGAATATTGATTCCACCTTTGTACTACGTTAAATAACGTATTACCATTATAACCCATTTAAATATTTATTTCAGCATTATGGCAGAGGAATGTAATCCAACCAAAAAACGGTGTTTAAACACGTCACCCGATATGCCCATCTTGGACTATAAATGCGATAAAGCAGAAATGAACTTGGGAAAGTTTGAAAGTTCAGACGTAGTAATGAGAAGTGTCGTGCTTAGACTCCCCCAAAACATGGACACCGACCACCAGCCATCGAATTTGCCTCATAGCAATTGGGGGAACAAACCGGCACCCGATGTAATTTCGACTCCAAGAAATAGGTTCCAGTGACTTATAACTGTGTAAATTTCGTAACTTTAAGACAAACAGACCTTACTGTTCTTATATACCGTAGACTCTTGGATCATAATTGACCAACGAAAGCTTGTTTAATAAATGATATAATTAGATTTAATAATTTGTTATCAAAGGACGTTGCCTTAGAGATTAAATCTAGTTTACAGACATTTTTATTCTTGCATTGGGCCAGATAAACCTCTTGAAACTTACGAGATCATGGAATGAACTCATTAAAGCTTGTAATGTATTTGACCGTCCTGAGATAATCATGGACTGCCCCCAAATTTTCCTTTAAATCTACTAAATTATTACGGGAAAATTGGGATTCAATATAAAAAAGGGTTGCGGTGATGATTACTTGCGTTCTATGAGCAAAGTCTGTAGTTTGATAGTAGTTTGTAGAATGCCACCTAACATGACTATAGTGGTCGCATAATAATTAGGAAGGATAATGAAAACAGCCAAGAAGTCCACCAAGAAGTCGTGAAATGCTTTGCAGTGAAAATGCTGCATGTTTTGGCAGCGATTGGATATTTGAAAACTGCGTATTCTTCTCAACTTAATGATCACCTAAGATTGTAGACAATACTAATTTTATTATTTACGTTTTCATTATTAATCTGAAGAAGACCATTACAGTGCCTAACAGAACATATCAGATGAATTAGATAGAAGAAGAGAGTGTTGTCAGAAGGAATCGAGCACATTACTGCAATGAAAGTATTTGCTTCTATACTTATATTGTGACTCTTGATAACGGTTGTGGTTTTTTTCTATGATTAAAAAACCCTATTTGCATGGAGTTCACTCTATAGCTGTAGTAGTGACCCAGTAGATTGCATAATGTAATGTTTCTTTTTTCCACCCACTTTAAATAAAACACTGTTTTTACTTTACACATACATACAATTTATGTTTAAACTTTATCTTTAATTGCTTGTATTATGATTACAGCTTACAACGAATTTTTATTTCATTTCACTCTTTTATTAAATATTAGGTACACATAACTGGTCAATTGAAAAGTCCCCGGCCTTCCATAGTAAAACATTTTTTTTTGACAAAATTCGTTCTTTTTAATCAACATAATTCCCTTCGAGGGTGATACACTGATTAAACCGACCCTCCAACTTTTCGATACCTTTTTTGTAGTAAGATTTGTCCTTTGCTTCAAAATAGGCCTCAGTTTCGGCGATCACCTCTTCATTCGACGAAAATTTCCTCCCAGCGAGCATTCTTTTGAGATCTGAGAACAGGAAATAGTCGCTGGGGGCCAGATCTGGAGAATACGGTGGATGCGGAAGTGATTCGAAGCCCAATTCATGGATTTTTGCCATCGTTTTCACTGACTTGTGACACGTTGCATTGTCTTGGTGAAGCAGCACTTTCTTTTTCTTCAAATGCGGTCGTTTTTCGGCGATTTCGTCCTTCAAACGGCCCAATAACGCTGTGTAATAGTCGCTGTTGATGGTCCTTCCTTTTTCAAGATAGTCAATGAAAATTATTCCGCGCGCATCCCAAAATACAGACGCCATAACCTTGCCAGCCGACTGTTGCGTTTTTTCACGCTTTGGGGCGGGTTCATCGTGTGCAGTCCACTCGGATGACTGTCGATTGGACTTCGGAGTGAAATGATGGAGCCATGTTTCATCCATTGTCACATATCGACGCAAAAACTCGGATCATCTCCAAACACTGCTCCGAATCATCAACTCGTCGTTGTTTTTGGTAAAAAGTGATCTCGCGCGGCACCCACCTTGCCCAGAGCTTTCTCATACCCAAATATTCGTGAATGATATGACGTACACGTTCAGTTGATATCTTTAGATTGCCTGCTATTTCATTCAATTTCAATTTACGGTCGTTCAAAATCATTTTGTGGATTTTTCTAATGTTTTCGTCGGTAACAACCTCTTTTGGGCGTCCACTGCGTTCACCGTCTTCGGTGCGCATTTCACCACGTCTAAACTTAGCATACCAATCCTTGATGGTTGATTTTCCTGGGGCGGCGTCTGGAAACTCGTCATCAAGCCAAGTTTATGCTTCAACTGTAGTTTTTCCCTTCAAAAAACAATATTTTATCAACACGCGAAATTCCTTTTTATCCATTTTTTTCACAATAACAGAAGTTGCTTCACTCAAAATACTATAATTCACAAACTAATGATCCGACATCTGTCAAATTTATACACGCGTCTTTTGAAGGTTAGGGCTAACAAAAAATCATATGGATTTAATTCTAGTGCCGCCATCTATGTGTCGGGCCGGGGACTTTTCCTGACCTGTTATACGAGGGTTGCCTCTTATGTTTCGGGATTTGGCAACCCTAGTGTTGCAATCCGGCAATTGACAGCTCTGTCGTAAAGTTGGACATTTTTGAGGTTATACGCACTCAGAACGTTTTGACATACGAGCGCTATTTGTGTTGTTTACAGTAACTTAAAAGATTCATCTCGGCCCGAAAAATGGAATTAAATCGTCAACATTTTCGTGCGATTATTTTTTACAACTTTCGGCGTGGATTAACTCAGCAACAGTGCATGGATGAACTTAATTCAATTTTTGGCGATGAAGCTCCATCAAGGACCATTGTTTATCGATGGTATGGTGAATTCAATCGTGGTCGTAGTTCACTCCAAGATGAATTTCGTGAAGGTCGTCCAAAATCAGTTGTTGTTCCGAAAACCATTGATGCTGTGCGCGAACTGATATTGGATGATCGTCATGTGACCTATCGTGAGATTGAGACAACCTTAGGCGTTAGTGGGACCAGCATACATTCAATATTGCATAAACATTTGACTGTCAAAAAAATTTGTTCGCGTTGGATCCCACACAATTTGTCAATCGCCCAAAAAAAGGCTCGTGTCAATTGGTCGAAAGAAATGCTCAAAAAATACGGTCGCGGTGCTTCGAAACACGTCTATGACATCGTGACAGGTGATGAATCGTGGATTTACGCGTATGAGCGAAAGTAAACAGCAGTCGACTGTCTGGGTGTTTCAAGATGAGCCAAATCCAACAAAAGCTGTTCGCGCACGAAGCACTTCCAAGCAAATGGTCGCCTGTTTTTTCGGAAAAACTGGACATGTCGCAACCGTGCCACTAGAACAACGCAGAAGAGTCAATTCTGAGTGGTACACAACCATTTGTTTGCCAGTTGTCTTCCAAGAAATCAGGAAAACCAACCGCCGAAGACGGATCACTCTTCACCACGACAATGCGAGCTCTCACACATCGGCTGCGACAACTGCATTTTTGAGCACCCAAAACATCGATTTGATGGGTCATCCGCCGTATAGTCCTGACTTGGCACCGAATGACTTCTTTTTATTCCCGTACGTAAAAAACAAACTGAGAGGTCAACGTTTTTCGACACCTGAAGAAGCGGTTGAGCATTCAGAATGCATGTGTTGGAGATACCTCAATCAGAGTGGCAAAAGTGCTTCGACAATTGGTTCAAACGCATGCAAAAGTGTATAGATCTTCATGGGGAATATTTTGAAAAACAATAAAGTGATTTTCGATGATGAATATTTGTTTTTGTTCTCTAATCCCGAAATATAAAAGGCAACCCTCGTATACATGCATGTTAGTTATTCACTTCGCACTTAAATTCATCTAACTTGTGAATTCCTGTTATTTTTAAAAGTCAATTTAGTGAATTTATTGATATGCTATGGGGCACATTTCCGATTATTGTATTTCATCTTCGGGTATATCTAAATTTTATCTCATTCTTCATTTACATTCACTTCGTTTTATATTTTATAATCCATTTTTATTGCGTTTTGATACGATCGATTATTTACACTTTGTTTTTCATTGGTTATTTGTCCTTACTTGATACACCATTTGCTAAAAAGATTTAGGATATTCAAAATACTCGCAAACCACTCGACCACTACTTAGACTTCCTCGCGCCCGATCCATTTTTCGGTAGATCAAACACAAAACAAAAATCAATAGTGCATCGTGTTAATACACATTTCTGATTCCATTTTATTTTTGTGTTGTTATGATTTAGGCGAACGTGCAGTTCATTTTATGGTGCCTGTTATTTGTTCTAGGCGAATAGGGAAGGATGTTCCTTGTGGAAAATGGTTTGGGTAAATAAGCCTTTGAAGGATCATAAAGTTGCAGACGTGCAATTTATGATTCTCAACAACTTTACTTGAAAGTTGGTCATCAGATTTGGATCCAGGGGATTCTGCGTGTTGAACATATGGTTCGTTCTTTCACGTTCAATTTAATATGGGCAAATTGAACGTGTAGTTGAATTTGTTTGATATTGAATTGATATCGCGATATTTACTGTATGCGCGATTAATGATGGAGCTTAGCTCCAAAGAGGTAGGTTTTATGGGATGGGCGGTTGTGGCCGTAAACAAACACAAAAATTGGAAACGTCAACCCTATGGCAGTCATTTATGTCTCTTAAATGGTATATTATTCATAATATACGTAAGTGGCACACGTTATACTATATATTCATGCTCTCAGAGACAATATATAAAACATCCGATGTAGACGTGCAATTCAGCTCTCTAAGTAAATCTTTATCAACCGCAGTGAATTTATTATTAAATTCGCGAAATATTAATCGCAATCAACTTATTAGACTATTTATTCATTTATCGTGCATTTATTTCGGTTTTGTGCACATTTAATACACTTTTTCATTGACAAACATACAATTACATTATTAATTAAATTGCTGTTTATCACGTAACCAATGTGTTTTAATATCACGAAAACATCGGCTTTCACTCTGTGAATACTCAGTTTCAAAACGTGTGTTTAAAAAACGGACAACCTATTGATATAATTAATCTAATTGATAAAGGAGAACGAAGCCACGAAATAGAAAAACAGTGACGTGACGTATGTGACAATTAAAACAAAGTGCAACAACAACAAACAAACAAAACAAATGTTAAAAGTGACAAAAACCGTCCTCACAAAATCACTTCAGTGAGGTACAAAAACAAAGTAAGACAATTAAAATATATCATCTCAGTCGTAAAAGTGAAAACTAAAACACACAATATATTGCTAGTTAAGCACAAAGTTTTCAAAGCATCATTTGGCGCGAGTGCAAGTTTACTGACTCTTAGCCGACGATAGCCGAGTTCGAGTCGGCGTACGGAAGAAATCGACTTCGTGGTTCGTATTGCAGGTCGCCGTTGTTTTTTTTTTTTATGAAAACAAACTGGAAAGAACCAGCATGAACACGGAGGAAGATAAAAACGCGACAAAATATATGGGGCAAATAATTCATTCGCTTCTCTTGCATCCTCAGAGTCTGAGGATGAAGAGGAAGAGATAAGTGAATTGGGGGCGAAACTTGCGATGGCAAGAGCCTGATTACAAAAGAGACGCCGAAAGAAAAAAATAGCGGCACTCGAAAAAGAAAAAGTCACCGAACAACAACAAAAGCCGAAGCCAAAAGTCGGACAACAGCAACAGCAACATCAACATCAACAGCAACAATCAACACAAAATCGACCACAGCAAGCAACATAACAGCGGCAAAGCAACAATAACAACCAAAAAATAAAGATGCCACCAATCAACACCATAGATATTGGGTGTAAGGAATTGGTAAGTTTTTGTAAGCTAGCTATAGGAAACAATTTTGTAGTTAAAAGACTGGCTGGTAATAGGTATGCCATTCAAACCTATACGGTGGCAGACCACGACAAAATTAAAGAGGTCTTAAAAAGGGCCACCGCGGAATTCTACTCGTTCACGCCGAAGCAAACAAAGAGGGTAACGGTTCTATTAAAGGGTGTCGACCCTGAGGTGGAACCGGAGGCTCTGCTGGAGATGCTTCAAAAGTTGAAGCACGGCGATCTCGAGTTTATCTCCGTAAAACCGTCCACCACAACCAAGGCAAGAAAGGAAAATCGCAAGCTACCCTTCTTTTTAGTTCAACTAACGCCCAGCAGCAGAATTGGTGGTCTAAGAAAGATTACAGTCTTGGATCATCAAAGTGTCACATGGGACAAATTAAAAAAAGGCAGAGACATCCTGCAATGTATCCGCTGCCAAAGGTTTGGTCACGCGGCGGCAAACTGTGAAATGCAGCACCGTTGCGTAAAATGCGGAAAAGACCATAAGGCAGAAGAATGCCCTCTGGGAAGAGAAAGGGTAGAAGACAAAGCCCTTCTAAAGTGCGCAGTGTGCCGGAATGAGGGACACCCCGCTAATTATCGAGGATGTCCTAAATTCCGAGAAATAATGGCAAGAAGTGTGACCCGTACGCACAAGTTGCGTCGGGTGGGAGACCACCAAACCAGGCTACAACATTGGTACCCACAAATACTCCCACACAGACTGAAACAACATCGCAAGCAGACGTGGTCACGGTTCTGCTCAATCTGCAGAGACAGATGACACAGCTGGAAAATCAAATAAACGAGATCTACTCGCACTTGCCCAATCTAAACAAAAAGTCAATATAAACCCTCTAACCACAACATCAATCAATAAAAGCTCTTGTCGTGAATGTAAATTCACTAATAAGAACTGAGAGAAGAGCCAATGTTTTCAACCTGTTGCAAGATGAACAGCCTGATGTACAATATCTAGAAAAGGAATCCATCATAAAGTTATATATAGTGGACAAGCGCGCAGGTTCCGGCTGCTGGAAGCCTGTATCGTACGCATACCCCTTCAGGAAGGAGGGGGCTTGTATGCGATTGCGGTCTATGCACCTAAGGAGCACCAACATTCGGAGCTCGAGACATTCTTTCGATGCTTACATTTGCACCTGGACAAAAACTACTTTATCCTAGGGGGAGATATGAACGCCAAGCATAGAAATTGGGGAAATTGTATATCTAATGCCAGAGGAAATCAGTTGGCTGGCTGGTTAGATCAGTATCATATTGAATATAGAACTGACCTGCTAGCTACCGAATATCCATCGTTCTTAGATATCTTGCTAATTGACTCACGACTGAGACTACTTAACACCAACAGACGAAACAGAAACTGTTTACGGACGATTGAATACGACAGGGACCACTGTGCATTCACGGCAGTAATGGAGCTTCCGACCGATCTCGCAGATCTGGAGGAGTTCGTGATCCCGCAACCCTATAACTACAGGGCAATGCGATGGCCGCGGTTCACCACATCATTAACAAGAGAACTTCGTTCGAATGACTTTAATCTGCCAGTAAACAGAAATCTGACAAATACATCTGTAGCGATTCTAACAGATACACACACAATTCACAAGCAAAAATAGTGAAGAACACCGAACGAAAAATCGAATAAGTAAAATACATCAGAACCGTATACCAAGCGATAAATAAAAATACTTCGTACCAGTGGAATATAGTCGAGTTTGCAAATCAAATTCTAAACACGGTCAGTAGCCTGGTGTGTAACGCTTAGGTAAACATTTTTTCGTGACTCGAGCTGTCATAGCGTCAGTTCGAATCACACGATCTTCTTCACTATTATTTCAAACGCTATAATTGGTGACTACGACGTGATCTGTACACACGCGCAGCATACACTTCCCATAGTAAAGCAGAACTTCACACACGGTCACGACTTCCGCATAGAGCACAGCCTCCGATGTTTCCTCGTTTCTCTCGTTCGTCCGTCGTCCGCATACGAATCTGATCGTAACGAAGTTACTGCGGCGGGAGTGGTGTAGCGATTCTAACAGATACACACACAATTCACAGGCAAAAATAGTGAAGAACACCGAACGAAAAATCGAATAAGTAAAATACATCAGAACCGTATACCAAGCGATAAATAAAAATACTTCGTACCAGTGGAATATAGTCGAGTTTGGAAATCAAATTCTAAACACGGTCAGTAGCCTGGTGTGTAACGCTTAGGTAAAATTTTTTTCGTCATTCGAGCTGTCATAGCGTCAGTTCGAATCACACGATCTTCTTCACTATTATTTCAAACGCTATACATCCAACAAATGGACGAAACCGTAAAACGAACAATGGACAAAACAATTCCCAAAACAACAGTTACAGATCACATAAACATGTACAGAAACACAACAATAAACGCACTCCACAAGAAAAAGAGCAGACTGCTATCGAAACTTAAACAATTACACAGACAGTTTACAGGCAGACAGGACCAGGAGATAATATCACTGAAATTCCGATTAAAAAACCTCCAAGAATTACTTAAAGCTAATTATAGATTAGCAACAAATTTGTATTCGAACAACAGAATTCGGGCTATAAAAACTAATAACCCGAATATGTTCCCACAAATAAATAAAATATTCAGGGGAAATAATCAAAACGAGATTCAGTGTCTCCAAATTCCACGTGCTGATGTAAACAAGCAGCTGCTAACCAACATTGGCATAGATACAGAGAACGCTATCCTCAATAGTGAGCTCTTCGTGATCGAAGATCCTTTGGAAAAGGTAAACGCTGTGGGAGCTGTCTTTCAGGAAATGTACAAAGTGAATGAAAGTATTCGCCGAAATCACGACCTGGAGGACAGAGTTCTACTGAATCACCTGCACCTCCGGAATGAAATTTCACATTGGCAATCGGAGAATCCGGGTTTTACCGAATTCAGTGACGATAATCTGTCAATTGACATTAATGCCAATGGTGAGGCTAATAGCCTTTTAATCACAAGGGAAGGAATCCAGAGTATCTTCGACTCATTAAGAAGCAAAAAGTCAGTGGGAATAGATAGAGTACCTAACATCGTACTCAAGAACCTGCCCCCAATGGCAATATATATATATATATATATATACGGTCCTGTTTAACAACGCGTTGAATAATACATATTATCCCGCGCGTTGGAAAACGGCTATAATTCAGCCCATCGCAAAAAACTGCAAAGACTGTACAAATCCAATGAACATGCGTTCGATAAGCTTACACCCAAGCTTCAGTAAAGTATTTGAAAAGACCATTAACAAAGCTCTGCTAAAATGGGTAGACGACAACAACATTATTCCAAATAACCAATTTGGCTTTAAGGCGGGTCATGAAACCACAGATGCCGCAGCTAAACTGGTCTCCGACATACAATGGAATAAATGTAGGAACCAATGTACAGGTGCCTGTCTGATCGACTTGGAAAAAGCCTTTGATACCGTCTGGATCGAAGGGTTATATTACAAACTGGTCAGACATGGCATACATAAGCCTTTACTATATGTACTTTACGATATGTTAAAGGACAGGAGGTTCGTGGTCAAAAGTGGTAATGTGACCTCTAATAAAACGTATAATATCAAGAATGGCTTGCAACAGGGCGCGGTACTCTCTCCGATTCTTTTTAACATTTACATTAGCGACTTATTAGATGCACTTCCGGAGGCTATTGCGTACGCAGACGATCTCATAATTTACAGAACAGCTCCGAAAGTTGAGATCATAAATAGTTTAATACAGCGAGACTTCAACAACGTGCAGCGCTATTGCGATGACTGGAAACTTAAGATCAACTTCCAGGAATGTGAAGCCATCCTATTTAGAACCCCATTATATAAAGCCACGAACGACACAAGGAAAAACTGGCGAAAGCTAGTTATCGTGGGACCGCATGGAGATAAACTGGAAACCAAGAGTTTAGTTAAATACCTGGGCATCTGGCTAGACCAATATCTGTATTTCAACAGACATGTAGAGGCTGCTTTGCTCAAAGCGAGGAAAACTTTTGCTATGACAGGGAGGCTATTTCACAGTGGCAAACTTGACAGCAGGGTAAAAGTAATATGCTACATGACGCTAATCAGGCCAATGCTCATATATGGTTATCCAGTATGGTTTAACATAGGTCCAAATTTGATGGTAAAGATTCGGGTGTTCGAAAGGAAGTGTCTCAGAAGTTGTCTCAGATTATATCGGACACCGGAATCGGACTATAAAAAGTATTATTCAAATGAGACTTTATATAATGAAGCGTACTTAAATAGGTTGGATAATTTTATGATTAAATTAATCAGAGGACATATTGCGAGAGCAATAAGCTCGTCCAATGACCTAATTTTCGGGCCCTATTATCCAAACACTCTGTACTATGAGAGCGTGCGTCGCAACGGCTTTGTTCCACCAGAGGCGTTCCTTGACTTGGACATGAAAGGGCTTATACAGGATAGATCCAGAATTCCGCTGATCTATCATGTAAGTAGATTATCTGTAGACGGGCGATTGTGCTACGACCGGGACATAACGCGCACCGAAGAAGAGCTCTTGCGCTTCAGTAGGGCTATCTCCCACAGAGACCGGGACGATAGTATTAGACAGCGCCAACAGTTCTGGTGGTTGAATGTCATATAAAGACCTGGATACCAAAGTCGGTATAGAATCACACTGTGACAACTCTAACAGATACACACAATTCACAGGCAAAAATAGTGAAGAACACCGAACGAAAAATCGAATAAGAAAAATACATCAGAACCCTATACCAAGCGATAAATAAAAATAATTCACATCAGTGGAATATAGTCAAATTTGGAAATCAAATTCTAAACACGGTCAGTAGCCTGATGTGTAACGCTTAGGTAAAAATTTTTTCGTGATTCGAGCTGTCATAGCGTCAGTTCGAATTACAGGATCTTCTTCACTATTATTATAAACGCTATAACACTATCATCAGCTAGCTTACATAGACTTAGCTTTTCTAGAATTAGGGTAGTATAAGATTTAAGTTAAGTTAAGTTAAGTGTTTTTACATAAAATTAAAAAAAAAAAAAATAGGTATGAAAATATTCATGCTCTATTTTTATTTTGGTAAACTAATTAACAATTCACTTTTACATATGATTAAAAATTTTCAATGACTTAAAATACGACGCTATTTTTTTATTATTATAGTTATTAATAATATTCGACGTTCTTTCACTTCTCTGTGTACATCTACTATATTTTTCATCTAAGTTGTCGTATGATATAAATTATACACTGTATTGCTATTGCTATTGATTTGCCAAACGTCTACACAGAATTTCTCATTTAAAAAATCCTCATAAACCTGTCAAATTTCGTTTTGCCATTAAGTTGACACTGTGGGTAATTTTTGTATTGTGCCAAGACGCGGGCACTCGGTTCACTAACTTACCCAACGCTAAAAGTCAATTCACCAACACACCACGAATAGAAGTGTTACACCTTCTCCGCAACGATGACGCAAATTAAAACACTGGAGGGTTTTAATTTCTTAGCTTTTTTTAGTTAAAACTTCAAGGGTTATTAAACATCACCACTCTATGATACATTTCGTACTAGTTTTCAAAGAAAAACGACCAGCAATGCAGTTTTCTTATACACAATTTCAATTCGACACTTTAATTTGAAACGCACACGAACTCTTCGATAATGTTAAAGACGCGACAGTAGTTCACATGTGTATTCCTCTGGGAACGAACTCGACTCCTTCAGATGTAAAATTTGACTCTGCTAGTGTCTGTTGCCGCCAACATCCACTAGCTGTGATCGTGATGGATTTCCCGATCTAAGGGTAGCCAATCCGATCTTCTGCTGGGTGATAGCCAATGGGCGATCGAATCGGGATTTAATGCGAGGATGACCGTAGGGTCAAGTGTAATGCCCTTTCGCTCGAAATACCGACAACGAACGATCCTGCACCTGTTCAAACAAGGAACAAGCATAGGGACTGCAGGCATCGTTGTTGTAAATCATCGCAATGGTTGCCTGAGAACGAAATAGGTTTTTGTGTCCTAAGTAAATAGAAACGCTATTTCGAGGGTCGTACAGTAGATGCACTTTGTTTGTAGTTTAGCCGTATTGTTCTGGTGAACGATGGAGGATAGATATTTTGTTCACATTAAGTCAACAGAAACCTCGCCGACAAAGGACCAGGCTGGATGGCTGAATGTTTAGTTTGGGCAAGCATCGTAGGGCATGGCCATTACTATGATTGTTTAACTTAGGAAACGATGCGTGAGACATGATCAGGGTATGATTGTTTAAGTAACAATCATGTTCATGTCTAGTTCTATGATCGGTTGGTAGCCGATAATGGGAAATTGATTGCAGCTGTTGCGAACCTAAGGATATGGGGCAATTTTTAATTACCAAATGGTAGGGAAACTATCGGCTGCAGCTGTGTCAACAAGTACGCTGGTCGGCGTGTCTTCTGGAGCAACGGATTGCTGTTTGAACGATCGACCGATGGTTCAGCAGATAAGGCAAGAGTGAACATGTCATGCACGTGTATGAGAAAGTGCTTCTCAGCAATGTGCATTGACATGTTCGGGGATTAATGTCGGTTACATGAAGAGGTAACCGAATTAGATTTCAGGAACATGATGCGTTAGATGCAAGCATGCCCCGGGGTGAAAGTTTGATGGCAAGATGGTAATCTTGCCATGGGCTTATGTTTTCAGGTGGGAGGTGATGCAGATTAGCTTACGCTGCTCATTCGCAGGTAAGTAGAATGACTTGCCTGGTAAGTGGGCGGCAGGTTAATTTAAAGGGTACGGGTGGGTCTTTGGGATTGCCTTAAAGGACCCCCACAACACCACTGTGAGACATAATGACGTCAAGTTTGAGCGCTATCTGTCAATTAGTTTGTTTACAACTACTGAATTTGTTGGTTCACCACAAGTACGTTTTTCGATTTTTATAATGGAGACTTTGATTGAGCAAAGAAATTGCATCAAGTTTTATGGAATTTCTTATGCGGAATCATTGAAAATGTTGGTTAAGCCTATGGCGACTCAGTTCTATCGAAAACACAAATGTATGAATGGTACAAAGCATTCAAAAGTGGTCGCCAAGACGTTAATTATTTGCCTGGCGCGAACCCTTCTTTTGTTTTTTTAACATACTGTGTTTATTTGGCCAATAATCAATGTTTACATTAAGAACTACAGCTAACTTATAATTCTAGTGATACAATTGTTTGCATGAATACATTACATATTTTTCAAACATAACTGAATGTGTGAATAACTATTTAATTATTGTAGGTTTTAACTCGAAAAGGGTTGCTATATGTGCATAGGGAATTTAGTTCCAGAGAATCATTGTCGTACAGGCTGTTACAGTTAAATTCCTCTGGCGGTATGTATACGAGGAAATTGATGTGGAAATACGACCAAGTATGGGCATGAGTTGTCGGTTAGACAAAGTAATGTGGGTCTTGGTCGTTGCGATGGTTGTTTCGCGGAAATGCAACGCATCGTGCTGGCTTGGATAGGATGGGAGCGGAAATGGTTTTCGGGGAAACTAAATGTTGCTTGGTTACAAGCGAGGAAATAGTTTAAGCAGGAAGTGAGCCGGAATGATTTTCGGGAAAAATTAGAGCTGCTTGGTTCCAAGCGAGGAATATAATTTAAATAGGAACTTAACCGAAGTGGTTTTTGGGAAAAATTATATGCGGTTTGATGTAGTTGAGGGAGATGATTAATATTCCGTTGTAAATTTGAATATGCATTTATTACAGCTTAGGAAATGGATTCTTGGTAAGTTTTGGGATATATGCAATTGCAGATTTGGGGACGGATGCTGTTGCATATTGGGATGTGTTCTTTGCATGTTTGCGAATGGATTACAGGTTGGGTTATGGTGACGCGCTGTTAGCGGTCGAAATTGGTTGGAATTGTGGGTTGGCTCTCCATGTGGTATAGAGAATCCCCACACTTGCTTTACGATTTCCGCATTCGTGGCCTCTTTTGGTCTACCAGAGCGAAGTGCATCTTCGGTGCTTGTACAACCAATTTTAAATTCACTACACCACCGGTAGAGTGTTGTTCTCGAAAGAGCAGATGTGAGATAACATTGCAATGAGTGTTCAGAAGTTTTTCTCATCAAAAAACAATGTTTGAACAAGATGCGATATTCCAGTTTTTCCATTTTTTTTACGAAGGCGAAAGTGGTTTCACTCAAACGACTGTAGCTTGTAAGCAAATGGACGAAATGTCACAAAATTTCATACATAAACTAATGACAGATGGGTCTCTCGAAGTGAGTCATGTTCATTTAGTAGCTGCACTGCCTATTGAAAAATCCCACGACTTTTTAACCCATGTCGTACATACACGAATCAATTCGAGCGCCAAGGATTGATGGTTCCTTGAATTCGACGATACAAGCGACCTTCATCGACAGATTAATGACGTAGGGCTATGAATTTTATTCGATTAGATAATCCTTATTAATATATCTCGTTAAGGACGGAATTCAATGACTTGAACTTGAACCGCTGATCCATAATGAGCTTCCAAGAGCTTAGTGGCGAATGAGTATGAAAAACTCACCATGCTATCATCAGCAAATGAGGGAATTGAGTTGCGGGGAATAGACAAAAAATCGTTTATGAAAATGGGGAAGAGAATAGGTAACAGTATGGAACGCTGAAAAAGCATAGCATAGTCTCTTACCTATCGAATCAGTGTGTCGTCAACTCCGTATATATCTTGGACATCATGTTGGGTGTTAAATTCCGTCGAATGCTTTTGAAATGCCCAATGCAACGACAACCTTGCTTTCCCCGAAGTGGATTTAGTGGCGTTAGTTTTCGGGGGCACTTCAGATATCTGTGTAAATTTCCTCTAACCAATTAGTGTGTTAACGAAAAAGTCCACAAAAGAATAATATGGGTCCCAACGACTGTGTTATATCATTGTCATGGGACTCTTTGTCACTCTATCCACTTTGCACACAACACAGACACAGATCGGAAATTAAACACCCTTTTCTTTTCTGTCACTTAGTTTATTTTTACTAATCTTGTAACTCTTTAAAATATATTATGTTACTTTTATAAATTGTTATTAAAACTCAAACTTGATTTGTAGTAATCTTTTAACTGTTTAAAATATATTATGTTATTTATATAAATTGTTATTAAAACTCAAACTTGGTTTGTAGTAATCTTTTAACTGTTTCAACTATATTAAGTTACTTTCATAAATTGTTATTAAAACTCAAACTTGACACCAAACAAAAATACCACAGAAAGTTAATTATTTAAGAGAACACGCATAACACGAAATTAGCGAGGCGACATCACCAATTCTTTTTCTAACGTTCTGCTCGTACACGAACTCACACACGTTACCGGACTGTTCTCCTTCAAAATCTAAAACCAACTCCGCTCTATCTCGATCGTTTGATCGGAAGGAAACCTTTTTTCCACGTTACCTAAAAGCAACGTGTTATTTTCCTTTTTTGTTTTCTCGTTGGCCTCACATAAAATCCTTTGTATCCGGATCTCTATTGTGAGCCATCGATCTTTTGTTTGATCCTTCGGTAATTTTCCTAGGATCGACAATTACCATAGGTCATTAAACATTACTTGGGTTTTTTAGTAATGTTTCGGACTGGTATTTACCACGAGCGTTTTTGGTAATTACTTTTTAATGGACAACGGTGCCAAAGATATTTTGTACATCTTAATGCTATTGTTGTCCATCAATCCTATTTACATGCACCGCTCTTTTTCCGTTTAGGAAACGTATCCTTAGAATGGATTAAAGGAAACGGTGTCGCCATTGAGTATTGTTTTCAGATGTATGTCTGGACTCTACGGTTATATTTTCTTAGCTGATTGGTACATTAATCAATCTGCCTGGGATTCACTATATGTGATCCGAAATTGATTGGGGCTTCGCCCGGTATGAATGTTTGGGGGGGTGTTTTTGGTACGTAACAACTGTTTTAGGAAGTTTAATTGGTTATCTTTCTTTAATAACGATGTTGGGGTTATAGCGGACTTATTAAAAGATATAATTGTACTTCGAATCCGCACCTTTATTCTATACAAGGTAAAGAGTATCAAATCCAACCAATATATGGTTCGATTTCGGGTGCAAAAGTGTTAAGCTTCCGGTTATATAAATCCAACACAAAGAAGAAAACCTGAGATGATAGAAAGGATTAGAAATGACTGCAACGGGTATATTGAACATCCAGAGTTCTTGCATAACCAGAAAGTGGGACCAAAAATACTACATCCTTGAAAAAATTCAAAAAGAACTAGGTTCCTCACCCAATCGTTCGCTTATATGTTGATGATAGACCAGCCAACAGCCCAATAAAGAAAGAGAATCTCGCATTTGAGAAAGGATTTATGTCTATAGATACGACGTTCGATTGACACAAAAGCTGAGTTCTGCTATTGGAAACGTGTTATCGCCAACTGAATTCACGAGCAAAGGCTAACTGACGAGAATTTTTCATAAAATATTATTTTTGGTTATGAAGCCCATTTTCATATCAGTAGCTTTATGAATAAACAGAGCTATCGCATCTGGCTAAACAAAACCCAGGAGCGATTGGCGAGCATAGGCTTAAGCATCCACAAAAGTTTGGTGTAGATTTTTTGCTGGAGGAATTATTGGACCTTGCCGGAAATTCTATCGGGATAAATAGTGAGCTTTCCGTGTCGTGCTAACCAACTTTTGTTAGTCTGAGTTAGATGCTAACAACAGTATGGCGCCATGGCTTTATTGAATGAGATGTTTCCTGGTTACTTATTTTCTCGAAACGACGAATTCGCTGTCACGATCATAGATCATGCGATTTAACGGATTTGGACTTCTTTCTTTGGAGTTATCTGTCGAGTAAGGTTCCGTTATTAACAAATGCAAGGCACCTAGTAAAACCGTTGGTAGGGATACGCCATACTAGCCCCTGTTTTGGCTGGAGATCTTGGAAGGGAATATCTAGTTTCGAAAGTGAAGTGTTTTCCATTGGGCTGCGTGTTGCTTGCTGCTATTGAGGATAACGAGATGTTTCCCTGTCTTTATTGACATGTATATTTATGATAACAGCGCTCTCACTACCGATTATCCTTCCGATTCGGGTTACCATACCTCTGGCGACAAACCCATTGGTGGGAAGTTTTGTTGTTGGGACGACTTTATATTGAACTAATTGAAATTTGAACTGACTTATAGTAGTATCGTGTATAAATAAGTGAATAAATTTCAAATTCTTGTAAATACAGAAAACATGAAATATCATTGAATTCGCTTTGTACATGAACATTTTTATCTATGATAAACAGTCATAACCCTCTAGTGCTGTCAATTAGAGACCTCTTGCGTAAGAACTTTGTTAAGGTGTATGTTAGAATCCAGCTACTGATCAGCACAGCTCACGTGTCTCATACAATTAGACCAGCGGTTTCCAACCTTTATGCTACCACGCCTCCCCGAAAAAAATATTTTTTTCCGCGCCTCCTCTACCTTTTATTGTTTTAATAGATTAAATAATATAGACACGTTTTAAATAATAAAAACTTTATTACAAAAAAAAAACTGAAAACTACAATCAACAGAATAATAACAAGGTTTAGCTATAAAATACACATACGTGTATATTTATTTTTATATAAAATCATTTTTAAACATTTAAACCAACTTCATCTATCGCATAAAAATTTAATGTGAGGGTTGTTGTTGTTTACTGGCACAAAGTTTATCAAATCTTGGGGGCAATGTGTAGAGTGCCACTCGTATCTCTTTTTCGACTACTAACCTGGCTCGATATTTGGTTTTCATTGCAGCCAGTGTCGAAAAGCCCGTTTCGCATAAATACGACGTTAAAAACGGTAGAAGTGTAGGAAATGTCTTCGTCATGTGCCGGTTTTGGCACAGGTTCACGAAGATTTCCTATCATGTTCATGTGTGAGATGCACTTTTAACTCATTGTCACGGTCATGAAATACTCCACCTATTTTCCAACGATCGAAAGTTCACTGTTCAATACAATGAGAAAAAAAACTCCACGGAATACCTCGGACAATCGTTCACCAAGCAAGAAATAAAACGCACGGTGGTACTGTTTCGTATGAATGTTGTTTATTTTGATTTACCACTAAATTTTGACACTCGAACAGTTAATGCAATTTACAAATGGTTTACTGGTTTTCACAAAACTATTGTTAAATTAAGTTGCAGAGTTTCAAGGATCACGTAATTGTCTGTGTCCGACTTCGACTCTGGGGTGCACTCCGGTACACACCCCATGCTCACTCTACTAGGGGAGAAACGCGAACCAGTGATGTGAGATCGTTGGTGGTTGAAATAAGACTCCGCGTTACTCTGCTCAATGCAGAGCCACTTCGCACCTGGGGTGAGTTTCCTCGAGAGA
Organism: Microdon myrmicae; assembly: GCA_963931805.1. Lineage (NCBI taxonomy): Eukaryota > Metazoa > Arthropoda > Insecta > Diptera > Syrphidae > Microdon > Microdon myrmicae. Next base: position 96,508,068 of record OZ007496.1, read on the forward strand.
GAAAGTGTTTCTCTCGTGGTGAAAACAAGGAAGAAAGACTTGGTAATGTATGTGTATGTGTGATCGTGTAGATCATAGTGTTTACCGATGCGTTTCGGCAAAGGATAAACGAAACCTAAAGCAAGGGGAAAAGATCAAAGGGAGAAGCGACGTAAGGTATCGTTCTATAATGAGGGTTCAGCTAAATAAATACGCTGCCACTCATTAGGTGCCAATAGGTTTGGAATACATCATACAATTTGTATATCCTATCTTTGGTCGTTGTAAGAAACGGATTCTTTATTTGCATTTGTTTATACTATTGAATTCAAATCCGGCGGCTAAGCGCGAAGTTGGTGATTGTTTGGAGATTCAAACAAAGGAGCATTTCTGGAAGAAGTGCTTGCAGCTGAATCAATAGTTGCAAGTCATTGAGAAGCAATTTAGATGGTTACCCAATGACGGTTGTGTATATCATCTATGCCGATTGTATATGGCATCTATGGCGACTCAAGGGTCAGATTCCAGTGTGAATATTTACACTACTAGAGAATTAAGTTCTTGACAGCTAGGTGCGAGTTGCGCTATGCTTTGTTGGTTGGATAAAAGCCGCCGTGGATACAGGTAAACTAGGAAAATCTGCCGGGCACGTGTGAGACAGAAAACGTAGGCCGACAGGGTTCCGTTGATTGTTTCCATAATTTATTGCGGTTACCTAGTACGGCAACCGAAATGTTTTTCTTTTCAGAAAAATGCAGAGATGCCTTGATGCATGCGAAAATGGTGTACCGATTTCTTTCAGGAAAATTGAATAACGCATTAAATGCGTGAATGCCCTTGGTGGGAGGAATGCTTGAGGGTGCATAAGCGAAAAACGATGAGATTTCTGGAGCTTTGGGAGGAAGTTATTGGGGTGATTGAAAAGGTAAGAAGTGGAACCGCCACAGAAGCACTTGCATTGCTTTGCAATACAAACATTCATAGTCTCCGCTAAGATTCATCCAAAATTGAATTAAGGTTTCATTTGGAAACTTTTGTTTTAGTAGGCTATCGCATGATAATTCTATCAGTTTTCCTTTTTCAATGGTTGTCAGCTCAAATTCTTCATCTTCATTGTCGATAAATGGATTCTATACCCACAAAAACTTTGACAAAATCAAGGTCTTTAAAATAATTTGAAAAATGCAGCACTAAACCATCCAAGTGTTCAATAAAAAGATTCTTTCTTGTTTCAATATTGGCTGTGGCCCAGAAATCTTTTGAAGAAGAAAGAAATCACGACCAAAACAATTTAAATAACAATATTACACCCTGTCGACACGCTTCAGTTGACACTTTAGCTACGAGTGACATTTAATTATTGTTTTCATGCAACTAGCGCTCGTTTTGTGCATTACCGAAACAGAGCGTTTGCAAACGCGCTATTTTTCAAATTTCTCCGCTCCAGATAATTTTTTTAATAAGAATTATATATATGTAAGGGCTCCTCGATAGTATAGTGGTTAGTATACCCGCCTGTCACCCGAGAGATCGGGGTTCGATTCCCCGTCGGGGAGCCCCTGGCGCAAGACTAATGACCTTGCCCAGAAAAAATAAATCTTTATGGAAAATTTAACAAGCCTCAGGACTTGCTAAATAAGGCCAAGACCGGTTCCCGGTTGTAGTGCCGATGATGATGATGATATATATGTAAATGTAAAAAAAATAAAAATAAACCTGCACTGAATTTTCACTGTTACGTTAAGATATACAATTTTTCTTTATTTGTGGATATTATGGTAGAAAAATTCATTTATTAAAAACTTTTAGCTACTCCCCTGGGAGGCGGGCCTCGCAGGTTGGAAACCGCTGCATTAGACTAAATGAATAGAATTGTCAAATAACCCCCAAGCTAGATTTGCACACATTGTTCACAGTAAAATCCCCTTTTCCACAAAAGCTTATTTGATAACAATCACATGGAATTAAGTTTCGTCTGGCCGAAAATAAAACGAAGCCCAACTTTTTAAATTCTTTAATACAATTTAAATTAATATCCTTAAGGCTGAAATAATACGTTCTATCAAAACCAACTTAGATGGCTTCTACCCTTTTTAGTAGTATATCCTGTTAGCATTTACCCCCAAATCGGAGACCGTCTTGTGTGTATAAGCTATTGTCTAAAAGCGGGTTTTGATTTAATATGAACGTAATCAGAGAAGCTGGAGTCACGTCAAGCATTAGTCGTAGGGTAGGTAAGGTAAGGTGTGAAGGGGGCTTGTTAATTTTATTTGTGTTTCGAACGTCTCAGGATACATTAATAAAATGGATTGTGAATGATTGCGAACGTGACTTGGAACACTGTCTTAGGTTTCCAATTTGGTGAGGATTTGAGTGCATAAAAAGGATTTCCTTAACAAATTGCTGAGCTACCAATTAAATTATAGAAAGAATTTTGATAGAAAGAACGTCCTTATGGGCGGTCAGATTTAATGAATTGTAGTATCCGCTGTTCGATTATAATTAGCAAAGTACTTATCATTTAGAAAGGCTTATGACATGAAGTGATTAGCTAATTCCACCCTGGATTTATTTCAAGTAGTGTTGTTCTTCTTGTCCTAATTTCACATGTCGTTGACGTTTCGTCCAGCCGAATTGGCGCAAGTCAAAATCAATTAGAGTACAAATAACTGTGCGGTAGATGCGGAGTTGCGAGGGAAATTATTGAGGATGCAATGTTTGTTTTAGAGAGATAACACCACTGTATCGACAATAAAAAATCGTTTTTTGGCAATTTTTGTTTAATGGAAGGAAAAGAGACATATTAATAATATTTAATAAGCATTTATTTTAACTACAAAAAAAAAAAGAGCAGTTTTAGTAAAAACGGGTACAAAGGGCGGCATTAAAGCCATGCTTCCGAGGCTTCTTGCATATTACAAATTCTGTGACACGCAGTGTAGCTAACGTACATTTGAACTGGTAGCAAACCAAAAACAACACTTAATTTACAAGAGGCTACCTAGAAAAATTTGCCGCAAGGCTAATAACCTTGCCCGGAAAAACAAATTATTATGGAAGATTTAACAAGCCTCATACTTGTTAAACAAGGCCAAGACCGAATCCCGGTTGTAGTGCCGATGATGATGATGACCTAGAAAAATACGTTAAAGAATGTAGAAGTATTGTTTTTTGTACGATTGGATAGTATTTGGATAATTTCGTTCGATTCACGACCAAAATCAGGAAAGTTATTTGTTAATAAATAATTTTCAAGTCAACTTAACGAAAGATGTGGTCAAAACTCGAATAAAAAGAACAAAACTTATTCGGATTATGATACGTGCCGATTTCGACAAACATATTTTTAACAACCGCGATTGAAGTTTTCACCAGTCAGACCCGAAATATATTTTTTTTTCCAGTTCTGCAACATTCCTCTTGACATCGCGTCCGTTGACGACTCTTTCCACCAGACCTCTTGCTACATTCGTCGACACTACTCGACAATTAACATCCCACTCCCGACTTCTCTTTAAAATCTTACACAAACACAATGCCGATTACACGAGCCGGTACCACCCAGCAAGCGTAAGCTCGAGCTGATTTCCCCACATTCCAGGACGCTTCCCGCGTCGAATCCCCACCCCTGCCGCCAAATATCGAACTCCCTCCTTTCGACGAGGAGTATGCAAAGTTATGTTTCGCCATAGCTGACCGAATTTTCCGGGTCGCCATTAGGTCGTCAGACCCTAATTCTTACAGCAACATGCAGGAGACGCTCCTCAACGCTTTGGACGAGCCCATCAACATCAGGCAGCAAGGTTTCGGGTATTAGACCATCCCTTTTCCTGACCCATTTACGCTCAATAGCGGGGATCAGGATCTTTGATGATCTAATTAGGTCTCACTTTCTGAGGTGCCTCCCCCAACATGCCCGTTCGGCATTAATAGCCCAACCTAACCAGAGTTTGGGCTATTTATCAAAGGTTGCTGACGCAATCATGGAAAGTTCAGACCCGCAGTCTGAGCTCCCAGCATATCAAGTCGCGGCGGTTAGCCAACACGTCGCACCGCCTACACGGCACACATCACCTCCCTTAGCAGCACCACGGACTACCCGAGAAGTATCATCCTCTCAGCCAACCACACCCTCCAGAAGGCCAGCACCTTATACCACGTCTCATATACTCCAGCGGACTCATGACTGCAGGCCCAGCGAGTCTCCCTCAGACAGCTCCCCTGCACACGTCACCATATCCGACCTTCTAGCGTTGCAGGCCTCGCTCCGCCGCGATTTAAACCAAATCCGCGCGGAGGTAAGGAGCGCCCATCGAAACGCGCATACCCAACGGGAAGGTCGCCCTTCGCCCCCCAAAACACCCCACCAGTGGATCAAACCACGGGGGACCACGGCACTCGTCGCTTGTACCAGGTGACTACAGGCATCACGTGCAGTTTTTGCCATATTTCGCATTTTCCGAGTGCCGGAAAAGGCGAAATACACCTTTCTGCTGGGAGTGCTGGCAGTATGGCCACGACATTGTAGAATGCCGTGCGCGATACGCCACGGTACCACGGAACATGTCACCGCGCCAGCAGAGGGAGTCCCAGAATAAGACACATCCGGTACCACACCAACCCTCTGCCTCCAACACTCCAGCAACATCAAACCCCCGAGTGTATAGCATTCGGAGTTGCTGCGAGTTGTGTGGCCGTACAGGTCACACACGGAACAAGTGGGTAGACGGGGTGAGGCGGAAAAAAACAAGCAATTCCCCGGTGACTACAACTTCAACACAAACTCGCATGGCCAAGACTGTACGTCAACGCCAGTGACCACAAAACCACACGTCTACCAAGGGCGGCAAACAGCTCTCCATACCAACGTATGGACGAAAAATGCCGACCCTAGACTCAGTTCTGCTGCATCCCGCACACGGCACCCCGCCACTGCGGAGAAAAATTAACACTGGGTTTTAAGCTCCCTTACCCCTGCCGGCAACACACGCGGCACCAACCAGGTCCACTTCCAACACTGACCCAAGCCCAGCAACGACCCAGGAACTCGTCAGCACGACAGTTCCAAACCCTAGCCACCTAACTCTCCTTCCATCACACATCAAACTACTCCTTACGCCCTACCCACCGTTCATGCTATTCACTTGAGAATCATTGTTTTCCTAAACGACGCATAGCTAAACTCATAATTATATGCAGACAATGCATAATTGAGTTTAGCTACCCTTTTGCCATACGGCAACGCCATTTTAGCTAGCCCATGAGATTTCCACCGGAAATCACATCATGTCGGTTAGCAACAACAAGTCGAATCAGACGACACTGTTGCATGATCAACATGAATTTATCGAAACATCTAATTAGTTCTCACGATAAATTACCCTAGCTTATTTGGCGTCACTTCGGCCTCTCCGCAGATCATCCATTCGCTTGGTATCTATGATCTCTTTTCGCAGGTGAATAGCACAGGCCACATTTCCTCTCCTCCATAATTCTGTCTCCCTACGGTTCAATGCACTCTGAGATCACCACAGCCATAACACTAGGGCAGTAGGTTATTCTCAGAAACTGCACTTGATACCAGCGCACAAGCTAAGCCAACCCCGAAGTTATTGCGCTCTTTCTTTTGTTCTTTTCATCCTTCGCATGTCCAGCGACTGTCGAATGATACGCGAGTATTATTCACCTCACTGAGACATGCAAATGAGAAGAGAGTCATGAAAATGATGATTGGATAATAGCTGTGCGAAAATAGAATCCAGAATTTCACTCCTAATTAGGGCAGTCACAGCTCAATTGTCATCACAGACAGTCACGCCGCGGCTCGCTGTAGAACTCATTTCGCAGATTTTAAAGTCGTTTTACAATCTTCCCTGTGATCGGTCACGTCGCTTGTCAAGTCGAATTCCACGTCGAGTGCGCACACTCCATTCGCGTAAAGTTTATATTTGCCACGAAAAATCAGTGTAGTTATCCTCAAGGAAACAGTTAAATTTCATCAATTTATTTGTGCGTGTGGAACATTATATTATAAATAAAGAGTATCTTGAAAGTGTAATTACAATTCAATTGTGAACAATAAAATTAATTTCTATCGGTACCAGTTGGTGTTTCTGTGTTTTGTTTTCCCCTCGGTGTCGCAGTTGTTTGTGGGAAGGAAGTGTATCTCGCGCCCGTGTCTGGTGCAATACTTCTTCACCCCCACAAGCCCTTTTGACAAAGTTGCATTTATATGGAGTGGACAATTCCCTGATCCAATATATAAGACTCTATCTTTCTGACCGTTCAATCCAAGTGGTTCTTGATGGTATCAAATCGGTCTCCCATCAACTTAATGCAGGTGTTCCCCAGGGTTCGGTACTCTCACCCACTCTCTTCCTGATCTTTACAAATGATCTCTTATCAATTACTCAGAATCCAATTGACTCGGTTGCTAATGATAGCACGTTGAGTTTCTCATACTCATACGAATACCCCCGTCCAAACTCTTCGAACGTCACTACCAATCAGCGACTTATGCTTTATACATTGAATTCAGACCTCAACAAGATAGATCAGTGGGGATTATCTAACCGAGTAGAATTCAACGCCCTAAAAACCCAGTGCCGCCTCTTGTCGTCAAAGGCGAGCGCCAAAGTAAATATACTGTCTATGAACGGCACTTGCATCGACGAAGCCAAGCAACTATCAATCCTCGGCACTCGAATTAATTCGACTTCTAATTGGAACGACTACATATTTGAAGCTGCGAAAAGTGCAGCCAAATGTATGGGGTACCTTAAGAGATGCAAAAGATATTTCACTCCATCCAACCTGGCCACTATTTCATCATCATCATCGGCACTACAACCGGGAACCAGTCTTGGCCTTATTTAGCAAGTCATGAGGCACTATTTACATGGCGTATCATCATCATCATCAGCACTACAACCGGGAACCGGTCTTGGCCTTATTTAGCAAGTCCTGAGGCTTGTTAAATTTTCCATAATGATTTATTTTTTCTGGGCAAGGTCATTAGTCTTACGCCAGGGACTCCCCGACGGGGAAACGAACCCCGGTCTCCTGGGTGACAGGCGGGTATACTAACCACTATACTATCGAGAAACCAGTCTTGGCCTTATTTAGCAAGTCATGAGGCACTATTTACATGGCGTATATTCGTCCAAAAATGGAGTTCAACTCCCATATTTGGTCTGGCCTATCCAAAACTAGACTACACGTGCTCGATAGGATGCAAAAAGGAGCAGTTAAACTTATTTCACCGGGCGACTAGGCTTTGGGACATTACCTACCACTCAGTAATTGTGCCGAACGGCACAATAGTAAGAGTCGTCGTAAATCGATCAAATCCGTCGTTAGTACATAGGCGCAACCTATCATGTCTATCTCTTTTCTATAGGTGTTACCATGGTTGTTGCTCAGCTGAACTTGCTGAATGTGTTCGGCCTACTCAGACATTTTCCCGCGATACCCGTCAATCTGTGAATGCGCATCAGTTCCCGTTGAAAGTGGACTTTAGGCGCACAAATAAACATAGAGGGTCATTCTTTAGCCGAACCAGACGAATGTGGAATGTTCTCCCTGATCATGTGGTTCCTGGTCGTTGTGTTGTCCAGACATTCAAGACCATTATACATCGACACGTCCTTTCCTTATCCACTTCCTCTCTGTCCGCTCGCACTGTGCTCTGACATTTAAGGGTATTTCAAAATTCCCTTTTGTGCGCGCGTTAGTGTAAAAAAAAAAAAATATATATATATAACACTCTTTAATTATATATACACACTCTTCCGGTGGGATCACTCCGGGCCGCCTCCGCTGAGTGCCCCCCTCCCCCTGGTCCCGCGGGACATGACTAAGAGCATCAGCGTTCGTGTTATACTTTCCCGGTTTGTACTCAAAGTCACTCAAACAAAAAATATTACACTGTCACGTAGGCTGTGCAAATTTAGTATTGCTCGTCATTTATTTAGTAGCTCATAGTAGGTACTCAGATTCTGTTCATTCGTATGGTTATTTATAGAGTATCATTCTTCAGCCGAACCGCACGAACGTTGTGGCTGCTTATAAGTTTTCTCAAAATAATGTTCAGGCATTTAAAACCAAAGTACTTCGACACATCCTTCCGTCATAATCTCCCTTTTCTTCTTTAACAAAGTATCTCAAAATTTCTCTCGTGCGCGTGTTATAACAAAAGTATTCTCCTTCACCAATGGATAGTTTATTTTGAGGCGTTGGAAACCCTCCCTTAAAGTATGCGTCAATCAAAATCTTCTTATAATAATATTTTAAATATTATAATTGTTCTTTTATTCCTCGACGTTGTAGTTCAATACCTTAAGGATTTAAAAAAAAAATGCTTTATATACCCAAGTGTATCCTCGTCATCCGAATTTTTAGACGTTTAAAACCTATTCATCTTCTCCGTTGACATTTAATGTGTTACTAAATCCCATTTTTGTGAGCACGGATTGTAAAATGGAACTGTATCTTGTCTTATTTCTATCCCATTATTCCCAGTGAAATTTCAACTGGATCCTGGGCCCTCAGATTGCGGTGTAGTTCCTGTTTCTAAGGAACACACTTTACTCCGATTGTATACATCCGTTATAGGCCTTATAAGATATCTCTTTACATTTTAAAAATAGGTTAGACTAGATTATTTCCCAAATGAATTCCAATACATGTTCCTTTTACTTTGAGTGACTCATCCTTTCAGTTGCAAAGAACGATAATGCATCCTGCGAAGAGAGTCCAAGCAAATATTCCATTTCCCATTCATCCTTTGGTTACGGTTTTTCCACTTTTATCTCGGAAATTGGCTCGTTTATTAGGGATATCGTCAACTACTTATTTGTGGGATCCTTCGTTAGGCGCGGTTTCACGGTAAAAGGATGAAGGATGATAATAGGTTAACGAATGAAGGAACATGGAAAATGGAAACAATGATAAATCCTAAGCGGAAAATCGCTGTTACCTTTTCCCGGTGGGAAAAGTGTTTTACCACACACGAATTGATAATCCTGTTTTAGTCTTTTGGCTTCCTTCTGGAGTTTGACTTATGAAGAAGAAATTGGCAGGTTGCCAAGGAGTCAGAGAACATTCGAAAGCGAAATGGCTTCTTTGAAGTTGCTCTTGACGATGTTCATGTGTTGGATTACAAAATACTATATCTTGCGATTGTGTATTGGAATTTTATCGAGTTATTCGTATTTGTTATTAACAGGGTAGAGACAGGGTTTGCTGTCTTTATTCCTTGCATGATGAAGAGCATGTGTTCACCTAGGGGATACTGTGTGTTACTAAAAAGACAGTTGCTGTGTGTCGAGGCTGAAGACTACAGGAAAAGAAATTTGAGCCAGTCAGTTAGAATACTCGAGAATAATAATAAGTAAAGGATGCAAAGGAAGTGGAACGTAATATTACAGGACTTTTTGAACTACTAATGGTTAGAAATTGAAAATATTTCAAACAGACGACATGCATTTGCGACCAGTTGATGAAGTTGTGTTTTTGTATTTCCTATTTGATGTCACACATGTGTTGATGAGAGTACACAAAATGTACGTGATATAACACATGAAATAGTCGTATAACATAATCTGTGGTTGTCAAGGAATATTCACTAGCCTCAAAAGCACAATGAAAAAGTTACCTTGACATTTACTAATTATTTTCCAAAATGCCCTTGGACTTTGTACGTTAGGGTTTAATTTTTATAATACGTCTAAAGAGATTTATTGACAATTTTACATATCGATGTACAATGCAGCCAAAGAAAAGAAAGAAGACGAGAGAATTATCAAAGCACATTGGATTTGAATGCCTGCAAATTGCAGCTGCAGGCAAAAACTGTATTCCAGGCACGGGTAGTTCGACTCGGGAAAGATTGCTACTTTGAAAATGGTGGTAAATGACTGACTAGTACTTAGATGAATTCGCTTTAGGCGAACGGATTATATACCTATGACAGTTTTGCTTAAAAAAAGATTTTCAACTTCAAATTTGCGGAATAGTCTAAGTTTGGGCTTTGTATTTCTGTATTGATTATAGATTTTTGTATATTACATATGCCTCAAAAAACTTATGAATACCATTACATCAAGAGATATATTTATAATAAACCCGACAACATATTTGTCGGTAAAATGAAAAATTATGTTTTAGCGTTTATTTATAAACAATGGGCTCCATCTGATCCTAACCAACTAAGACATTTTTACAATCGTTTTTGAACATATTGTGCTCTAGAAGTTTTCAAAGATCTTGCCGCTCTCTTACTGTTTCCAAAGAAAATAATTTCCTCCCTAACAAATCCGATTGAAAAACATTTTTTTCTCATTAACATTATATTCGGACATTCGCCTTCAAACCTCCAGCCTCTGTCCTTATAGCATCAACATGTAAGGAGTCTTCGCTCTAAAACGTGGTGTGTATTTTTCCGGAATGTCCCTTTTGACGCTTTTACGCTGACACAAGCAATTCTTTATTCCGACATTAAAAACATTGAGCTGTTTCCTCCACCTTCATGCGTTCTGGATGACGAACAGGCCAGTCTCTTTTTAAGTCTCCTTGTAGAGGTGTTCTAATTGCCGTCCAAGCTCTTCCATATTTGTTGGACTTACACTCCCGGTTCTTTTCCTTATTTGTTTCTACATTCGTCCTAGACAACCCAGTGTGTTGTACCACATTACCGAAGAAAAGAGTAGGTGCAAAATCCGCAACTTCTGCTCCCGAGTTAAGAAAAGTATCTTATGAAATGTAAGCACGCCCAAACCGGACATATGAGAAAGGAACGTAGGCCGAGCAGTAATTGTGGTAGCCAGGCAGGAAGTCAACATGCATGTAGATATAAAAAGCGAGGACATGGATGGCACGGCCAGAAGAGAAATTTTTTCCTTCTCCTTCTGTCGCATTACGAAGACAAAAGTAGCGGAGACATTCGGGTAAAGGCTTTCCCAAACGCCAGAACGACTTACTTCCAAGCGTGCGTTCGAAGTCCAATACTTTAACGCCAGCAGAGAACCATGGTGGGCACTCCAAAGGACGGCCGATGATACAACGTCCGACTTCACCCATGCGCAAGACATGGCGCTTTTGTCAAGAGCGCTCCATACGAGAGCAAGAGGTCATAAAAAGTCTCCTACTCATCGTTGATGATCCAAAAGCGGTTTGGCGGTTTATGTCATATTCGGTCGTAAGTGTTCCGCCGAACACTGTACGCACACCAGGAAGAACACACCTAGCGGAAACGGCACAAATAAAACACGAAAAACTGTTTTTTCTTATTTATACGGTGACTTTTTATTAATTCAAAAAACTTATTTTTGCACTGATCGTGGTGAATACACAAGTTAATTATTTTGCAATTAAGCACACGTACGACTCGACGTTCTTGAACAATTCGATTCCCTACTTCATTCGGTTATCTCTTCGTTAGAGATCCTCGCGGTTCGACGATCAAAATCTCTGTCTCCTCCTTCTGGTTCAAATCTCTCTTGCAACCTATCGGATACTCTTTTTCCAGTATCTGTGTGTTTTGTATCTGCAGTTGTGCAGACACAATTTCCTGTAAGGAGAAAATTCTCACGCATACATGTGGAAGCTTCACCGTCGTGGTTGACGGTGGATTCTATTCCCACGCTGCTTGTTTAGGTCGACCATCTGGTGTTGACGATCGCCTGGACGTCTAGTCCGCTGGTATCTATTGGATTTGAAATCCAAGAGAGTTTTTCACATGGTGTGAAAAACAAACATTCCGCTGATGCATTTCTGCTTGGCGGACAGTGGCAACGGCGCAATGCTGTGCCGTATTTATTTATTGCAGCTGGCCTTCGTAAAACTCCAAACAAAGTATTGTTTGGAGTTACGTGGTGCTTGGTTTTTCGCGCCATCTGGGTGTTTACGAGGCTAAGGAATGCGCTCCTTTGTTTGCGGTGAATATTTGGGTGATCTAATGTTTAGATCAACCGCACCACGTCCGTTGGTCGGTTAATTGTTTTAATTGTAATTCCCTGCATCTCGTGCAGATGTTCAGGGTTGCCGACTTGTGGTGCTGGCATTCACTTAGCTTGCGATTGCACACGTCGAAGGATGCATGGATGTTCCTCCTTGTTTCAGGTCGTAGGTTTTAGGTCTGGAGCGTTTAGCTCGGTATTAGAGGCTTTGGGGACGTTAAGTTCCTTGCCTTCTGGTGTCGACTCAACGTTGGGTTACTGGCGGCCCCCGCTGGGCTTGGGATCGCGTCTGTGGACGTGATGTTGTCCAGGTAAGTGCGTTACCTCAAGTTGGTCTGGACTTTTTCCTGTGGGGAATTTGTACGTTCGCCACAGGACTCCCCCCCCAGTGACGTAGTCACGATAAGGAAAAGGTAGGAGTATGGAGGGTGCTGTTAAAGGTCGGAGAGTGCTCCTTTCCATCGTGGTCGGTGTTTAGGCGGTAAAGGAGCGAAGGCAATCGCGTTTGTTGTTTCCTTGTGGGTGTTAGTCGCGCTTTCGTTGTTGGTGGTTTCGGTTAGTGGTTGCCGTAAGTTGAGAATCCTTGCGGCGTCTTCTTGGGCGCGCAGATCTCGAGCGCGTTGCCGCGTTATCGGTCCGTGCAGGATATCCGATGCCCCACGAGCAACCATTTCGCGAGGGTTAGGTTGATTCTCAACTCTTACCGTGCCTGGTGTTTCCTGGGAGTGTGGTGGATGGTACACAGGGCGGGTTTCGGCTGCCGCCAACGGTTGATGGTGTACCTCTCCTGGCACGGTATCTGGCGGTAGTTCCAGGTGGCACGGCTTCAATCTCTCGACACTGACGGTGTACGGCTTTCCGTCGATGTCTACGGAGAAAACTCGGTCGTTTATTCGCTCCAGCACCTTGTATGGCCCTTCGTAGGGCGGTTCTAGAGGTTTCCTAACTTTGTCCACCCTGATGAAGACGTGCGTGCAGCTGTCCATATCTGGGTGAACAAATAACCTCTTGGAACCGTGTCTGGCGACCGGCGTTGCCCTGACCTTACGCATGAGTTTGCGTAGGTTCTCCACATTTGGCAACTGTTCGAGCGGTGGTTCTCCATCGGCGAAGAACTCTCCTGGGAGGCGCAGATTGGTTCCGTACGTCAGATCTGCTGCTGAGGCTCCCAGGTCTTCTTTTATGCTTGTGCGCAAGCCTAAAAGAACTGTTGGTAGTGCGTCCAGCCATTGATTGTCGTCATGACACATCAGTGAGGCTTTAAGAGAGCGATGCCAACGTTCGATCATCCCATTGGACTGTGGGTGATAGGCTGTTGTGTGGCTTTGCTGGCAGCCGAGTAGATCGGCCAGCTGCTTGAAAATCGCCGCCTCGAACTGTGGTCCTCGATCGGCTGTGAGGGTAGCTGGGACGCCGAAACGTGTGACCCAAGTCGAATAGAATGCTTTGGCTACATTCTCTGCGGTCACTGTTCGTAGTGGCACTGCTTCTGGCCACCGAGTGAAACGATCGATCATCGTCAGGAGGTACAGGTAACCTCTCGACGGCGTAAGCGGTCCCACAATGTCGATGTGAACATGGGCAAATCGTGCCTCGGGGAGCTTAAACTGTCCTGGGTGGAGCACATTGTGTCGATCGACTTTGCAACGCTGACATTGCAAACAAGTTCGTGCCCATTTTGTTATGTCTTTGGCCATATGTGGCCAGACAAATTTGCGTCGGACTGCGGCAATGGTTGCGCGTCCGCTTGGGTGGGCTGGGTTGTGGAATGTTTCATACACATTTTTTCGCAGATTTTCTGGGATGTAGGGTCGAGCTGTCCCTGTCGAAACATCGCACCAGACTTCATCGTTTGAGTCGTTGAAAGGGAGTTTACGCAAAACTAGTGCTGTCTCCGCTTTCAGTAGTGACTCGAGTTGATGGTCATCTTCTTGTGCTTGTGCCAAGTCGGCACCATCGATTTGCGCACGGAGTTTAATTGCATCGATACGCGAAAAGGCGTCTGCAATTACATTGTCTGCACCTGGGACATATTCGATTCGGGTGGTGAATTGCCCGATGAAATCCAGGTGCCGTTCTTGTCGCGGGGTTGAACTTCCCGCTTTCTTTTGGAAGGCATACGTCAGTGGTTTGTGGTCGGTTTTTACCGTCAACTGACGGCCCTCAATCATGTGCCGGAAGTACTTTATTGCGCTGTAAATCGCTAGTAACTCCCTGTCATAAGCACTGTATCGTCGCTGGGTTGGGTTCAACTTTTTCGAGAAGAAACCTAGCGGTTCCCATTTGCCGTCGCACTCTTGTTCGAGTACGGCCCCAATTGCAGTGTCGGAAGCGTCGCACTGTAAGGCCAATGGGGCTCCTTCGACGGGATGTCGAAGTAACGTTGCATTCGCCAGCTGTTCTTTTGATGAGCGAAATGCTTGATCAGCTGACTCGGTCCACTTAATTGGTCGCTTATCGTTGCGTTTGGCTCCTACTAGATATTCGTTGAGAGGAGCCTGGACCTGTGCGGCGTTTCGGAGTGTTGGGCGATAGAAGTTCAGCATGCCCAAATAACGCCTTAATTCTCGCACGTTCGTGGGGCGAGGAAATTGCATTAATGCATCCACCCTGTCTTGTAATGGGCGGACTCCTTGGCCGTTAATGCAGTAGCCAAGGTACTTGACTTCCGCCTCTCCGAGGTGGCACTTGTCTGGATTGATTACCAGGCCGAAATCTCGGAGGCGTTCGAACACCTGCTTCAAGTGGGCGCGATGTTCTGTCATAGTTTTCGATGCTATGAGTATATCGTCGATATACGCATAGCAGAAGTCAAGTCCGCGGAGAGCTGAGTCAATGTAGCGCTGGAACGTTTGCGCTGCATTTCGAAGACCGAAGGTCATCACCTTGAACTCGAACAGTCCAAAAGGTGTAGTTACCGCGGTTTTGGGGATGTCTTCGGGAGCCACCGGGATTTGGTGGTATGCCCTCGTGAGATCGAGGGTCGAAAAGATTTCGCAACCCTGCAGCTTATAGGAGAAATCGTGCAGGTTTGCTATCGGATACCGATCGGGTGTCGTCACCGCGTTCAGCATTCGGTAATCACCGCATGGACGCCACTCGCCGTTGCTCTTTTTGACGAGATGGAGTGGGCTCGCCCAAGGGCTATCGGATGGCTGGCAGATTCCTAAGTCGAGCATATACTCGAATTCTGCACGAGCCTCGCGCAATTTTTCGGGAGCCAATCTGCGCGGGCGCTGGCTCACTGGGGGGCCGCGCGTTTCAATGTGATGAAAAACGCCGGCTTTTGCGCGTCGGGGATTACTAAGCGGAACTGTAATGTCCGCAAATTCGCGCAACAGATCGCTGAATGGACCGTTTGCGGTTGTGCACGTTAACGTCAATGCCCTTCCCGCCTTTGCGTTTACTGGCTGAGAAAGAGACGTTAACGGGTCCATCAGTCTATTACGTGCTACGTCCACTACTAGTTTATAGTGTCGCAGCAAGTCCGACCCTATTAGAGGATCGGTGACATCGGCTACTACGAAGTACCATCGAATTGGTCGACGTAGTCCTATTTTTAGTGTCATTAACTTCCTACCGTATGTCTTGATAGGGGTATTGTTCGCGGCGAACAATTTCAATTCATCCGGCAACCGAGTGGCAGGTGCGTACGAGCGAGGAAGAACGGAAATATCCGCACCTGTGTCAATTATGAAGTCCATGTTTAATTTTGAGTCATAAATTGACAAGCGACTTATTTGGGGATTGCCGGCCGTTTGCGCTTTTTCGTCGGTCGGCAGTTCTACTTTAAAGAACTAGCCGGTAATGCTGGGTTTTGCGTCCAGTTGCAGGGCTGCCTGCAATTCCTGGTCTGCGCTCCAAATCGATGATGATAATAACACCTGCCGAAGGTGTTCTCATTGTTTGGCGTGCGTGGTCTGCTATGCTGACGCCTTGAATTGTCTCGCGACCTGTCTCGGCGTCGCGATCTGTCACGGCCAGCCCGAAAATTGTTCCCCATGCTGAGATTATTTAGCTGCGTTTGCATTTGCCTAATTTGCACTCTCAAGTCTTCGAGTTCGCTTGGGTGCGTCGCATGGGTATATGTAACCGTGGGGGTTCGTGGCTGGGGCTGGGGTGGAATTTGGACGTGCGTCGCCGCCAGTGGAAGCTGGAGATCCGTTCGGGATCTATCTGTGGCCATGACTGCCTCGGCGTGTCGCGCTAATTCGTCGAGGCCAGATTCGGCTAAAGGCGCGACGATTGCCTGAACGTATTCTGGCAAAGACTCTCTAAATATAGCCGTTAAGGCTGTTTCGGACATGTCCGTGCCGGCCAGTGCACGGAAATAAGCGGCGCGCTGGGATGGTCGCATCCCAGAGGTGTCGGTCGATCGTAACAAACGTCGCAAGCGATTTTGTGGCGATTCCCTATAGGCATTAATCACCATCTCCTTGAATGCTGTATATGGTTGTGGAGATGGCGTTTTAATTAGATGCTTCGCATAAGGGAGCAAGACAGGATCTAAATCGCGGGTTGCTAGGAGAAATTTCTCCTGTTCGCCGGTGATGCCTTCGCGGGCAAACGTTTGTTCGGCGTAACCGAATCAAAAATCTGGGTCATCGGACGTGAAGTCCGGTAATTTAATGTATCGATTCGAACGACGGTCCGCTTGTGTTGCAATATTAACTTCTTGACGGAGGGCTGCGGCCTGCGACGTCGTTGGGGAAGCTTCGGCGTTGTTAGCCATTGTAGCTTTAGAAATTGTGGATTTCGACCTGGTCGTTATCGTTGACTTCGGGAGATTTCGCGTCGATTTTCTCTGTGAGGGAGCGATTACGTTTCCCCTCAACGTTTTTACTTTCTGGGTCGCCGCCTGCAACCTCGTGGTTGTCATTAATTTCCTGGGGGTTTCGCGCTGTAACTCGGTCGCTCGATGCGCGAGTTTTTCTTTAAATTAGTGGACGCGCCGAACAACCTGCTGGGTCCAAAGATGGAGTCAGGGAAAAGGCCTAGCACAAGAGAAAAATATCTAAATTCCAAAGGCGAACCAGGGATGGGCCTACACCAGGGAATTCTTAGGTTACTTCGACGGTGCTAGGAGCGGACGGAGAGAAACTTTTTCGTTCGGAGGAGGACGAGAAGAACGAGAAGGTGAGGACTGTCGAAGTTTTTTCGCGGATTCGCAACTGTTTCTTCGTTGCCTTTATTGAGGCGAGCAATTTCTCTTTATTTCGCGGTTGTTACAAGAAAGTAATGTCAAGTGTGTCGTCGGTTCGCGCGTGTGCCTCGTGGCTCTGAAGGAGCTTACAAAAATTTTTATATATTAAGACTTCTTCTCTGTTCTCGGCGAAGATATATTTTGTTTGCTATAAAAATTTTTTTTTGGTTCTGCCGTTCTTTAATTGTAGTACTTGCAATTTAATAATAATGATAATTTGGTGCTTTGAGTATCAATTGTTTTACGTAGAAATATTTTATTAAAGATGTCATGGGACTTTCGTTATGGTACTACCTTATAATTTTATTTAGAACACTTCCTTATTTACATCTAGCTGTATTATTTCCCAGCTTTATTTACTTTCGAATATTTTATTAAAATGTTTCGTGTAATAAATACTACACGTTAAGCTACTAAAAGAATGTCAAATAATTTAATTTTTGCATAATTGAAATCGACATACAACCGATAAAACCAAAACGAATGTTTGTGCAAGTTGCTTTAACCAGAATTAAGTGTGAATATATCTATTTTCAAAGTATACACAGGAAATGACACCAATCTTCAAACAATAAAAAAGAATAATATATAAAAAATATATTCACCAAAAATGTTACAGCTCTAGAAAAATACAAATGTAACAGCGTAATTGTTTCCTTATAACGAGGAGTAGTTCAAATTTTAGTATAAAATGTTAAATTAATGATTAGAAACTATTATGTATATGTACCTGACTTTGCAATATCAACACAATTCGAAACACAATACAAATGAGATGAAAAATGTAAATTATTATATTGATGTTTATCGTTTATATCTGCTATTTCTCTTTGAAATTACTACCTATCTAATTTTTTTATTTGTGTTTCCGTTTTAAATTCTGCTCGGAAGGAGCTTTATAAATTTCACTTTGGGCTCAGAAGGAGCTTGTACAAGAAAGGGAATTAGTAACAACAAAAAAAAATATATTCTTTTCTTTTTATAACACAATAAAAACAGAAATACAATAACTTGCGATTTTCCTGGATAATGTCCCGCGTTGTTCTGCGTCCGTGGCGTCGTGATGAGTCCTCGTCCTTGTTGCAAAATTGCTGTGGTGGGCACTTCACTGTCACTGGAACTGCCTTTGCCGGTTTGTGTCGCACTAGCTTTTTGACACTGTTCGTATCTATTTTGTGGAATTTTTCTCGCGTGTTCACTTTTTAATTTTTGCCTTTCGCGTCTAAGTCTCGTGAGTTCAATTTGATTTCGTTTTTCACGTGTTCTTTTTCTCGCGTCGCGGTCACCACTTTGGCGGTTTATGTCATATTCGGTCGTAAGTGTTCCGCCGAACACTGTACGCACACCAGGAAGAACACACCTAGCGGAAACGGCACAAATAAAACACGAAAAACTGTTTTTTCTTATTTATACGGTGACTTTTTATTAATTCAAAAAACTTATTTTTGCACTGATCGTGGTGAATACACAAGTTAATTATTTTGCAATTAAGCACACGTACGACTCGACGTTCTTGAACAATTCGATTCCCTACTTCATTCGGTTATCTCTTCGTTAGAGATCCTCGCGGTTCGACGATCAAAATCTCTGTCTCCTCCTTCTGGTTCAAATCTCTCTTGCAACCTATCGGATACTCTTTTTCCAGTATCTGTGTGTTTTGTATCTGCTGTTGTGTAGACACAATTTCCTGCAAGGAGAAAATTCTCACGCATACATGTGGAAGCTTCACCGTCGTGGTTGACGGTGGATTCTATTCCCACGCTGCTTGTTTAGGTCGACCATCTGGTGTTGACGATCGCCTGGACGTCTAGTCCGCTGGTATCTATTGGATTTGAAATCCAAGAGAGTTTTTCACATGGTGTGAAAAACAAACATTCCGCTGATGCATTTCTGCTTGGCGGACAGTGGCAACGGCGCAATGCTGTGCCGTATTTATTTATTGCAGCTGGCCTTCGTAAAACTCCAAACAAAGTATTGTTTGGAGTTACGTGGTGCTTGGTTTTTCGCGCCATCTGGGTGTTTACGAGGCTAAGGAATGCGCTCCTTTGTTTGCGGTGAATATTTGGGTGATCTAATGTTTAGATCAACCGCACCACGTCCGTTGGTCGGTTAATTGTTTTAATTGTAATTCCCTGCATCTCGTGCAGATGTTCAGGGTTGCCGACTTGTGGTGCTGGCATTCACTTAGCTTGCGATTGCACACGTCGAAGGATGCATGGATGTTCCTCCTTGTTTCAGGTCGTAGGTTTTAGGTCTGGAGCGTTTAGCTCGGTATTAGAGGCTTTGGGGACGTTAAGTTCCTTGCCTTCTGGTGTCGACTCAACGTTGGGTTACTGGCGGCCCCCGCTGGGCTTGGGATCGCGTCTGTGGACGTGATGTTGTCCAGGTAAGTGCGTTACCTCAAGTTGGTCTGGACTTTTTCCTGTGGGGAATTTGTACGTTCGCCACAGCGGTGCCGAAAGAACTAATGATACGCTTTGGGACACCAGAAGCACTGGCGTTGGCAGGATTGACAAAGAGACTGTCGTGACTCACGGAAGACCCGGACGATGTATGTACGTTTTCTAGCCACGTGAGGAACTCAGTCCTAACCATCAATGCGCCAGGAAAAGCGCAGTACTTGTACTCACTCGAAGTTTTTAAGTTTAGTGCGGCTAATACCCATTTATTGGCTTAATTCAGCCAACATCTGGGCTCCTCGATAGTATAGTGGTTAGTATACCCGCCTGTCACGCGGGAGACCGGGGTTCGATTCCCCGTCGGGGAATAACAAGCCTCAGGACTTGCTAAATAAGGCCAAGACCGGTTCCCGATTGTAGTGCCGATGATGATGATGATGATTCACCCAACACAATTACGTACAACTAAAGTATATATAAGTTACATACTAGAGAGCTTAAGAACAATCTTAACTAGGATTAACCTAAAGTAACCAAGACAAATTAGGAAGACAGGAATAGGGACGAGAGATGGGGGCGGGTTATAGTAATGTGTAGAAGAGCCGATTAAGATTGGTAGGGGGAATGGTTTAGGAGGTGGTGTTTGAGAGTATGGGCAAAGAGGTCGAAGTCAAACAAGGTGGAATTGGAGTTGACATTTTTCAGCATCCGCGAAAGGGGTTCATTGAGACCATAAGATGTCCGGTGAGGGGAATGTAGAGAAGGCGGAGATTACGCATATTTCGAGGGCTTGTGTTCAGAGGAATTAAGTTAAGGATGCAGGCACAGTCGACTGAGCCGGAGAGGACCCGATGAATGAACACCATGTCAGCCAGGACACGGCGCTCCCCAAAAGCTCTGATCGCAGCAGTGCTGCATCAAGTGGTATCTCGATGATATTCTATATCTTGGTGTCATCAGCGTACAGGGACAAGCAGGAATTCTTAAAGACCTAATCAATGTCATTAGTGGGAAGTATAAATAGGAGAGGACCCAGGTGGCTATCTTGAGGGACGCCAAAGTCGGCTAGGAAGGGGTTGGATATCATTTATCTGAAGCGAACGGAATAAAGCCTATCCTTTAGATAGGAAGAAATCAATTTCAGCAATCCAGGTTCGAAGTCGACGGCGGATAATTGAAGAGGATTAGATTGTGGGAGATTTTGTCGAATGCTTTACTGAGGTCGGTCGAGACCATATCGACCTCATTACCGTGCTGTAATGTAAGCATAAGAAAAATAATAATGTATAATTTAGAGTACTTGCGAAGAGCCGGTTAGTTAATGTAAGAATGATATATGTAAAATAGAAGTTAACATTTAGTCTTAAGTAAAATATATAATTAATTTGTTAAATAAATGTGGATATAAAACAAAACAAAAACCGTGCTGTAGTGCTGAGAGTGTAAAGGAAGTGAACTCAACAAGGTTGGTTGTAGTTGATCGGCCATTGAGAAAACCATGTTGTCTTGATGAAATAAAAGATTTGCAACGAAAACTAAAAGAATCGTATAAAATGGTTTTGAGAATCTTGGGTAAGTGGGACAGTTTGGCGATGGGGCGGTAGTTCGCGATATCGTTTTTGGGACCCTTCTTATGGATGGGGGTGGTGAAAGAGGTCCTCCAAATGTGAGGGAATACGCCTTGAGAAAGTGAGAGATTGAAGATCAGTGAGAGGGGAACAGAGAAAATGGATGAGCATTTCTTGAGGAGAGTTGCTGGGATACCACCAGGGTCCGGTGTAAACTCGTCTTTTGGTTGTAGTAGCTTGGATTCAATTAAGGCCGGATCAGAGGAGTTGTGAAGAAGAGGCCGGAGGAAAAAGGTAGGTAGGCAGTTGAAGTATGACGGTTCAGGAACAAAGGAGTCATTAGTGAATGACTTAGGGAAGTGAGTGGCGAAGAGGTTAGCAATAGTAACCGGACCAGATGAGGTGTCAGAGTTTAAGGTAAGCGATATGGGTTAATCATCGGATCTACGTTTATGATTGACGAACTGGAAGAACGTTTTGGGTTCATTTTTGAGATTGGTCTGAGTTTTGGTAAGATAGTTGCGATAAATGGTGTTGAAAAGTTTCGTGAATTGGAAGTAACAGCCAAGAAAGTGGGAGTAGTCAGGTATAGTTCGATTCCGAGAGAAGATAACCCATAACTTATTCCTTTTGTTACATGAGAGCGAAGCTTGTGATTGTACCATAGGGCGAAGAGGGTGATATTCTTTGTCTAGAGCAGGGAACGAACAGGGAAATGGAGTAAGGGATTTTGGTATAGAAGTGGGTGATGGCATCTTCAACGGATATGTGATCGTAATTGAACGAGAGGCAGTCTAGGTAGTCTTTGATGAGGCGAAAATTAGCTTTATGGGAATCATAGTCGTAGTGATTGGGTGGGGGATGGACGGTGGCGAGTGGACTCGCAAGGTCACGGAAGGGGGGGGGGGGGGGGGGGGGCTGGTCTACAGATGTAAGGGCGAAGGGACTGGGTGAGACAGATGTATTGATAGGTTCTGTTGTTAAGAGGTAAAGCAAATGACCTACAAAATATGCCGTCGGTAATGATATACGAGGGTTGCCTCTTATGTTTCGGGATTTGGCAACCCTAGTGTTGCAATCCGGCAATTGACAGCTCTGTCGTAAAGTTGGACATTTTTGAGGTTATACGCACTCAGAACGTTTTGACATACGAGCGCTATTTGTGTTGTTTACGGTAACTTAAAAGATTCATCTCGGCCCAAAAATGGAATTAAATCGTCAACATTTTCGTGCGATTATTTTTTACAACTTTCGGCGTGGATTAACTCAGCAACAGTGCATGGATGAACTTAATTCAATTTTTGGCGATGAAGCTCCATCAAGGACCAGTGTTTATCGATGGTATGGTGAATTCAATCGTGGTCGTAGTTCACTCCAAGATGAATTTCGTGAAGGTCGTCCAAAATCAGTTGTTGTTCCGACAACCATTGATGCTGTGCGCGAACTGATATTGGAAGATCGTCATGTGACCTATCGTGAGATTGAGACAACCTTAGGCGTCAGTGGGATCAGCATACATTCAATATTGTATAAACATTTGACTGTCAAAAAAATTTGTTCGCGTTGGGTCCCACACAATTTGTCAATCGCCCAAAAAAGGCTCGTGTCAATTGGTCGGAAGAAATGCTCAAAAAATACGGTCGCGGTGCTTCGAAACACGTCTATGACATCGTGACAGGTGATGAATCGTGGATTTACGCGTATGAGCCCGAAAGTAAACAGCAGTCGACTGTCTGGGTGTTTCAAGATGAGCCAAATCCAACAAAAGTTGTTCGCGCACGAAGCACTTCCAAGCAAATGGTCGCCTGTTTTTTCGGAAAAACTGGACATGTCGCAACCGTACCACTAGAACAACGCAGAACAGTCAATTCTGAGTGGTACACAACCATTTGTTTGCCAGTTGTCTTCCAAGAAATCAGGAAAACCAACCGCCGAAGACGGATCACTCTTCACCACGACAATGCGAGCTCTCACACATCGGCTGCGACAACTGCATTTTTGAGCAGCCAAAACATCGATTTGATGGGTCATCCGCCGTATAGTCCTGACTTGGCACCGAATGACTTCTTTTTATTCCCGTACGTAAAAAACAAACTGAGAGGTCAACGTTTTTCGACACCTGAAGAAGCGGTTGCTGCATTCAGAATGCATGTGTTGGAGATACCTCAATCAGGGTGGCAAAAGTGCTTCGACAATTGGTTCAAACGCATGCAAAAGTGTATAGATCTTCATGGGGAATATTTTGAAAAACAATAAAGTGATTTTCGATGATCAATATTTGTTTTTGTTCTCTAATCCCGAAATATAAAAGGCAAACCTCGTACATGTGGGTCATGTACCACTCGAGCTATCGAGGGGGAAAGCTACCAGAGTTCATATATTATAACGACTTGGTAAGGATGGAAACAGACATGTGTAGTAACTTTGCTTCAAACAAAGTATTCTGGACAACATGTTCCACCTGACGAGATATATAGCGCAGTATGGAGAGCGGTCCATGCGATCTCAGTAAACGAGGCGCCTCGAAATGGAGATAGGACCATGTGACCAATGCACTATGAAGGACATGAAGTCTCAAATGCACCAGATTCGGGAAAGGGCAGCGTCAAAGAGAAATGGATGCTGCCCAAGAAAGTTAGTCTCAGCTTCAGATGTCTTCGCTGTCAGGATGTAAGGTTGAGTAAGCAAGAAGTCATCAGCCCGTTCTCCATTCTGACGAACCTCCAGTCGCACTGTGCTTTGACAATTAAGAGTACTTCAAAATCACTTTTCTTGCTTGCGTTTATGTAAAACCAAAAGACGGCCCAGGGGAAGGAAAGAGGGCAACACTGTGGCATATTCCGATCGATAAGCGATGAAGCAAAGGGACCGAGACGGGAAGTTGCTACCTCCATGTGGGTCTTCAGCAGGGGGAGGCGTATTTAAAAATGATGCCAGCGGACCTTTACGGACTGAAACGTTTTCTTAGTGAGGGGCTCATCATAATACTGCTAGGTTTATCAATCAATATAGCAGTATAGTTCAATAGAGACGGCGAGAATGAGCGCTCACTCTGGAAAAAAATCGTTTCGGGAAAGGTGACGTTCAGAGGATTTAAGTAAAGATCGTAGCGACCTACAGGAAGAATAAAAAGTCGATCGAAGTAAGAACGATCGACAATTTGAAGCTCTCTAAAATAGAAGTAAAAAAGGAGCAAATCAAAAGATACAGGCACTTGTGGGGCATCGACGACCAGCTAACTTCCCAACACTCAAAAATAGTGATAGGACAACACAGCTGGGGGTTTGTAGCCACGGGAAATTAAAGAAAGGAACAAACATCGAACCAATCGTGTCACTCACGAGTTTAGGACGAGTACTTCATAGACATACCGACTATCTTCCAGTAAGTATCGTAAGTATCGTCAACATTTGACGACACATTTGACCACTCTGTATTGGTAAATGGTAGATGAGGAAAGTCATTAAACTGGAATTGCCGGAACACAAAATCGACGCGGAACATAAAAATCGTTTATGCGGTTCAAACCTTGGTTTGACGATGAGTGCAGGGCGAAGTTGGAAGAACGTAAACGCTTTAGAGTGGTCCACTTAGAAAGATATGATGAAGTCAACGCAGAAAGATTCGGAAAGAGACAATGAGACTTTTCAAACGGAAAAAACGCGAATGGGAGAAGACTCGGATTGAAAAAATCCTAGAAAATTCCAGAGCAAAGAACATCAGAGGTATGTATGGCGGCATAAATTCAATTAGAAATGGCTACCGAGGGAGAGTCAAAGAAATTCGAGACGCAAACGGCTGTCTGGTCACAGAAACAAACAATATCGTGACAAGATGGAAGCAGTACTTTAAAAACCTGCTCAAAGTGCGCACCCATCAACCACAAAAAAACGCACCAGACGATCCTCAGATTCCAGAGCCATCTTTCAACGAAGTTGTAGACGCAATAAACCGATTGAAAAACAACAATGCTCCCGGAGTCGACTGCATACCGACAGAGCTTGTGAAGCATGAAAGAGAGGCAACCGCTCGAAAGATCCGCCAGCTCATCAAAACAATATGGGATAAGGAAGCCACTCCGGAAGAATGGAAAACCTCAATAGTCGTCCCCATTTTCAAAAAAGGCGACAGATCTGACTGCGAAAACTACAGAAGAATATCATTGCTCCCAACCATATACAAATTATTAACAAATGTCATACTGGCGAGAATTACACCGTACGCAGAAAAAATATTGGGAAACTACCAATGCGGATTCCGTAGGAACCGGTCAACGAGCGTATTTGAGAACAAAGTTTTAAGGGGGTATCTCTGGAGGTAAATATGACGAGGAAGCAGGACAATGAAGGAAACTGCACAACCACGAATTGCAAGAGCTATACCGTAAACTGACAACAGTGAGAGTAATCAAGTCGCGAAGATTAAGATGGGTCGGACATGTAGGCCGAATGGGCAACGGTAGGACCGTGCGTAGAATTCTTGACGGTAGACCAACGGGAAGGAGACCGATAGGACGGCCACGACGGAGATGGGAGAACAATGTTAGGTTTGACCTCGAGGAGATCGGATCAGATGGTCAAGCGTGGAAGCAGAGTGCACAGGACAGGGAACTATGACGGAGTCGATCGGTGAGGCCATGAACTACCGGGTTCCTACAGGCCAATAAATAATAAAAATAATATGTATTCCTTTCATCTAAATTAATTCGAGTGCCAAGAATTGATAATTCATTGGGCAGTGGTTTTTTTAGCAGATACACACACAATATGCAAGCAAATAGTGAAGACCATCGAAAGGATATTCGAATAGGCAACGCATCAAAGCCCATATACCATAGCGATAACATAACAATTCCACAGCAGTTGAGTGTACTTGAGTTTAGAAATCGAATTCGTAGCCACTGCAGTGGCCTGATGTGGTGAGCGTTGGTTCCATTTTTAGCATCAGTTCGAATCACACGTTCTTCACTATCGTCGCAAACGCTATAATTGGTGACCCCGATGTGATCTGTATACACAACACACAATATCCCATAAACAGGACGTTACTACTACAATCACGACTTCCCCGTAGAGCACCGACACACTCGTCGGCTCCGACGTTCTCTCGCTCGCTCGTTCCTCGCTCCGTCGTTCGCACACGAAGTTGATCGTAACAAAGTTACTGAGGCGGGAGTAGTGTGGCATTTCTAACACATACACACACAATATGCAATCAAATAGTGAAGATCACCGAAAGAAAATTCGAATAAGCAAAGCATCAGAGTTGTATACCATAGCGATAACATAACAATTCCACAGCAGTTGAGGGTACTTGAGTTTAGAAATCGAATTCGTAGCCACTGCAGTGGCCTGATGTGGTGAGCGTTGGTTCCATTTTTAGCATCAGTTCGAATCACACGGTCTTCACTATCGTCGCAAACGCTATAATTGGTGACCCCGATGTGATCTGTATACACAACACACAATATTCCCTAAACAGGACGTTACTACTACAATCACGACTTCCCCATAGATCACCGACACACTCGTCGGCTCCGACGTTCTCTCGCTCGCTCGTTCCTCGCTCCGTCGTTCGCACACGAAGTTGATCGTAACAAAGTTACTGAGGCGGGAGTAGTGTGGCATTTCTAACACATACACACACAATATGCAATCAAATAGTGAAGATCACCGAAAGAAAATTCGAATAAGCAAAGCATCAGAGTTGTATACCATAGCGATAACATAACAATTCCACAGCAGTTGAGGGTACTTGAGTTTAGAAATCGAATTCGTAGCCACTGCAGTGGCCTGATGTGGTGAGCGTTGGTTCCATTTTTAGCATCAGTTCGAATCACACGGTCTTCACTATCGTCGCAAACGCTATAATTGGTGACCCCGATGTGATCTGTATACACAACACACAATATTCCCTAAACAGGACGTTACTACTACAATCACGACTTCCCCATAGATCACCGACACACTCGTCGGCTCCGACGTTCTCTCGCTCGCTCGTTCCTCGCTCCGTCGTTCGCACACGAAGTTGATCGTAACAAAGTTACTGAGGCGGGAGTAGTGTGGCATTTCTAACACATACACACACAATATGCAATCAAATAGTGAAGATCACTGAAAGAAAATTCGAATAAGCAAAGCATCAGAGTTGTATACCATAGCGATAACATAACAATTCCACAGCAGTTGAGGGTACTTGAGTTTAGAAATCGATTTCGTACCCACGGCAGTGGCCTGATGTGTTGAGCATTGGTTCCATTTTTGGTGCTTCTAACCGTTATAGCGTCTGTTCGAATCACACGTTCTTCACTATCGTCGCAAACGCTATAGGGCTTCCATGGTGTTCAACGACTCTTGGACCGTGCTTTCTTTGGGATTGACGTAAATGAGTGCTCTTGTGATAGTTTCGTCTCAGGTTTAGTCCTCTGGTGCAGGAAATGGCTCCGAGCATTTGCATGTATATTAAACTTTTCTGGTTTGCATTTGGTTTTGTGATCACATTCGAAAAGTAGGAAACATAAGCATGCTAGGCGGGTTGTATATAATCTCTGATATTGAGTCTTCGAATTTTCCGCTCTGGAGGTAGCACCTGAAATTTTTTTCCGCACACATTATGGTCAATACTGTGTTTTCGATTTTCACTTTTAATGTTTCTTGGTGATGAGGGCCTTGGATTTTTTTTTCGAATTTCAATTGTCATTTTTGAATTTCGCCTATAGGACTATTAATATCACTGTGTGAGGAGGCATATTAATAGCACCTTTGTCTATCTTGTTTGTCAGTCCTAAAATTTGTATATTCACAATAATGTAGTCTTTCTTCCTCTTTGGCCGTTTTACATTTTTTCTCCTATACATTTTTTTTCAGAATTCAGACATAGGATAAGTCGTATGTAAAAATATCAGTGTTATCATAATTAAATCCTAATTATCAGATATTAATAGAGCCCATTACTTTCGTCAAGCTTATTTGTAATTGATAATTTGCCTCTCTGATTTCATGGATGAACCCAATGTAATTAATCTGGTTATCCTCTCAACTAACATGTCCACTCTTGTGGATGTTCTCGTCTATCGTCCTTAGAATGCTATTTTAGAATTCGTATTTGCTGTATTCCATGAGTTTATTATTGAAATTCTATATCTAGTGTTGAGAATTTAATCAAATCTAGGTTATCGATTGGGGTATCGATAGATTGAAGGAAAAATATTACGCCAATCCAGTTTTCATAAATCGATTAGACCTAAATAAAATAAAAGCCTTAATGCATCTTTCATGAGCCCTTGGGCAGTGTTTTATGTGCTATTAGCAACGGCGCTTTGTGCATACTGATACTTCGATAACATGGGGATAATAGTCTTTCCCCTATGTTCTACTTCAGCAACGAAGGAAAAAGGACATTAAACCAGTCGGTGAAGTTTATGTGCACATCAAAGGACGACCGTATGCTATCAAATTATGTAACTATCGTTCTTCAGCGTCCAAGCACTCTGATATATACGTCCTCAACGAAGAATTTTCTATCTAATCTAAGATGGTTTCTGCACGATTTGGTTTCATTTGGGTTATAGTTTACGTCGGTAATGTGGTTGGTTTCGCACGGCATTCACAGTTTCAATAAGACTGATTAAGGCTGTTCAGTATGTGGCATGTATTTTGTATCATGTTGCGTGTCGCTGTGTAACGTATTTGCGGACATCCAGAATTAAATGCGGACGGATTTTGTTAACGCGTAATAAATTACTTCCAGTTATACAGTATGCGTGCCTTCTGTGTTTAAAGCTATAGTTTGTAAACATTTAGTTTGGATTTATATAACTTCGGAAAGATTGGTGGGCAATAGTTAGGTAGTGGACATTTGCATGGCCAATATTGTGCATTAGAAAGATGGTTATTAATATAATTGATTATAGGGAACTCGTAAAGGGTTGGCAGCGCTGGCTGGAATTCTGCGTCAGTTTATCAAATGTCAGTTTCTTTAAACTACTTTGTGTCAGTGATTAGTACTTTTATTTGAGTTAAATAAAACATTTCACTTCAGATTAAGTAGTTTCAGATTTGAGCGATGTCGCCATTTTGTAAGCATATAAATTGCTTTTAGCACCTAATGCTTCTCTTATGAGATACAGATTATTTACGCAGCTGCACCATGCATCCATGCCATTTATGATGTCCTTTGTTCGTCTTCTCTTTTCTCAATTTCGTTTCCCATGAGCTTCGTGCATGAGCAAACAATCGATCTATTAACCCACTTGCTAAGATCACCATGGAGAGATCCTCTCCAATTCACCACCACAAAGAGAGACTTCACATTTCTCTCAGAGAAAAAGAAACTCACCCTTAGCTGGGAAAGTACTCACAGTCAGTCAGACTGAGAAGAGTCGTCTTTTAACCATCGCCGCGTGCACACGGGAGTACGCACACCCCCCGAGTTTATAGAGAGTCTTGTCCCAACCGCCACGGGAGTCGAGTCGCGTTTTATACAAGGAGGAGTGCAAAAACCCCGAGCGTTAAACAAAGTCGAGTTTTTAGTCAACGACCAGTTTCCCGTTTCGTCATTGTTCGCTGCGTCATTTTGCGCTGGACTCTCTTTTTCCAGTTAATTAAGTTTGTAATAAGGATTAAGAAAGACAGAATTCATTGTGAACGATTGTTAATCAAATTACACCATAGTAAAAGAACATTAAACTACAAAATAACCAAATTCATTGTAAACGAGTGTAAAACAAATTACACCATAGTAAAAGAACATTAAACTACAAAATAACCAATTCATTGTAAACGAGTGTTAAACAAATTACACCATAATAAAAGAACATTAAACAACAAAATAACCCAGTGCTTTTATTTCCTTTTTTTCTTTTTCTTGACGATCGTTGTGAGCTAAGTTACGTATCCACTGACGTGTTGGGCGATCTTCGTGAACCATGCCCGTGCAGGCACATCGACCTACCCCCCCACAAGCTCATAGCCATCGAAAGTAACCTTAACTAAACCTCTCTCAAAATAAATTCGCCCAAGTCCGATTATGTTTGTCAAAATTAAATTGTCCCACAAATCAATATACGTCATCTGCTTCTACATTCTGCCACGCCAGCCCACTGGATCGTATGAAGTAGCAATTAAAGCTATCGACTACATTATTGAGATAAGCGACTCTCGGCACGATGTCGTTGTTCATGGCGACTTTAATCTCCCACATCTACAATGGACTCTGTCAAATAGCCATTTCTTCTACATCACCACAACCTCGAGTTCCAAGGAACGTCTCTTCATCGACCACCCAACTGATTCAAGCCTATGTTAGTTAGTCAAGCCAAGTTAGTAATATCACAAACCACCAAACTAGACTTTATTTTCCCGACGGACCTTATAAATTCCTCAGCAGCACTCTCTCTCCTTGTTCTGTCTACTATTACTACTGTTGCACGATGCAACTAGTTATGCTGAGGGTGCGTAATATAACAACATATTTAAACAACTCTCCACCTTCTACACTATAGGTGTCAGCTTGTGTCACAACCGATTAGCTCAGTTTTTATTACATCGAACTGTGACACAAAAGGTAATGGGGCGAATTCAAGCGAACAGTGCAACAGTACTGCTCTTGAACGAAGAATGCCACAAAAGCCCGACAGAAAAGAGGAGCGTCGATAACGTTGTGGCGAAAAACGAAGAGCAAAGGAGGTAAGCGGCGAGTAACGACAACGGATCTGATGTACGATGAGATCGAGAACAAAGGAATCAATAACGTTGAAAATTGCCCAACGAGACATGAAACACTATAAGTTATAACCGGGAGTGAGTGATTGGTGCGTGAATGAAAAAGTAAACGAAGCAGTTCAGAGCGAAGTATTTTTCGGTTATTCAAGCCATCCATCAAATTGCCTTTAAAAAATAATTTCCAATTCCACTCGTTCGATTAATTTACCGAAACAACCAACGGAAAATAGAAATTCATTAGCCATTCATTTAGTGTTTGGAAGCGAAGGATAACGTAAGAAGAAAAGACAAGTGAAGAGGAAATCATTATTTAGCGAATTTGCCACACCGCAAGGAATATCATCATCATCATCGTCGGCACTATAACCGGGATCCGGTCTTGGCCTTATTTAGAAAGCCCCGAGGCTTGTTAAATTTTCCATAACAATTTGTTTTTCCGGGCAAGGTTATTAGCCTTGCGCCATCCGCAAGGAATATAATTCGTCCAAATAAAGTGGATAATTGAAATATAGAAGAAAGAAATTACAATCAACGGAACGTGCAAGGAGTATCAACCACAGAAAGCCCGGACAAAAGAATAAAAAACGACACGAATGAAAACGGGAAAAAACTTCGTGCTGTAAAGTGATGCGTATTTCTAATTGATTTCATTCATATAAAAAACTGTCAGGCTCATACACATCCAAAGAACACATCAAAAGAAAACAAAGGGTAGTGTAAAATATACAAGTTACATCGGCCTCTGGTGAGGCTCAACCAATTCGTATGCCGTTCGCTTCCGCGACGAGAAAAATCGTACGAATAATTGATTTTCGGGAATTCCATACGCGTTCTGAGGTGATTCTTGTTCTTTTCTTATTTTATAACATTTCTGCACACCATTTCAAGCAGCAAAGGCAAAGGAATACGAATTCACAATTGGACTTTCAACGCGTCAAATTGGATAAACAAGTGACTGTGGGGGTTCTTTAAGGAACGCCCGAAGAACCACCCATCGTCTTATCCCAACTCCCATTTCCCAACCGCAATGCCATTACCTACCGTAGCCTCTTACCTGCATGTGAGCAATCCAAAGCTCTTCCCCAATCATTTCTCACCTGAAAAATAAGCCCACGGCAAGATCATCATCTTGCCACGGCATCAACCAATACATACCGACCAAACGACTTCGGTTCATCTTACATGAATCATTTAGGAACCTGATCGGTTCCTCTGGACGGGAACATGTCAATCAAACATACACCAATCCTCCTGTGTCTTCTTGTTCCAACAATCCGTTGGCCCAAAAAGACACGTCGGACAATTTGCTTGCTTGCACATCTGCAACCCAAATTTCCGATGATCGATCGCCTAAGCCGATAACCGATCATCGAGCTGGACGCGACCATAATTGTTATCCAAATAATGAAATCAACGGCCGTGTTCCACGATCCGTTTCTAAACCAAACACCCAGTAATCTCAGTGTTTATGTTGTTCCTACCATCCGTTGGTCCATAGCCACCCTGGGTAAGTTGTGCGTTTGCACATCTGCAAGTCAAATTTCCTATGATCGGTCGCCTAACCGACAACCGTTCATTGAATAGAATACGACCATGATTGTTATTCAAACAATCATCCCAATGATCAGGTCCCACGGCATATTTCTCTAAAACAAACATGCACCATCCATCCTGGTCCCTTGCTATGGTGGGCGAAGTTTTTGTTGACTTAAAATTTTTCCGCTATCGTTTACGACGGCAATACAGTCAGCCTCCGTACACGATCATCTATTTGATCAGCTGCGTATTTGGATTTTCTTTGTGCACCCTTCACATCGTCGTTTGTCCTGGCTTCCAGCGAATGGGTTTTCAGCCAGACCTGTACGGTCACCAGGGAAATTCTCCCAATAAAACTCAAATCGATCGTTCATTGGTCGTCACCAAAGAAAAGATCGGATTTGCTCCTCACACATCGGTGGAAATCCACCCCCGGTTGCGACTGGTGGTAGGTTCCGTTCAACATCACCAGAGGCAGATTTCAATCCCCATAGTGGACGGTCGTGCCTTTTAACGTAAATTTTTATCCCTCGCCGCGTTACAAGGAGTCAGTTTTTAACCACGATCAAGATACACGAGTTCAGAGTGCGAGTTAGCGCCTAGTGTTTTTAGTTATTGAGTCAATAAATCCGTTTGGTTTCTTTTTAAAGTGAAATTGGTACGATACTTTTGGCGATCCTGGAGGAGTTACAGGCGTTCATCGCCAAAGGATTATGTGAACTTAGTTGCGAACAGTTCTGAGCTAGTGAACACTAGACTAAATTAAGACTTCCTGGAGTTTTGTTGTGAACCATTTTTCTAACCCAGTAAACACCCTATATTGTTAACTTCCAGTTCTATGCGCATGTGCCGATGTCATAATATAAATAATATAAAGAACACTTAATCAACTAAATAACTTTCGTCCCTTTTCATTTTGCTGTTTGCTCGGAGTTCGGTTTATTGGTGAACAGTTGGCAGTGAAACAAACGGTGAGTGATGGGGAGTTGAGAGGATCTAGTGCCCATGTCTGGTACATATACGACAACCCCCCACATGAGCACTTTGTTTGAGGAACAATATTCAAGAAGGTCGCCACCGCTATCAACAAGCCTCACGGAACCTGACATCGTCATCGTTTAACAACCGGCATTTGCGTCGAACCATCGAATACGGTCATTTCAAACGACAACTAAGATGGTAATATATATTCAGAAGCACCTCCAACTTCAGCTTCAGCTTCACCTGCCGCCACCTCGCCAACGCTTCGAGAGTAAATATTAGAATTTGCAATTAAAATAGTTTAATGAATTAACCGAAAACAATATTGAGTTTCTGGCGCAAGACTAATGACTTTGCCCGGAAAAAACAAATCATTATGGAAAATTTAACAAGCCTCAGGACTTGCTAAATAAGGCCAAGACGGGTTCCCGGTGGTATTGCCGATTATGATGATGAATATTGAGCTTCATTCTCGTCTGGAAATAAATCCGCTAAGCCCACATAGCACGACACAGTAACACATCGAAACAGCATTACAGTCCACTCACACCACGGCACAACACAGGACCAAACAACTGCTATTTATTGGCCTATAGGAACCCGGAAGTTCATGGCCCCACTGACTCGGCTGCGCCAACGCTCCCTGTCCTGTGCACTCTCCTACCACACTTGCCCATCCGATATGATCTCCTCAAGGTCAAGCCTTAGATTGTCCTCCCATCTCCGTCGCAGCCGTCCTACCGGTCTCTTTCCCGTTGGTCTTCCGTCAAGAATTCTATGCCCGGTCCTATCGTTGCCCATTCAGGTCCGACCCATGCCTGTTCCGTCTACCATCGACAATCACCACCCGCCTCTTGTTTCTATAATTCTGCAGTGCAGCACATCCCACCACGCGATAATTACTCACATGACTTCCACAAAGCGAACTTTCGCCTTCTTAACGATTACCTCAACAAAATTTCAATCAATTTTGATCATCTGACGGTAGAGAGTAAGATGCTACCATCAATCTTTACATCGGAATTTTTAAATCTACTTCCCTTTATGTTCCCTATTCGATGCGTAAAAATCCTACCTCCCCACCTCCTTGGTTTAATCGCAAGCTTCGTTCATTACGTAATAAAAGGAACAAGATGTGGGCTACCGTTCTCCGTAAGGGTGCCCTTTGCTACTACTCCAGCTATCTTAGCACTTATCTTCAATTCAACGCACTCTACAACGTACTTTACAAAAAAAAAAATCCAAATAAAAACTCAGGTCAACCTAATAACTGACCCAAAATCTTTCTTCCAATTTATTAATCACAAACGTAAATCCGAAGATTAATCTTCTTTTCATTTAACTTGGAAACCTCAACGGATTCACATGCCATTGTGAACCACTTCGCCTTCTTTTTCAAACAATCCTTCATCAATGACTCTTTCCTTCCTGAGCTCGCCTCTTTTAAATACTTACCAAATTTCTCCCATGGTACGTTTCTTTCTCAATTTATTGATCCACCCATTATTGAAAACAAACTAAACCAATTTAAGGACGAATTCACCCCCGGACCTGATGGTCTTGTGGCGGTCCTGCGAACCTCACAAATCTCTGTGAGGAGTCATACATACTGATGTCCTCAACCCCACGTATCCACATGCAGGTGGGCCCAATTTCTCTACCGATACCTCTTTTCTGCACCCTTATTGAAGGACACTACACCTGAGATAAAGTTGTTTGGCGACCCATTAGCTCGGTAAACACAAGAGGCCCGGTGCGACAGCGCCAGACGCCGACAGCCATCAAAAATCCCATGCGACACAAACACGGCCAAGAAATAAACAATATTTATGACCTTCTCTTGAACCCACCGTAATTTGGTTTTCCCCTATCGAAACGACTATTGTGGGAACAGACCGGAAACAATAGACGAACCAACACTGTTCCTAGAAGGAGATAAAAACTTTGTAAAAATATCGTAACGACTTCGGCCGACGAAATCACCAAGGCCCTAAACCACACGCGGATAAATTACACAAAGGGATACCGCAGATGTGTGAAAAGCCTAACTATCGTCGGCTTATCCCCGACCACATGGACAGCAACGTTCGCGTCTGTGTGTCGATGGATCCACACAGTATCTCTACGACCAAAGTGGAATAGTAAAACAAGAAAGGGTGCGATCTCCTAGATAGGAGAAATCCCCTGGAAAAGAGAGGATACCATGGGAAGGTGGATTTAAGAGAACAGAAAGAACAACCGGGTGAGTTTCCTTTCTTTCGGGGAAATTTTAATTATCAGTCCAGCGATAACATGCGCGGTGTAAGGATCAGCGATTACGGTCAAATGAGAATACGGCCAACAGTGTGTCGGTGCGAGTGTGAATGTAAAAAAAAAATATATAATATATATATATATATATATATATATATATATATATATATATATATATATATACATATATATACATATATATACATATATATATACATTATATATATATATATATTAATCGAGTTTTTCTTAACAAAAGAAGTCAATGAAGAAATAAACCACAGAAAACAAATTAAAAGTGCCTTTTTTTATTCTTGTGTGTTCGGTAGAACAAAGCGGCTAAAAATCTGCTAAAGTCTCCCCTCTATATTTCTTTAAAAATGCTTCTCCGTTCTCCCCTCCCCTCTTTCGACTATTTTCAATCTGTGGCTCTCTCATGGGAAGTTCCATAATATTTTAAAAACCTCGTTTATCACTCCCGTCCATAAAAAGGGCCCAAATGCGATATTTCAAGCCACCGTCCCGTCGCGAAACTTTCCCACATTCCCAACGTTTTAGAAAGCTTTCTGTACCAAAGGTTATGCTTCCGCTGCAAATCGGTAACTTCTCCCAGGCAAGGCGGCTTTCCTGGTGCTAGATCTATCACCACTAACTTAGTTCAATTTACTTTCCATACACTCCAGCCTTAGAGAGCGGCAACGAAGTCGACGATAAAATTTCGCACAGACTGATACTTTTTAAACCATCCTCCTCCTTGCGCTTCGAACTCGTATTAACAAAGTGGATTTCGTGATACCTGAGTAATCGGTTCTACAGAGTACGTTTTAGATCTGTTCTCTAAAATCCTTTTCCTGCCACCGCTGAAGTCCATCGGGACAGTCATTTGGGTCTACTTTTATTCATATTTATAATAAACGACATCGATATGATTATCAAGCACTCCTGTATCTCCCTTAACGCCGACGATACCAAATTCTTCATAACAATTTGTTCGCCGCTTGATTCCTTCCTTCTTCAATTAGACTTTGACAACTTTTTCTTACGATGCCAGGAGAATTGTCTGAAGCTGAATGTCAACAAATGTCAATCCATTACAGTTTCATGGAAGCTAACTAACCTTAGCACTCTTGAAGAGCGAAGAAATTACGCTGACATCCTCTTCATCCACCGAATTCTCTCAGGATAAATCGACTGTGCAAGGCTTCTCTCCTCTACCCCGTTCTATACCAATCCCCGCAAACTACGAAACCCCCATATATTTTATCTAGCCCATCACATCTCGTTTGGCATTAACTAACTGATCCCACGATTGTTACGCAACGTCAGCTCTTACTCCACATCCTTCCATGTCTAGAACTACCTACTCAAATATATTCACCCGAAAGGACCCCACCCCACCGCTTTGGTTGATAAATTTTAAATTTATCAATACACCAAACAGTGTTCTACGAAAATGAAACGAAAGAAGAAAAGCTTTACGGCGGCACCATTTCCATTAAGTCTGTTCCAGAAAAAAACTCCCACACGGAACAAACGATGCTGCCCATGAATAAACAAGTCGATGACAAAGAGATCATTAAGATATACTAAAATATCATTGATGCCCTTATCCAACAATGAGCACATACCGAAAAACTCGGGTTAACAGATTCTACCATATGAAAATTACTTGAAACCTCAATTCGGTATTTTATGCCATTTACGATCCGAGGTAAAATAATAAAATCAAAGGAATGAGCATTGCGCCATTACTGGTTGTCAAAGAATATCCAAAAAAGGATTTTGTGTTACACGCACAGCAAAAGAAAAAAACAATCCCAGGCTGCGGGCGTGTGTTGTTGGTCAGTAAGGCCAACAACAACATGGACCGCGGTATTCAACTATCCATCGAGGAGTCGTGTTATGCAGTCAGACGAGGAAAGTGCAGTAAGTCGTGTCTCATGAGTCGAAATTTATTCACCAAAGGAAACAGTCCTATTTGTAAATAAAGTG
The DNA here is from genome assembly GCA_963931805.1 of Microdon myrmicae. Lineage (NCBI taxonomy): Eukaryota > Metazoa > Arthropoda > Insecta > Diptera > Syrphidae > Microdon > Microdon myrmicae. The sequence continues at coordinate 96,545,658 of OZ007496.1, forward strand.
ATTGCAATCGCGTTATGTAAATTTAAAATTGTAAAATTTAACGTGTAGCCTGGAAAAGTGGCATCATTATTTAACTAACAACAGAGCGTCATTGTTCTTTAGATACCATCAGAAATTTACTCTACAGCGTATGTAACATTACATTTCTCATCACCACCATAATTTAAATGAAAGAGCGGTTTCAGATTACAAGGTGAAATAATTAGTGGAACGACGACATCGACAAAATATATGTCGATATATAAACAAAGAGATATCAGAGGAACCGCTGACATCAAAAATGATATCGCTTACACATCATACCAAAGGGCATCTCCACATCGGTCTGTGGAATAACGTGATGGGCCGGGTTCGATTACTTCAACAATATCAGAGTCAATAGCCGACCTCAAAGTTTTATTTGTCTAGACGTTTCTGCGCGAAATTTTCCGATTTACCAGGACATATTGATGTTGAAGTTAAGTTTTATATACGGTTTGCTTTGATACTTCCCCAACATTCGAGGAAGAGGGTACAATTGCGAGTCCTACGACCTGCATCATGATATGAATCGGCCCAAAGCAATCTCAGGAGGGTTAAAATCCTCAAGGACCATATAATGATTTTAGCTAAACTTACTGAAAGAACTTTAACCCAGAAACGTTGCACTGATCCATGAAACTTTTATGTCGACACAAAACATCGCTTCACGAGAATTCAATAAAATCAATAAAAATTCTGAAAATAACGGAATTCTATGTTTTGACTTACTAAATGTGTTCCAAATGTATCCAAAAATTAACATACCTGCAAAGAAATCAAACAGAAAATGAGAACAATGTTTTGTTATGGACTAAAATAAAATATTAGAAATAAAATCAGGTCGGCAAAGGATGGCAAGGTGGAGTGGATCATTTTTCATAAGTGTCGATATTTTTGTACCTGACCTTAATGGGCATTGACCTCGAATGAAAACCCTGAGGAACACTTACCTTGCGAAGCATTCAACGCGTGTGGCGTGTGTACTTCGGCAGAAGAACACTTCCCTGTAATTTATCTTTTCATGTAAATTTGATTTGCAATATAATGCGCACTTTCTGATTGGCAGCTTTTCCGATTAAATATTAAGCAGGGTGGACGAAACTCGTGAGTATTCTTGAGCAGTTTGTGGTAGTATTTGTTGGACTATAACAGGCAGGTATTCTGCATGGGCTCTAATGTCAAATTTGGACTCCGCGCTTGGATCTGCTATAACTTCCATTACCCATTTTTTTATCATATTGCGACGCATATGACAATCAGTACTAGAATATTCTAGAATGTCCGAAAAAAAGTACTAGAGTATTCTAGAAAGTACTGGAAAACTGGAGACTATGAACAGTAGAAAATTCGAGGCTATGGAACGGACAGAAACGAAACACCAAATCAGAATGAGGAAAACGGTATAAATACGTCGCACGGAGATCGGGAAGTAAGTAATAAGTGAGAAGTAAGCAGAGTAAGCAAGCGATAAGTAAGGAAGCGATAAGTCAAGAAATCGTTAAGTGTACGGTAAAAGTAACGGTTGTTATTAACAGACTAATAAAGTGTTTGCAAAGAGAATCGATTTAACGGCTCTTATTTATTAAAATAATTAATCCAGCGAACCCCAAGCTCGCTACAATTGGTGTCAGAAGTGGGATTAATTATTGGTGAAGTAAATAAGTCTGTGAAAGTGTGTTGTAACGATGTCAGATCGACATTTGGAGGACCTTCGCGTTCCTGAGTTGAAGAAGGAACTTCAGGACCGGAATGTAGATACCAGAGGACAGAAGCAAATTCTTCGACAGCGTCTGCACCCAGCAATGGCGGAAGAGGGTATTGATGTCGACACATATGTTTTTACGATTGGGCCAGACTGTCTGGATGGAGAAGAACCAGCGAGTCAAAATGGTGCCAATGTGACGGAGAAGAGTTCGCCACAGTTGGACATTTCGGAGATGTTCAGGATGATGATGATAAAATTGGACGCGCAAGCTGCAGATGTTAATGCAAAGTTGGATGCCCAAAATTCAAAATTGAACGCGCAAGCTACAGATATTAACTCAAAATTGGACGCGCAAGCTGCAGATGTTAATGCAAAGTTGGATGCCCAAACTCAGTGGATGAAATGTAATTTTCAACACTTTAAGGAAGAAATTCGAAACGAAATAGAAAATCTGGATCTAAAAAACGAAGCTGAATTTAAGAAAGTCACCGATGAAATAACGCGAATCGAAGAGAGACTTGAGTGTGTGGAGAGAAATAATCAACTAGCCTAGCGATCAACATGACTACAAAGATACACGGATGTAACCGCCAACCTTCGATGGAACTGGACCCATCTCCGTATTTATACGTCAGTTTGACGCCGCGGCCAATTATAATAAGTGGTCGGATGAGTAAAAGTCAACATCACTAATCTTGTCACTCCGCGGGGCGGCTGCAGAAGTTCTACAAACCATACCAGCAGAGAAGCAAACAGATTTCCAAGCGGTAAGAGGCGGCCTTGAAGTTAGATATGGAGACAACCACATCCAGCAGGTCTACCGCATGCAACTGCGGAGCAGAACGCAGAAACCTGGAGAAAATCTTCAACAGTTGCAGGCAGACATTGAGCGATTGGCAAACTTGTCTCATTCAAACATGACTAAGGAATTTCTGAACGAGGTAGCAATGGATGCATTTATAAACGCACTCCAAGATCGGGACTTGCAACAAGCCGTTCGTTTGGCGGGAAAGAAGACGACTAATGAAATACTGGCGTTCGCATTGGCTTATGAATCTGATAAACTGGCTACCAGGAGTACATATAGAGTCCGAGTCTGTCGAGGAATGTTCCTGCCAAAGAAACGAGCATGTACAACGGAGAACCCCGAGACCTAATATGAAGTGGTGGACATGCGGCGAAGTCGGCCACATCTCGGTCGACTGTAGGAAACGTCGACCAATGAATGAAACATCAAGTGAGAATTGTTGTTCATGCGCTAATTATAAGAGGAGTCTATCAACGGATCAACCTGAGGCCAAGAGCTCGGGAAACTTGTAAGGGCAGTCTTTATGGGGCGAAAGTTGCCTGGTGGATTGTGCAGCCCCAGCATCGTAACTGTATCACAACTCCAACGGGATAACCAAAGTTTGGTTATAACTACGATTGTTAATGCAAGGACAACAACAGTGACAATCGACACTGGAGCAACGAGATCCATAATTCGGCCGGATGTCGTCGGCAAAATAACCCTTAATAAAAATAGAAGATACGCTTTGAGGACTGCCACGGGAGAATGTTCTACACTCTACGGAGAAGTGGAGAGCATAATAGTGCTGGGCAATATTTCCATCTCCCACAAATTTTTGGTTGCCGATATTACGGACGAATGCATTCTTGGAATGGATTTCATGAAGTAGCATCGTCGTTCTAGATATCGCTCAAAGAACACTACGAATTGGTAACTTGGAGGTTGCTATTACACTGCAGGATGAACAATTGCGAAGACTGAAATGTTATGTGCGTGAGGAGGATGAGATCCCAGCTCGTTCAGACTCGGTAACCTGAACCAGTCTCGAAAGTAATCCCGGTGACAATCGATTTTACATCACCGAAGCTGTACAAAAACAGCGTAAGGGGAACATCCTTGTTGGAAAAGCCCTTATCGATGCGAAGAAGCACATCGTACCCGTCAGAGTACTAAATGCGTCCGAGGAGCCGATCGCAATAAGAAAAGGAGAGGTAATAGCAGAATGACACAAGGAAAAACTGGCGAAAGCTAGTTATCGTGGGACCGCATGGAGATAAACTGGAAACCAAGAGTTTAGTTAAATACCTGGGCATCTGGCTAGACCAATATCTGTATTTCAACAGACATGTAGAGGCTGCTTTGCTCAAAGCAAGGAAAACGTTTGCTATGACAAGGAGGCTATTTCACACTAGCCAACTTGACAGCAGGGTAAAAGTCATATGCTACATGACGCTAATCAGGCCAATGCTCATATATGGCTGTCCAGTATGGTTTAACATAGGTCCAAATTTGATGGAAAAGATTCGGGTGTTCGAAAGGAAGTGTCTGAGAACCTGTCTCAGATTATATCGAACACCGGAATCGGAATACAAAACGTACTACTCAAATGAGACTTTATATAATGAAGCCTGCATAAATAGGGTGGATAATTTTATGATTAAATTAATCAGAGGACATATTGCGAGAGCAATAAGCTCGTCCAATGACCTAATTTTCGGGGCTTATTATCCAAATACCCTGTACTATGAGAACGTGCGTCGCAACGGTTTTGTTCCACCAGAGGCGTTCCTTGATTTGGACATAAAAGGGCTTATACAGGATAGATCCGGAATTCCGCTGATCTATCATGTAAGTAGATCATCCGTAGACGGGCGATTGTGCTACGACCGGGAAGTAACGCGCACCGAAGAAGAGCTCCTGCGCTTCAGTAGGGCTATCTCCCACAGAGACCGGGACGATAGTATTAGACAGCGTCAACAGTTCTGGTGGTTGAATGACATATAAAGACCTGGATACCAAAGTCGGTATAGAATCACACTATCATCAGCTAGCTTACATAGACTTAGCTTTTCTAGAATTAGGGTAGTATAAGATTTAAGTTAAGTTAAGCTAAGTGATTTTACATAAAAAAAAAAAAAAAAAAAAAAAAAAAGTAGATACGTTTAGGTAAGTTAAGTAAGTTAAATTTTAAGAAAAAAAAAAAAAAAAAAAAATTGACAAAGTTTTTCAAATTTTTCTTTGTCTTTCAAATAATTATAAGTATTGCCACAAAGTTCTGTCGCCGAAAGGCAAATTATACAAATATTAAGTAATGTTTAGCTTAGAGCGTCTGCGAAGGACCAGTAAGTTATTATATAAGCTATTTAAGCTAGAATTTAAGCATTTTTTGTCTAGCCTTTAATTTAGAAACTAAGAATATAGAAAGAAAATAAAAAAAAATGTTTAAAAATGGAAAAAAAAAAAATGGTAATAGCAGAATGTGCACCCGTGTCAATGATAAGCTCAATTCAGACAAGGGGAGAGGAGCATTCAATTCAACAGCCCTCTGGTGCATCCTCTGTGGTTAATAAGTTGATGTCCCAGAAAATCGAATTAACAGACAGAGAAAAGGCAAGCGTTAAATCACTGCTGAACGATTTTTCTGATATTTTTGTGACAGGAAATGATAAATTCGGACGCACCGGTATAGTTAAACACCGCATTGACACGGGTGAGTCAAGACCTATAAGGCAGCCACCTCGTCGACTACCGTTGGCCAAACAATCAGAAGTAGGCAACATGATTCGAGAGATGGAAGAACAAGGAGTCATCGAAAAATCATCGAGCCCATGGGCTTCGCCGGTAGTTCTCGTCAAGAAGAAGGGTGGGACAACTAGATTTTGTGTCGACAACCGCCGGTTAAACGACGTTACGAAGAAAGACAGTTACCCACTTCCTCGAATCGACGACACACTAGATACCCTTTCTGGAGCTCAGTGGTTTTCAACATTGGACCTAAAAAGCGGTTACTGGCAAGTGGAAGTGAAGGAGGAGGACAAGGAGAAGACAGCGTTTACTACCGGAAACGAACTTTATCAATTCAACGTGATGCCTTTTGGATTATGTAATGCTCCAGCAACGTTTGAACGATTAATGGAAAGTGTTCTACGGGGACTTACATGGAAGACGTGTCTTGTGTACTTGGACGATATCATCGTTGTTGGAAGGAATTTACCAGAACACATTAATAATTTGCGCTCCGTCTTCGAACGACTAAGACAGGCCAACTTAAAGCTCAATTCGAAGAAATGTGAACTCTTCCAAAGGAGAGTAAAATTCCTGGGACACATCGTTTCATCTGCAGGAGTTCAAACGGTCCTGATAAGATAGCAGCTGTCCAAGAGTGGCCTACTCCAGAAGATAAGCAACAGTTGCGAAGCTTTATGGGATTAGCCACATATTGCCGACGGTTTGTTAAAAGTTTCGCCAATGTGGCTAAAACCCTACACGAACTAACGGGTAAAGACAAGAAATTCAATTGGACAGAAAAGTGTGAGGCAGCATTCAACACATTGAAGGCCGAGTTATATAAGACTCCAACATTGGCATTCCCAAGTTCGGATCGCCCATTTATATTGGATACTGATGGAAGTACCACCGGAATCGGCGTAGTGTTGTCACAGGAAGTCGATGGTAAAGAGAGAGTTGTCGCATATTATAGTCGAGTTCTATCTAAGCCAGAGAGAAACTGCGCAACAAGAAAGGAACTGCTGGCTGTAGTAGAAGCCGTTAAGAATTTCCATAAGTACCTCTATGGACGTCGATTCCACCTTCGGACGGATCATGCCGCCCTGAAATGGTTGTTAAATTTTAAGAATCCGGAAGGACAAATAGCTCGATGGATCGAACGACTTCAAACGTACGATTTCCAAATTTCCCACCGTCAAGGGAAGGTGCATAATAACGCTGATGCTCTATCAAGAAGACCATGTAAGCCAGATTGTAAACATTGTCATAGAGCGGAAGAGATAGAAGAGGCGTACGACCTGCGAAATGTACAAGTAGAAGTACTAGATGGGTGGACGGATGATGCTATACGCGCAGCTCAACTCCAGGATGAAGATATGTCACTAATCCTGGAACACAAAGAAAAGAACGAGCGGCCAACTTGGAACAATATTTCCGACAAGAGTGGAACATTTAAGGCATATTGGGCACAATGGAATTCCTTGCTGGTGGAAGATGGAATTCTTAAGCGTAAATGGGAAACCGCGGACGAGAAATCCCATCGAATGCAGATTGTAGTCCCACCTTCAAAAGTGAAGGATGTACTAACAGAAATGCAAGACGGAGCTTCCGGTAGACATCTGGGAGTTAATAAGACACTTTCAAAATTACGATCTCGCTTCTACTGGCTTCATATGAGAGATGACGCCGAGTCTTGGTGTAGGAAGTGCACAACTTGCACTGCGACCAAAGAACCAACAGCACAACCAAGGAGCGCTATGAAGCAGTACAACGTGGGTGCCCCTTTCGACCGAATTGCGATTGATATCTCAGGACCATTCCCAAAAACAAACGACAACAACAAATACATGTTGGTTATCAGAGATTACTTCAGCAAGTGAGTGGAAGTCCTTCCAATTCCAAACCAAGAAGCAACAACCATCATTAAGTAGCTTATCAATAATTGGATCAGCAGATATGGAGTTTCCTGTGAGCTTCACTCCGATCAAGGCCGAAACTTCGAATCACAGATATTTCAAGGCATCTGTGCGGCACTGGGCGTAAGGAAATCCAGGACCACACCCTTACACCCACAGTCAGACGGAATGGTCGAAAGGTTCAATCGAACAATAAAGGAGCATTTATCGAAGTTCGTTGGTAATCACCAACGAGATTGGGACAAATATGTACAAACCGTTCTAATGAGTTATAGATCAGCTAATCACGATACGACAGGCCATTCTCCAGCAAGAATTATATTTGGACGAGAGGTACGATTACCAACCTATCGGCGATTCGGAATACCTACAGACGCCATAGATAAGACCGAAGACTACGTAGCCGAATGGAGAAATCGCCTCGATGAGATTCATTATTTGGTTCGAAAGCAAATCAAGGTATCCAGTGACAGGATGAAAACAAGTTACGACGATCCGGATTAAATGCAGGCGATAACGTGTGGCTTTATAACCCTCATCGGCAAAAAGTAAGGTCTCCGAAGTTGCGGCAAGATTGGGAAGGACCGTATAAGATTCTCACAAGAATTGTCTATAGGATTCAGCGAAGACCGAAAGCCAAGATGAAAGTGGTACATGTTACGGCCACAACCACCCATCCCATAAAAATTACCCTTTTGGGGCTAGTCTCCACCACTAACGGCGATACACGCCAAACACATCCACTTAAAGGATGTGACATTTATCTAAATCAAAACATTAGCCCTTACAACAAATGGTCCAACATAAATTGATGACAAGCAAATTAAACTAAACGTTCGATTTGCGCTATTCAATTAAACCCCAGGTAAATTGAACTGAACGTCCAATTTGCTCACATAAAAAAAAACCGCAATATAATCATTGAACCAAGGGTTCACCACACAAACCCCTAAGAGCCAAATGTGCTGGCCAGATGCCGTCGTCCAAACAATATAGATGAGAATCATAAAAATACGGGTCAGCAATTTTATGACTCCTTAGAAAAATGGTTACCTGAAACCATTAAAACAATCAGCGCCAGTTTTCGTTTTAACCAAATTAAGTTAAAACAAACAAAAGGCAAACATTCGCCTCGGTGTATTTGATCCTGCCTTTGTATCGATTTCCCACGGAAAAGATTCTTACCCATTCGGCTACAATAAACAACATAGAGAATCAGAAATGTTCATTAGCACAATTCTCTATTTGTATTCCCTATCGTTTTCTCACAAAAGGGCTCCTTGCCGATTCGGCTAAAGAAAACAACAGGCACCATAAAATGAACTACACGTTCGCCTAAACAATAACAACATAGAGAATCACAAATGTGCATTAACACGATGCACTATTGATTTTTCTTTTGTGTTTCATCTATCGATCCCAATTTCCGAAAGATAAAGATTTCCATCCAATGGGAAATTAAAAATGAGAAAAAAACTAGACACAGTGGGTTTTCGAGTTTTTGGCGGAGACGGTCATTAAGAGAGTTGTGTTTGGAATTTTGACGGGAACGGTCCGTGACGTGTGTGAGTTCGCGTACGGCGAGATGCCGGTTGAGATGGTGACTTCGGAAAATAATTAAATGATCCTCCCTGGGAAAAGTATAAGTTGCTCAGATCGTCAGAACTCTTTTTTTACCGAAAAAGGGACACGTATTAAACTTAAACGAAGATTTCAATTGTGACAATCATTAAAGTATCTTGACCGAGGTATATGTGACTGAAACTGAATTAGATGTGATCATCTGTGTGTATATTAAAGTGTCCAATTATCAGTGTGGTTTATTAATAAAGCTTAGTTTTAATTATAAAAAACAAAAAGTGTTTATTTTCAAATGTGTGTTAACTGGGTGGTGTGGAATAAAAATATAACATACATCGTGACCGACTGGCGACTTTTGTTAGCCCAGGAGACCAGTGAACTTAGTTCGGGACGAACTAATCTAGGGGGAGGTAGTGTGACGCGTATGACGTCTAGAATATTCTAGAAAGTCCGAAACAAAGTACTAGTATATTCTAGAAAGTACTGGAAAACTGGAGACTATGAACAGTAGAAAATTCGAGGCTATGGAACGGACAGAAACGAAACACCAAATCAGAATGAGGAAAAACGGCATAAATACGTCACACGCAGATCGGGAAGTAAGTAATAAGTGAGAAATAAGCAGAGTAAACAAGCGATAAGTAAGGAAGCGATAAGTCAAGAAATCGTTAAGTGGACGGTAAAAGTAACGGTTGTTATTAACAGACTAATAAAGTGTTTGCAAAGAGAATCGATTTAACGGCTCTTATTTATTAAAATAATTAATCCAGCGAACCCCAAGCTCGCTACAATATTGAACATGTATAATGTTATTTTCGAGCTTCTGTCGGGGGAGAAATTGTTACATGATTAACAATGCTAATTTCCACCCCCCTCGTTCCATATAAATTAATACGTAATTCGCGTCCTTATTTTCTAATCACACACATATTATACCCAAAAACAATATTGTCCTACACTTCAATAGCAAATTTCCATTCTGCTGATAATATACCCGATAAATACTTCCCCCTAGTATCTCAACACTGGATTTGAGCATCCAGTTCTATTGCTTAAATTGTTTTTTTATAAAGTTGTTGACACACTTATTCAATTGATCTTTCTGTTTCCGCAATCTAAGTGATTCTGCCTGGTCTCAAATGTGTTCTCCATAAAATTACTACTGGTGTTTCTCGGGGCTTTGTTCTCTTGTCCATTCTTTTCCTCGTTTTTATAAGCAAAATCTTGACCTTAATTAACAGCCGAATTCACTTGTTGCCACCTCATAGTAGTTTACGTTTTTAAATCTGGTTAACAACGTTTTTATGTCCACAATCACGTTCCCGGCTAAAGTTTTATGTCGAAATTTGCTGCGTTACACAACAACAAGAATTACCCGAATTCAAGATGTTTTCAAAATTGTTTTTCCTTATAACAAAAGTTATGGTATTACTCCACCAAATAACCACTCATACCACCTTTCTACCCACACTTATACGAAATTTATTGAATTACCTATAATAGAAGCAGGGCAAATTAACACCAAAGTTATAAAGAGCTTTAGAAATATTATCGTTGCAATAAATGAATCTAATGAACATTTCAATTGACAATTCAAATATACGAGTACACAAACCTAATCGACCGATTAAATGAGTATTACGCCCAAAGACGGCGTCTGCGGTTGTCACCTTAACCTACTTATCCCACAAGTCATTTAAACAATTCCGCAAGAGATAAGTGGAGGAAGATACCCAACAACATGGGGATCAAAATCAGCCTACAGAGAATTGAATGCAAAGCCAAAAAGAAAAAAAAAATCACAAATTGCGACTACCGTAGGTGTACCACATTCCACTGTCGTCCCACTGTATACGGCTTCCCTCTACTATTTCCAGCAATCGCCTACGTACCCTTTTCCAGAAAAAGAGAGTGATCTAAGAAACTTTGCGCATTGTGACAACCTTCACTCAAAAATGAGACCCCAGCGACTTGAGTCGAAAGGTATTGAAACAACCCTCAACCTGTCGATGAAGCGTGCGATCCGTGTCAAATACAAGTGTTTCACGAGTCTCAATTAGAGGTTTCTAAGCCATTATCATTACCATTTAAATTTGTGAAAAACGATTTCACCAGCCAACCACAAGCAGGAGTCGATAAGCCCCTATATGTCAAAATCACGGGTGGATGTATTCAGTACCTGTAGGTAGTCACCTTTTAACGAACAGGGGTTGAAAGAACGACACTTCAGTATAATGCCGTCGTTGCAGACCCGGTAGTCATTGTTGTCTTGTAATTAGGAACAATTACTATGGTTTGTTGTGGGGGTTTTGTGGTCCGTGGAAGCCCGCAGTATTGTACAGGAAATGTTGTATCGCTACTGCCATCCAAGCGCAAGTGATTTCGCGGAACCGGAAGGGAATATTTATTGTTTCAATGGGTGCGCTGTAACAGTGGTGACAGCGGCGATACAGTAAATATACGCAATTATGAACGAGAAGCAAGGGAATTCAACTCATCACAAAAGTTGGAACGAATCAAGTTTGTGATTTGTTTCGGTACCTTGGTATTGTGGGTTTAATTGGAGTTGGATGAATGCGCAGCAGAACTCAATCTGTGAAGAGGGGAAAGTATTAAACCCTTCAGCATTCTAGTTTGCAACTCGTTACGAAGTATGAAAAGAAATTAAGAAACATGTTTAATTATTCATTAGCTGGATGACGATAATGAACTTCCTCCAAGCTGGAGGCATAAAATATGTTACTTGCGAATTAATTTTAAAATGGTTTAAAAATTCATGATTCTTCAGTATGTGTGAATCTCTGGAATATGAGTAAAATATAAATAAGACGGAACGGAAAATACATCGTCATACAATGAATATAAATGCACAGAGAGACAAACGTGACATTGTACTGGGTTATTCATTTAGTGGTTCGCAAAATGTAGCTAAGTAATTTTGACAGCTGTCAAACTTAAATGTTATCCAACTTTTGATTTGTTCATTTTAAGGTTTGCCATTTTACGATATGAATGATTTAGCTACCGAACAATGTTTCAGACTTATTAAAAATTTCCACAAAAGTGATGGTTCTGCCATAGACAATTTTCGCGCTTTATCAGCAGATCACGATCAGGACAATCGTCCTTTTAAATGCTCAATTTGCAACAATTCGAAAAACTAGATCTACTACGGATGTGGTAAAACATGTACATATTGCGGCTCTCGGTACAAATGTGTCTAAAGACAAAAATTCATCGATTTTCCGGCCCTATTAGACTCGGTGGTCATCGAGTATGTTACGGCGTATTTTACGCTTGATCTTGCATCTTCGTACTTCAAAACTACTACTACTACTACTAAAGCTCAACTCACCCATGAATTGAAGCTCACGTTCATGTATTGCACCGATTGGGTGCTCGCATAACCAACTAAATTTTCAAATACAATTTTTTTCAGCGGAGAGGCACAGTTCTCGCTTTGCGTATAAGCAAAGTTGCAGTATCAGGAGGTCTGAAAATCCATAAGTGATTGTGAGAAGCCATGGGACTTGCAAAAGTAATCGTTTCGTATGAGTTGGGCTCCAGTGGTGTCAGTGGCCCGTACTTTTTCAAAAACGAAGGAATCAAGTCAAGTCTTAGCGCTATGACCACATACTCACCAGTTTTACATTTGGTCAGACATTGAAGATTTTGATCTGAGAGATTCGTGGTTCCAACAAGACGATGCTACAAAGTACTCAACGCGATCAATTCTGTTTTCATAGCGCAAAAAATTGCCAGTTGTCGTATTTGGTCGTTAAGATCAAGCGATTTGAAACCGTTTTGTGGGGCTACGCGAGAAACCCTGTTTACGTAAACAATCATTAATCTCTTGAGTAAAAAATATTCAATATTCCGTCAAGGCATGACCGAGGCACCATCCAAATATGTGGGGAAGAGTAATGGAAAATTATCTTAAAAGATTTGAGCCGTGCAGGGGTGTGCAATTATTTGATTTTGTATAAAGGATTTACTTTTTTTTCTGGCTTAAGTGAGATAGAAACATTTCCAAAATGATATCCAATAGCAACCATAGTCAAAAAAAAAAATTTAAATTACTTTCGGGGCTTAGTTTCTGAATAAATCTTAGATGCTCCGAAACGGTTTCGAACGTTTGCCGTGTCCGTATTAGCATATTGGGTTTATTTAACTAGTACGTTTATTAATATTTAGTCAGTACTTCCATAAATGATATTCATACTAAGTATGGGAGTATGAGAGCGAACATACATGGGGAAGTTACTGATTGCTTTAAACCCGGACGATCCTTGTCCCTGTTCAATCCAAGTTGACATGTAGTCTCCACCCCTGGATACTTTGGCACCCGCCAAGTAGTGAACCAATGCATGCAGCGACGTCCTGAGAGCAGTTGGGGCAAGGTTAATAACCTTGCCCGGAAAAAGAAGTTACTATGGACAAACTAACATCCCTCGGATATGGACCAGATACTCGATGACGACCACGGAAACGAAAATGACTAAACGATTTGAGAATTTTCTCATGGAACGTCCGCTCACTATACAGAGCTCGAGCTGCACAGCAGCTAGCCGATGCCTTGTCCGAATATAATGCTGACATAACAGCATTACAAGAAATAAGATGGACGAGGAGTGGTGTTAATCAAAGAAACGAGTACGACATTTATTACAGCTGTCATGCAAAACACCATGTGCTCGGGGTAGGCTTTCTAGTCAACCAAAAACTGAAGCCTGCCATTATCGGTTTTAATGCAATAAACGAAAGGCTATGCACTCCTCGCGTGCGAGGCAAGTTTAAGAACATAACCCTCATAAACGTTCACGGACCTACAGAGGAGTCCCCTGACGACGAAAAAGAAGAATTCTACGAGAACGTCGAACGGGCCCTCAATGGCTGCCCAAGATACGATGTGCAAATCGTCCTTAGTGATTTGAATGCAAAAATAAGTCGGGAGTCGGTGTTTAGACACTACGCAGGTTCCCATAGTTTGCATGAAAACACTACTAACCATGGACTACGAGTCATCGAACTGGCAGCATCAAAACACTTGGTCGTTGCGAGTACCAGGTTTCCGCGTAAAGATTTCCACAAAGCCACCTGGGTATCACCTGATGGAGCCACTCGCAACCAAATTGACCACGTGTTGATAGATCGCCGTCGTTCCTCGAGCCTGATGACGCAACGAACGTACCGAGGTGCCAACGACGACTCGGATCACTATCTTGTTGGTATAGTTTTCCGAGCGCGAATTGCCTTACGGAGACTGTGGGGGTTCTCTAACAGGTCAATTGAAAAGTCCCCGACCCTCCATAGTAAAACACATTTTTTTGGCAATATGCGTTTTTTTTGTTCAACATAATTCCCTTCGAGGGTGATACACTGATTATACCGACCCTCCAACTTTTCGATACCTTTTTTGTAGTACGATTTGTCCTTTGCTTCAAAATAGGCCTCAGTTTCGGCGATCACCTCTTCATTCGACGAAAATTTCCTCCCAGCGAGCATTCTTTTGAGATCTGAGAACAGGAAATAGTCGCTGGGGGCCAGATCTGGAGAATACGGTGGATGCGGAAGCGATTTGAAGCCCAATTCATGGATTTTTGCCATCGTTTTCGCTGACTTGTGACACGGTGCATTGTCTTGGTGAAGCAGCACTTTCTTTTTCTTCAAATGCGGTCGTTTTTCGGCGATTTCGTCCTTCAAACGGCCCAATAACGCTGTGTAATAGTCGCTGTTGATAGTCCTTCCTTTTTCAAGATAGTCAATGAAAATTATTCCGCGCGTATCCCAAAATACAGACGCCATAACCTTGCCAGCCGACTGTTGCGTTTTTCCAGGCTTTGGGGCGGGTTCATCGTGTGCAGTCCACTCGGATGACTGCCGATTGGACTTCGGAGTGAAATGATGGAGCCATGTTTCACCCATTGTCACATATCGACGCAAAAACTCGGGTTTATTACGCTTGATCATCTCCAAACACTGCTCCGAATCATCAACTCGTCGTTGTTTTTGGTCAAAAGTGAGCTCACGCGGCACCCACTTAGCACAGAGCTTTCTCATACCCAAATATTCGTGAATGATATGATGTACACGTTCAGTTGATATCTTTAGAGTGCCTGCTATTTCATTCAATTTCAATTTACGGTCATTCAAAATCATTTTGTGGATTTTTCTAATGTTGTCGTCGGTAACAACCTCTTTTGGGCGTCCACTGCGTTCACCGTCTTCGGTGCTCATTTCACCACGTCTAAACTTAGCATACCAATCCTTGATGGTTGATTTTCCTGGGGCGGCGTCTGGAAACTCGTCATCAAGCCAAGTTTTTGCTTCAACTGTAGTTTTTCCCTTCAAAAAACAATATTTTATCAACACGCGAAATTCCTTTTTATCCATTTTTTTCACAATAACAGAAGTTGCTTCACTCAAAATACTATAATTCACAAACTAATGATCCGACATCTGTCAAATTTATACACGCGTCTTTTGAAGGTTAGGGCTAACTAAAAATCATATGGATTTAATTCTAGTGCCGCCATCCATGTGTCGGGCCGGGGACTTTTCCTGACCTGTTATACGAGGGTTGCCTCTTATGTTTCGGGATTTGGCAACCCTAGTGTTGCAATCCGGCAATTGACAGCTCTGTCGTAAAGTTGGACATTTTTGAGGTTATACGCACTCAGAACGTTTTGACACGCGAGCGCTATTTGTGTTGTTTACAGTAACTTAAAAGATTCATCTCGGCCCCAAAAATTGAATTAAATCGTCAACATTTTCGTGCGATTATTTTTTACAACTTTCGGCGTGGATTAACTCAGCAACAGTGCATGGATGAACTTAATTCAATTTTTGGCGATGAAGCTCCATCAAGGACCAGTGTTTATCGATGGTATGGTGAATTCAATCGTGGTCGTAGTTCACTCCAAGATGAATTTCGTGAAGGTCGTCCAAAATCAGTTGTTGTTCCGAAAACCATTGATGCTGTGCGCGAACTGATATTGGAAGATCGTCATGTGACCTATCGTGAGATTGAGACAACCTTAGGCGTTAGTGGGACTAGCATACATTCAATATTGCATAAACATTTGACTGTCAAAAAAATTTGTTCGCGTTGGATCCCACACAATTTGTCAATCGCCCAAAAAAAGGCTCGTGTCAATTGGTCGAAAGAAATGCTCAAAAAATACGGTCGCGGTGCTTCGAAACACGTCTATAACATCGTGACAGGTGATGAATCGTGGATTTACGCGTATGAGCCGGAAAGTAAACAGCAGTCGACTGTCTGGGTGTTTCAAGATGAGCCAAATCCAACAAAAGCTGTTCGCGCACGAAGCACTTCCCAGCAAATGGTCGCCTGTTTTTTCGGAAAAACTGGACATGTCGCAACCGTACCACTAGAACAACGCAGAAGAGTCAATTCTGAGTGGTACACAACCATTTGTTTGCCAGTTGTCTTCCAAGAAATCAGGAAAACCAACCGCCGAAGACGGATCACTCTTCACCACGACAATGCGAGCTCTCACACATCGGCTGCGACAACTGCATTTTTGAGCACCCAAAACATCGATTTGATGGGTCATCCGCCGTATAGTCCTGACTTGGCACCGAATGACTTCTTTTTATTCCCGTACGTAAAAAACAAAATGAGAGGTCAACGTTTTTCGACACCTGAAGAAGCGGTTGCTGCATTCAGAATGCATGTGTTGGAGATACCTCAATCAGAGTGGCAAAAGTGCTTCGACAATTGGTTCAAACGCATGCAAAAGTGTATAGATCTTCATGGGGAATATTTTGAAAAACAATAAAGTGATTTTCGATGATCAATATTTTTTTTTTGTTTTTGTTCTCTAATCCCGAAATATAAAAGGCAACCGTAGTATACATGCATGTTAGTTATTCACTTCGCACTTAAATTCATCTAACTTGTGAATTCCTGTTATTTTTAAAAGTCATTTTAGTGAATTTATTGATATGCTATGGGGCACATTTCCGATTATTGTATTTCATCTTCGGGTATTTCTAAATTTTATCTCATTGTTCATTTACATTCACTTCGTTTTATATTTTATAATCCATTTTTATTGCGTTTTGATACGATCGATTATTTACACTTTGTTTTTCATTGGTTATTTGTCCTTACTTGATACACCATTTGCTAAAAAGATTTAGGATATTCAAAATACTCGCAAACCACTCGACCACTACTTAGACTTCTTCGCGCCTGATCCATTTTTCGGTAGATCAAACACAAAACAAAAATCAATAGTGCATCGTGTTAATGCACATTTCTGATTCCCTTTTATTTTTGTGTTGTTATGATTTAGGCGAACGTGCAGTTCATTTTATGGTGCCTGTTATTTGTTCTAGGCGAATAGGGAAGGATGTTCCTTGTGGAAAATGGTTTGGGTAAATAAACCTTTGAAGGATCATAAAATTGCAGACGTGCAATTTATGATTCTCAACAACTTTACTTGAAAGTTGGTCATCAGATTTGGATCCCGGGGATTCTGCGTGTTAAACATATGGTTCGTTCTTTCACGTTCAATTTAATATGGGCAAATTGAACGTGTAGTTGAATTTGTTTGATATTGAATTGATATCGCGATATTTACTGTATGCGCGATTAATGATGGAGCTTAGCTCCAAAGAGGTAGGTTTTATGGGATGGGCGGTTGTGGCCGTATACAAACACAAAAATTGGAAACGTCAACCCTATGGCAGACATTTGTCTCTTAAATGGTATATTATTCATAATATACGTAAGTGGCACACGTTATACTATATATTCATGCTCTCAGAGACAATCTTTATCAACCGCAGTGAATTTATTATTAAATTCGCGAAATATTAATCCCAATCAACTCATTAGACTATTTATTCATTTATCGTGCATTTATTTCGGTTTTGTGCACATTTAATACACTTTTTCATTGACAAACATACAATTACATTATTAATTAAATTGCTGTTTATCACGTAACCAATGTGTTTTAATATCACGAAAACATCGGCTTTCACTCTGTGAATACTCAGTTTCAAAACGTGTGTTTAAAAAACGGACAACATATTGATATAATTAATCTAATTGATAAACGAGAACGAAGCCACGAAATAGAAAAACAGTGACGTGACGTGTGTGACAATTAAAACAAAGTGCAACAACAACAAACAAACAAAACAAATGTTAACAGTGACAAAAAACGTGCTCACAAAATCAGTTCAGTGAGGTACAAAAACAAAGTAAGACAATTAAAATATATCACCTCAGTCGTAAAAGTGAAAACTAAAACACACAATATATTGCTAGTTAAGCATAGAGTTTTCAAGGCATCATTTGGCGCGAGCGCAAGTATACTGACTCTTAGCCGACGATAGCCGAGTTCGAGTCGGCGTACGGAAGAAATCGACTTCGTGGTTCGTATTGCAGGTCGCCGTTGTTTTTTTTTTATGAAAACAAACTGGAAAGAACCAGCATGAACACGGAGGAAGATAAAAACGCGACAACACACAAACGGAAAGGTACACCGAAAAACTCCATTGTGACGCGAAGTAAAATAGCGAAATTGACAATGGAGAAAACAGATCAACAAATGGAGGAGGTCAATGAGCTCCCATCCCCCTCCAACTTTAACTAGTATGGGGCAAACAACTCGTTCGCTTCTCTTGCATCCTCAGAGTCTGAGGATGAAGAAGAGGAAATAAGTGAATTGGAGGCGAAACTTGCGATGGCAAGAGCCCGACTACAAGAGAGACGCCGAAAGAAAAAAATAGCGGCACTCGAAAAAGAAAAAGACACCGAACAACAACAAAAGCCGAAGCCAAAAGTCGGCCAACAGCATCAGCAACATCAACATCAACAGCAACAATCAACACAAAATCGACCACAGCAAGCAACATAACAGCGGCAAAGCAACAATAACAACCAAAAAATAAAGATGCCACGAATCAACACCATAGATATTGGGTGTAAGGAATTGGTTCCTTGCTTGCACCCAAGCAATTCCAATTTCCCCCGAAACCATTTCGGTTCATTTCTTCCTTAAATCATACTTCTCGTCTGCGACCAAGCGACAGCTAATTTTCCACGAAACAATCACAACGATCAAGACCCTTGATCATACTTGGCTATGCCAATTTCCCGGTATACACAACCAACGAATCCAACTCAGCTTATACGGGGAGGATTCGCTGGAACTAAATTCTTGGGCAGGCATAGAAACTCTTCCCTAAATTCTTAGTAAGTGGCAGCGAGTTTATTTTAGGTATGACTCAACAGCCATGACGCGATGAATGGATTCTTTCCATTCATTAGTCAGTCGATATCCAACCACCGTTGCGTGCACACGCACCAAGTCGAGTTTCAACCGCTCCAGGAATCAAGTCGAGGTCGTCAGGTCGTCAGAGTCGGGACAGTACACTAAGTTACGTATCAGATCCGCGCGTCAATACGTCTCTTGTGAGAACTCCACACTCGAGAATTCGCGTTCTTTCGGAAAGTAGCGGTTTCCCGCCCGTTATTGTCCGCCGGGTCATCTTGCAAAACCAGATCAAAACGCAGATCGGGCCCGTCATTGTCAAAGTAAATTCATTATAAGGGGAAGTTGTCCTTCTGCGTTTGTGTAGCGTTTGCCCCTTTTACGTTTGTGTAGTGTCATTGTTGTACTGAGATTCCCACATACAGTGTAAAAGTCGATTGTTAAAAATAAGTAACGAAACTTGAACATAAAAGAACGTTTAGACAACATTTATACGGGGAAATAGGAGAGAACATTCGATAACATCTAAACAGAAACAATTCAAAAAAAACATTTTCCAAACAACTATAATTATTTGTGTGAAACAGTGCTTAAAATAAATTCTATGTGAAACCATACATTTGCACGTTGTCTTCTTATTTGGTGGTGAACGATAGCAGACGTTGGGACCTTAGTGAGCCAGTGCCATACGTAGGCACACCTACTTGAAATCCCCACAAGACTATTGCATCCGCGGAACAGATTCGAATCAACGCAGCTGCCTTAAGCAATGAAAACACCAGCAGCACCTTTGATAATGCGTTGACTCGCCCACGAAGAGCTCAATGAGGGAGAGTAAGTCCTCGGGCCAGAACGCCATACGTAGAAGATAAATGGACACGTCTTAAGAATACTATGATTAGTACTGCCAACTCCAGTAGTAGAGATCCGAGCGACTGGTTTGATGATGAGTACAAACTAGAGACTGAACGTAAGAATGCTGCATACCAGGCAATGCAGTTGTCTCACAGGACTGGGGTACGCAAGGAGAAATACAGCATCATCATCATCGACATCACAACCGAGATCCGGTCTTGGCCTTAATTAGCAAGTCCTGAGGCTTTTTAAATTTTCCACAATAATTTGTTTTTCCGGGCAAGGTTATTAGCCTTGCGCCAAGGAGAAATACAAAGAGCTCAGAAAATCTGAAAAAAAGGCTTCACATGCAAAAGAAAGGTGCCTGGCAAAAAAACCTTGTCTGTAAAATAGAGAAAAGTAGAGAGCGAGGTCCGCACCAGGCGCGGAAGTTCTACCAAATAATCCGCAGTATGACCCGGTACACACCACGCTGTACTTACTGCAAGGATAAAGCGGGTGATCTGAACACCGATCCTGAAGGCGTTCTGGAGCGTGAAGTGCACTTCAATGAATTGCTAAATGGTCAGCTCACAGAAGAATCGGAGGGTCCACCAATGCAAGATCAAGACCACATGCTGCCGCCACCAAGCAATTAATGAGATCGTGGTGCACGTATGGGAGCAAGAGATGTCGGAAAATTGGCGTCGCGGATTAATTTGCCCCATACATAAGCTCATGGTATTATATAGTTCTACTTTGGCTATGCTGTCGCAGGCGGCCTTAAAGTCTATAAATAGATGATATAATAGAATCTTAAATTCCAGACATTTTTCCATCGCCTGCCTAAGGGTGAATATCTGACCAATCGCTGATTTGCCTGGGATGAAGCCACACTGATATTGACCAATGATGAGTTCAGCGTGTGGGGCTATCCGATCTTGTAGAATAGAAGAGAGTATCCTATGGACAGTACAATGTTATACCTCTGTAGTTGCTGCACACTGTGATATCGCGCTTAGAGAGTTCGGCATTCCAAACAAATTGATACGGCTTTGTATGTTGACCATGACCAACATAACTAGTCAAGTAAAAATAGTGGGATTGCTGTCCAAACCAATAAACATGTTTAATGGATACCGACGAGGGAACGGTCTGGCCTGCCTTCTCTTCAACCTGGCGTTGGAGAAAGGAATGCGTGACTCTGGCGTTACAACAAGAGGGGTTATTGTCATCAAGTCCAGCCAGATGATTGCAGACAGCGCCACGGTGGAGACAGATTGGGTACCTTTTTTTCGAATCGTCACACTCCGCCATCTACTAAATTGACAATTTTTTTTTTGTATTTTTCACAAAAAAAGTTTTTATGTATACCTAAATACATAATAAGTATGTGTACAAAATTTGACATTCATATTTGTTTCCGTCTTTGAGAAATAAATTCAAGCAGAACACGTCATTTTTAGGTCTCTAGATGAGAACCTCCCCTTGAGTGAAATAGATAAAGATAAAAAAAGTTGTTTTTAAAGATTATTACAAAAAAAAAAAAAAACAATCCAACGAAATGGCCTATCCCATACTATCTCCTGAATTGACATATTTCTAACACGTATTAAATTGCGGGCAAATATCTCTCGAACCAGGACCTGATACCCCCCACCTAGTGTTCTAAAAATGTGCATACATTTCACACCTAACCCAACCAGATATTATCTCTTTCAGTCTTTATTAGACCAAGGAGTTTTATCAAATATGTGAAAAGATTCCTTCGTCAATACCATTCATAAAAAGGCAATAAGAATGAAATATATAATTGTCGACCTGTCACTAAACTATCTGCCGTTTTAAGCCATTTGAGACTATCGTCCACAATACCAGTTTCTTCTACTACAAATCCGTACTGGAAACGAAATAGATGTAACCGCTACAGACTTCTTAAAGGTTGCGGATTCTCCTAAAAATATAATCACCTTAGATTGGGTTTCCCTTCACATTTTTGACTGTGGATTAAATGGTACATAAAATACCACGATTCGCAGTCTACTTTTGCCTGTTTGTAGGTTAATCCGGGATGCTCTGACGAAGTTGTGGCTTGCAATTTGAAACAACGTTTTGTTTTTTTTTTACCCTAACGCGCACACAAAAGGGGATTTTGAAGTACCCTTAAATGTCAGAGCACAGTGCGAGCGGATGGAGAGGAGGTGGACAAGGAGGTGTCGATGTATATTGGTCTAGAATGTCTGGACATCACAACGGCCAGGAAACACATGATCAGGCAGAACATTCCACATTCGTATGGTTCGGCTAAAAAATGACTCTATGTTTATTTGTGCGCCTTAAGTCCATTCTTAATGTAAACTGATGCGCATTCACAGATTGACGGATATCGCGGGGAAATGTCTGAAATGGCGGAACACATTCAGCAAATTCCGTTGGGCAACGATCGTGGTAATACCTATAGAAAAGAGATATGCATGATACGTTGCGCCTGTGTTCTAACGACGGATTTGATCGACTTACGGCTGGGTCCACAATAAGTTTCACTGCTTGATTTTGCATCCTGTCGAGCACGTGTAGTGCAGTTTTGGATGCGCCTGACCAAATATATGTAGTGATCCTAAAGCACTGTGGCGACTCTAACAGATACACACAATTCACAAGCAAAATAGTGAAGGAAACCGAACGAAAGTCGAATAAGAAAATACATCAGAACCGCATACCTAGCGATAACATAACAATTCACATCAGTGGAGTATAGTCGAGTTTAAAAATCAAATTCTAAACACGGTAACGCTTAGGTTCAATTTTTTTTTTTTGTGATTCAAACTGGCATAGCGTCAGTTCGAATCACACGATCTTCTTCACTATTATTTCAAACGCTATAGCACTACTCCTATCCAAATCCCCAATATTTCCTATAATCTTAACCCTATTCCCATAATCCAAATCTTGTTCCCCAATTGAATCAAATGCACGACAAAATTAACCCAAAGTCCATTTGTCGTACATTGATTCAATTCCTAATAATCCTAACTTCATGAAATGCTTAACTCTAAATGCACTTCATGATTTCTCCTTCCAGGAATTTATTCAAATAAATTCCTAACAACTTCCCGGAATCCTATTCCAATTGAAGCACACAAAATCTGGTTTGTGCTTCTTGGAATTTTTGCATAAAATGTTGACAAATCTCGATGAACCAGAGTATAAAACGGCGGCACATTTTGGATTCGAGATCAGTCGGAATCCAGAAGCCGAGGCAACGGCCAAAACCTATATAAAAATTAAATAAATAAAATAACTAAAACGAAAACACTCTTAGATCTTGGACACGAGCCAAAAGACCCGGAACCCCCGCCAACCGAGGTAAGCAAAAAACAAATCTATACAAACATACCTTACATATTGGAGTTGAACTCCATTTTTGGACGAATATACGCCTTGTATATAGGGGTCAGGTTAGATGGAGTGAATTATCTTTTGCATCTCTTAAGGAACCCCATACACTTGGCTGCACTTTTCGCGGCATCAAATATGTGGTCATTCCAGTTAAGAGTCGAATTAATTCGAGTGCCGAGGATTGATAATTCCTTGGCTTCGTCGATGCAAGTGCTGTTCATAGACAGTATATTTACTTTGGCGCTCGCCTTTGACGACAGGAGGCAGCACTGAGTTTTTAGGGCATTGAATTCTAGTCGGTTAGA
This sequence comes from Microdon myrmicae, assembly GCA_963931805.1. NCBI lineage: Eukaryota > Metazoa > Arthropoda > Insecta > Diptera > Syrphidae > Microdon > Microdon myrmicae. The sequence continues at coordinate 96,569,189 of OZ007496.1, forward strand.
TAATCATCACTGATATATCTTATTGAGGTCTGAATTCAAAGTATCAAGCATAGTTGCTGGCAGGTAGTGACGTTCGAAGAGTTTGGACGGGGGTATTCGTATGAGTATGAGAAACTCAACGTGCTATCATAAGCAAACGAGTGAATTTGGTTGTGAGTAATTGACAAGAAATCATTTATAAAGATCAGGAAGAGAGTGGGTACGAGTACCGAACCCTGGGGAACATCTGCATTAATTTAATGGGAGACAGATTTGACACCATCAAGAACTACTTGGATTGAATGGTCAAAAAGATAGTCTGTTATATATTGGATCAGGGAATTGTCCACTCCATATGAATGTAATTTTGACAAAAGGGCTGGATGCCAATCTCTGTCGAAGGCTTTTGAAATATCCAATGCGACTACCTTGCTTTCACCGAGGTATTGGATGGAATGGCTCCACTTTTCGGTAAGGTGTCTGTGGCGGTTCTACTGACGCCACTGCTACCTTTTCCACTTACCTCCAAATCTCCCTGCCCTCATTGTTTTTCGCTTATGCAAGCGCATTAACACCCTCAAGCATTCTTCCACCGACCCCATAGTTCTTTGATTATGCAATCGCATCCACCACCTTCAAGCATTTTCCCATCAAGGACATTCACGCGATTAATGCGTTATATCAATTTTACTGGAAGAAATCGGTACGCCAGTACCGCATACATCAATGCATATCAGCATTGTTCTAAAAAGAAAACATTTCGGTTTCCATACTAGATAACCGAAATGGATTATAGAAACAATCAGCAGAACCCCTGTCTGCCTGCGTTTGCTGTCCCACACGTGTGCGACATATTTTTATAGTGTATCCGTACCCAGGACGGCTTTTATTCAACCTACAAACCATAGTGCAACTCGCGCCTAGCTGCCAAGAGCCGAATTCTTTGCCAGTGTAAATATTCGCACTGAAATTCGATCCTTAAATTGCTATGGATGCAATACACAATCGACGTGGATGTAAACACAACCGTCATTGTGTAATCATCCCAAACGCATCCTAATCGCCAGCACCATATTTAAACAGCTGCAAACACTTCGCCCAAAGATGCTCTTGCATGTGAATTTTCATTCCCACGGTTCTTACACACAAGAGCTCGCGACACGAGCAAACAGAGTGATCCGCGCGTAAGTGGACACACCCTCGTTAGGATCTATGTACCGGAGATCCACTCTGATTGGTCGGTCTCAAAAGGAAAATTTCATTTCCTTTTCACCACACCACCAAACTCACCCCAAACGATGTTTGTATCATGGAGTCGTAATTCAATCTCCGAAGCGGACGGGTCGGCAGCCACCCACCGTACCGGCGCCGGTACGGTGGGTTCCCTAGAAGTCGTTTTTCCTTTCCAGCTTTCCGTCCTCTTCGTGATTCGTGTGTGTCCTTAAATGTATTTCGGAGTTCTAACATTGTGTGAATTAAGTTCGCTATAACAACCCATAATTACGCGGTTGTATTCGCATCAGTGCTGTTTATTGTTATTTGATAGGACCTCCCAGCACATATATCAAATGAGAAACTAAGTATATATGTCACCAGCATTAAGTTTAAATTGTCGCCAACCGTGGTTAATAAATATCGAGACATTATTAATAACATTACAAGAGTGTTTTATTTTTGTTGCTTCTGGGTGCACAGTGTTCGGCGGAACTTTCGTTAAGTAGACGATGGGGATGGTAGTAGAACTCGCGTCCATGCTGGCCCCACGAGTACCTACCCCACATGCCCATCAGAAATCCTGTGGACCTGTTGCTACGAAAGCCATATTGGCGGCCATTGAGGAGGTCATTTGATTCTAGATACTTCGAAAGTTGACGGTTGATAAGAGATTCCATCACCTTGGAAAGAATAGAAGTTAGTGCTATGGGTCGATAAGGAGAAAGGGATGATTTGTCATCTATTTTGGAATTGCCTGAATGTTCACTGACTTCCATCTATTTGGGAAACGGCCAGTAGAATAAGACATATGGAAGACTTTCCGCAGTGGTTTAGCGAGTGAGGAGGAACATTTTTTCAAGAGGATTGGGGGAATGCCATCCGGACCAGCGGATTTGTGTGCGTTTAGCTCGTTGAGTGCGCGGGCAACAGTACGCGTTCGGAAGCGAATCTGGCTCATGGTGTGCTGCTTACGCTCAAGTTAAGCCGGAACTGATGTGGTATCAGGCAGCGTCGAGTTGGCTGCAAAATGTGCAGCAAGTAGATTCGCCTTCTCTATCGCAGTGGTGACTGGTTTGTCATCGACTATAAGCGATGGAATGGATGAAGAGACTGAGTTTCGGATGTTTTTCACGAATGCCCAGAAATTTCTACTGCCTGTGGGAGAGTGTAGTATTTTTTGTACCACTCTCTGGTCATGCAAGAACTTTGCGCGTTGAATATGCACATTGCAGTCGTTTTTAGCTCTCTTAAATCTTTTCTGGTTTTCCTCAGTATTGTTTGATTTATACAACCGGAAGGTCGACTCTTTAGCCTTAATGGCTTCTCTGCACTCGGAATCAAACCAGATATTTCTCCTGGGTTTGATACTCTTTACTCTGTCTGGAATAGAGGTTCGCATGCCAAGTAGAATCGTGTCTGTCAATGTGTCCGCTATAGAGTCAACATCGTTATTGAGGAAATATAACGACCAATTTAACCTCCCAAACCTGACTAGCGTATTCCAGTAGTGGCTGGACAAAAGTTGTGTAGAGTGATCGAGTGACGTAGGGATTAAGGAATTCCTTCGACCAGCGTTTGACAAACCCAAGGGCGGCGTTAGCCTTGAGGATTATGTAATCAAAATGTGCGGTAAATTTGAGCTCCTTGTCGCATAGGACACCCAGATCGCGAATCAATTCAACCGATGTTATCGGTTGGTTCAGTAAGAGATAGGAGCGTGGGTGAGTGGGGGAACTCTTCCGAGAGAAGGTGATTGTGTGACATTCGGCGATATTCATTTCTAGACAATAATTTCGGCACCAAGTCGAGAAGCTGTCAAGATCTGCTTGGAGAAGTGAGGAGTCCAGGGGAGAGCGGATTGTCTTAAAAATTTTGGAATCATCCGCGTAAAGCGAGATGAAGGAGTGATTAATGCAAGAGCCTATGTCGTTTATGATTAGGATAAATAGGAGAGGGCCGAGATGACTGCCCTGGGCGACACCTGAGGTTGGGAAAAAAGGATCGGAGAGGGTGGATCTAAAACGCACGCGGCAGGTTCGATAAGTGAGATAGGATGAGACCCGCTTAATCAGCAGGGGTTCGAAACCGAGGGAAGATAGCTTGAAGAGAATGAGGTTATGAGAGATTTTGTCGAAGGCCTTGCTAAAGTCGGTAGCGACTACATCGACCTCATCGCCGTTTTCTAGGGCAAGAAGTGTGTGGGGTGTGAATTCGACAAGGTTAGTAGTAATGGACCTGCCTGAGAGGAATCCGTGCTGGTTCGGAGAGATGATGGGTGCGCAGCGAAAACATAACGTCTCATATAGAGGGCCTTCGAACAGTTTGAGAATGTGCGAAAGCTTGGCAATGGCGATAATTGGTTATATGGTTTTTTTTCCTTTATATGTATGGGGGTTATGTAAGAGGATTTCCAAAAGTCAGGGAATAGACCTTGAGCAAGGGATAGATTGAAGATTGACACGAGCGGGAGAGAGAGTGAGAACAGGAACATTTTTACAAGAGGATAGCGGGGAGTTCGTCTGGGCCGGGACTGAAATCGTCTTTCAGTTCTTCAAGTTTTTTTATGGCTTGGTGTTGTTCAATGTGTAGAGGAATGAGAGGGCCGAGGGCGAATTCAGACATGCCAGTAAAGTAGGGTTAGGCTCGAGGGAGTCGTCCGGGATGGATAGCTTGAAGAAGGACGCGAAAAGATTGGATATGGTTTGGGAGTCCGTTGTACTAGTTGAGCCGTAGAAAAGGGAGGTGGGATAGGCATCAGATTTCCGTTTGTGGTTGATAAAGTGGAAGAAAGATTTGGGGTCGTTGATCAGGTTGAATTGAGCTTTGACAAGGTAATTGTGGTAGAGGGAGCTGTAAAGCTCGGTGAATTGGTAAAAGTAACCCAGATGCTTGGGGTAGTCAAGGGGAGAACGCGTGTTTAGGAAAGTGTTCCACAACTTATTCCTCTTGTTACGAAGGGTGCGTAGTCTGTGGTTCTACCATGGGGGCGATGAGAATGATAACCTGTGTCGGGAGTATGTGACATATAGGGATATGGCGTTGTGGATTTCTGTATAGAGCGAGGCTGTAGCGTCCTCTACACTTATATCATTTACGCAGAGTGTGATATTGCTGAGGTACTCATTTATGAGGCGGAAATTGGCTTTTCGGAAGTTGAAAGAAAATTGATACGGGGGCGGTATGCTGTGGGCTGAGTAGTCGTGGTATAACGATACGAAACGCGGGGGGTGGTGGTTATCAATAGTTGAGAGGGTGTGGGGACTAGGGACCACTGAGGAGTTAAAGGGGTCTGTCACGACACAGTGGTCTGAAGTGCCCAAGGGCGAAGAAACTTCAATTGTGTATTTTTTTGGGTGGGAGGTGAGAAACAGCTCCAGTGTGTTGACAAAATGACCATATATATCTGGTACCCGTGTTGGCTCATTGACAAGTTGAGTTAAGCTATTTGAATCAGCAAAAAGCTGAACATATTGACCTTCAGGTGTTGTGTGTCCGTAGTGACGAAGCCACTGAGAGTTATGCAGATTAAAATCAGCCGGAATAACGATTTCAGTGTGCGGATATAGGGTCAAGATCCTATCGATAGAATCAGACAGAGCATCAAATTCGTTAAAGGATGCATTTCTATCCAAATTTGGGCTTCTGTAAAGAAAGCAGTAATGTATGTGAGCTTTTCTGGTGGTCGGATGTAACACAAATTTATAATGTACCACCCAAGCGGCTGCAATACTAAATCATTTGGCGTTCACTTCTATCATTCTATTCTATTTCTTTCGTTTAGGTATTACTGTCCACGATGTATGTTTTCAAATTATCATCATCAACATCATCGGCCTCACAACCGGGAGCCGGTCTTGGCCTTATTTAGCAAATATCTCCACCGCTGTCCGTTCCTTAGCCGAGACTTGTTAAATTGTCCATAATAATTTGTTTTTCCGAGCAAGGTTATTCGACTTGCGCCAGTTTTCAAATTATAATGGCGTTAATATATATATATATATATTTTTTTTTTTTTTTTTTTTTTTTTGTATTATAAAAATTGTATTTGGTATTTCAAAACTAATTGGAAAAATTGTCAAAATACTTTATAGTTGGGGGGGCAGTTTGATAAGTCAGTGCCTTTTTGAATTTCCCGCGCAGTAACTTTAAATCGAAGTTTGAGCAAGCTTCGTTATTTAGTTTGTGTTTGGCAGCCATTGAAAGCAGACAACCTCGTGCATTTTAACGTTCCATCATGACAATGCACGGGTGCACACGTGTGTAGTCACCATAGCAAAATTCCATAAATCTGTCTATGGACTGCTATCCCATCTGGCATATTCTCCAGATTAAGCCTCCGGCGAATATTTTCTGTTTCCAAACCCAAAGAAATGGCTGGGCGGTAAGAGAATTGGGTCGAATGCAAAGGGTCATCACAGAAAATAAGGGCTACATTGAGGGCCTTAAGGAAACCAGTTATTTGGAAGGAATAAAAAAAAAATTGGAAAATCGCTGGACTAAATGTATCGATCTAAAAGGAGACTATGTTGAGATATAAAATGCTTATTTGCCGAATTTGTCTTTTATTCAAATAGTCACTGACTTCAAACTGCTCTCGTATTGTACTATACAAAATTTCAAAGCATCGACTGTCTCATTGAACACTTACGTAAGGCACCCCATGTGCCATAAACCTCCACCTCCGCTAGGGACGACCCTGTCACCCTACTATTAATTTTCTTCCGTCATGGTATAAACATATCCCCTCGCGATAATTGCTCAATTACGCTCAAACTAAAACCCATTTCACATTCTCGCACAATCCATCGCAACACACAGACGATGTACTATCAATTTCCCTTTCCAACGCTGTGCATCCAATTCTGCCGGCCAGAACGCCCTACATATCGGAGCAATAAGAAGCAGAGGAGTCGAAGAAAATCAATTTCCGTGGCTGGGTCACTCAGCTCACAGGCCATTAATCTGCCTCTGCCAGTTCAAGGCAGGCGGGTCTTAGTCTTTCCTCCGCTTTGAAGTGCATTCAATTAACGATGAAAAATTAGAAATTCTTTCTACACAGTTACCCAGATGTGAGGCGGACCCGCATTCTTTGTCGGTCAATTGGATTCTCCGTCAAACAGCCGCGTATGTGGGCTACTACGCGTGATTGGGGAGGGCACAGTGATGGCCGAAAGCGTGAGCAGTATCTCCTTAGACGGATTTTGGCATAAAGTAATACAGGATGTATTCATAAGTACATTATGGAAGGCAAAGCCGGGACACTACCAGGCATACCAAAAGCGGCCCAGACGTAAATAGCTTACCTCAATGAAGTCAGTCACTCGTCGGGCATACGGTACCGGAGTGGACTACAAAAACAGCGGAACGGATTGTGCTGCGCGAATATTGGGGAAGGTAATCAAACGGTTGTGGAACTAGTGTTGCATTGCTAATTCGTCGTAAAGGAGAGCGGACTTTATGGTAGAGGTTCGAAAGCCCTTTTGCGAGACTATGAGAACTGCTACGACGAGGAAGTAAACTTCGGGACAACGTTGATTGATTATAGGAAACGACTTATTTGAAAATCATTTTCGGGTGAGGATGAAATATCTATGAATGTACCTCTGTTTCACTGAAGCTTTAATTGATTGACAAATATAAGACCAAAGCTGGTAATATCAAAACATTGGTGGTCATGTGTGTTACTTTATTCGCACAACAATATGGCACTATGATATTGCGAGCAAACGCACTATAAATATATTATTTTAGAATGTCATACCATCAAATAATTTTCGTGCGCTTCAGGAAACACTTTGGACCCCCCATGTTTTTGAACATTCGATTACCATCTATTCCTAATACTCTTCAAAAGATCCCCTGTTACAGGATAAGGCAACTTGAATCGAACCCATTGGAAGAATGTATAAAGTCATGTACATCGGAAACCTGTCAACACGAAAACTCTTCTAAAATGTGGACGGTTGACTCTGGAGTAAATTTTGGTGTAATCCGCAAAAATAACGACAGATGAAAACAAAAAATATTTAACCCTACCGCCCATACCTTGTTTTTTGTTACATTAATCTATTTGGGGTTCCTCTACTCCCCATTAACTTTCAAGCGGTATTATGTCAAATTAAAGAACGAATAACACAATTTTTTTTTATTCATAACAAATTCATTTTAAATAAGGATAACAAATTGAGCTTATAATGGAAACTAAAGTGACAAAATTCATATTATAGAAGAACCCAAAAAGTATGACGATTTTAATGAGGCTTTGAAGTGGGGTTGTGGGGGCCATGTCGTGGTGCCGGCGTACGACACCGATTCTACCTCGTCCCCACAAGTTCTCAAGGTCCACCGTAAAATAAACTGTTCGTGGGGAAAAAGGAAATACACACAAACACTCAGGAAACTGCAGCCGGGAAAGAAAACACTAGTGTGTGTAGTTCAAAAAGAGCTCTTTATTTAAACTGTTATTTATATGTACTTGACTATAATATTGTGTATGCGATTCGTTATCAGAAGGATGTACTGTTTAACTTCACCAAAAAAAAACAATGACTTGAGATTTCGAATTTGGAATCACCATAACGAGAAACACTTGAGTTTATAACTTGAAGTTTATTTTAGAATATATTAGTACTTGAAATACTTGAAGATGATTGTCCCGAACTAGAAATATCGACAGACTCACAATAGTGGTGGCAACACTCCACTGTATACGATCAACTTCCGCACTTCTAAAACTTCATGCAAAACTCGGCTTCGGAATATTTACGCTTCTCCGCCGTGCGACGGAGAGCGGGAGACAGGCCGACCGGCTTGGTCGGATGATGGTAAAGGACTCGTACAGAGCCGACTCGCTAATGGGGTGAGTTTCCCCGAGAGAGAAAGTGTTCCTCTCGTGGTGAAAACGAGGAAAGAGGACCTCAGTGGTGAGGTCCTGTAGTGGTGTGCGCGAAGTCGATCGTTGAGATCAGATTGTTTGCTAACGCCCGCAGGTCAAAGCGAACGAAACCTAAACAAGGGATGGCGAACAAAGGAAGAAGTGGCCTAAGGCATCGTTCGGTAATGATGGTCAGCTGAGTAAATAGCAGCCACTCATTAGATTCTAAAAGGGATTGCGATACTTTATACAATGGAGATCGTATACCGTATCTCTGCCGACTGGAAGAATCGGATTCTTTTGTTTGCATATGTTCATGCTATTGAATCCGATCCGGCGGCTAAGCGCGACGTTGGTGATTGTTTGAAGATTCAAACAAAGAAGTATTTCCGAGAGAAGTGCTTACAGCTGAATCAATAGTTGCAAGCCTTTGGAAAGTAATTAAGATGGTTACACAATGACGGTTGTATATATCATCTGTGTCAATTGTACATGGCATCTATGGCGACGCCAGAGTCGAACACTAGTGTGAATATCTACACTAATTGGGAATTAGGTTCTTGCTCGCTAATGCAGAGATGCATTGATACATGTATGAATGCTCTTATAGGAAAAATTCTCTACAGGCATTGCCAGGTAATGCTTGGAAAGCATTAATTATCTTTGGGAAGGAAATGTTTTTGCTGCGAGGAGATTGCGGTGCAGGTGTGGGAAGGTTGGAATTTGCCTGGCAACCGAAGGTGCCGAATAGATTTTGGTTTTATGCTCCGGTATAATGGAAAGAATTCTTGTAGGGAATTTGTATGCGAAGAGATGCATGAAAGGTAAGAATTCTTTTCCAGGGACTTTTAGGTTGTACCTTAGATAATCTAGATACGTAAAGCATTTAAGGTGCTAATACGATTGCATTAGCGAAACTTATAAGGTTGGGTCGAAGTTGTGTGGGTTCTTCAGGTAAGTAAATTGGCGTTTGGCGGAACCACCATAGGGCTCCTACACACCCCGTATGGGTTCTAGTATACGCGGGATGGTAATACAATTAATTACTTAAAATTCCGAAGGGTTCATAAAAAAAATTGTGCATTTTCTTAAATTAAAAAAAAAAAAACCACTGCAATTTTAGTAACAGAACTAGGGTCAAATTCGGATATCACTTTTTCAAATTGTAATTTCTTAAATGTTTGTTTCTGTAACACACTTGCATAAAAGACCTTAAATTTCGTAGTGCAATGTGGGCAGGTGGGGCAGCGGGCGGCGAGGGGCATACCGGGCAAGGACTCTGCTTTCAACCCGGCGCAGGCCAGGACGATCCTTGTCCCTGCCCAATCCAAGTTGATTTACAGTCTCGACGTAACTCCCCTGGATAGTTACTTTGGCACCCGCCAAGTAGTGAACCAATGCATGCAGCGACGTCCTGAGAAAGGATGGCGCAAGGCTAATAGCCTTCCCTGGAAAAACAAATTATTATGGGCAATTTAACAAGTCTTGGATATGGACCAGATACGCGTGGAGAAACTTGATAAATAAGGCCAAGACCGGATCGCGGTTGTAGTGTCGATGATGATGATGATGAATGTGGGCAGGCGAATAGGAAGTAGAAAGGGTTTTCAAGATAATTAATGGATGTTTGTAGATGAGAAAAAGGGCGTAGTAAGCTACGGTCCAGCCTGCCAGTGAAAGACGACTCCAACATGCTATAGATTCTGTGAAATGGTTGACAATAATGCTTGACTATCTACCTACTTCATCCACCCTGTAATACACTTCAACACAATATTATACGTTGCCCAATACGTTGCGAAGACATCTTTGACTCTGTTTCAGAGCGCGGTAGATGTTCCCCTCTAAAGTATGGAAAAGGCATGTTACCATATGAAACAAAGAATTTTTGAGATAAACTAGTACCTCAATTGGGTCTTCTAAAGAAGTCGTTATAATTCGCCGCAATTTTGGCAGTTTATTGTTTATAGACTCTGGTGCAAATGGGACGCTCGTCAAGAGGGAGCTCTGGGCTTAAGTCATTGAATTCTACTTGGTTAGAAAATCCCCATTGGTGTATATGGCTATAGTCGGAATTCAACAAGTTAAGCACTCCTGCTATTTGATAATGTAGTTCGAAAATGTTGGTCGAATGAATGTGAAAAACCTGACCTTTTCTTTTTTACACTAACGCGTGCATAAAAGGTGATTTTTTTAAATTTCAAAACGAAATGAGTTATGTAAAATAACCAATAAGTGGGCGGTGATGACAATAAACCAAGAGAGGATAAAGTCTACTACATGTTAATATAAAATAGTACAGTATTTAATTATTATTTGCTGCCATCAAGGATAATGTCCACTACATGTTAATATAAAATAGTACAGTGTTTACTTATTATTTGCTGCCATCAAGGATAAAGTCTACTACATGTTAATACAAAATAGTACAGTAATTAATTATTATTTGCTGCCATCAAGGATAATGTCTACTACATGTTAATATAAAATAGTACAGTGTTCAATTATTGTTTGTTGCCATCAAGGATAATATCTACTACATGTTAATATAAAATAGTACAGTGTTTAATTATTATTTGCTGCCATCAAGGATAAAGTCTACTACATGTTAATATAAAATAGTACAGTGTTTAATTATTATTTGCTGCCATCAAGGATAAAGTCTACTACATGTTAATATAAAATAGTACACAATTTAATTATTATTTGCTGCCATCAAGGATAATGTCTACTACATGTTAATATAAAACAGTACAGTGTTCAATCAGTATTTGCTACCAGTAAGCATAAAGATTATTAAATATTTGTAACATGAAAAGTGTGTGACTCCAAGGGAATATAAATATATACTTTAATAACTAAAGAACAAAACTAACAAAACAGTGTTTTATTTCCAAACTGTGTGTGTGGTGTGTGCAAAGTGGGTGGTGCTCAGGAAAAACATTACAATGGGTATCGGGGAAAATATCTGAAGAGGCGGAACGCATTCAGCAAGTTCATTCGAGCAACGATCCTTATTGATATCATTACTTTTAATTACGTTATTAATGATAATACTTATAGAAAAGAGACAGGCATGTTACGTTGCGCTTATGTTCTCACGCGAATTTATTTGAGCAACGAACCTTATTGATATAATCATTTTTAATTACCTTATTGATGATAATAGTTATAGAAAATATAGAGGTACGTTACGTTACGGTTATGTTCTCACGACGGAATTGAATGACTTATGGCTGAATCCCCAATAACTTGCACTACCTGTTTTTGCACTCTATCGAGCACATGTGGCGCAATTTTGGCCTGACATGGGAGTTGAACTCTATTGTGGGACGAATATTCGCCTTGGATAGACTGTCGAATTTTGTTTCTATCTCTTAAGGAACCGCATACATTTGGCTGCACTTTTCGCGTCATATATGTGGTCTTTCCAATTAATTCGAGTTCCGAGGATTGATAGTTCCTTGGCTTCGTCGATGTAAGTGTCGCTCATCGACAATATATTTATAATACTTTGGGGTTTGCCTTTGACGACAAGATATACCCCATTGATATATCTTGTTGAGGTCGGAATTCAATGTATTAAGCATAACCTGCTGACTGATAATGAAAAAATAAGGATATAATCCTTGTAGGCATTGACTGATCCTTGTCATTGCGACTGACATGTCCCATCGTGGTGGCGGTTGACATCTAAGTGACGTCAATTCCACCAGTTGTCCTCATATGTGGTGGTGTCACATAAAATTCGCAGGAAAAATCTGGTGTCGGCTTTTGTTCTAAGTCTGAGCGAGATCCGCGTAGTGTCGCGTCGACTTCATGCCAATTTAGCCATTACTTCGCCTGTGTGTGAGGGTGACAGAAAGTTAGGTTTACTTTAACTAGTCGAAAAGCGTTCTCGATGTGAGCCTTTGCCTGCGGCGACTGCGTAGAGGTTGTGATCTGTGCTGAACCGTCATATATGTATATATATAACGTTTGCGACGATAGTAAGGTACGTGTCATTCGGACTAACGCTGTAGCGGTTACAGTCGGTGACGGATGGAGACAGGGCTCAAGGCATCAGACTCTGGCGTTTCTAACAGGTACACACACGATTAATGGCGAAGAATAACACCACACAAAAAAAATCGTAAGATCAAAGCACATTAGTCGAAGCCGTTTACCATAGCAATAACATAGCATTTCCACATCAGTTAAGGGTACTTCGGTTTAGAGATCGAATCATACACGTATTTTTTTTTATATTTTACTTTTCTCAAGATAAGACGAACCTATAGCCCCAAATCGGTAGCCTGAGATACTATTTTTTTCGACTGGGTCCACTAGCCAAACTCCGAAAGATGGTCAGTGATTTCTTTTACCCGTTTTAAGAAGCCTATAGATTAATGGGGTGGTATTTCAACCGGGCGGCTGGGCTTTGGGCCCCTAACTACCACTCAGTAATTATACCGAATAGCAAGACTCGTCAGTTGAACCTAGATTTGCACAATCAAACGCAAGACACAACCTTCTTACCAACTCAGCCTTTAACGCGCCCTAAACGCGAGTATATTTGGCAACAACCATGAAACTGCGGACATTATTAGATCTATTAAGAACAACATATCTTCTGGAATAGATAGTATTCCAAACATTGTTTTAAAACACTTGCTTCTTGGAGCAGTGACGGTTTACACTGTTTTATTAAACAACGTTCCAAATAAAGCATATTATCCAACCCCTTGAAAAACCACAGTAGTCCATCCCATCCCCAAAAATGGCAAGGACAGAAGCAACTTCGACAATCTTCGCTCGATTAGTTTGCTTCCAAACATCAGCAAGGTATATAAATAAACTGGCGTGATGAAATGGTATTATTCCGAACAACCACTCAACCGCCCCCGTTCATGCCGCGACGAAACTTGTTTCAGACATATAATGAAACAAGGCAAAGCAACAATGCACAGGGGGCTGCTTGTTAGCTTTGAAAAAGTTTTCGATCCCGGATGGTTAGAAAGGCTTGTATATAGGTTATCAAATCCAAGTATGCCCGAATATGTGTTATACATTATCAACGATATGACAATGGGTAAACAATTTTTGGTGAAATGCGGGGGTATTACCTCTAACAATACCGTCCACATTAAAACCGGCTTATAGCAGGGAGCAGTGAATTCTCCCATTTTGTTTAACATTTACATTAGTGATCTAGGGGGCTTATAGCGTTTGAAATAATAGCGAAGAAGAACGTGTGATTCGAACTGACGCTATGACAGTTTGAATCACCAAAAATTGAACCTAAGAGTTACCCATCAGGCTACTGATCTGTTAGAGAGGCCACACCACGTCCTCCTCAGTAACTGTCTTACGATCAGCTTCGCTGCGAACGACGGAGAGAACGAGAGAACGCCGGAGCAGACGAGTGTGTCGGTGCTCTATGCGGAAGTCATGATCGTGTGTGGTGTTCTGTTTACTACGGGAAGTGTGTGGTATGTGTACAAATCACGTCGGGGTCACCAATTATAGCGTTTGAAATAATAGTGAAGAAGAACGTGTGATTCGAACTGACGCTATGACAGTTTGAATCACTAAAAATTGAACCTAAGCGTTACCCATCTGGCTACTGGCGGTGTTTAGAATTTGATTTTTAAACTCGATTATACTCCGCTGATGAATTTTTATGTTATCGCTATGGTATACGGCTCTGATGTATTTTCTTATTCGATTTTCGTTGGGTGTTCTTCACTATTTTGCTTGTGAATTGTATGTGTATCTGTTAGAGACGCCACAGGCTCTCAAACAATCCCATTGCATATGCCAACTACATAGTTGTGTATACTTGTAGATCTGAACAAAAGATTAACGTCATCAACAGACTTCTGCAAGATTACTGCAATAGAATCAAAGGTTTTTGCGACGACTGGAAATTAAAGATCAATTTCCAGAAAACAGAGATTATCCTTTTCAGAACGTCCTTGTCCAGAGCATCGAGGGATACAAATTTAAATATATATATGTATATATATATATATATATATATATATATATATATATATATACATATATATATATATATATATATATATATATATATATATATATATATATATATATATATATATATATATATATATATATATATTTATATATGGGCCTAGAAATAAATGAAGACAAAACAAAAGACATGATTACGGCGAGAGCAGGTGGACCTCAGAGAACACACATAAACATCAGAGGCGAGATATTTGAAAATGTCAAAGAATTTAAATACCTGGGAACGATACTGACGGCCAGTAACGAAATGTCGAAGGAAATTAATAAAAGACTACATTCTGGCAACGCTAGTTGGCATGCAGTCAGAAAACTGCTGAAATCCAAACTGTTATCGCAGAATATAAAACTCCGTGTCTATAGAACCATCATCATGCCGATTGTTCTATACGGATGTGAAACATGAGCTCTCACAAAACGGGAAGAAAACAAATTCTGCGTATTCGAGAATAAAGTTTTAAGAGGTATCTTTGGCGGCAAATATGACGAGAAAGCAGGACAATGGAGGAAACTCCACAACCACGAATTGGAAGAGCTATACCACCAACCTACAATAGTGAGAGTAATCAAGTCGCGAAGATTAAGATGGGCCGGACACGTGGCGCGAATGGGCAACGATAGGACCGTGCATAGAATTCTTGACGGTAGACCAACGGGAAAGAGACCGATAGGACGGCCGCGACGGAGATGGGAGGATAATGTGAGGCTGGACCTCGAGGAGATCGGATCGGATGGTCGAACGTGGAAGGAAAGCGCACAGGAGAGGGAACAATGGCGGAGTCGAGCGGTGAGGTCATGAACTTCCGCGTTCCTACAGGCCAATAAATAGAATATACATATACATATACATATACATATATATATATATATATATATATATATATATATATATATATATATATATATATATATATATATATATATATATATATATATATATATATACGATTATATAAGCAAAGAAGCTCGCACAGTTTTTAAAACGGACTTAAGTTTTCATGCTATAGTAATCTCATTCACCGCTAGGGAGTATGTACAATATTAGAACTTTTCTGAAAGCTTATGCATCGCACGTTGCGTCGGACAACGTAAAGAACATGTTGAACTTTCGATTTGGATCAATTAAAGGCAGCAATCGATACTAAGCAAACATGTCAGGAACTTGCTTGTCGGTTTGGAGTAAGCGATGGAACAGTACCTGTAGTATTGGCTCAGCTGGGAAAATCGTGTAAGATGTATAAACGGGTTTCCCAGGAATTGACTCGAACCTGAAGCCGGCTCAATATTTGTTCTTACTTACTCACCACGAACAAGAAATGTTTAATTATGGACTGGATTTTGACTTGTGACGAAAGCGGGCGATATACTACAACAGAAAATGATGGTATCATTGGCTTTTGTCACACGGCCCAATGCCTTTGAGTGCTAGACTTGCTCTTCATCAACGGAAGTTTACTGGTGGGATTATGCATTCTGAGTTTTTGGAAAGTGGTAAAACCATTAGCAAAGGGGCACACTACTCAGCACAATTGAACAGAGTAGCCGAAGAACTCGCAAAAACAGCCAGCACTCATAAATAGAAACAGTATAGGAACTGTATTTTTGCACCATGCCGACGCGAGGGCCCATGTAGCACGGAGGTGATTTCTTCACTAGACTTGGGACTTCTACCCTCATTCTTCGTATTCACCAGACAGTGCTCCGTTGGATTACCATCTCTTCTGGGTCATGGACAGTTAAATGCGTGATCGGCAGTTCAAAACTCGAGGAGCACATTTTTGATTCCCAGAAAAAAGGTATACTTCAAAAATGACTTCTTTAAGCTTATAAATAGATGGAACAAAGTTGTAGAAGCGGATGGTGGATATTCTGCAGAATAAACATTGTGTAAACGAATTGTTTGTGGAACTCTTCTTTCTTGTAGTGCGATCGAATCAGTTTTCTTGGTTACCGGATATATCGGAGTATTTTTTGTTTGTTTGTGTCTATATACCTACCAAGTTGAGCAGTTTTCTTTGTAATGCGTGACTGTGATATCTCAACTCCTAAAACACATAATCGAAAAGCTTACGTCATTTTCAAGATAGAGGTCGAAACTAAGAGCTGGGACAATTCCAGCACAAAGAAATAACTTTTGTGGTTTTGGCGCTCATTTTAACCCATTCACTGCTAATTAAATTTAGAGTATCTTGCCCTGGTCGCCGAGATTTTACATGGATTTTCACGAAATCTAATTATATATTATTATTTTGATAATAAAGTGATATTTAGTCTTTTTGGAAAAAAAAATTATATAAAATTTTCTTTTATCCTTTCTAATAATTCCAAACACAAACAGTCATAAACTTATTCTGTAATCAATCCAAGCTCGCAACGAAAACTACGACATATATCTGGGCTGGTAGTTTTGATACATACGGTTACTATGCAATATGTCATAGTTGGCTGTGAATGGTTTAAAAAAATAATGAAATAAGTTGTTATTCTGAGGGAAAATGTATGTTTGAGAATTGAAATCGTCCCGGCCATGTTAATGAAAACAATGCTCCAAGATTTAGGGCGATTGATTGCATAGAACACGTCTAGCGAGGGCCGCAAGTTTAAAAAAAAACGATTTGTTAAAAATGGGATTAAAGTTTTAAATGTAAATATCTTTGTTCTCATAATGCCGTATATATACTTAGATAGGGCCATCTGTAATAAGCGCCTACACCCAAATGTGGCGCCTAGAAGGCAATACAGTATAATATTTACACGTGATATTTTTTCAAAGGACATGCCATTTTGTTTTCGTAGAAGGTGTATTCTCAATCATATCAATTTCCAGAAAACAGAAACTATACCTTTCAGAACGCCCTCGTCCAGGGCATCGAGGGATACAGATCTCAGACTCGGTTCAAGATTTCGATCTGAAATTTTTACACGACTTACAATAAATAAAATTAAAAAAAATCTGTTTTCTAAAATTTCTACGTGAAAGACATACCTTAATATGTGGATAGATCCCATATACGATTGGCGCAAGGGTAATAACCTTACCCTGAAAAACAAATTATTATGGAAAATTTAACAAGCCTCAGACTTGTTAAATAAGGCCAAGACCGGATCCCGGTTGTAGTGCCGATGATGATGATGATGATCCCATATACGATAATTAATATACGCTCTGACTGAGACCAACCTTATCCCTAGTATTAACAGTCTTGAGCTATTCCCCCCCTCCTTCAATGTTTTTCGCGATGACAACGCTCATCGAAATGGTCCCAATTCCCCATGTCGTGGAGTGCTGCTTGCCACTCATAATAGACTCGCTTCGTCTCTAATTGCCATCTCTTCTTCTCCGGATCTTGCCTTCGTTGCAATAAAAATCGACAAGCGCCCTAGGTCTCATTTCATTATCTGCTTCTATATATCTCCTTCGCGACCCAGCGTGTCATAAGAACTCGCAATAGAAGCGGTAGATAACCGAACCGAGTTAAGCACCTCCCTAGACGATATCGTCGTTCTTGGCGATTTTAACCTCCCCCATCTCCAATGGACGTTGGCTGACGAACAAGCCTTCTACGCCTCAAACCCCACTAGCTCCAAGGAACGTATTTTTATAAACGGTATCACCGACTCATGCCTCCATCCAATAAGCAATGTCCCAAAATATGGGGAGACAACCGGACCTCGTGTTCACCACTGACCCACACAAATCCTCAGTTGCCCCTAGTCCACACGCCCTCTCCACCATTGATAATTACCACCACCCGTTGCTCTTATCCATATATCTTGATCATGAAACCCAGCCTTCTCTACCTCATGACAGCTTCTCATACAACTTCCACAAAGCTAACTTCCGCCTTTTAAATGAGCATCTTAGCAAAACAGCGTTTCGCTTTGATCATTTGGGGGTAGAAGAAGCTACTGCCTCTCTCTATAAGGAGATCTACTATGCCGTCGCCTTATATGTCTCCTATTCTCGTCACAGGTCATCGGTTTCATCGCCGCCATGGTACAACCGCACACTCCGCGCTCTTAGGAACAAGAGAAATAACTTGTGGAACATTTTCCTAAAAACGCGTTCCTTCCAAAACTACTCCAACTATCTCGGTTCCTTTTATAAATTTTCCGAGCTCTACAACTCCCTCTACACCAACTACCTCACAAAAACACAATCTAATTTGATCAATGACCCCAAATCGTTTTTCCACTTCATAAACTACAAACGGAAATCCGACGCCTATCCTAACTCCCTTTCTTATGGCGCGACTACTTCAACCGACCCCCTAACTACTGCCAATCTATTCGCTTCTTTTTTCAATAAATCCTTCACAGACATCTCCTTCGAACCCAATCCGTCTCACTTCAAACACTTGCCCGAATTCTCCCTCGGCCCCCTCATCCCTCAAATTATTCAGCGTCACGTAGTTGAGGCGAAATTAAACTTACTCAAAGACGAGTTCAGCCCTGGGGCTAATGGACTCCCGGCTGTATTTTTAAAGAAATGTTCCACTTCTCTTTCCCTCCCGATATCAATGATATTCAATCTATCCCTTTCACAAGGGATCTTCCCTAGTATTTGGAAATCCTCCTATGTCACCCCCATACAAAAAAGGGATCTAAACACGATATAAGCAACTACCGTCCCATCGCCAAACTGTCTCATATCTCTAAGCTGTTCGAAGGAATTCTTTACAACGCGTTATCTTTCCGTTGTAAATCCATCATCTCATCCAACGAGCATGGTTTCCTTTCGGGCAGGTCGACCACAACGAATCTGATCGAGTTCTCATCCCATACTCTCCGTGCCTTAGAAAATGGCAACGAAGTCAATACAATCACCACCGAATTCAGCAAGGCCTTTGACAAAATCTACCATAATCTCATCCTTTTTAAGCTGCCCTCTCTAGGTTTCGAACCCCTATTGTTCAAGTGGTTATTTTCTTACCTGAGAGATCGATCTTACCGTGTCAAATTCAGATCCTCCCTGACCAATCCTTTTCTTCCCACGTCAGGGGTTCCGCAAGGCAGCCATCTAGATCCCCTGCTATTTATCCTTACCATCAATGATGTTGACTCCAGTATTAAATACTCATCCATCTCCCTCTATGCAGACGACGCCAAACTCTACAAAACGATCATCTCTTCTCTCGGCTCCTCACTTCTTCAAACGGACCTCGACAGCTTCTCAACTTGGTGCCGTAATAACTGCCTTGAACTCAACGTTGTCAAATGTCACCCCATCACCTTCTCCCGCAAACGCCCCCCCCCCCCCCCCCCGCCCCTACTTGCTGCTAAACCAACAGATATCATCTGTACCCTCGATACGCGACCCCGGGATCTTATTTGACAGGGAGCTTAGCTTCATCCCGCTTATTGATGGTATTATTCTTAAGGCCAATCCTGTCCTTGGGTTTGTGAAACGCTGGTCTAAAGAATTCTCTAATCCTTACCATTCCCGTTCTCTCTACATGGCCTTCCTCCGCCCCCTTCTTGAATACGCCAGTCAGGTCTGGTCTCCACACTACTCGCCCCATGTACGCAGAATCGAAAGCGTGCAACGGCGTTTTCTGCGTTTTGCCCTCCGCGGACTAAACTGGGCGAATCCACGTATTCTTCCCCCATACACAAGCCGGCCCCACCTGATCAACTTCAACACACTTGAGGAGCGCAGAACTCATGCCGATATCCTTTTCATCCACCCCATCCTTTCAGGCACAATCAACTGCCCAAGTTTGCTGTCCATCATTCCACTTCACACTAACCCCCGTAACCTGCGAAACCCTCATCTCTTCTATCAGCCCACCCTCCAGACTTTTTACGGCTCTAATGAACCCATTTCGGGAATGCTGCGGCGCGCAAACTCCTACCCTACCTCCTTCGATTTCAACTTCACCTCTACTGCTCTCAAACTTCATCTCCTCTCTTCCCCCCCCCTGACCGCGCCCACTACCCGTCTACACTCTTACATCCTGTACTAAGCGAGGTGAATGAATGAGTGATAATTGATGGATAAACCCAGTAACCAACTCGCCAAACATACCCCCCCCCCCCCTTTTTTTTTTTTCTTTCTTTTTAATCATAGTTTATATATATAAGAATCGTTTAAGATAGTTGTTAAGTTTTATCGCTTGTACCAAGCTGAATATATGAGGGTTCTGCCCCCACTAAACACTTAAACACTTAATTGTAGCGCATCGCTAACTGAGCCAGCCTATATTTAAAAATTCTGATAGCTTTTACTACA
Organism: Microdon myrmicae; assembly: GCA_963931805.1. Taxonomy (NCBI): domain Eukaryota; kingdom Metazoa; phylum Arthropoda; class Insecta; order Diptera; family Syrphidae; genus Microdon; species Microdon myrmicae. The sequence continues at coordinate 96,589,522 of OZ007496.1, forward strand.
TATGTGTTATTCTGCAAGTTTATAAATAATTTACTATTTCTTATAATCCAAAAGTTCCTCAACAATTAGAAATTCTATGCGTTTGAAATATAATTGTAAACCTTGGTATGAAGAATGGACTCTCTCAACAACGGTGAAGGTCAGGAATGATTGTCAATCAGTTCAACTCACAGCTATTTACATAAATAAATACCAACATTGTAGTGCTTTCATTTACTAACGAAAATGTTTCTTATCCTGGAGTCCAATAAATTCCGGAGACAACAAATCGCATAATCTGATGGCATACATTGTGTATTTTCTGTAGCCTTGCTCATGGACTTCATGAATATCAGAATTTATACTGAGAACCTACGTTCATCTGACTTTCATTTCTGACAAGAATGCGACTCTGGGAATTTATTTTATGTTTCTTCCTCATTATTCAAACACTTCGTCTTGAGCTGTTCGAGACACATTGGACTGTCAGACTTCAATCTAAACAATCTACAAAAACTGAAACGAAAAGAATTCGATTTTTACTGAAACTGCGGAATTCTAAAAGAGTATTGAAGCGACAGTCTTCAAACCCAACATAATTAACAATTCAAATAGCAGAGGCGCGAATTATTCTACAAACTCGAGACGACGGAGTAACGCCACTACCCATCATAAACTTGCTCTAATGGTTTCCTTTGCAAATCGAAATGGTTTAGATATTTTCTGGAATAAGATGCGGACGACTGTCAACGCGTCCCAAGAGAACGAATCTAAAGAATTCAGTCTGTGGGTTGTATATTCAGTAATCGCAAACGGTGTTTAGAGGCAAGCTAAAGTCGTACCTTGTGAATACTGGAGTTCATAACAGCGTCTTTCATTACTCGTACATACAGTCCTTTATAAAGTAGTTGAATTTGTTGATAGGTTGGTACAATTACTTCAAACGTAGAATTTCTACTGGTTTTTTTCAACATACCTCACTCGCAGAACGGCTGGTAAGGAATTATACTGAAATGTTGTTTTTGAGGGATTTATCTCAGTCAACTTGTGAATTTAAAGTGCTGGTTACATTGTATACTTCAAATCTCCTCATTATAAAATCAAGTATATAAGTAGTGACATACATAAGGGTGCTTTGAAAATATTTGTGAAGTCGATAGTACGAGTGTTGTTCAGGAAAGTTCGCTTTGAAATTGGTCTTTGCCATCGTTCTGTTACTCATTGTAACAATGTTAAATGCCGCATTTAACTCTTCACAAGTGTTGGTAGATGTTAACTGACGTACAATAATAATTGATCGCATAGCCGTGATTGCGTAATGCAGACATCATTAAACTTTAGAGACGAACTTTTGTAGGTGTACTTTATTTCGCGGTTCATCGTTTGCGCTACCTTCGCCAAACTTGGCTAGTCCCACCTCTTTCAGGTGCATATCACAAAATGGAGCTAATGCTACGTATTCGCCTACAATGAAAGTGGTGTTAATCTTTATCGAATACTTCTGGTATTTCAGTTAGTAGAATCTGTTGGAGGACTTACAGTATTCGATTAATCACTCTACATTTATTGAACCTATTATACACAATACGTGTGTACTTTCTGTGTTGACATAACACTTGATGAAGAGGAAGTTCCTTCAGCGAATTAGGAAGAAAATAAATAATCTTTATGGAGCTTCGATTATAATGTTTTACAAGAGGTTTTTTAATGCGTACAATTTTTGTTACAAATGAAAAACGACACATTGCTAACAAAAGAGACAGGTTAAACTTCAACGAAGACCCGAGGAAAACGAGTGAAGAAACGGCAAGAGTATGCAAAGTTTCGGCGAGACTGCTACCCAATGTTGGATGACCCCGACCCGGTAAACTCATAGCAAGTGTCAACACCTCCATTATAATGTATGCCTCTCACATATGAGCAGGAGCCGCACAGTATAAGTCGTACATGAGGGGAGTGAACTCAGCGCATAGGCTGGCATCACTAAGAGTATGCTGTGCATTCCGAACGGTATCCGAAGATGCCATAAGTGTTTTGGTCGGGAGGGCATCACTTGACATGCAGCTAAAAAAAACGCTGCATTGCATGAGGTCTCTCAAGAGAATCGTCGGAGAATGCGGTCACAATTAGAGTTCTGAAACTTAAGAGAATGCCAACGAAGGTGGGATTCTTCCACCAAAGGAAGATGGACCCACACCATGATACCTGATGCAGAAACAAGGGTGAAAAGAAAACATGGCGAGCTGTATTACCACCTGACCCAGCTAATATCAGGACATCGATGCTTTCCACAATAATTGCACAAGTATAAGCGTGTGAATCACATATACTGCTAATATCGCGAAGGCAAAATAGAAAACGCGGAACACATACTGATAGAGTGCGTGAGATTCGAGACGACACGAACGTGTTTGGAGAGACATATGAGACGGACAGTTACCGCTACAGGAGTAATGTAATACACGCTGAGTTGAAAACAGGCATGGTCCGTAGTAAATAATATTGTATGTGATATGATGCAGCAGTTGCGACGCGACGAGCGGAGTAACAGGTAAACTCCGTCCCGCGCCGCGATGGAATATCTAAAAAGAGGTTCTGCGGAGATCAACGGGAATATGTGGCTGTCGGGAGTTGGGTTTAGTTAGTAAATTTCCGGCATGCCTCTGGATAGGTCCAGAGGTATCTTTTGAAGATTTCCACCATCCTACCGAAAACAAGAAAAAAAAATCGGACATTTATGGTATCGCGATGGCTTGAGGAAAAGTGGGAAATTCTAAAGTTCGTGGTTACTTCGCGTGAACCATCACCAACTGAACATATCGTCTACTATACAAGGGGCGCACTTGCTCGCTCTGGTTGTTTTCATTAGTATTTATTCATAAAATAATGAATACTCTTGTGTGGTTAGTCCAGAAAGTCAAGAATTAGGGTAGTATAAGATTTAAGTTAAGTTAAGTTCTTTAAATAAAATTAAAAAAAAAACAAATTAAATTTAAATTAATTTTAATTTTAAGAAAAAAACAAAAAAAAATTCGACACAAAGTTTTCTAAATTTTTCTTTGTGTTTCAAATTATCATAAGTACTGCCTCAAACAAAGTTCTGTATCCGAAAGGCAAATTATAGAATTGTTATGTACTGTTTAGCTTAAAACGTGTGCGAAGGACCAGTAAGTTATAATATAAGATAATTAAGCTAGAATTTAAGCATTTTTTGTCTAGGATGTAATTCAGAAACTTAGAAGATAAAAAGAAAATAAAAAAAATGTTTTAAAAATGAAAATGGAAAATTAGACCAGAAAGGCAAAGACCATGAAGATAGAGAAGAATGGAAAACCGAGTGATTAAAAAAATCATCTGCACCTTCTAAGAATGAATACAAAAACTATACAATTATATCCGCGTGACACAAAGATCTCATTACATTATTTCGCCAAAATTGGCCAAATTGGAAATTCAATTTTACGGCATTAACACCTAAATATGATTTATGATATGTGGGCGCCGCACGTGAAGCCCAGTCTCCTATTTTCGACCAAATGAGATCTCGCATTGAGGGATGGGAGCGAACATACAGGGCAAAGACTCTGATTGCTTTCAACCCGGCCAAAGCCAGGGCGATCCTTGTCCCTGTTCAATCCAAGTTGACATGCACTCTCCACGTGACACCCCTGGATAGTTACCTTGGCACCCGCCAACTCGTAAACCAATGCATGCAGCCACATCATGAGAAAAATTGGCGCAAGGCTAATAACCTTGCCCGTAAAAATGAATTATTATGGAAAATTTAGCAAGTGTCAGATACGGATCGGATACACGATGACGACCACGGAAACGAAAATGACTAAACGATTTGAGAATTTTCTCATGGAACGTCCGCTCACTATACAGAGCTCGAGCTGCACAGTATCTAGCCGATGCTCTGTCCGAATATAAGGCTGACATAACAGCATTACAAGAAACAGATGGACGGGGAGTGGTGTTATTCAAAGAAACGAGTATGATATTTATTACAGCTGTCATGCAAAACACCATGTGCTCAAGGTAGGCTTTCTAGTCAACCAAAAACTGAAGCCTGCCATCATCGGTTTTATTGCAATAAACGAAAGGCTATGCACTCTTCGTGTGCGAGGCAAGTTTAAGAACATAACCCTCATAAACGTTCACGGACCTACAGAGGAGTACCCCGACGAAGAAAAAGAAGAATACTACGAGAACGTCTAACGGGCCCTCAATGCCTGGCCAAGATAAGATGCAAAAATCGTTCTTGGTGATTTGAATGCGAAAATTGGTCGGGAGCCGGTTTTCAGGCACTATGCAGGATTCCATAGTTTGCATGAGAACACTAATGACAATGGACTACGAGTCATCGAACTGGCAGCATCAAAAACTTGGTCGTTGCGTTGGTTTCCGCGTAAAGATATGCACAAAGCCACCTGGGTATCACCTGATGGAGCCACTCGCAACCAAACTGACCACGTGTTGAGAGATCGTCGCCTTGAGCCTGATGACGGTACGAACGTACCGAGGTGCCAACGACGGCAGTTTTCCAAGCGTGGATTGCCTTACGGTGACGTATTGCGTCCGCGGATCAGGTTCAAATCAACACGGCTGCCTTCCGCAATAAGAACACCAGCAACACATTTGGTCATGCATTATGACTCGCCCACGAAGAGCTCGATGGAGGGAGAGTAAGTCCTGGGGCCAGAATGCCGGGCGTAGAATATTATTATTATTATTATTTATTACAATGCAAGTAAATTACATGGTAACTTAAAACTAATAGCACTAGCGACTAAGGCTTTCGGCTAGGGGGGTAGAATAGAAATCGACACGTCTTAAGAATACTGTCATTAGCACTGCCAACTCCATCTTAGGTAGTAGTCGTAGAGATAGGGGCGACTGGTTTGATGATGAGTACAAACTAGCGAACGTAAAAATGCTGCATACCGGGCAATGCAGCAGTCTCATAGGACGCGGGTACGCGAGGATAAATAGAAGGAGCTCAGAAGATCTGAAAATCGACTCCACAGACAAAAAAAAGAATGCTTGGGAAAAAAACTTGTCTGTGAAATAGAGCAAAGTAGAGAGCGAGGTCTGCACCATGCGCAGAAGTTCTACCAAATAATTCGCACTTTGATGCGGTACACACCACGCTGCACTTACTGCAAGGATAAAGAGGGTAATCTGAGCACAGATCCTGAAGGTGTTCTGGAGCGATGGGAAGTGCACTTCAATGAATTGCTAAATGGTCAGGTCACAGAAGAATCGGAGGCTCTACCAATGCAAGATCAAGACCAAATGTTGCCACCACCAAGCATTGAGGAAACATTAAAAGCCATAAGACACCTCAAATCAAATAAAGCCCCCGGAGCTGATGACATACCAGCTGAGCTGATCAAGCAAGGAGGGGGACAACGTCACATCATACAATTCATGAGATCGTGGTGCACGTATAGTAGTTAGAGGAGATGCCGGAGGATAGGCGTCGCGGAATAATTGGCGCCATACATACGAGGGGAGATATCACACTGTGCAGCAACTATAGGGGTATAACATTGCTGAGTACCGCCTATAAGATACTCTCCTCTATCCTACAAGATTGAATAGCCCCATACGCTAAAGTCATCATTGGTCAACATCGGTGTGGCTTCATCCCGATTGATCAGATATTCACCCTTAGGCAGGCGATGGAAAAATACCTGGAATTTAATATTCCATTATATCATCTATTCGTAGACTTTAAGGCCGTCTACGACAGCATAGCCAGAGTAGAACTATATAATGCGATGAGAGAGTTCGGCAGTAAAAACAAATTGATACGACTTTATATGTTGACTATGACCAACGTAACTAGTCAAGTAAAAATAGCGGGATTGCCGTCCAAACCAATAGACATCTTTAATGGACTCCGACAAGGGGACGGCCTGGCCTGCCTCCTCTTCAACATGGAGAAAGCAATCCGCGACTCTGGGATTACAACTAGAGGGACTATTGTCACCAAGTCCTGCCAGATACTTGCCTACACAAATGACATCGACATCATCGGTAGATCCGATTGAGCTGTACAGGACTCCTTCATCCAGATCGAACAGGCGGCACAAAAACTGGGACTACACATTAATGAGGGAAAAAGTAAATACACGGTGGCAACGAGAGAAGACCTAACGTTGGTCAAACTAGTAGGGTAGTGGAGCACGAATTTGAAGTAGTGCAATTCTTTAACTACCTTGGGTCAATAGTATCAGCCGATAACAATATGGAAGAATAAATACGCGAACGGCGGATCAAATCTAACAAGGCCTACTATGGTACATCAAAGCTCTTTAAATCCCGAAATTTATCCAGAACATCTAAACTAGTACTGTACAAGACCATGGTTTTACCACTACTCATGTATGGATCCGAGATCTGGGTGCTTAATAAAAAGCACTCCGAACTCGTACCCGCGTTTGAGAGGAAGGTCTTAAGGAGAATTGTTGGCTCCGTATGTGAGGGAGGACGATTCCGGAGAAGCTACAAACATCTACCTTGAAGCTCATGTAATAAGAAAAATTAAGCTCGGTAGACTCCGGTGGGCGATACACTCTGTTATTTGCTTAATGCAAGCTTAAATTAACTTAAATTAGCTCGAATGAGCGAGGAGGAGCCTGCCCGGAAAGGCCTTTGTGACAGGATATATGGAAGAAGGCAGCCCGGCAGACCTTGTCTTCGATGGGGGGATGGCGTAGACCAGGACGCCCAGAGCCTGGGAGTGCCAAACTGGGTGATATCGGCTCGAAATCGGGTCCTGTGGAAAGACTTGCTAAATAAGGCCAATACAGGATCCCGTTTGTAGTGCCGATGATGATGATGAAGGTTGCTCGCCTAATTAAAACTTATTCTTATATTGCTTTTCTAAATCGTTAATTTATTTCTGCAGAACAGAATGAATACAACTTCTATTCAAAAATCACTCCTCACATTGTTCCGCTTAGTAAAATGAAGATCCAATCAATCGACGACGCTTCTCGCATGTTGGTAGAGATCTCGATTCTTTTTAAACTTACTTATAAACAAATATGCCGATAAGTAGCCTATGCGTAAAATAATCTAATTAAATTGCGAATTTCATTTATATAAAAAAATTCAGGTAACACTTCAGGACATATATATTAGAATAGAAGAATTTAGAGCTAGTTGCGAAAGTTAAATGCACATTTAAAAAGGCTTGGAATACTGCGCGCTGACACTAAAATATCTATACCACTCTCCATAAAATAACATATAGCAATGGAATGTATTTTCATTAAGACAGAAATCTAATACTAGAGACAGATTACAAAAGTCAATGAGGCATTTCGTCACAAGCGTACAATACAATACAATACAATACATACAATACAATGAATTGATTTACATATTATATTTCACCAATATTCCACGTCTCTGTAAAAGTTTAGTTTTCCTCGTGCACCAGCTCTAGACTGCCAACCCAGTGAAAAGTGTTTTTATTTCCGTTTGAAATTCCTTTGCAAAGATCCGACATTATGGAGCTTTCTACGTCTTTCATTTTTGTTTCCATGAAGTTTTTAAAGATTGAAAATTACCACCCGGAATCGTTGTACTTACAGTTCAGTTCCCCACTCTTAGACACATTATACTTAATCAAAGCAATTTTCAAACTTAGTTCGGCGAACCAGACACTATCCGCAGCCGTTTAGGAAAAACTTGTCTGTCTTGCGTGGATCTGGCAATCAATTTCTTTCGCTTCACCTTAGTTGAAGTTTTAATGTTTTTCCTTTTTTCTTTTTTATTAGTTTGTATTTCTCCTTGCCAGTTTTAATTATAAATCCTACGAACCGAGAAACGGTTGGCGGAAAATAACACAGGAACGTTATGCTGAACAGATTTTACTTCCTGGTGCCCATGGTTCGTGGGTTTGCATGTGGGGATGAAAATTTGTACTTTACAACCCTCGATAGGAATTGGGTTGAGTGGGAATACTAGACATTAATTATTCCTGCATCCCCAGCAGCTATTTGCCAAGTGAGTTTGTTTTTGTACGACATTACGAGCTTATCCATTCTCATCCTTGCCATTGTTGCTTCAGGAGAGGACAGTGTCACAGTGTCACATTCTTGTTTTTATTTTTATAATTTTTTCTCTTCTACTTTTTCTTTTGCTACAGCACTCGTCGCCTTCTGGGATATATTTGGAATGACTTGCAAGCAATGCAAGTGCTGTAAAGAAATACACTTCAAATTGTGCATGAAATGGTGCACAGGGTCGATATCGCTGTTAGAGTAAAATACATATGATCCGTTGTACGTTTACGCTTTAAATCAGAATAAAGCGCCGAATTTCCCAGCGTGGTGACTACAATTATTTTAAATTCTTATTTCTTCTAATTTTAATTACTATAACTATTAGTGCGGTTGTGGGATGAGAGAGGAGTAATATTCATTATCAACAGACTGCAATAGGAGTTGCATCAAGGATTTTTAAAAGGACGTTTTTAGTTTCTTTTTTTTTTTAGCATACTGTGTTTATTTGATCAATAATCAATTTTTACATTAAGCACTACATCATCATCATCGGCACTACAACCGGGAACCGGTCTTGGCCTTATTTAGCAAGTCCTGAGGCTTGCTAAATTTTTCCATAATGATTTGTTTTTCCGGGCAAGGTCATTAGTCTTGCGCCAGAGGCTCCTCGACGGGGAATCGAACCCCGGTCTCCCGCGTGACAGGCGGGTGTACTAACCGCTATACTATCGAGGAGCGATACAAGTATACATTACACATTTTTCAAACAGCTGAATAACTATTTGTGTATTATAGGTTTTAATATTGACAGTTTTCCGGGAAAAGGTAAGAAAACCAGAATTTTTTTTAAAATTTAATCTAATCTAATACTTAACTTAACTATAACTTAATCTAGCTTAACTTAATTAATATTATAATAAGTTAAATATGTAATGTGAATTGGGGAATATAGGGATTGATGGTTAAGGAGGTAGGTTGGCGTAGGATATGGTCAGTTAGTGGTCTCGGGTGGGCTAACACTTTCCGGTTGTTCGCTAAAACGCAGAATGTTGGAGAATGGTTGTATGTTACCATATTTGAACTGATTGGGTGCCAGCTCGGTGTTATTGTATACTACCTCGCTGGAATCATTAACCAGTCTTCCAGAGGTGAAGAGAGTTCTGGTGTGGAGACAATTCAGGTAGTGAGCCCTGTTATCTAGAGGAGTTGGTAGTACTGAAGTTATTATGGGGTTGTGATTTTTTGGAGTTTTTCAATAAATTTGATAGACAGCTCTAGGGAGCGTCTATCGAGACGGTCAATATTAGCGGCATTGTATAGCAAGCTGTTATTGTAATATTTGTTAGAGTTGGGTTGTCGGTTGAGGCCAGTGACTAGCTTGAAGCATATCCTTTCGAAAGTGTGTAGTTCTCCATTTAGGCTGGTTTTATATAATATCACAGTGGACACGCATACATGAGTTTGAGTCTGATTATTTGTTTATAGATGAGCTGTTTGACTTTGTGGGTGAGACCGTTGGGTTTCCACATCACTCTTCTACAGAGATTCAGTTGTATTGTGGCTTTACGTAAAGTATTTTTAATGTGGGTGAAGAATGAAAGGTCATTGGAAAATGTTATACCCGGGTATTTTAAAGTTTTAGAAGGTTTTATCTGGGTGTTACTTAGTTTGAGTCTAATTTTGTTGTGGGTGCGCCTTGTGTTGTTTGTGCAGTGCTCATTTTTACCCCTAAGCACTATAAGTTGGGTTTTCTCAGGATTTATGCGAATTTTTCATTTATTGAAGTGTTACGCACAAAACCCTCCACCCCTGAAGATCCAACCTCTATGGAGGTAAGTTCCACCATGAATCGCGCATACATTAAATATCGCGATATAATTCAATATCAAACAAATTGAACTATACGTTCAATTTGCCCATATTGAATTTAACTTGAATCCAAGACGTGAAAGAACGAACCATATGTTCAACATGCAAAATCCCCTGGATACAAATCTATGGACCAGATGACCAACTTTCAAGTAAAGTTGTTGGGAATCATAAAATGCACGTCTGAAATTTTATGATCCTTTAAAGGTTTGTTTACCCAAACCATTTCCCACGGGGAACATTGTGGGGGTTCTCTATATTACACGGAGAACCTGTGGTAAATTTCGTAGATTTACTTCTTCACTGTCTTTCGTCATGTACCTTCCAGGGTACTGTTTCACGAAACTGTGCTGGTATACCAGTTCACAATCAATTAACTGCGCAACTACGCCACTAGCGTTGAACAACAAAAAGGAAGTGAAACTTCTCTCTTTATTGTCATTAACTGTATCAACTTAAAAAAAACATATATACAATTTAACACTAAACGACTACTTATTATTCTATGTACAATTCACGTAAACAAGGAATAAAATATCGTGACACTTCTTGTCTTTTAATTTAAATCAGAGTGTGGGGGTAGAAGTGTTATGCCAACGTATGGCAAGTATTCACTCACTCCCCAACGATCTTGCTTCGACGAAAATGTTGTAACTCCAGGAAGACAGGAACAATTGAAAACACACTGGTGTAGTTTTGAGGTTAATCCGTCTTTTTCATTCACTTATTAATATAATCCTATTAAATAGTTTATATATATATAATCCAAGTTTAAACACTTTTTTTTTCTCGACACTGTGACCGCGGTGATTAATTATTTGACTCAAATGCATGTGAGCACTATGGAGTTGAGATGTGACTCGCGAAACGTGTGTGGCCACAATCACAGTTGAATAGCGACTGGTGTGAATTAGGGTTGAAATTCATATTTCTTTCTACACACAGGACAACCAAAAGAGACCACGCCTCTGCTCTCTCAACCCCACGCCCGTCAAAGTATGAGTAACTTTTGTTAATAAGGTAATTGACGGACATGAAGAATGAGAGAACAGAAAACATGATATGCTGTGATCTCGGGGTAGCTTTGGTTGTGTGTGTTGGTATCAGATGCAGCTACTGACACGACCTACTGACCCAGTGGTACGGCTATGGTGTAGTTAGAGCGCATTGAACCGTGGAAAGAAATACGAATGAGAGGGAAACCTAGCGGATGTTACTCCCCTGCAAAGAGAGATCATTGATCCCAAGCGAATGGGTGATCTGAGGGAAAGTCGATAGGACGCCGCTGATGTTTGGGAAATAATTCGCGTGAGAACCAGACTCTAAGACGCTGAAATTACCCCAGCTATTTTGCTATGATGCAACAGCGTCGTTCTTTTAGACTTGTTGTTGCTAACCGACATTATGAGATTTCCGATGGGAAACTCATGGTTAGCAAGAATGGAGTTGCCGTATGACATTTATGTAGCCAAACTCAATTATGCATTATCTGCAAAGGATGATGAATTTAGCTATACGTCCGTTTGAAATGTTTTACAGGGGAATACGTATAAAGGAAATTGGTAAGTATGACGCGCTGAAAGCGGTCGAAATTAGGTGGAAATGTTGGTTGGAATTGTGGGTTGTTTCTCATGTAGAATAGAGAAACCCCCCACAAGAGCACACGAAACATTTACACTATTATGTTAGAACGAATTATTTGCTCTTCTGTAAAGTTAACGTAAGCTAGTAACAAATTGTGATGACTCTTCCTGTCTTTAGTTTAAATCAGAGCATCGAACATTTAAACGACTAATTGTTATTCTGCAGTACAATTCACGTAAACTAGGAATAAAATATGTTGACACTTCTTGTATTTTAATTTAAATCAGAGCACGAAACAATTACACTATTATGTTAGAAGGAATTATTTGCTCTTCTTATCTAATTCGCCTTGATGGCACGACTGCACGTTAAGGCTACTAAAACTCGACTCCCTTTCTCGTTATTTAACGTGGAGGCCCGACTTGCCTCCACGGAATCCAGAACGCGATTGATTATTTTATCCGAAGCGCGAGAATACCGAAACTTTCATTCTTAATCCCGATGACCATATAAGGGATGATCACCGGAAGGATGTGCACACACACAGATGGGGTTGCATCGTCCTCTCATGCTGTGCATGAGCAAGCGGACCGTGGATATAATAATTTCCCAAGGGGAACATAAGCGACATGGTTGCAGCTGCTGCAAATATCTCTACATAGGGATTGAAGTGTTTGCACGATCAGCGACTGCGTAAAGTATTTATGCTGATCGTGCACATGTTGGTGGGATCTCCGCGTAGTCGAATTCTTGATGGATTATTTTCCATTTTGGCAACTCGACTTGCTTGGGAGATCAGCCAAATGCCTTCATGTATTTGTCGGTCGAATGACCGATCGATGGAGGCATGTATACAAAAGGGAAAGATACAACATTTCCTGAAAGTGTGCGGCTGGCGCGTAGGGGTATATCTCATTGATATAGTTCGGGCAATGTTGGTTGCTAGATGATGCAACCAAATTGCCTTTATGTGTGGAAGATACTTGTTACATGGTGGAAATCGAACCGAGACATGTTCAATGGATTGGTTCGATTCATATTGGTTGCGTGGTGATGCAACCAAATTGCCCATAAGAAACATGCCTGTTTGGTGCTGATGGATTTAGCATCAGCATATATTGTGATTTTATGCGTTTTAAGGGTTTATGGTTCAACTATACACAGGTAAGTACTTGCTTTCCGGTTTTGTATGCCCTAGGTGGGAGTTTTTACATAGTTAGTGGGAAGATGATTGGTGGCGTTCAAGGGAACCGCCACAAACCAACCCACCATTCCAGCCCCATTTCGCCCGCTAACCGCGCACCACCTCAACCCCAATCCTTTCCGTCGGTAAATTTCACCTGCAAAGGTATACCCCAAAAGACCGCATAACCAGAATTCATTAAACTATAAAGATAATGCAAAATTGAATTCAGCCCTTTCTTGCCATACGGCAACACTATTGCATAAACTACATGAGATTTCCACTGGAAATCACAATTTCATGTTTGGTTAGCAACGGCAAAGTCTGGGCAAGCGATGCTGTTGCTACAAAGCGAAACCGCTGGGGTAATTTCAGATTCCTTGATTTTGGTTCGCACGCTCATATTTTCTCAAGCCACCGCGGCGTCCCTTTGACCGCCCCCAGACACGCTATTCGTTAGGGGTCAATAAACTCACTGGTCAGATGAATGGCGCAAAAATACTTTTCGTTCCATCCCATTTCCCCTTCTCCGAGTGCATTGCACTCTGAGATCAATCCAATATCCAAATTGGGTCATTCGGTCACCACGTTGATTTTGCGTTCTTTGCACGCGAAAGCAAAATCATCCCTGGGATCATCGCGCTCTCCTTTTCGGTTTCCACATTCTCTCTAGTCCATTGACTATTGAATTAACCCACAGGAGTTTATTCAATAATGGTGTATCCAAATTTTATCGACAGTAATTAATCGGCGGCATAACTCGGATTTATTACGCCTAAACTGCGAACACGTTTTTGGTCTAACGTGAGCAAACGCCGCACCCAACGCGCGGGCAGCTTTCTCATGCCTAAATCTTGATTTAATATGTGACAAACACGTTCTTTGGACATTTTCATAGGCTCTGCGATCTCTCTCACTTTAATTCGGTGGTCGTCTAGCACCGTTTGGTGAACTTTAGCGATGTTATCGGCAGTTGATTCCGTTTTTGGACGTCCCGAACGTTCATCGTCTCCCGAGCTCTCACGCCCACGTACAAATTCAGCTGTCCAAAATTTCACTGTGGTAAATGATGGTGCAGAGTCCCCATACACAGAGTCCAACTCATCTATGATTTGCGATGGCGTATTGCCTTTCAAAACCAAAAATTTAATGACAGATCGATACTCAACTTTGTCTATTTTCACAAAAACGCTTACATCGACTCACTCAAACAACTGTCAAATAAAAACGACTCCCCCAAAATGGCTGAAATTTTGGTGAGTAACTGTCAAAAGATGCACAATTACATTTGTGGCGCTTCTAACAGATAAACATACACACACAATATGCAAGCAAATAGTGAAGAACACCGAAAGGAAATTCGAATAAGCAAAACCATCAGAGCCGTATACCATAGTGATAACATAACAATTTCACATCAGTTGAGTGTACTTGAGTTTAGAAATCGAATTCATACACGCGGCAGTGGTCTGATGTGTTGAGCATTGATTACATTTTTAGTGTTTCTAACCGTCATAGCGTCGGTTCGAATCACACACTCTTCACTATCGTCGCAAACGCTTTACATGGTGACCCCGACGTGATCTGTGTACACACATCACACACTTTCCCGTAGTAAACAGAACTTCACGACACGAATACGACTTCCGCATAGAGTACCGGCACACTCGCCTGCTCCGACGTTCTCTCGCTCGCTCGTTCCTCGCTCCCCCGTTCGCACACGAAGTTGATCGTAACAAAGTTACTGAGGAGGAAGTAGTGTGGCGTTTCTAACAGATGCACACACAATACACAAGCAAATAGTGAAGAACACCGAAAGGAAATTCGAATAAGCAAAACCATCGCAGCCGTATACCATACCGATAACATAACAATTCCACATCAGTTGAGTGTTCGTGGGTTTAGAAACCGAATTCGTACACGCGGCATTGGCCCGATGTGTTGAGCATTGGTTACATTTTTAGTGATTCTAACCGTCATAGCGTCGTTTCGAATCACACGCTCTTCACTATCGTCGCAAACACTATACATTCACTAGCTTTGTTGACGAGTGCTCCTTCTTCATGTTGAGGTCGAAAACTTTTCAGCCCATCCTCGTATGTGTAACTGGCTCCAGTATTGCCAAACCTGTACTAACACTGTCTGTTGGAAAAATACGCACATACATTTTACTGAACCTAATAGTAATTTAGGCTCCTCGATAGTATAGTGGTTAGTACGAGGGTTGCCTTTTATATTTCGGGATTAAAGAACAAAAACAAATATTGATCATCGAAAATCACTTTATTGTTTTTCAAAATATTCCCCATGAAGATCTATACACTTTTGCATGCGTTTGAACCAATTGTCGAAGCACTTTTGCAACTCTGATTGAGGTATCTCCAACACATGCATTCTGAATGCAGCAACCGCTTCTTCAGGTGTCGAAAAAAGTTGACCTCTCAGTTTGTTTTTTACGTACTGCAATAAAAAGAAGTCATTCGGTGCCAAGTCAGGACTATACGGCGGATGACCCATCAAATCGATGTTTTGGGTGCTCAAAAATGCAGTTGTCGCAGCCGATGTGTGAGAGCTCGCATTGTCGTGGTGAAGAGTGATCCGTCTTCGGCGGTTGGTTTTCCTGATTTCTTGGAAGACAACTGGCAAACAAATGGTTGTGTACCACTCAGAATTGACTGTTCTGCGTTGCTCTAGTGGTACGGTTGCGACATGTCCAGTTTTTCCGAAAAAACAGGCGACCATTTGCTTGGAAGTGCTTCGTGCGCGAACAACTTTTGTTGGATTAGGCTCATCTTGAAACACCCAGACAGTCGACTGCTGTTTACTTTCGGGCTCATACGCGTAAATCCACGATTCATCACCTGTCACGATGTCATAGACGTGTTTCAAAGCACCGCGACCGTATTTTTTGAGCATTTCTTTCGACCAATTGACACGAGCCTTTTTTTGGGCGATTGACAAATTGTGTGGGATCCAATGCGAACAAATTTTTTTGACAGTCAAATGTTTATGCAATATTGAATGTATGCTGGTCCCACTAACGCCTAAGGTTGTCTCAATCTCACGATAGGTCACATGACGATCTTCCAATATCAGTTCGCGCACAGCATCAATGGTTTTCGGAACAACAACTGATTTTGGACGACCTTCACGAAATTCATCTTGGAGTGAACTACGACCACGATTGAATTCACCATATCATCGATAAACACTGGTCCTTGATGGAGCTTCATCGCCAAAAATTGAATTAAGTACATCCATGCACTGTTGCTGAGTTAATCCACGCCGAAAGTTGTAAAAAATAATCGCACGAAAATATTGACGATTTAATTCCATTTTTGGGCCGAGATGAATCTTTTAAGTTACTGTAAACAACACAAATAGCGCTCGTATGTCAAAACGTTCTGAGTGCGTATAACCACAAAAATGTCCAACTTTACGACAGAGCTGTCAATTGCCGGATTGCAACACTAGGGTTGCCAAATCCCGAAACATAAGAGGCAACCCTCGTATACCCGGCTGACCGGGGTTCGATATTCCGTCGGAGAGACTCTGGCGCAAGACTAATGACCTTGCCCGGAAAAAACAAATCATTATGGAAATTTTACCAAGCCTCAGGACTTGCTAAATAAGGCCAAGACCGGTTCCCGGTTGTAGTGCCGATGATGATGATGAATAGTAATTTGACAGATGAAAACAGAAAATATGAACATAGAAAAATTTCTAGAATGTTTCTAACGACATTATACCCCCTGAGCAAAACCGTTTTAAGTTTCGTAGTTTATCACAAAGCAAGGATATTCATAAAGTGCCACAATTTCATAGAAATAAAAAAAAAACACTCGGCAATTGACAGAAAACAAGGTCAAACTCATGTCACAACATCTCTATCATGGCGACCTCGGGGAGGTTTATCAGAAAAAGAATTATTTCATTCAATAAATAGGCTGCATCTCTATCTCTTGAGTAACCCATTTATGAACTCTTACATCGCACTAATTATAGGTCTTAATTCCTTACATAGAGAACTGTTGATCAGTTAAAATTCTGCGTGCCTTGTTGCCAACTCTAGTATGGTATAGCAAAACGAGTTAAATCTACACATTTAAGGTCTTTTGAAGACATAAAAATCTTACTGTGAAGTCTTTTGATAGCAAGTTACTATGTTGAGGTACAACAATTTTGCCTAATTGGATTACCTTAGACCTATCTGAAAGATCGCCGCATATGATTTCCCATCTTGGGTGATTTTATTTGTCATAAGTTATCTAAAATACCAAAGTTTACCACTATTTCTTGGCTAATTTTTGGCTTAAATACAGTGGTGATTCAGCACTGTGATTAAACCATCATCAAAACAGGCATTCATATGTGACCGAATTTTTTTTTAGACTGTACGTGTAGTGAAATAAATTCTCTCTTTTAGTTGTAGCTTTAAAAATAGTCATGTCTGTTTCGCCAATTCGTCCTTTTATTTCCATACATAATGTAGTGGCAACGGCAAGGCTTTCCTAAAATAGAAACCCCCATGGCTTTTAGCATCAATCAAAATTTCAATGCATTCCTCATCGAATCACGTGCAAAATTCATATTCGATCCGTTTAAAACTCGCTCGGATGAATAATTCCATGATTTGTGACCCATTTCCGTGATTCATTTAACCACATTCATTGGACGACTCCTCTTCCGTATAGTGGAACCTCCCCGCACTCATATTTGCTTTCATTGCTACTTGATCAAATACAGTTGCCATCGCATTAACCCCCTGTTGCCTGCAGCGGAAATGGAAAATTACGCCTCACGACACACTCGCACACAACTACCAAGCACACCGGGAGGGCTAATTGATGCCTTCCTATGCACCCTCAGCAATTCCCTACCTACAACTAGGGCTATTTCTGTGCAGAAAACGTATTATTCCGTATCCTAAATTGGGCAGCAATGGCTCTTCGCCATTACTTATCGTAGCGTCGTCTCCAAATTGGCACGGCTATCGGATTACAAGAACCTTCGAATGCGATTCGTACGCGATGCCCCCAATTGGCGTTTCCAATAGAATCTCGCGCGTTTGATGATACGTGAGCAATTTATTTAACACTCGCGCGTCGGCAACTAATTCTTAGGACGCGTAATGTTTGTTCAGCTCTAATGTTGTTGATCGAGTCAGCAAATTGGCGCAAGTCTATTGTTCCCCACCAGAGTCAATAGAGGCCAAACATCGATGTGAAATGATATATGTTGACAAAGGTTAACCTATAAATATATGCAAGGGCAGGACGAGCGTCGACCCTTAAGGATTGCACTGAACCTTGCCTGATGATGTAGCGTAATTGACTTGCTTTATGCTGGAAGGTGTGCTTCTGCTTTCTCGAATGCCGTCAAAACACCAAATCCAAGTATGGGACCCTCATAGCTATACTCGATGTTTAGTATTCTAATAATCGGTTTCTGTGTGTGGAATATCAAATGTTCTACAGAGTGCCACGAAAACCTGGACACGTCGCACAATTGTCCTGGTTTGTGTCAATTTATTCATGCGGTGGAAATGCCTCGCGCGAACATGAATTCTTTATTGAAGTTTGGGTGTGCAGCCTGAACGATGTATGAACCGATGAGGTAATAAAATATTGGAAGATAGATAGTTTTCATTTGGGAATCTTCAGGGAAGGAAGGAGTGTCCAAATTTGGCAACGAGACGTTCTTTCATTTGTAATGACCTGACATCAAGTGAGGTGATTAATGGTTTCAATTTTGTGATTGACTCTTCCTGGCTTTCTTCAATCTACAACCAATAATCATGTTTTGTTGAACATGATTATTGGTTGAATTCTTATGCCTGCCATAAGCATCTAAAATGGGCAGTGGGTTCTCGTATAATATTTTTATATAAAACGAGCACAAAAAAGGATTTTGAGGTACCCTTAAGTGTAAAAGCCCACAGCTGAGTGAAGGGAGGTTTCAATGTATAGTGTATTGAATTAAAGTGCCTGAGGATTATATTGTTGATGAAATGTATTGTCAGATAGAGCGCAGTTCGGTTGAAGAATGATTCTCTCTGTTTACCTGTACATCTTAAATTGAGAAGTACTCTGAATGAAGGGTATCGTGGAAATGTATTCTGTGAGGTGGAATCCATTCCGTTGCGCAACGATAATATCTATAGAAAGTAGGCACGTCGCGATATATTCTAATGATGGAATGGATTAACTTGCCCCAGAGTTTCAATTTTGTATCCTATCAAGCATGTGGAGTGCAAGTAAATGAATAAATGAATGCATGAAATGAGAGCAGGACACTCATTTTATTTCGCTTAGTACAAGTGGTATAAACATATAAACTGGCGACCTAACTTAAAAACCAAAGCATGGGTGAATGGGGGGATTAACTTTAAAGTAACTAAAAAACTGTTGAATGGGGATTGGGGAACTAAGCCAAGATGGACAGAATAATGATATAAGTGGTAGGACGGGGAAGGGCTGGGCTATTCCGGATGGTAGGGTGTGAGTATGAGTGCGTGAGAGTGTATGCGGTGAGCGGGGTAGGTTCAGGAGGGCTAAGAGAGGAGATGACGTTTGAGAGCGGGAGAGGTGAAATTGAAGTCAAAGAACGCGAAGTGAGAGTTTGTCCACCCCTGTATTCGCGAAACGGATTCATTAGAGCCGTAAGACGTGTGATGGGCGGGCAAATAGAAGAGACGAGGGTTTCGCAGATTACGGGGATTAGTGGAAAATGTGATGGAAGAGAGCAGGTTCGGGCAGTTGATTGAGCCTGAGAGTTGACGGTGGATGTAGAGGATGTCGGCATGAATTCTGCGCTCTTCATGTGTGTTAAGGTTAATTAGGTGAAGACGTGTGGGGGTTCTCTACGCCACATGGAGAACCAACCCACAATTCCAACCAACCTTGACCGCTAACAGCGCGTCACCTCAACCCAACTCTCCATGCAAAATCAGCAATACCATACATTCCAAACTTTGCAATATGAACACACTCTAAAACCCACAACAGAATACAATTCAACAGAATACATTCGAAATCATCCCTGCATATATTTTCCCAAAATTGCTTCGGTCAATTCTTTACTTAATTCATATTCCCTCCTTGCGACCAAGCAATCTTAATTTCCCCGAAATTCGTACGTTGTAATAAAACGCATATTCAAACCTACAACGGAACATTAACCATCACCACCAATTATACCGATCCGCATACATTTCCCCGAAATTACTTCGGTTAATATCTTATCTAAACGATATTCCTTGCTTGCACCCAAGCAATTCCAATTTCCCCCGAAAACCACCTCGGTTCATTTCCTCCTTAAATTATACTTCTCGTTCGCAACCAAGCGACAGCTAATTTTCCTCAATGGCTGCCCAAGATACGATGTGAAAATCGTCCTTAGTGATTTGAATGCAAAAATAGGTCGGGAGTCGGTGTTTAGACACTTCGCAGGTTCCCATAGTTTGCATGAAAACACTACTAACCATGGACTACGAGTCATCGAACTGCCAGCATCAAAACACTTGGTCGTTGCGAGTACCAGGTTTCCGCGTAAAGATATCCACAAAGCCACCTGGGTATCACCTGATGGAGCCACTCGCAACCAAATTGACCACGTGTTGATAGATCGCCGTCATTCCTCGAACCCGATGACGCAATGAACGTACCGAGGTGCCAACGACGACTCGGATCACTATCTTGTTGGTATAGTTTTCCGAGCGCGGATTGCCTTACGGAGACTGTGGGGGTTCTCTACACCACACGGAGAACCAACCCTGACCGCTAACAGCGCGTTACTTTAACCCAAATCCCCATGCAAAATCCGCAATAGCATACATTCCTAGCCTTGCAATAAACACACTCCAAAACCCGCAACAGAATACAATTAAACAGAATATGTTCTAAATCATACCCGCATACATTTTCCCAAAACTGCTTCGGTCAATTCTTTACTTAATCCGTATTCCCTCCTTGCGACCAAGCAATCTTAATTTCCCCGGAAATTCATAAGCTGTAATAAAATGCATATTTCAACCTACAATGGAATACCAATCATCTCCCTCAATTACATCACCCCACATACATTTTCCCAAAATTGCTTCGGTCAATTCTCTACTTAAGTTATATTCTTTCCTTGCGACCAGGCAATCTTAATTTCCCCGAAATTCATATGCTGTAATAAAACGCACATTCAAACCTACAACGAACATTAACCATCACCACCAACTATACCGAGCCACATACATTTCCCCGAAATTACTTCGGTTAATATCTTATCTAAACGATATTCCTTGCTTTACCCAAGCAATTCCAATTTCCCCCGAAACCATTTCGGTTCATTTCTTCCTTAAATCATACTTCTCGTCTGCGACCAAACGAAAGCTAATTTTCCACGAAACAATCACAACGATCAAGACCCTTGATCATACTTGCCTATGCCAATTTCCCGGTATACACAACCAACGAATCCAACTCAGCTTATACGGCGTGGATTCGCTGGAACTGAATTCCTATGCAAGCATAGCAACTCTTCTCGAAATTCCTCGTAAGTGGTAGTGAGTTTATTTTAGCTATGACTCCACTGCCACGACGCGATGAACCTTTTCCTTCCAATAGTTAGTCAGTCGAGTCACAACCGCCATCGAGTGCGCACCGCTGCCTGCAAGCATTCTGCTTAATTTCAAATGATCCCATTCAACCCACCCAGTCGGTGTTGACGTAGTGTATTTCGGGAGTCGGTCATCAGAACTCGACGTGCGTTTCGGCCACCTTACGTTTGGCAATCCTCGCATATCAAACAGCATTTTGCAATATAGCGCGGCGCAACTCGGGCAACTGTTAGGAGCATGCGGATATACCCAACCGTCAGATGCCGAAAGTCGCGAAGTGTCTCGAGGTGCTATTTTCGAGAGTCCACGTTCATTCTTAATCGAGTTCAATCTGCAAAATTTCGCGTTGGAGATCAAAGCGAGATTAAGAGAAATATAACACTGAAGTAACTTTAAGTAAAAGGGGAGATTAATTAATAAGCGAATGTTTAAGTGAAAATAAAAATAAAAAAGGAAACATTAACATTAAAACCGGACCAGTGCGTTTTATTTCTTTTCTTTCTACCCTGTTGGTGAACGTTGTCAGTGTTATTTACACAGTGACGTGTTAGGGGTACAGTGAAACCGCGTCCGTGCTGGCGCCTACATAGAACCCCCACAGGCTCGTGTATAAGGGTAGAATCAGAGGATTTTCTCAATTCACTCTGCGAATTTGGGACGAGTAGTGAGGAGACCAAACCTGACTAGCATATTGAAGAAGGGGATGGACAAAAGCTATATAGAGCGATCGGGTAACGTAGGGATTAGAGAATTCTTTCGACCAGCGTTGCACACAACTAGGGTTAGACTTGGCCTTGAGGATAATGTCATCAATATGTGGGATGATGTTAAGCTCCCTGTCTCATAAGATGTCAAGGTCACGAATCGATTGTATAGGTGATATCTGTTGATTGAGTAAGAAAAGAAACGTACCGGGGAGGGGGAGCGTTTACGGAAGAAGGTGATTGAGTGACATTTGGCAATATTTAGTTCTAGGCAGTTGTCATGGCACCAAGTTGAAAAGCTGTCGAGATCCATTTGGAGAAGTGAGGTGTCGAGAGAAGAGCTTATCGTCTTGAAGAGTTTAGTGTCGTCCGCATATAGACAGATGGAGGAGTGCTTGATTATCACCATGATTATCGGCACTACAACCGGGAACCGGTCTTGGCCTTATTTAGCAAGTCCTGAGGCTTGTTAAATTTTCCATAATGATTTGTTTTTTCGAGGCAAGGCCATTAGTCTTGCGCCAGAGGCTCCCCGGTGGGGAATCGAACCCCGGTCTCCCGCGTGACAGGGGGGTATACTAACCACTATACTATCAAGGAGTGCTTGATACTGTATACTGTATGTATTATATCGTTAATATCAAGAATAAATAGGGGGAATTCTAGATGACTGCCCTGGTGAACCCCTGACGTGGGAAGAAAAGAATTGGAGAGGGTGGATCTAAATCTGACACGGTAGATTCGATCGGCAAGATAGAAAGCAATCCACTTAATCAGTAGGGGTTCGAAAACAAGGGAGGATATCTTAAGGAGGATGAGATTGTAGGAGATTTTGTCGAAGGCCTTGCTGCAATCGGTTGTGTTACATCGATTTCATTGTCATTCTCTAAGGTCCTACAGGCACTACCGGTTCGTTCGGAATATGGGACGAGCAACAAGGTGACCAGACCTGACTAGTTTATTCAAGAAGGGGACGGACAAAGGTTGTATAGAGCGATCGTGAAACATAGATATTAGAGAATTCTTTCGACCAGCCTTTCACAAAACCAAGTGCAGAGTGGGTATCGAGGATAATGTAATCAATACGTAGGAGGAAGTTAAGCTCCCCACCACATAAGATGCCACGGTCACGATTCGATGGTACAGTTGGTTGAGTAGGAAATAGGAATGTGGTGGCGAAGGAGAGTGTTTACGGGAGAACGTTATAGAATCACATTTGATAGTATTAAGTTCGAGGCTGTTGTTATGACACCAGGTTGAAAAGCTGCCAAGATCCATTTGGTGAAGTGAGGAGTCGAGAGGAGAGCGGATCGTTTTGTAGAGTTAAGTGTCATCGGCGTAGAGAGGGATAAAGGACTGGTTGATAGTGGAGTCTATGTCGCTAATAGTAAGAAAAAATAGGAGGGGTCCTAGATGACTGTCCTGGAAACCCCTGACGTGGGAAGGAAAGGATTGGAAAGGGTGGATTTAATTCTGACACGGTAGATTCGGTCGTTATTATAAAAAGACATCATCAGTGGCGGTTCGAAATAAAGGGAGGATAGCTTAAAGAGGAGAGGTTATGGAAGATATTGTCGAAGGCCTTGCTGAAATCGGTTGTATTTACATCGACTTCATAGCCATTCTCTAAGGTCCTAGAGTGTGGGTTGGGAAGTCGACTAGATTGGTGGTGGTCGACCTACCCGTAAAGAAACCGACTTGGTTTTTTGGGTGAGATGATGGATTTGGAGCGAAAACATAAAGCGTTGTAAAGAATGCCTTCGAACAGTTTTGGAATATGTGACAGTTTGGCGATGGGACGGTAGTTACTAATATCCTTTTTTGCGCCTTCTTATGTATGGGGTGACAAAAGAGGATTTCCAAATATTTGGGAAGACACCATGTGTAAGGGATAGATTGAATATTTTTGATATCGGGGGAGAAAGAGTTGAGGATCATTTTTTTTTTAATTACTAATATCGTTTTTACATCTCTTTTGTGTTGACTCGATGGGTTTCCCTTACGAGCCCATTAAATAAGCAAAACTTGCGCCTGCACGTCCACCTCGTGACACGTTTGCAATATTGCGATCCTCATTTGATTGCCATTGCCCCTTGAATTCACCCAATACAAAATGCTAACAAATGTCATAAAGGCAAAAAATATGCAGCTCCTATATCACAGCGCACAGCATGTACTTTATCTTTTCACTGACGTTGTTCGGTAAGCTATCAGCAATCATAAATAATACAGTGAAATTTTCAGATTCATCGGAAAAGCATGAAAATCCGAGGTGATACTTATCATTTGAGGATCACACAAGAGGCGATGTGGATGCCGCGATTAAGAATGTAAGGATGAGTTTTCCTTGTAGGAGGAAAGAGAAAAAGAAACTCAGTAAGGAAGTGAACTGAGCGATTAAGGATTGTGATTGTCGAGTGAAGTAACATGGAGGGGTGTCTGAACCGGCGAAGAGCGAGAGAGAAGGAGAGAGAAGAAGAGACAGAGAAAGGAAGAGACAGAGAAAGGGAGAGAGAGAGAGGAGGAGAGGGGGGGGGGGGGTATTATACAATAGTTTTCAATAAAATAAAAAATAAGTAACTTAATAGTTCGGGCACTGACTATTCAAAGCAACAGCCAAAAATTGTGTCTTGGGATCAATTATTCTAATAATTGCGTTCTCACCTCCCTCCGACAGCTCTTATATGACACATTTAACGATGGACTCAGAAATCAGCTTTTCTTCACCTTCGCTTTCTTATTGTCGTTCTGGCCGGTGCTGTTGTTGGGAATACGAAATGTGGCTTCATTCTGGGTGTTCTTAAATCGAGTGAATTTTCCTCCCCAAATGTCAGAAACGATTCGTTGTACGTTGTGTCCATAAAGTTCCGGCAATTGATCATTTAAAAAGTCCACTTAATGGGATTGTCAAAACTTTTCTTGTTGTTAAGTTGGCACAACTGCCCCCTATGCTGACTTAAAGATTAAATTCGATCAGTCATTTAGTTTGTTTGCGGTGCTCGATTTGGTCAGTTTATCTCAAGTGTATTTTGCGGTTTGTCCTGAATTTTCTTTAGAAACTGGTGATGAATTATGGGTTTACGAGTTTGACATGCAAACAAGCTTCGTAATGCCACCTTCCAAATGAACTGGAACCGAAAAAACCACGTCAAAGATGATCAAAAATCAAGACAATGTTGATTGCTTTCTTTGATTATCGTAAAAGCACTAGGAATTCTTGCCAAACAGTCAGATGGTAAAAAAAGAATATTATTTGGGCATTATGTGGTGTTGAAAAGAGCAAATTCGTCGCAAAAGGCCAGGTTTGGGGAAAGGAAACTCATGGATTTTGTACCAAGCTAAAACACTATCGTACAGGCATATCATTGTGAGAGAATTTCATCGAACAACCACCGTATTCATCTGATTTGCATTCGGCCGACATTTTTCTCTTTCCAAAATTCAAATTACCACTTCGATGCACCCGTTTTCAGTCGATGGAAAGCATAAAAGAGAATGAAAAATGCACACTGTAAGCAAATTAAACGACAGATTGCGATCAAACTTCCCGTTAGGATGGAGGACAGTTGTCCCAACTTACCACCGAAAAGAATTCTGCAAATCACTTTAACCGGGCTTTTTAAATGACCAATTGCCGGTACGTTTTTGGCAGAATGTACAATAAATTTCAATAAAATTTGAAGTACTTCTACTATAGGGTGGGCCATACATTTTTGCAAATGGCAACACTTGATTTCTTAAAAGCCGTTAGAGGGATGGGCGTGCGAGTGGCGGGGAATTGTGCGTCGCTTCATGCAGCTTTAGTCACGATGGAGCGCTTCACGGGACAACAGCGTGCTTTTTGTGTAAAACACTTTTATAAAAACAACGACTCCCACGTTACTGTACGACGCCTTGTGGCAGATCTAACAGATGCACACACAATACACAAGCAAATTGTGAAGAACACCGAACGAAAATCGAATAAGAAAATGTATCAGAGCCGTATACCATAGCGATAACATAACAATTCCACATCAGTTGAGTGTACTTGAGTTTAGAAATCGAATTCGTACAAGCGGCAGTGGCCTGATGTGTTGAGCATTGGTTACATTTTTAGGGATTCTAACTGTCATAGCGGCAGTTCAAATCACACGTTCTTCACTATCGTCGCAATACCCCATAGCCTATTTAGAATTGAATGCGGATTACGCCGTGTAAGTCAGTGTCCAAGTGTTAATTTAATCAAAGCTTGGTTCAAGAAGTTCGAGCAAAGGGGATCGACAACGAATATTAAACAAATAGGGCGGCCATCTTCAAATAGAAGCGATGAGAACGTTCGGGAGGAGATACCCGCGATACCTCGCAGCATGTGTCAGCGAGTTTTCCAAAGTTTGTGTAGTCGATTGCAGGAGTGCCAACGACGAGACGGGGCACATCTCGACGATGTCATTTAAAAAAAAAAATTTCAATAAACGTTTATTACGTTAAATAAATGATCCACAAAATAACATTTGTAGTTTTATTTCTATTTATGTTTCAAATGTGAAAACATTTATGGCCCACCCTTTATAATAAAATTTGTTTGTCTTGGGATAAATTCTAATATTTGAGTTCCCACCTCTCTTTGATTATGGCATACCTAACAATGGATTCACCTTGAATGGTAATTCGCTGAATCAGCTTTTCCTCACGTTCGTCTTTCTTACTGTAATTTTGTATGTGGGTTTAGTAGGGGTTCTGTTAAATGGAGCGATTTTTGTCTAATTTTTCTCGCCAAATATTGGACACAACACGTGATATGTGTTTACAAGCAAACGACCAGGATATATGTTACTTACTCTCTTTTCTTTCTCAACATTCTCCCTGTAGAACGACCTCAACACCTCACACTGTAGAATTTACATAATCCACGAGCATTATTTTCAACTATTTATCTTTTCAAGGTCTGCTAAGTCCTTATAACTTTAGTTACCACTCTCGGTTAACTTCAAACCATATTTGAAGTAAAGGTTGCATTCGGTTGCTTTGTTTTTTTGGTTACTGAATTTCAAAACTTTCCACCCGACATGAATATGTTAAAGGTGATAACCTCTGTTAACATATTTAGTCTATTATTGACAATCGAAAGGGTTATACATGTAAATGGTGAAACAAAGAATTTGTATCGGGTTTTCCAATAGGGACTTGACAACTTTGGATTTAATTAATCATTAATCATCGAACTGCCACTGTCAATTTATTCTGTAAACTCAGCATTTTAAGTACACGAACGAACAACGTCTGCAAATTATAAAAATTTACTACCGAAATTTGAAGTCGCTGACCGCAACTTTAAGAGCGTTAACTTCAATTTTCGGTCGTAATTCTCACCCTAGTAAACAGGCAAGTGCAAAAATTTGAGTCTACATATTCGTTGTGTGATGTGGTCGTGCCAATGAGACAACGGGTTGGTCGAAGTGTCGAAAATATCGCTGCCGTTCAGACGTCCGTAGCCAACGATCCAAATCAGTCAATTCCATGGCGTTCTCAAGAATTGGGCATCGCCCAGACAACTTTATGCCGAATTTTGCGTAAGGATCTTAGTTGACACCCATACAAGATCAAGCTGACTCAAGAAGTGAAGCCAATGGACCATTTGAAGCGACGTACGTTCTCCGATTGGGCTCTGGAAAAGATGCGTCGGATGATGAATTTCATCGCAAAATCATCTTCAGTGACGAAGCTCATTTTTTGCTCAATAGGTTCGTCAATAAGCAAAACATGCGTTATTGGTCGGGTGAAAATCCACATGTGCTTCATGAATCACCCCTTCATCCACAAAAAATAACTGTTTGGTGCGGTTTGCATGCCGACGGCGTCATTGGGCCATATTTTTTCGTCGACGATAACGATCGTCACGTCACTGTGAATGGCCATCGTTATCGCGCTATGATTACTGATTATTTTTGGCCCGAATTGGAAGATATACAAGACTTGGGCAACATGTGGTTTCAACAGGACAGTGTCACAAGCCACACAAGCACACGATACAATCGATTTATTGAAGAGTAAGTTTTATGAGCCAGTCGGTTGGCCGCTTTGTTCGTGCGATGTAACGCCTCTAGACTATTTTCTTTGGGGCTAGGTCAAGTCATTGGTCTATGCCAACAAGCCTACGACGTTGGAAGAGCTCAGAGCCAACATTGAACGTGAAATAGCCGCCGTTTTGGCCGAAATGTGTGCCCGAGTCATCGAAAATTGGGTCCAACGAATCGACCGCTGCAAACGTGCCCGCGGTGGGCATATGAACGAAGTCGAGTTCCATTCACGTTTTGATTGCACTTCAAGCTGATAATAAAGTTTTTGAAATATCTCAAATGGTTTGCGTTTTATTTAAAAAAAAAAAAAAGTTGTCAAGTCCCCATTGAAAAACCCATTATTAAATGCTGGAATAAGCACCTGTTACGGCCAGAACCACCCATCCTATAAAACTTACTCCTTTGGAGCCAGTCTCCACCACTAACGGCGACACACGCCAAAAACATCCACTTATAGGATGTGACTTTACCTAAAACAAAAACATTACCCCATACACCAATTGGTCCCACATAAATGGACAGCACGCAAATCGAACTAAACGTTGAATTTGCGCTAATCAATCAAACCCCAAGCAAATTGAACTAAACGTTCAATTTGCTCACATAAAAGACTTAGACATAATCATAGAACCAAAGGTTCACCACAAAACCCCCTAAGAGGCAAATGTGCAAGCCAGATGTCGTCTTTTAAACGAAATCGCTGAGAATCATCAATCAGCAATTTTATGATCCCTTAGAAAAATGGTTACCAAAAACCATTAAAACAACCAGCGCCAGTTTCCGTTTTAACCAAACCAAGTTAAAACAAACAACAGGCAATAAAACAAAATGCACGTTCGCCTCGGCGCTATTGATCTTTCTTGCTATCGGTTTCCCACGGAAAAAATCCCTGCCCATTCGGTTAAAGAAAAAACAGGCGCAGTAAAAGCACTATTGATTTTTCTTTACCCAAAAAAGAATCAGGCGGGAAAAAGGAGATATCCTTTTATCTGTCGGAGGAAACCAGATTTCGAATCTAAAGAAAAGAAAAAATGAGAAAACCACTAAGGATGGTTGGGACTACAGATTTTGGGCCGAGACAAGGAGACGAGTCCAGAACGGACACGAGAGTTGGGTTTTGAGACTAGTCGAGAACGGACACAAGAGTTCTTGGTTAAGGGTTGGTAAGAAGCGAGTATCGTGATGAGGTTGACGAATCGTGTGTCGGGTGATTTAAGATATCGACTTAGTTTATAGTTGTGATATGTTCAGTTTTCTTTTTTATTAAGAGGATGACTTCGTGTTTAAACAACTTCAGGATCGTTCCGGTGTGTGGTTATTACTGCTATATCTAGCATAATAGTTTGTGCCAACAATGGTGAAGTAAATTGATTTAAAAATACAAAACATAAAGAAGTGTACTCTTTTAAGTAATCCCTATCTAAAGTGTATCGTTTACATGGCGGCGCAACTGACTAAATAACGTTTTTTTTTTTTGTAATAGACTTCTCTTGGGAGAGGCGAACTTACAGTGCCGAGTGGGCGCCCCGAGATGCCATCAAACAACTGTTGCAGTTCTTTTTGAACAGTTGCAGATTGTAACGCTCCGGGAGCACTCGCGTGGGAAGGCAGTTCCACAGCTTCCCCGATCTGTAGAAGAGCGAGTTCTGATGCAGGGATGTTCGCGCCGTCGGGAGATGAACCACAATCGGGTGCGATCCGTCGGATTGTCTTGTGGAGCGCATATAAGTCGAATTCCGTGGAACAATACCAAGAATCTCCGAAGAACAGCACCCGTGATAATATCTGTAAAACAGACAGAGGTCGGCTACGCGCCTTCGATGTGATAGCGACTGTAGTCCCGACGTCAGCACTGAGTCCCCGATCAGGCGGATCGCTCGTCTCTGTATGCTCTCAAGTAGGTCGAGGGTATGTTTAGGAGCCGAGCTCCAAACATGAGAGCAATATTCGAGCGCGGGTCTAATTTGGGATTTATATAGGAGAAGTTGGGCAGGAGTAAAATATTTCTTGGCTCTAAAAAGATAGCTCAGTTTTCCTGAGGCTGACCTGGCGATACTCGACACGTGTTTATGCCATGATACATTCCCACAGACCGTGACGCCGAACAATTTCAAAGTTTCCCCAGCCTCGAGGGCCCGGTCATTCATCATCAGCTGTGGAACCGATGATCCACTTTTCTTTGTGAATGTTGTATATTGTGTCTTCGCTGTATTGAAGTCGACAAGATTAGCCTTTCCCCACTGCAGGACCCTATCTAGATCCTGATTCAGAGAGTCAGTACATCTCAGCTGATGCGACGCAGATGCACCAAACGGCCGAACATCCGAAATGGAGGAAACAACCGTACTATCATCCGCAAAACTGAACACCCTGTTATCCGTTGTCTCCAACAAATCATTTATGTGCACCAAGAACAAGGTTGGAGCCAAAACAAAACCCTGGGGCACCCCTGAATTAACAGGATACAGATCCGAACGCTTGCCGTCCACAACAACCCGGATCGATCGATTCTCGAAGAAGCTCCTCATCCAGTCGCAAAGCTGTTGGGAAAGTCCATATGAACTAAGTTTGCTCATCAATGCCCCGTGCAAGACGCGGTCAAAAGCCTTGGAGATATCCAATGCGATCGCCCTTGATTCACCATGCCGTTCAATCGCAGATGTCCATATATCGGTTATAAGTGTCAAAAGGTCTTCCGCGGACTGCCTGCCACGGAATCCGTATTGACGATCATTCAGAAGTCCGTTGCACTCCAAATACTTAATTAACTCTGTATTGATGACTTTTTCCATTACCTTAGATAGACAGTAATGCTATCGGACGGTAATTTTGTGGGAGACACTTTTTTCCCGTCTTTGGGATTGGCTGAACTCGAGCGATTTTCCAGCAGGCAGGAAAGGTCCTCCGTGTATAAGATAAGCGGAAGAGTCTGCCAAGAACCGGCGATAGTTCTGGAGCACAGTTCTTAAGGACTATTGCTGGTATTCCGTCCGGGCCGGTTGCCCTCCTACAATCCAGTTCACGTAGAATTCGTTGAATAGTGCGCGGAGGAAATCTCGCATCCCGCTCCAAAAGGCCGGGATAGAGGTTTGAATTCGCGGAAAATAAATTCGCGAACACATTAGCTTTATCCTTAGAATTCTTGACTAACGTCCCTCTGTCTGACACCAAGGGAGAGAATGGGGAGGTTGTGAAGTTACCGCTGACAGCTTTTGCAGGAAATCTCGCATCCCGCTCCAAAGGGCCGGGATAGAGGTTTGAATTCGCGGAAAATAAATTCGCGAACACATTAGCTTTATCCTTTGAATTCTTGACTAACGTCCCTCTGTCTGACACCAAGGGAGAGAATGAGGAGGTTGTGAAGTTACCGCTGACAGCTTTTGCCATTGCCCAGAAGGAGCGCGAACCAGTTGGGCAGCGAACTTCGTTTGATGGAATGTAAAATATACATCTCCATCCCCAGAAGAATAATCTTTGATACCGACTCCGCGCAAGCGTTAGCATCGGAGTTTCCGAAGCACACCTCAGACCGTGGAAAGGATGCGAAAAAATCTCGCAAATCGTCCCAGTTAGCAGCTCCATACTTCCATACATGGCGAAGCTGCCTAGGCCGGTTCTTCGCTTGATATGCAAGTGCTTGCGCGACAGATACCAAGCAGTGATCTGAGTTTCCCAGTGGCGCAGAAACCTCTACGGTGTAAATACTCGGTTCGGATGTCAAAAACAGATCCAGGGTGTTCGCATAATCGCCTCGGGCATCCGGCACTCGCGTTGGCTCCTCCACGAGTTGAGTCAAGTTGTGGATTGCAGCAAACATCTCCGCCAGCCTCCCAGCCTCGTCGGTTCTGTTAGAATGTAACAACCAGCCGGAATTGTGCACATTAATATCGCCAAGGACAACAATTTCAGAAGCTGGGTGGTTGATCTGTATCCAGTCGACAGTATGCGAAAGATGTTCGAAAAATGTCGCCAGTCGGTCGTCATTCGTGGAGTGGTAAAGACAAGAAAGAAATTTAACGGAATTCCTCAGCACGACCCTCAACCATATGATGTCCATATTAATGGGTTCCAATGCCTCTATCCTCTGGCAAGCCAGATCGGACCGCGCGAAGACGCAGACTCCGCCCTTAAAACGGAATCTCGAATGCAAGTCGTATCCTGAGCAACGAAGATATGTGGAATCAGTTGACGAATCGACCTGGGTCTCAGTTAGGGCAAGGATATCAGGATTCGTGGTTTGCAAATATTGGTGGACGGCGTTTACGTTCGTATTGGTGAAACCGATGCCCCTGATGTTACAAAATGCCGTCACCAGTCGAGCGTGGGCAGAGCCTCGAGAGCGAGCCCGACTATTCGATGACGAACCACTTAAAGTTCCATTATTTATCATGATATCTGCATGATGTTCCCCCTGACATAGTCCTCCCCCGGAGATCCGAATGGGAGACAAGTTTACCTCCAGAATTCTTTATATCAGAAGGTACCATCATGACTTATCTCCGTGTCAGTCAGGGCCATCAGGCACACATCCGAAACACCGTCGAAGATTTTTCTCGGCGATATCGTGGAATGTACAGCGTGACGGGGTGGTATCTCACCTTGGGACCGACTACCACCTAACCAACCTTTTCTTGAACCGGTCCATCAGCCAAGCCCCGAAAGATGGCCAGGGATTTCTCCCGACCATTTCACGGAGCCTAAAGCTTGATGGAGTGGTATTTCACCGGGCGCACAGGGCGTTGGGACCCCGTCTACCACTCGGCCAATGTGTAATAATAAGGATGACATACCATATAATAATAAAGGTAGCATAGTTTAAATAAAAATAAAACAGTGTTTTATTTAAACGGTGAGTGGTTTAAAGAAAGTAAATATAAAAGACACTACAATACTCGAAATGTTGCCTGTTGGTTTTGGTGAATCTACTGTAAGTAGGACAAGCCTTAACGAGAAGTGCAAACGTTTTCAGGGGAAACATGGAGAGGTTAGAGCTGATGACCGTCCGGTATGCTATAGTACAGCAATAGCCGATAGCAGTGTTGAAGAAGGTGAGAACCTAATTTTTGAAAATCACCAAATCGCTATAATACGGGTATATATATTTTTTGTATGGTTTCCATGGAATATGTATATATATATAACCATATATGTCATAATGTAGGAAAACCATCAAAATTTACTTCGACAAGGTGCAGCAATATCGAAATCTGACTTTTACTAAAGGATGTTTTGAATTTCTGATATATTATGAGGTAAGGAATCACAACTCCAAATTGGAAATGTGATATACAGAAAAGAAGTAGAGTTTCCAGGTATACCCACAGGGATAATGTTCAACATAATCTACTGACTCTCATTAAACTGTGAGTAATTCGGCAGCGCTACTAGTAATTTACTCCCTGTTATAATTAAATAATCCCAAAATAAATAAAATATATAGTTCACACGTCCGTAGCCCTGGTCCCATAAATTCTTAGAATGCGTAATGGTTTGCCCCTCTAGTCGTAGAGATTAAATAATTTACTCATATCCTACAGTATGATTTATTCACGAATACACCTGATTTACGAACTCGATGTTCCACTTTTTGGCACGTATCCCACAGGATAAGATAAACGCCGACACATTTGGTGTGTCCATTTCCAACATTAGATGTAATTACTAACTGAACTCGTGCTAAGCAAACGAGTTTACCACGCACGAAACTGCTAGCTTAATGCGCTATAAATTTGATCTGCTAATCGTGACCGGACTACCTTCGTCTTTCTGAATAGTTTAACATATGTGGTATCTCCTGTAGACATGAGAGCACTTGTTGTTTTATGGACAGTTCTGTCACCTGCGAACAACACCTGATATATTTTAGATGTCTGCCATTCGAAATATTGAAGTCTATACTCTGTCCTTAACATTCTCTTAAGGGCTATGAGCAGTCATGACACCCAATTAACTTTTGTTTATCATCCATTATCGCCCATCAAGAGAAGAAGACGTGATCACCTTAACAGTTTTGCTGATTGTGTTAAATAGTTGTTTTAGTGTCGGCGTTGGTTAGATTATTTCCCTTTTTGAATAGAGTTATTGCATAATCTCTATTCAGCTGGGTACGACCATCCATTTGTAGCTCACACTGAAATCAGTCTAAAAATGGACAATTTTATATCTCTTTGATAATAGGCTATTGTTAGATGATGGCGTTTAATTTCAAACCCTCTTTCTCACAGCACAACTAATCGCTCGCGAATGCGCAAACTTTCAATTATTATTCGCGGGATGACATCACTTTTATTGAAATTTTCATGAGACCATCATGCTGTTGCAATTTAACCATTACCCAGTTGCAGTACTAGTATACCGAGAACTCACAATCAGATACCAGTTGGCGGGATTGTATGAGACGCTCATACGACAGCAAGCTGTAGTGTAAACTTTATAAGTAGAAAATGAAAGGCAATTTTCTAATAAGCTCCCAATGAATATTTAGGTATCTAACCTGTCTGGTGTGCCGGATTTCGTTGGACTCAGAAGAGAGTAATTTTTGCAAATAAAAATTCGTTATCTTTTATGACCTAAAAATGCAAATGGATCCACAATTATCGTGGGCATGAGAAATACCAGCTACAAAGTCTGGTGTTTGTAAGCAGGTATAGTAGATGAAATTACTGACAATAAGCTGATAAATAGCGAATAAAGCGTGGTAATAAACAAGGTGTTACGAATTTACGATGATGGAAATGGCAGGAAGGCCACCGGGTGCGGTTTAGTTACAGGTATATTCTACAACTGGTTAGGGGAAAAAGTTGTCGCTCATTATAAAAAATTATTTTTTTCTGGCAATACTGCTAGTAATTTGAATGAGATAGCTGTACATTGATTTGAGATTTGGGTGTTTAAGCTTTCAAGCCTAACAAATGGCTTTTGTCTGAAGCATAAACATGAGAACGTTTATTTTTTCTTTCAATCAAAATTTAGGATTTTTATTAAAAAAATGAACGTTTGTGGAAAGATGAACTTTAACTCTTAATTTCAAACGGAAGCGCTGTGGAAACCTAGATACTAATGACGATTCTCTCCTGTTGAATACAACTTGTAAGGGTGGATCTTTTTTTTTTTTTTTTTAAATCTCAATTTGGTTTAGTTTCAAAATACGAGGCGTGACTATAAAATAACGAAATCATCCAGGGCAATACTCACATTTTGTTTTTTTAATAGTATCATCCTGCATTATCATTTTTTTTATATTGCTCTGCATTTTTGACTATCTCTAAACCAACAACGAAGAACAATTTTTAATAATGACCGTCTTCATTGACAGGTAAATGTCGATTCTTTTGCGGGTTAAAAATTGTGCGATTTTTGGTCGTGAAAATGTCACAATTATTCTGAAACTCATTTCTTTACTGCTACCAGCTTTGGTGAGTTTTTCGGTGCACGGTTTTTCGAATGACCTGTGGGTAGTTTCTATTTTGCATCAACGCGGATGCGGGTTCAACAGAAACACCACTGATTGTCCGATTGATATTGTTTTGGCGTACACTGTTCTTCCCGCGTAATTACTTACAACTTGTGCACAACAGAGGAATAGGAAATAAAACACCGCTGTTGCAAAACACAAGAATCACGATTGCACCGGAGGAAATAGTTTAAATGAAACACGTTATTGGGTTCTTTGCTTAATAACACGGTTTAATTTTTAGTTGTAAAGTGTTCTTGCTTTGATTTTTTATTAAGTTCCGCATCGAGAAGTAGTTCGCTAATACAATATTTAATTGGCTTAGTTGCAGTTCGCGAGCACGACTTAACACACACCTTGATTGACGCGTAGCAAACAACACCTGAAATTATTCATCGAAACACGCCACGTAAGGAAAACAAAGACTCAGATTGAAACAACTTAAATTAATGCACTCGACGTAGAAAAACACGGCGACAACCCTCTGGCGACTCGAATAGGATGTGCGTGCACGTTGAGATATTAAACCTGACTTTTTAGATAACGCGGCTAGAGGTGAAGATTAAAGTTGTGAGGCTCGACCATCCTCTACGAAGATTGACATCTGACTCGAAGTGGGAATTCACATGTAATGAATAGCAGGCATTATGAGATACGCGATAGCGAAGTCGCCGAAGGGAGAAATAGGTTCCTGTATCCTAAATAAACATAGACTGGTGCAAAAATTGGTATTGGGGGCTGCAGGCGTCGTTGAGATAAGCGATGGCGAAAAATCGCCGAAGGAAGAAATAGGTTGTGTCTTAAATAAACAGAAACGCTATTTCGAGGGTCATAAATCTTAGATGACCTGCGCCTGAGAACGAAATAGGTTTTTGCTTCAAGATACACAAAAACGCTATTTCAAGGGTCACGATGATCTGCACATCGTGTTTACTTAGGCGTTCATGGGTAATGCCATTGTAGGCTATAGATTTTTCGTGGCGATAAGCAAACCGATGGTTTGTTCACCTATGGCCTGGGCTATGGTAGCTTTTGTTTGTTTTACAGGCCGGAGCATCGTTCGGCATTATCTGGGGTATGATTGTCTAACGTCAATCATATTAGTGCCCAATTCCCATGATCGGTAGATAACCGACAAAGGAAATTGGTCGCAAGTGTTGCGAACCTTGGGACTGGGGCAATAAATGGATATGAACCGTAGCAAGAAACCATCGGCTACGGCTATGTCAACAATTACGCTGGCCAGCTAGTATTTATCTATTATAATTGCTGACAAGCCGAGCCGATGGAGATATGGTACGGTTCATAAACGGAAAAATTCAATGTGATGCATGCCTTAATGAGGTTTAACTTTCAGGTGAAAGAGAATGAAGGGTAGCTTACGCTGCCCAAAATTGCAGGTAGGTATGGTGGGTTTGGAAGGTGGTTCATTTAAGAGGATGAGTGGTTCTTTGAGAATGTATTAAAGAACCGCTACAGACCTTTAGCACAAGGGTCAAAAAAAAGAATGCAACGAATATTTGTACTGACATTTTGAGTTTCATTGAAAATCACCCAAACTTCTTGAAAATAATAATAATACGTGATACACTGTTCATCCAGAAACTATGCATCAATCTATGCATATTCACCGAGAGATAAGAAGTTCCAACCAGCACATCAAAATTCATGTGATGTGTTTTTCTTCTGGTATTCATGGGGTTGTGCACCTTCACTGGGTTCCCGAAGGTCAATTGACGCCTGGCCACTCCAGAGACGACCAGCGGCCACCGCTACTTCGTGGACCGATTCATCAATCAGGCCGAGGAGATATATCTGGACCAGGTCACAAAGTTTATTGAGGCAAGGAACGCCCTTAACGTCGACCGTCCGACCGTATCCAAGCCTGCGACGGACACCGTTAGTCAACCAAAACGGCGTTGGCCGCCATTGATGTCACAACCACCTTGGTGGCCAGGAACTCCATCAACACCAGGCATGCATATGCCACCTGGCCATCCATCCAGATTACCATCACGAATGATGCCACCGGAACACACAACCCATACGGACAACAAAGGTGTGGAGACAGACACCGAAAAGCCAGCCAAGGCAGGTGCTGTCGAAAGTAAGACAGCCAAAGGAGGACTGGTCGAGAAGAAAACAGATGACACGAAACCCGATGCACCACACGAAGGAAAGAAGGCAATGATATCAAATCAACTAGACTGCTCGAGGCTCAGCTTGCGCTCGACCCAGTCTCCTCAGTTAAGACAAACAGCGCCGATCAAGGTAATAGAAAACTACCGAGGCAGCTCGAGGCCCAGTTAGCGCTCGACCCAGTCTCCCCAACTACTGTGGACCACGCCGACCAACTCGACATTAGCGAGTTGCCCTCAGTACAGTTGCCAGAAGTCGCCATCAAACAAGCAGTTAAGGAACCGCACACACTCCCAGTGAGTAAGCACCAGCAGGCCCATAACCTGGCGAACTTACAACTCCGACCCAGATGAACTGGTCCACCTTGAACATAATTCAACGACCACTAACAGCGTATACAAAACACTTCAAGAGCAAACAGTAGCAATGGCAAATACAGGATCCGTGCCAGATCTAACGTCAGTGCATTTCACGAAGACGCCATCAACTGTCCCAGCAACAGTAACCAATAATGTCCGCAGTGACCGTGACAAACCACAAAGTCCGGTTAATAGCCCGTATCATCAGCAACATCCATTGCAACAGCAACACTTACAGCAGCAGCAGCAGAAACATTCATCAGGAAATGGCCTAGGATCAGTCACCAACCTCTCGGTGATGTCGATCGACCCAGCCACTTGTAATTCGCTGCACAACTCGGATGGACATCTTCCATCAATCGGTGGTCTCTTAGCAACTGCCCGTCATAAAGGCAACCTAACAGAGGCACCGGGTGGCCAACCTCCGGCCAATGACAATCATCAAGGACGACCTCTACCATATGTAGACTCTCCAATAGGGATAGGAGAGCACGATGCCCCGTTTGGCGGGCGGCGCCCCCCATCATTCAAGAATCAACCAGCATGCCTCTCAGTAACCAAGAAGAGACGGTACTTTACTCAGCCCAGTAGGCACTGGGTCCGCACCTGTCATTCCGCCAGGACCCGCGGACGGTGCCATGGAAGAAGCCACATCAAACTCAACGTTGCGGCCTCACATGCCAAAGGCCAGATCCCATCGGTAAGTCTCCATTCAATACTTTCGACCACCAGCCATTACGTGGTCATTGATCGTGGGTTGCGAATTTACAACTCCAACCCAGATCAAATGGTCAGTTCTGCGACCAAAGGTACCGAAAACCTAGGACGGAACTCTTGTCGTCACCAATCTTTCGACCATCACCAATACAGGGCGGACGGCTCTCTCCAGACATCCGCATCACTAGAAGACCACGGCCCTGGGCCTCCGGCCCCTGGAACAAACGGATTCGCCAATGATTGGCGAATGTAGCTGCAAGCAGTCACCACCAAGGCAGCGGCAAAGGAGCCGCACCACTCCTCGGTGAGTAAGCATCGACAGGCCGCTGACCGTCTTGCCGCCTGCCCAGAGATTGACCCGACCCATGTCCTGATGGATGGACCAGCGCCGGAGCCCCCACGGAGACAATCGACATGCATGTTCTGTGGGTCGCACCACTACCACGCCTCTCCATAGGCAACCGATCCAACGCCATCGTACCACTGAACAGCCATCAAATCAGTATTGATCGGAATTGCGTGAGCTCCTGGAGAAGTTCTGGATCCAAGAGGAAATCCCACCCACAGTCTCCACCTTGATAGCGGACGAAGAGACTTGCGAGACCCACTTTTTCTCGACATATCGACGTGATCATCAAGGTGTGACAGGTCGATGCCACATAAGTTTAGGTATTTATTTATTAATAGGTTACCTGTGCCTCCTGCCTCCTCCCCTCTGGGGAGAGTCGAAAGGTCCGTGCAGCAGTTCCCTATCTGTTCCAACCGGGACCGAGCAAATAGCACTCTCCTGTTGTTATTTTGTTCCTGATGCAGTTGAGGATGATACTTATGATGATGGTGATGGTGGTGACGGCGTATGTTCTTCACTATTCGTTTGCGTTTAAGCAACGCCATAAATTTCCTGTTCAGATGACTGCTATATCGCGGATATCTCCTTCTTATTTTGAATGCTGTGTCTCTCCACGTCGACAAGCCCCAAAATTCGCAACACACCACCAGAAATATATCTTGGACGTTGATTCCTTCCGTCCTTCCCGTTCGCAGCACACTTAACATGCGGTCTCAAAGACAACCAGTACCACGAACGTAACTTTTTCCGTTAAACGGGGAAAACAAGACGTTAAATTTTTCGTAGAAAAGAAGACGTAATCATTTTTTTATCAATACTGATATTCAATTGTATATTTCCACGCAGAACATTACTGTTGTTCTTTTACCCAACAAACGAATAAATAAATAAAATTAAATTAACGATCAAACGAATAAATACTTTTTCTTTCAACTATGTTAACTGCACTCAACTTCTGCCTTTCTTCCTTTTTTTCTGTTGTCGCTAACCAACCGTATTCTGATTATTCTCTAAAAAAAACGTCAACAACGGAATTCAAAACCGTATGTTTCGAATACAAAACGGAATCGAAAATTCCTTTTTCTGTTTCTCCCTCTCTCCATCGACATCCACTCAGAAAAACCGAATTCGAACTCGAAGAACCGCACGATCTACACCCGAATCGGGGCGTGTTCGAAAACTCACTTGTAGATCGTGCAACTCCTCCACCACCTTACCATCATACTATTTTAAAACAAATTATCAAATGATGGTGGTGGCGGAAACCGCACGTAACAAGGCCGCTACTCACTCCGACATGCCCCTCGCCCGCTGAACCGCCGCATGGGCCACGGCCAATTGAAGAGCCAGGAGCCTGGCCGCCCAAAGGCTTCAAGGTAACATACAGCCATCACCATAGACGAAGGAGCGCGCAATGCCCCGCGTGGTGGGCGGCGCTCCCCAGTATTTAGGGACTGACCGAGTCACAACCGCCGCATCGGAATGAACGCTGCGGCCCCAACCGCAAACGACCGCATCTTTTCGGCCACTAACTTCGACGAGGTGCCAATGGACACAGCACTCGTCACCACCACTTATCTCGAGGTAGCGAGACCAATCACCAGCCATCACGTGGTTCCCGACGGTGGGTTGCGAACTTACAACTCCAGCCCAGATCGCATGGCCAGTTCCGTGACCACAACCGATAACAGTCTTCAGCACCGAAGGGGACCATCCCATAATCATCAACCCTCCGGGCCGTCCAAGACACCTCCGTCTTCAACACTTTTCAGGGCGGGCGGCTCTCTCCCAATCGACCATCGATGTGGCGGTGGACTGCGGTGGACCGCTACCAGCCCGCTGATGAGTACCATCGCCATAATCGGCATTCTTCCATTGGAGGAGATACCCCCTCCTGGACCATTCACCAGACCCCCCGACCAAGCTCCGGACGCCTACCCTCCGGAGCCAGAAGATACGCCAATGATTGGCGAAGGCGGGCGGAATGTTGTGGATTCGCCCTGGACACAACCAGCGAATTCGCAACTGAATGTTACCCGTGGCACCAACCTCACAAATGTCAACAATCAGCTGACATTATATTTAAATCGCCTGTTGTCATTGCTTTTTTCCTTCTTCTTCGTAAATTGATTGGCGACCACGGATCGCAAGATTATTGTAATCCACGAAAATAACAGCAATCGTGTGAAGTAAATTAAAGATTGTGACTCAAGTTTGAGTCTTAAGTGTGAAATAGTTTGCTCTTGATTTATTTTCTACAATTGCGGGTGGTTTCGAGCTGCATAGAATTTCTAACAAGGAACGTTCTATTTGTTATCCTGGTTTAATTCGTTTTAATACAACCCATCAACCAAAAGTCAAAGTGATCATCACTGCATACAGACGGACAAGCAAGTTCATCAAATACATCCATTCCCGTTTGGAGGAGAATTACATCTTGGACTGATACCTATTGTACCTAGGTATTCTTTGCTATTTTTGCACATTAATTTTCAGCTTATTTCAAAACTACCACTGCACGCCAGGAGACACCATCGTGTTCCTGCCGCCAGCACCCAGCCCACAACAAATCAAGAATCCTTGTTTGGGGAAGGTGTGTTCAACCCTTGTTTGAACATACAGTAGGATTTGAGCATATCCATTCGTGAAAAATAAGAAACAGAAAAGTACGAATATTGTCCATGAATAAGTCGTCACTTCTTAATCATGACAAAGCAACGCCCCACATTGCATCACTTGTCAAGATATTCCTAGCCAAGCATAGCACATCTTAGTGTTAGACTATCCGCCTTATTCACTTAACCTGATACCACGTGACTTGTTCCTATTTGCTAAATTTCAATTAAAACGGGCAAGATTTCAGAAGGTACTAAAAAAAAGTCATAAAATAGATCATAGGAAGACTTTTAGCACTATTTGGAACAATGGAAAGTACGCATGGTGCATTGCAGAAGCAGAGAGGTATTAAAGGGGATAATGACTAACCATGTATAAATTTATTATAAAATGTTTTGCAGCACTAATCTCAGTATTTTATAGCCACACCACATAGTAACATGCCAAATCTTAAGCTCAAAGTCAATGGTTTGTTACGTTATGTTGTATTAAGTATTTGCACAAGACCAATCCTTCGTGCGGGGAATGAATCTTTAAGATCATCTTGCTATATTTCGAGTACTTTTACCTAGAAAATGAGTTGAGGCACGTTTACTTTTATATGCGTCCCAGTGGGAAGATTGAGCTATACACTTTAAGATAAAGCACGCTGCCCGAGTCGTAGAATTTCATGGTCAACTCGAATCTTAGTTCTACTAGCCGAAGAAGATGGAAAGTTGAAGCGCTACATGAAAAAAAAAAAAAAAAAAACAAGCGACATTTAGCGAAATTAATAGTCTTCCAAGACACCTAAGGCAAGTTCGTCAGGGCGATGGAATTCCCATTCTTCACTTTGGTGGTGTCAGTGAAAAACAGCTGGACTTGAAAGAGTTGTTTGGCGATGCGGTGTGCGTCTTGTAAAATTATACACATCGGTGAAAAGCATTGAGGGAAATTAATCTTTTAATTTTAATTCATTATTTAGAGCATAATTACGTACATAACTAAATAAGTATTCATGATTTCGCCTCACCTTGCAGATGTTTGAGAAAAGAGAAAAGTTTGATAAAGCAAACAGTCGCAAAAGATGTGGAAGGGAGTAATGAAGGTCCACATAAGACGTTCTTAACCGAAGACTAAAGAAAACGATGAAAAGGTTGAGGGCACGCTTGTAGCGTCTCTAACAGATACACACACAATACACAAGCAAATAGTGAAGAACACCGAACGAAAATCGAATAAGAAAATACATCAGAGCCGTATACCATAGCAATAACATAACAATTCACATCAGTGGAATATAGTTGAGTTTAAAAATCGAATTTTAAGCACGGCCAGTAGCCTGATGTGTTGCGCGTTGGTTCAATTTTTTGTGATTCTAACTGTCATAGCGTCAGTTCGAATCACACGTTCTTCACTATCAATCCCAAACGCTATACGCCAATAAAGACGGGGATTCTTGGCTTTGGTGGTATTCCCAAATCTCTACCATAAGTCACGAAAGGACTGGAAGTACATACGTGAAGAAATTTACTGGCAGCTTCAGAGTACTAGCGAAGGCGCAATCTCTGCCTTTACCAGAAACTATGTAGGCGATGACCAACAAGATGCCTTCATGGTTCATGTAACATCATACTCGTCGTAATCAGAAACAAACGAGCTTATTCTTAACGCAGTTATGGAAGTAGAAGCTAACATCTAATGTGATTTCACTCCACTTCGAAAACGCAATCGCGTAAAAATCGGTGAAGATATGCTAGAATGAGTCATTCCGACCCGACATTTATAAATCGATACTTTTTTGACAGAATGTAGTTTGTTACATAATTAACCCCCCCCAATCATCACGCTAAGTCGCATCCTTAAATCCCACATACCGATTTCCTAGAAACCCCCATCATGCGTACCGCGTACCATATACCATACCAACAGCAAACCATTGTTTCCACATAGCTTTTTTCCCATCGACAAATTCCTTTTCACGTTCCGATGAAAAAGCTTTCCCAAGCCAATGTTCCCTCTTTTCAGGTACAAAAGGCGCAGCCTGTTCACTTATGAATAGTTCAACATCCGCTGAAAAGTATGCATGAGTATACTCTTCAACCGTCTCCAATTCCCTTTCTTGCAATGCACATCGTAATTCTGTATTCCAAGAATTACCCAAGCCTCTAAAAGAGGATATGTAGTCTACCCTTTGGTTTTGCTTTCCGTTGTAAGCGCAACCAAATCAACCCCTTCACAAGCTGCTCTCCTTTGCAACTTTCCCATTCTCTCTCATTGACTGCTGAATGAATCCGCGAGAGTTTATTCGCATTTAGTGGACGGGGAAATGGGAAAATAAGAATGAGTGTGCGATCGGGAGTGGGCAATCAGTATAAAAGGGCGCGAATGAGTTATTATAAGAAGAAACCTAAAACATTTAGTATAAAAACAAGAATGAATCAAGATAAAATAAAGAGATCTTCAACATAAGTTATCAAAAAGTTATTGTAAAAGAAATTTAAAATAAGAAATTGGTAAAGAAAACTTGTAAGTGAAATAAAGAGAAAACACTCAAAGTGGCGAGGGTTTCAATAACTAATACAATAAAAGTAATAGTTAGAAGATTGTTGAGTTGAATGATGCTGTACAGAAGCCCCCTTAATTAGAAGAGAGTTTTCAATCGCGGCCAAAGGAATACATGAATATATTAACAGCACATTGGTGCGTTCCGTCAGATTGTCTTGCAGAGCGTGTTGTATTCCAGAATACTACCCCTATTAGCTTTAACACTGAATCTCCTTACATATCTAACATCTCATTTAATACATACCATAAATAAACATACACAATATTATATCAAGCCAGTTACAGTACATTTAATAACATGCCCCTTTTCATAACTTGCCCCTTTTTATTTCAAAACAGAGCACTTTGATTTTCGTTCAAATTTTATTCAATTTAAAAGTCACAGAAACTAAAGGAATACTTTGAGAAAATTTGTTTTGTTCATATTATCATCATCATCATCATCGTCGGCACTACAACCGGGAACCGGTCTTGGCCTTATTTAGCAAGTCCCTGAGGATTGTTAAATTTTCCATAATGATTTGTTTTTTCCGGGCAAGGTCATTAGTCTTGCGCCAGAGGCTCCCCGACGGGGAAACGAACCCCAGTGTCCCGCGTGACAGGCGGGTATCATATTATAATTTACAGTAAATTAGAACACAGTGTTACATAAGTAGAGAGAAATTCGAATTGTAAAGTCAG
Organism: Microdon myrmicae; assembly: GCA_963931805.1. Classification (NCBI taxonomy): domain Eukaryota; kingdom Metazoa; phylum Arthropoda; class Insecta; order Diptera; family Syrphidae; genus Microdon; species Microdon myrmicae. Next base: position 96,634,393 of record OZ007496.1, read on the forward strand.
TTGAGTTGAAGCAGTTGAAGTGAATTAGTTAGTTGAGAAATACAGTCGAGGAAGTTAGTTGAAGTAGAAGAGTTTTTAATCAAGAGTTTTGAGAAGAGTTTTAAAAGAAGAGTTTTGATTGTAGAGTTGTATTATAAAATAACTATAGTTTGAGTTGTGTAAATAAATATGAACACTAAAAATAAATCTAAATGCATTTATTAAAACCTCCACGCTCTTCCCTCGATAAAAAGAGGAAGCACGGCGTTGGAGACGTTACAAGCGCATATAAACCGAATTGCGTAAAAAAATACCACGAATCTCCGAAGAACAGTACCCGTGATAATATATGTAAAACAGACAGAGGTCGGCTACGCGCCTTGGATGTGATAGCGACTGTTGTCCCGATGTCAGCGCCGTGTCCCCGATCGAACGGATCGCTCGTCTCTGTATGCTCTCAAGTTGGTGGAGGACATGCTTAGGAGCAGATACCCAAGCATGAGAGCAATATTCGAGCACGGGTCTAATTTGGGATTTATACAGGAGAAAAAGTTGGTCTGGAGTAAAATATTTCTTGCCTCTAAAAAGATAACACGGTTTCCCACAGGCGGACCTGGCAATGTTCGTCATGCGATTATGCCACGATACATTCCCACAGACCATGACGCCGAACATCCATTCCCCAGGTTCCAGGGCCTGGCCATTCATCATCAGCTGTGGAACCGGCGACACATTTTTCGTTGTGAATGTTGTATATTGTGTTTTCGTTGTATTGAGGTCGACGAGATTGGTTTTTCCTCACTTATCCAGATCCCGGTTCAGAGAGTCGATCTGGCTACATCTCAGCTCCTGTGACGTTGATGCACTAATCGGCCGATCACTCGAGAAAGAGGACACAAGTGTACTAGCATCCGCAAAACTTAACACTCGGTTATCGGTTGACTCCAACATATCATTTATGTGAGCCAAAAACAAGGCTGGAGCTAAAATAGAACCCTGGAATTAACAGGGTGCAAATCCGACGACTTGCCGTCAACAACAACCCGGATCGATCGATCGATCCTCGAAGAAGCTCTTCGTCCAGTTGCAAAAGTCCGTATGAATGAACCTTCTCAGCAATGCTCCGCGCCAGACGCGACTAAAGCCTTGGAGATACCCAATGCGACCGCCCCTGATTCACCATGCCCCTCAATCGCAGATGTCCATATATCGGTTATAAGGGTCAACAATTTCCCATGGGCCGCCTGCAACGGAATTCATACTGAGGATCATTCAGAAGTCCGTTGCGCTCCAAATACTTAATTAACTCGGCAATGACATTTTCCATCACCTTAAACAACATAGACAGCACTGCTATCGTCTAATAATTTTCTGGGAGACAGTTTTTCCCCTTTTTTGGGATTGGCTGAACTCGAGCCACCTTTCCAGCAGGTAGGAAATGCCCTCCGTGCATAAGATAAGCGGAAGTGCTTGCCAAGAAGCCGCGATATTTTTGGAGCACAGTTCTTAAGGACTATTGCTGGTATTCTATTCGGGTCGGTTACCTTACAGCCCAGTCCACTTAGAATGCGTTGAAAAGTACGTGGGCGGAATCTCACATCTCACATCGAAGACCGTACCGACGGGATCAGATATGGTTCCAAAAGACCGGGGTCGAGGGTTAAATTCGCGAACGCATTAGCTTTATCTTTTGAATTTGTGACTAGGGTCCCGCTGTCCGTCACTAACGCCGAACAGAGGAGTAAGCAAAACTATTGCTGATAGCTCTTGCCATTGACCAGAAGGAACGCGAACCAGTTGGGCATTCAAGGAATTTATTGGTTACTCTGTCGGTGTAGGCCTATAGCATTTGCGACGATAGTGAAGATCGTGTCATTCAAATTAACGCCATGACGGTTAGAATCCCTAAAAATTTAACTAATGCTCAACACATCAGGCCACTGCCGCGTGTATAATGCAATTACACCCAACTGATGTGGAATTGCTATGCTATCGCTTGGTATACGGCTGATGCTTTTGCTTATTCGATTTTCTTTCTGTGCTGTTCTTCACTATTTGCTTGTGTACTGTATGTGTATCTGTTAGAAACGCCCCAGGCCTTCTTCGCGTTATCAATCACCTGGTCGCACGCGTTTCTGATTCTAACAAAATTCGTTCGGTTAACGTCGGTGGGATTGGGGTGTCATTGTTTAAAAGCTCTATTTTTTGCCCCTCTAATCTGCTGGGATTTTTTAACAAACCAAGGTTTATCAGATAAATTTCGTTTGATGGAATGCGGAATGTAAATCTCCATTTCGAAAAAATAATCTCCGCAACCGCCTCCGCGCATATTTTTTGCGGCTGTAATCTGCTCACGTTTTTTATCGAAGCAAGGTTTATTAGATGAATTTCGTTTGATGGAATGCGGAATGTAAATCTCCATCTCCAGTAGAATAATCTCTGTGCCCGACTCCGGGCATGCGTTAACATCGGAATCTCCAAAGCACACCTCCGACCACGGAAAGGATGCAACGAAATCTCGCAAATCGTCCCAGTTAGCGGTCCCATACCTCCATACATGGCAAAGCTTCTTAGATCGGTTATTCGTTTGAAATGCAAGTGGCTGTGCCACCAATACCAAGCTGTGATCTAAGTTTGCCAATGACGCAGTCCCTTCACGGTATAAACGCTCAGCTCGGATGCCAAACATAGATCCAGCGTGTTCGCATAATCGCCTCGGGTGTCCGGCACTCGGGTGGGTTCCTCCACGAGTTTAGTCAAATTGCGGCTAACAGCGAAGTCCTCCGCTAGTCTCCCAGCCTTCCAGTCTTATCGGTCCTGTTAGAATGCACCAACCAGTCGGAATTGTGTACATTAAAATCGGCAAGGACGACAATTTCAGAAGCCGGGTGGTTGATCTGTATCCAGTCGACGGTACGTGAAAGATGTTCGAAAAGTGTCACCAGTCGATCGTCATTCGGGAAGCGACAAAACCAACAAAGAAATTTAACAGAATTCTCCACCACGAGCTTCAACCACATGATGTCTAAGTTATTGGGTTCTAACACCTCCATCCTTTGGCAAGCCAGATCGGAGCGCGCGAAGACGGAGACCCCCACCCTTAAAACGGAATCTCGAATGCAAGTCGTATACTGAGCAGCGAAGACATGTCTAATCAGTTGACTAATGGACCTGGGTCTCGGTGAGGGCTTGGATATCAGGTTTCGCTGTTTGGAGAGATTGGTGACGGCGTTTTGTAAAACCAATGCGCCTGATGTTACAAAAATCCATTATCAGTCGAACGTCGATAGAGTTTCGACAACGAACCCGATTACGCAATGATGAATTTCTTAAAATTCGGTTATTTATCAAATTATTCGCATGACGTTCCTGACATAATCCTCCATGGAGATCGGAATGCAGTACTAGTTTACCTCCGGAATTCTTTATCTCAGTCACCATTATGACTTATCTCGGTGTCAGTCCGGGCCATCTGCCATACATCCGAAACATAGTCGAAAATTTCTCCCGGCGATATCGCGGAATGTATAGCGTGTCGGGGTGGTATCTCATCTTGGAACCGACTTACCACCTAAACCAACCGTTTCGCAAAATGGAACCAACTTCAGAACCGAGTTTCTACTTGCACGCATATTACCATAAATAAATAATTCCATTATGAATCCCCCAAAATCTCATGATGATAATGGCAAAATTTTACTCGATAAAACTTATTTTTGCAACCCCAAAAGCGGTTTTGAACTGATCTAAAAGCATTTCAATGTTTTTTCAATGACCTTACATAATTAGCACAATCTACTTCGGCCTTCGACTCTATAAGCATTTATTGTACCATAGCAAATTTTTGAAAGGCGTTATGCTCATTTTCGATTGTTTGGGCAACCGCACCTTTTACTCCTTATGATCAATTTGGTTTTTTATGGCTTTATCATCAAAGCATCACGTTTTGTTCGTTGTTCACCTTCTCATTAATTATAGACCTGTTAGCACCATTGACCTTATAACCCAATTTGCGTTAATTGATCTACCACTACGGTTCCATCCGGTTAGTACGGGTTTGTCCTAGTGTTTCCCAAATTGGAATGGGAAGTGAGAAATGCACACCAACCATCAACTAAACAGTCGAGCAAATACATTTCATTGCCACAGCGCTGTGCACTTTCTCTGACTGATAGTTGAAGCCAACAAATGCAAACATTTTGTCTTCATCATGACTATTATAATTAATTGTGAGGAAATTAAATAAAAGCACCATAAAACAATCTGCCGGATTCTACATAAAGACCATCTGAGATTCTTGGAATTACAATTTTTGTTTGTCGCATTTACGTGAACAGCCAACAACAAGCCAACACCCAACGGCAGATTATCCCCACTCAGTTTTACAGTGTCTGCAGTCCGGTGCTTATCTTTTGCGTGGTTTAATTGAATGGGAAGCTGCTTTAATTGCTTGCTCTGTTTTTCATCCGCTGTAGTCTTATTGTAGTTATTATTATTATTATTATTATTCTTTATTGTTTGTACCCGTTTGTACTCCCGGCTTTAGACGTAGTAAGTTCAACATAACGAATCAGACGAATGGGCAGAAATTTGTGAGTCTGGGGCTTTTGTTAGGGGAGTAGGTTACACGTTGTGTTCCTCACTGTGGGCATTCACTGTAGTTGGCCGTTTCAAAAAATTCCGGAACAAAGGAAAATATGGAGCACAATAAATTAAAAATAAAACAAGCAAGTAATCTAAATGTAATAAAACAATAGTGCACAGCTGGCATCCTATTCGACTGTTGAAGACTCATTCCATGTTATGTTCGAATGTGCTGTGTGTAGATCTCTTGGCGAGTTTTTTTTTTCACTAACGCGCGCACAAAAGGGGATTTTGGATTACCCTTACGAGGGTTGCCTCTTATGTTTCGGGATTTGGCAACCCTAGTGTTGCAATCCGGCAATTGACAGCTCTGTCGTAAAGTTGGACATTTTTGAGGTTATACGCACTCAGAACGTTTTGACATACGAGCGCTATTTGTGTTATTTACAGTAACTTAAAAGATTCATCTCGGTCCAAAAATTGAATTAAATCGTCAACATTTTCGTGCGATTATTTTTTACAACTTTCGGCGTGGATTAACTCAGCAACAGTGCATGGATGAACTTAATTCAATTTATGGCGATGAAGCTCCATCAAGGACCAGTTTTTATCGATGGTATGGTGAATTCAATCGTGGTCGTAGTTCACTCCAAGATGAATTTCGTGAAGGTCGTCCAAAATCAGTTGTTGTTCCGAAAACCATTGATGCTGTGCGCGAACTGATATTGGAAGATCGTCATGTGACCTATCGTGAGATTGAGACAACCTTAGGCGTTAGTGGGACCAGCATACATTCAATATTGCATAAACATTTGACTGTCAAAAAAATTTGTTCGCGTTGGATCCTACACAATTTGTCAATCGCCCAAAAAAAGGCTCGTGTCAATTGGTCGAAAGAAATGCTCAAAAAAATACGGTCGCGGTGCTTCGAAACACGTCTATGACATCGTGACAGGTGATGAATCGTGGATTTACGCGTATGAGCCCGAAAGTAAACAGCAGTCGACTGTCTGGGTGTTTCAAGATGAGCCAAATCCACCAAGCACTTCCAAGCAAATAGTAGCCTGTTTTCTCGGAAAAACTGGACATGTGGCAACCGTACCACCAGAACAACGCAGAACAGTCAATTCTGAGTGGTACACAACCATTTGTTTGCCAGTTGTCTTCCAAGAAATCAGGAAAACCAACCGCCGAAGACGGACCACTCTTCACCACGACAATGCGAGCTCTCACACATCGGCTGCGACAACTGCATTTTTGAGCACCCAAAACATCGATTTGATGGGTCATCCGCCGTATAGTCCTGACTTGGCACCGAATGACTTCTTTTTATTCCCGTACGTAGAAAACAAACTGAGAGGTCAACGCTTTTCGACACCTGAAGAAGCGGTTGCTGCATTCAGAATGCATGTGTTGGAGATACCTCAATCAGAGTGGCAAAAGTGCTTCGACAATTGGTTCAAACGCATGCAAAAGTATATAGATCTTCATGGGGAATATTTTGAAAAACAATAAAGTGATTTTCGATGATCAATATTTGTTTTTGTTCTTTAATCCCGAAATATAAAAGGCAACCCTCGTAAATGTCAGGTTTGAATCGCATCCATTGAACTGACGCATAATTGAGATCATATAAGATTTTAATTTAATTAAGATTCCTCTACATTGCCTGACTGCAAACTAGTTATTATCAATGAAAGGTTGGAAAATATAAGAAAGAATATTTGGCTGAGCATAACGAACTGAAACCTTGTAGTTGCTAAAATTTCAATCTCACAGGATTAAAACAACCTCGTGATTTTATAACAAAACATTTGTGGCAGTTGGGAATTAATGTTAATCTATTCTTTTAGTTTTTCACGTCCTTGTTGGTTTTTTATATACAGAGTAGGCCGTAACTTTATGCCTTCTTTCAATATACAATGAAAAATGAATAATGTAACTTAGAATTGTTTTATTATATTTTCAGAAACTACAGAAAAGGCAACTTTGATCATATCGAATTTTTCGAAAGTATATTGTCGAGCTTGTTGAGATCAAGTCGGATTTGCAAAATCTTAAAAACACAGTGACAAGTTGTCCTTGGAATGGCTTTGATTTTCCGTACAATGTTTTATTGTAACTGACCAGTGTTGTCTGATTGCTTTCATAGACTCTTCATTTGAAGTATCTCCGCAGAAAATAATCATTTGGAGTACAATCCGGGCTCGGTGGGGTCCGTTCAATGTTTTCTCTTCGGTGTACAAAGTTGAACAAATACGTTCTGAGATTCGAACCATATCTGAGTCACTTATAGCGCTGTTGTGTTTCTTGTAGGGGTTTTTATTTTCAGGAAGCGTGTCTCCTGGTCCTTAAAAGGACAAGGCCATCTCTTAAAATTTGACCGCTCCTGAAAACTTGTCCTACAAAAGGGGTCGTTGCCGTGCTTCCTCTGAGTTCAAAGGGAAGAGCAACGTCCTTTGATTCGGCCTCCGTCCTTATGTCTTCACTTGGTCTTCCGTGGGGGCCAGGTGATATTTTGATATCCGTGGAAATGAAAAGTCGCCTAGTTTCCTTTTTGAATATGATTTTATTATATTATTCAGGATTTTCCTGGGGTACTTCCTCCAGGGACTGTGAATTTAGACTGCGGCCTTTCTCCTGGGGTAATTCCTCCAGGGAGAATGGACGATATTATACTGCGGCCCGGAGATCACTTGACTATTCCTTTATAAAGGAAAAGGAATCGAAAAATGTATCCCAAAGATACACATTTTCGTGCAACAATCTCGATCTTTTGGTTATTTCGAGCGAGATGTTGTATTTACATAAGATAAGAAATCAATTTCTTGAATTCTTACGAAACTATTACGCAGATGTGTGAATGTATCTGCTTTTGAGTTTTTGTTTGTTTAACTCAATGGAATTTTTGGGATAGAGATAACGATCTCTGAATATTGGATTTGGGTGATGCTGTGGAGCAAATGTAGAACAATAAACGAATATTAGATTCGTTTATTGTAACTTTTAATTTTAATTTGGATTTTTGGGTTAATAATGCCGTGGGGGCAAATGTTAGGCAATAACGAACGTTTGATTCGTTTATTGCGAATTTTGGTTCATGTTTGGGTTTTTGTGGGTTTTGATTGGATTTTACGTTTTTGCGTATTATTGCTGGGATTTGGATGTAGGAATGGGGGAAAAAGGTGGTAGGGCTTTTTGTAGCACTACAACGCCACCGATGTGTTCACGTGTTTGAAAGCTATAACAATTCTCTTTTCGGTAATATCAATTTTCTTTCAATCGGTTGTTAAATACAAAAGTTAGGACAAATTTCCCAAAGCAACTTCTTTGTCAATGTCGAAATACGTAGTAATAAAGAGTAATGGCATTCTAATTAATGGCAAAATTGGAGTCCTGCATGCATTTTATCTGCCGTCATATACTCGGGTGTGTCTTGTCCATCATTGACTTCTTTTACCTAATTTATGCCAACATCCCTTGCGGTATGCTGTTGCATATTTTATTTATTTACATGGAAATTCTTGTGCGTTCAACAATTAACCTTTTGGACTCCACTCCGTAGGCGTCGTTATTGTGCCGTTTTTTATTAGTTTCCCAACGCCGTAGGCGCCACTATTGCGTTATTAGCTATGAGTATACTATTTTATTTGCACATCCAGAGTACACAAATTCAAAATTTTCGGAAAATGTCATACCTGGAAAAAACATTTGTGTTGACTAGTCGCTAGTAAAATTCAATGGCAGAATCAGTGTCAAAATAAAAAAAAAAAACACTTGGAGTTATTGATAACTGCGTCAATTATGTTACAATTTGAATGAAATTTTCGTATACCGCACAAAAAAACAATCGCACAAAAAATATTTTGACTGTAGTTGTTAAAATTCAATTTTGATTGGATTGCTTCTCTGCTGATGTTTAAAGCCTCTTCCAACACTGCGATTATTTTTAATAAGATCATCTACTCTATCAACCATTCCGGATGATGGAGCAGTGTTTATCGATGATTGTTTGAGTAGAGCAAATGTTTTTCTGGAAGCAGAGAGAAGTTAGAATGTGACAATCGTGAAGGAAGACCACTTTCAGTTCATAATAAATAAACTCTTGAACGTGATTTTCTATCTATCACTCGCGCAATAAAAAAAAAAACAATTAAAAAAAAAGTGAGAACACGTGGTCCATAATATGGACGTAAATCAAATGGATGCCAAAATGGTGCTTCGGAGAAGGCAAAATACAGACCTAAATCTACAGGCTAAACGCCTTAATTACAATAAAAACAATGATACAGACACGTTGAGTGTCAACAGCGAGGACGAAGACAACGCCCAAGGTGCCCAGTACTCAGGGGCTGGAAACCAATTCCAAGAACTAGCTGTCAGCGAAACAAAGGCAGACGCCGGCAATCAGGTCGAGGTCCTCAACAGACTCATCCATGAGATTAGTCTTAAAAAACAAGAACTGGATAAACAAATGGAGGAAGTTGTTAAACTAAAAAACTATTTGAGCGGAAAACGAAAAAAGTATAACAACAGCAAAAACAAAGACAACAGCAACCCGCGAAACAAAGAAAACACGACAAGCTAAGGAAACTCAACAGCAGGAATCACATCAACGACCACAGCAGGAACCACATCAGAGGCAGGAGAAATCTTAGCAGGTGGCAGTCAATAAAAAGGAGAAAGTACCTCCTATTTACATCAGGAGACAAAGATGGATGGATCTCATAAAATCGGGTGAGTTGACATGCAAAACTTTTAAAACAAAACGTATTAATAATTTTAAAATAAGTTTAACATGCGATGATTTAGTAAGGTATAACAAAATTAAATCGGCATTGGGGAGATCGAAAAGCGAGTACACATACACCTGTGGCGGTTCCACCAAACCCCACTGTATACTTACCCGGAGAACCCCCATAACTACAACCCAACCTTCATAGTTTTCTGCTAATGCAATCACATTAGCACCTGTAAATGCTTCACGCAACAAATTTATCAAATGTATTTAGCTAAAAGCTCCTGGAAGAGAATTCTTACCTTCATTCATTTATTCGAATCCAAAATTCCCTATAAGAATTCTGTTCTAAACATCATAAATCCCAATCACCAGCATACTTGAAACATTTCCTTTCCCAAGGGCAATTAATGCTTTCAACGCATTATCTAGTAAGGAATTTCTCCCACAAGGGCATACATGCATGCATCAATGCATCTTTGCATTAGCGACCAAGAACCGAATTCTCGTTTAGTGTAAATACTCACACTAGAATTTGACCCTGAGTTGCCATATACAATTGGCATAGATGTTATGCAAACCGTCATTGTGTAACCATCTAATTTGCTTCGCAATGCCCTGCAGCTATTGATACAGCTGCAAGCATTTTACACCGAAATGCTCCTTTGTTTGAATCTCCAAACAATCATCAACTCCGCGCATAGCCGCCGGATTGAATTCAATAGCATCAACAAATGCAAATAAAGATTCCGTTCCCTTACAACGACCAAAGATACAATATACAAATTGTATGATGTATCCCAAATGCATTTCACACCTAATGAGTTGCAGCTTATTTATTTAGCCTACTCTCATTACAGGCGGATGTCTTATGTCGTTTCTCCCTTTGTTCTTTTTTTCCCTCGTTTCAGATTCCATTTATTCTTTGCTCAAATGCATCGATAAACACTGTGATCTGTACGATCACCCATACATGCATACACCATGATCTTCATTACGAGATCTGGTTTTCCATTCCACAAAGAGAGACTTTACTTATATCCTTAGCGGAGAGGATATCCACCACCACCGAATCGAGGGTGAATCAAGACCCAGATTCCAACCCTCGAGTAAGTCGTATTCCAATCACCGATCCGGTCGGTGCGTCTTCCGCTCCCCGTGCCGCCCGGGGACGCGTACATCCAGAAGTCGGGATTAATTAAATACCAAATATATTTAGTTAATAGTAATAGTCGGACTTATAGTGCGAAGTGTTTAGATGGTTTGTGTTGTCTTTGTTTTTACAGTTTGAACGATGGTAATGAGAATGCTTTAATTAATATATTCGAAAGGTTTCAAGTGACTGTTAATTCATGTTTCTTCATTTAGTTAATCGAAAAAGTAACTATCAATACCAATAAAATAAGACATTCGAGGATTAAAACGGTGCGTTTCATTAACCTTCGCAGCGGTGTCGTGTGTTTATGCTTTTCCTTTGGCGTTAGGAGGTGGAACTTTCAGTGAAGAGTTATGGGGAAGAATTGAATCAGCCCCGTACACCGGCGCACCACACACCCCTAAATCGGAGAAAACTGTCTCCATGCTCCCCAAAGGAGTTCATACTTCCTTTACTGCCGAAGAAGTGCTCGAAGAACTAAAAAGCTTCGAAAACGATACCTTGAAATTTACAGGTGTGAAACCATTTTCTACAGCAAATTCTAGAAATCGCAACCGTAAGTTGCCTTTCTTCATTGTGTCGCCAAGTCCCAATAGTAAAATTGATGGACTTAGATATATTAAATACATTAATCACCAAATAATAAGTTGGGAGAGAATAAAGGAGTCCGACCGCGTACTGCAGTGTATGCGCTTCGGCCATGTGGCATCGAATTGCAATAGCATTTCAGATGCGTCAAATTCTTAAATAAGCATATCATTGGAGAATGTCCATTGGGCAAAGAACAGCTCCCGGATAGAAATAAACTATCCTGTGTCCTCTGTAACAGCACAGGTCACCCTGCTAACTTCAGAGGTCGCCCTAGGTACCAACAACTAAAAGCAAAGTTGGAAGTCAGAAAGAAGCAAGTTGAAGAAGAGAAACGGATGAAAACTCGCTCTTACAACAACTTCGTGGCACCAAGTCCGTCATACGTCCAAATGGCAGGTGGAGTAAAAAATGCACCAATCTTAGAACAATCACGCAATATCATTAAAACGCCTGCTCCAGAGGTATGTGGCGGTTCCGCCAAACCCCACGCCCGACTTACCTGAAAAACCGCCATAACTTAATCCTTATCTGCATAAGTTTTCGCTAATGCAATCGCATTAGCACCTTAAACGCTTCACGCATCAAATTGACCAAGTTTATTTATCTAAAAGTCCCTGTAAAGAATCCTTACCTTTCATGCATCTCTTCGCATACAAATTCCCTGTAAGAGTTCTTCCCTAACTTATCGGGAAACCCCTAAACCAATTGGGCATCTTCGGTGCCAGGCAAATTCCTGAAATCAAAACGATTTGGTTTACATACAATGTAACCATCATAACAGGGACCATAAATATTGCGTCGCCGATTTCCCGTCCTCACCAAGTGTATCATAAATCACCATACATACACATTGGGTGGCGACCTACACCCAAGGGACCAAAACAAATATACGCATCTCGTGTCTCTTGGCACCAATTAAATCCTACAGCATAAGCAAATGCAAATAGGAATTCAATACCTACCCTTACCAGCGATGCCATAAACACCATTTCCCGGTAATCTAGCTAAAACCCATTAGCACATTTCCACATTGCATTGCCGCCTATTTATTTAGCCCCAATGCACATCTCAGACAAAGACCCAAACGTTCCCTTTGTCTTCTCATATTTCGGGATCTGCTTCTCATCAGCAGCGGCATAAGCAAACACAAACCCAATTAGCATCCAATGAGATTCGGCTTGTTTACTTAGCCGAACTCACATCTCATGGATGCACATTTTTCCTTTCTTTGTTTTAGATTCGTTCCCATGGCTTTGTTTCAGGAACGAACCAATGTACACACATACATGTGTACCACCATGATCCTTATTACGAGATCTGGTTTTCTATTCCACCAAGAGAGACTTTACGTTTCTCTGGTGGCAAGTAAAAACATATCCTTAGTGGAGAGGATAGCTACCACCACACTACAAACTCACCACATTAGCGTTTTTCGCTGAGTCTTATTACATCCGCCGACCACCATGGTCGTTGCCGCTCCCGCGCTCCGTGGCGCGTAAATTCCAGAGTCGCAAAGTAACACCTCCGAATGTAGTCGAGTGCATCCGCGAGGTGCAGTACAGGTCAGTAGTGTTATGTTGAAGTCTATCGTGTTCTAAGTCGTGCGCCTATATTTGAACATTGTAATGAGCTGTGTGTTGCGTTTCCAATTAAAGTACAGAAATGAAAGGACAAACAATAAAATTAAATTTAAAGTGGTGATCGCCAGCCAACACTAGTGTTTTATTTCTCTCGGTCGGCATCTGTGTGTCTTGCTGCGTTTTGGACTTAATCCTTGGTAATCGGTTCATGGCGGAACCGATGAACTAATAGTGATGTTTGTGAGAGCGAAGTAGAACCCTGCGCCCATGTCGGTGCCACGACTTCGTTCCCCACAGGCACAAACTGATATAACAGCAATATTACTGTCCACACAGTGGACAGTTTGCTGCGTTTGATAAAAAATTCGAAATGATCGAAAAAAAAAAAACGGACGGAAAAAGTGTCTCGAACTGACATCATCTATTCGACCCTGTTTCCAGATGTACCCGCACTTTAATCATAACGTTTACTGCGGCTGAATTAACTCTAAAAATTATTGCTGTGAACGTTAATTCACTAATTCGCAAGGAAAGAAGGGATAGATAATCTCAGCAATCTGCTGGAAGCTGAACGCTCAGATATGCCTTTGGCTAGCGAAACTAAGCTAAACCAAAGGCACAAATTGGGGTACCCAAATTATAAAGTAATTAGACGAGATCGTTGAAATGCCACTAAGGGGGCGGGGTCGCTGTCTTAGTTAAAAATGGTCTACAACACAAAGTCGGTTACAGTAGAGATGTATACAAGTTCCAGGTGTTAGAAGTCTGTGTTATAGATCATCATCATCATCGGCACTACAACCGGGGACCGGTCTTGGCCTTATTTAGCAAGTCCTGAGGCTTGTTAAATTTTCCATACTGATTTGTTTTTTCCGGGCACGGTCATTACTCTTGCGCCAGAGGCTCCCCGACGGGGAATCGAACCCCAGTCTCCCGTGTGACAGACGGGTATACTGTGTTATAGATATTCCTTTGAAAAATCAAAGGCATCTATATGTGATCTTTGCTTATGCTCCCGAAGCTCCACAGTGTATACAGTTTATCAACGAACTTGATACCATTTTTCGAAGTCTCAAGGTAGACTCGGAAAATAACTATTTCTTTATGGCGGGATATCTCAATTCCAAGCACAGTGCTTGGGGTAACCTTATCACAAACACAAGAGGCAATGCGTTGTTCGACTAGTGACAAACAAACGCTATCGAACATAAACTAGAATTATACGCTAGAAGTAGTCCATCATATCCAAGAGGAAATTCCTTCTTGGATTTACTGTTGCTGGACGAGCGAATACAATTATTAGATACGGATCTAACTACTTGAAATTGTCTTCGTACAATGGAGTTTGTCTTCCAAGAAATGAGGAAAACCAACCGCCGAGGACGGATCACTCTTCACCACGACAATGCGAGCTCTCACACATCGGCTGCGACAACTCCAGCACTCCAAGATGAATTTCGTGAAGGTCGTCCAAAATTAGTTGTTGTTCCGAAAACCATTGATGCTGTGCGCGAACTGATATTGGAAGATCGTCATGTGACCTATCGTGAGATTGAGACCACCTTAGGCGTTAGTGGGACCAGCATACATTCAATATTGCATAAACATTTGACTGTCAAAAAAATTTGTTCGCGTTGGATCCCACACAATTTGTGCCATCGCCGTTCTGGGCGATAATCCCGAGACTATAAGCAAAAACTGTGAAATCATCATGCAAGCAGCAGAAGAGGTGGGCCTAGAAATAAACGAAGACAAAACGAAATACATGATTACGACGACAGCATGTGGACCTCAGAGAACACATATAAACGTCAGGGGCAAGATATTTGAAAATGTCAAAGAATTTAAATATTTGGGACCGATACTGACGACCAGAAACGAAACGTCAATGGAAATTAACAAAAGACTACATTCCGGCAACGCTAGTTGGCATGCAGCCAGTAAACTATTAAAATCCAAACTGCTATCACGTAATATAAAGCTCCGTGTCTATAGAACCATAATCATGCCGATTGTTCTATACGGATGCGAAACATGGGCTCTCACAAAACGGGAAGAGAACAAATTCCGCGTATTCGAGAATAAAGTTTTAAGGGGTATATTCGGCGGTAAATATGACGAGGAGTCAGGACAATGGAGAAAACTCCACAACCACGAATTAGAAGAGCTATACCGCAAACCTACAATAGTGAGAGTGATCAAGTCGCGAAGATTAAGATGGGCCGGAGACGTAGCGCGAATGGGCGATGATAGGACCGTGCATAGAATTCTTGACGGTAAACTAATGGGGAAGAGACCGACAGGACGGCCGCGACGGAGATGGGAGGACAATGTTAGATTGGACCTCGAGGAGATCGGATCGGATGATCGAACGTGGAAGGAGAGCGCACAGGACAGGGAAAAATGGCGGAGCCGAGTCGGTGAGATCATGAACTTCCGGGTTCCTACAGGCCAGTAAATAATAATAATAATAATAATGTACCAATGCAACTCTGAGGATAACCCACTGGCCTAATTCGGTGAACGCGGGGATCTCAGAGTGCATTGAACTATAGGAAGACAAAAATGAGAAGGAGAGGATAATGGCTGGTGCTATTCACCTGCAAAAAGAGATCGTTAATCCCAGGCGGATAGCGTGTCTGGGAGAAGTCGAAGTGACGCTACATTGGCTTGGGTAATGTTATCGTGGGAACCAAACTCGAAGAATTTGGAATTACCCCAGCAGTTGCATGATTATGTAACCGCGTCGTTTGGTTCGACTTGCTTGTTGCTAACCAACATGAGTTGCAATTTCCGGTGGAAATCTCATGGGTTAGAGGAATGGAGTTGCCGTATGGCAAAAGAGGTAGCTGAATTCAATTGTGCATTACCTGCATAGAATAATGAATTCAGCTATGCTTTCTTTTACAGGTAAAATAGCTGGACGGTGGGATAGGGGATAATGTGACGCGCTGAAGGCGGTCGAAATTAGGTTGAAATTGTAGTATAGAGAACCCCCACAATATCACTCAATGCTGATTCTCGTACAGAATCTATTGCAGGAGATTTCAATGCTCGTAATTTTTTATTGTTTCACTATTTCAGGATTGTCTAGGATATCCTGGACCGACTTGTGGGGAAGGTAGGTAGGTTGCACCGGCGTACGGCGCTGATTCACTTCCTCCCAATCATAGACAAAGGCTCTTTAAATGTTCTCCGACGACCAAATGTTAAAGCGCGGAGCGGACACAACACACGTCACACACAGATGGAAAATAAACACACTGTTCACCCGAAAGAAAAGGATAAATACGCACAGGAACTGCAGCACAGGAGAAGAGTCAAATGAAACTCACTGATTGCCGGTTTATGTTAAAAAGGTTTGTTTATTTAATATTGTTGGTCGTTGCACTTACGGGTTAAAATTGAATTCGCAAACACACTCTCTGTGGTTATACGCTCCTCCGCGGGAGAAAGACCTACCGTCGCGAGCGGTGGTTGGGATGAGACTCAGCGATATTAAGTCGCTGTCAAAAGAATTTTTGGATGCATTTACTTTACTTGTAGTGATAACCGGATTTCATTAGAAGAGATCGTCATGGCACACATGTATGGGTGTACGTCGGTTCTTTTCAAGGATCAAAACCATTAGAACGAACGTGGAACACAAAGAAGAGGCATAATGGGCATCCAAGAGATGTGTGTAAACAAATCGAATCTCGTTGGATGCTAATGGGTTTGCTTATGCATCGTTCGGTAATGAGGGTCAGTTAAATAAATAGCAGCCTCTCATTAAATGAAAAAAATGTCTTTCGGATACCACAAACGATATGAATTGTTTATGGTATCGCAGGAAACCTATGAAGGAACAGCGTTCTTCTGTTTGCACATGGTGCGAGTTAGAGAATTTTATTGCTGGGAGAAAAAGGTCACCGGCCAATGTGTACGTAAAGAAATTTATCGTACACATGGCGAAGTTGGAAAATAGACGGCGCAATATTTATGGTCCCTGTCATGGCGGTTGCATTGTATGCAAACCGAATCATTTTGTTTACAGGAATGTCTGGTACCGAAGGTGCCGAATTGGTTTCGAATTCCAGATAAGCAAAGAAAGAAATCTTACGGAAAATTGTATGCGAAGGGATGCATGAAAAGGTAAGTTTTGTTTACAGGGACTTTAGGATTATAGCTTTGATCTAATTATGCGTGAAACATTTTCTGGTGCATAATGCGATTGCATTACCAAAAACTTATGCGACTTGGGATGAGGTCATGGGGGTTTTTAGGTAAGTGTACCGTGGGGTGTGGCGGCACCGCCACAGACTCCTTCACGGAGTAAACGAATCCAACTCAGCTCGTAAATGAGCCACTACGAGTACCAGACGTATGCAGTCATTCCACTAACACACTGGATACGCTAATCACCTTCTGCCATATTTTTTCAAAGACAAAACTGCCCAGTTCTATAGCAGAGGAATACCTGAAAAATAATAGAAGGTGGTAGAAAACAGTGGGAAATATGTGGAGAAATGTGATTTTTTTTATAAATTAAAAACAATGTCAGCTCCTACTAAAAAAATTGTGAATTCTTTTTCCATAATTTTACTTTATATTCTATATATATATATTCTATATACATTCTATCACAAAAGTATCAGGAGATGTCGATTTGAACTCCCCGCGCCAATTGAAGGATTATGGAGCATCGTCTCAAAACACTAAGAAGAGAATGGTAGTGCCACACCACTGAGTTAACGAACAAAAGATGTGGCCACATTTGAACGAAATGACTAAGTAAGAACATGGGGTAAATAACCTTAATAAAACATCATGCCTTCAAAACCGAAGTGAATTTACGAGTATATGGTAAACCTCGTTGGAATTGACCCAATTAGGGGAAGGACATTTCACACATGAAGTGATTTATCATCTAAAATTAGAATAGTACCTATTCTGTATTATTAGAATTTCAAGCTCCCAAATTCTTGAAAACACACCCGCAAAACATCGAATACAGCATGTGAAATGGCGCTAACTACAAGCAGTAAAAAAATAATCATCTCCAAAACACACACAAGCAAATATAGATACTTTTAAAACTATCCTAAATACCATCCAAGTGCCACATCGGCATTTTTAGAAGGTATCTACCCTACATTCGCAATTATAATTCCAAAGGGGAATGAAATAAAATGTCAACGTCCAAGAGAAAATCGATTGGTCACCATTAGCCGCCTCATATTTCGCAGCAGCAAAAATATTGTCGCCTTGTTGCCGCAGACAGCGCTACAAATCAGTCGCCTATGGCGACTAAAGTGCCAGGTTCCTCGGTGTGAAGCTATCAGCAAAAATTACAAGTAGACAATGCTAGGTACGGAAAGTGGGTTGATTCTTTATTAAGCCGATCACCCCCTAAGTGTCCTTGACCACTTTATAGCTCAGCATGGGAAACGGAACTATATAAATGGCGCCAGTCAGTCTACGAGGGAATTTGTGTTCTGTCTCCTTTACGCAAACCAATTAAAGATGCCCCTGGATTGTATCGTTTTCTATCCACAATAGATAATTGGTTCCACGGGGGATATATTCCTAACAAACGGTGTTAAGTCGATTAATCATCTTGTTTAGGTTCTTTCTAACAAAAGAATCTCCCTTTTGTTGCAAAATGACTTTTCCAAGGTTGAAATCTATCAGCCGTAATCAACCCTATGGACAGGGATGTATCTTTTGTTTATTTTTTCCTCACCCAAGATGAAAATTATTTGACATCAGGGATGTGTAAGCCGCTAAAGGGTTATTTCAAGAGTACTTGTGAGAATTCATTCGGTCTATTCAGTTCTCAACGAACTTTCTGTATGGACTATGCTGGGTTTATAAAGGGTACTTTAAGCCTTGAGGAGTGCAATGAAACAATGTACAGAAAAATACTTTCCCTAACATCTCCTTGGCGCCAAAAGATTCGCCTAACTAGTTTTTTCAATTTGTATACAATCTAAATTGGGTGCGGTTAAATAAGACGTCAGCGGCAAGACAGAAAGGGAACTCTGAAAAAGCAAGTCCAAATTAAATCGGTACTTTATGAATTTAATGAAGACTCTAACCGTGAAGAATTTAGAGAACGGTGAAAGGAGAAAGGTTTAAGAAGAAACATACAGGTTCAATAAAAGAGAAGATGGACCGCCATCCATTCAACATGTCTTTAGAAAGTTCTTAGATTACCACCAAGAAGTTTAAGATATATTTATTAGTTTTAAGGTTTATGACTGCTGACCCGAGGTTAAGACGTATTATACAAAAGAAGTGGTCGCTATCACCCTAGGAGATTTACAGTTTTAAGGAAGAGCACCCCTAAGAAATATATGTGAACTGGAAACAACTCATCCACTAAAATTCACATTTGATGCTCAAGTAGGGTTTTCAAGAACTAGGAATACCTCTTTATGTATTTTACTCCTGAAGACAGAAAAAGACCGTGAACAGTTGTTGTTCTAGCAATATTGTGTGACGGAAACAAGCTACTGAAAATTTAATTTGAAATAAAGGAAGGGTTTCCACGAATGTGTCTTTATGGATGGACAGATGATGTTCGATCAAAAATATACCATAAAAGCAACTTACCAAAAATCTCATTTGGTGCTGAGGTCTTTGTGGATTTTGCTCCACAGGTTTTTTCAATATTAAACAGATTACCGACGAACCGCAAAAGGACCATAATCAAATTCAAAAATTACATTCTAAAGTTCCTTTGAAAGTTATGATGAAAACTCTGAAGGGCACAATGTTAACTTTTTGATGTAAATCAGGATTTTTGGAGCTAAATTCTTATGCCTGTTTTTACTAAACCTAATGCTAAGACCGATTTCCGTGTTATCAAATAAGATTGCTTGTTTTAATCTAAAAATAATCCCCAATAGAAGCACCAACGTTCGCTCTATATCCCTAGAGCCCCTCTGTGAAGCTTCCATATTTACTACCGGAATGAAAGAAATTCCAGGCACAACTTGCCAACGGGTTTTTGAGAATTTGCAAGACTCGAACAATGCCAAGAAGCGGGCGCAAATCACTTGGACATGAAAATTAAGCATGGTTAAATTTCTCTTTTTTTTTGATGTTCCAGGTGTATTACGGCATATAGTTAACGCTAAGCTTGTATAAACATAAGATGGAAGCCGGCAGTATGAGGCGATGCGACTGATTAATGCTGGCTACAAACTGTTGGACCAGAACAAAATGGAGGGACAGTAGCAACTAACCCAGAGGACTGCACAAAAGTCAAGATCGGAGGAGATCCTATGCCGTTTCAGACACACACACACAAATATGCATAGTGAACAACATTGCACAAAAGAGAATCGAAAAAAGAAATTATCAAGGCTTTATACCAGAGTATTAAACATCTCATGTCTGACGTGTTTATGCCTTGGCTCTAATTTTTTCATAACGTGGGTTTTAACCGCGTTCTTCTCTACAATCGTTAAGCGTCATAAAACCATGAGATGAAAGGAGTCATTTGAATCTGGTTGGAAACGATTTCGAGAGTAGACTAAAAATTAAGCTAAATGTGGAGGAGGCGGGCAAAACCAACAAGACTACAAACAGTCTTATTTAGAATACCGCCAAGTATCGGTACACCAGGATATTGTAAGAGCATTTTGACAATAGTGGTGATCTCAGTGGAAGCATATGCCGCACTAGGGCGCGGGGAAACTGTTAAAACCAAACGAATGAAGACTATTATGAGAGCAACGTATAAGATGTGTGCATTAAGGCTATAACATGATCTTCGAAGAAGCATCATTCCTTACGAAGGGATTGCTCTCCATAAATGTAGTAAAGGAGAAGAATCTACAAAAGCAGAATTAAGAGGAATAAACTGCCTTGTAGGCTATTCGTCATCATATGCACTACAACCGGGATCCGGTCTTGGCTTTATTTAGCAAGTCTCGAGGCTTGTTAAATTTTCCATAATTTATTTTTACGGGCAAGGTTATTACCCTTGCGCCGGCTTGTAGACTATTAGCTTGGAAAAAAGAGAAGTTTCTGTAGCTATATGCCAAGCCAGGGCGTTCGCGAAGGACCGGTAAGTTGTAATGTAAGGTAATTAAGCTAGAGTTTAAGCATTTTTGTATAGCCTATAAGTTAGAATCTAAATAAAAAGAAATATAAATTGTTGGAAAAAATAAAAATGAAAATACTAACCAAAGAGCTTACAGGAAACTACAGGTTGTCCCAAAAGTCTTCTTTAATTTGATTGACTTCCTGTACGAAAGCAAGAACTGGGAGAGGAGCGCGGCATATACCGATAGTTATCCCTGGTGTTGGAAATTCAGTAGCTAAGGGACAGTGAATCGTGTCTGATGTGTGAGGTAGTTTTACAAAAAATTATAAATCTGCTCTTAATCCGCGTCGAAAATTTTGCAACATATGCCAAATTAGACAAGCACCGACACAACTTGTACGCGATCTACCTTGAAGCTAATGTTGTAGAAAAATCAAGCTCGGTAGACTCCGGTGGGCGGGACACTTAGCTCGAATGAGCGAAGAAGAACCTACCCGGAAAGTCCTTTGTGGCAGGATGAAGGGAAGGAGACATCGCGGCAGACCTTGTCTGCGATGGAGGTATGGCGTAGACCAGGACGCCCAGAGCCTCGGCTCGAAATCGGGACCGGTTGAGATTTGTTAAATAAGGCCAAGACCGAATCCCGGTTGTAGTGCCGATGATAATGATGAGTACACAACTTGTCAAAATACGGTAACAGAAGTTTAAGGAGACGGGTTCGATAGTGGACAAATCACAGAAGAGGAGACAAGGAGACCTTGGTCCTCAAGAAACGAGCAAAACATAGAGGGCGTCCGTTTATTAAAATATGCGTGTTGAAATTCGAGGATATTGGTTAAAGAGAACATAAACATGAGAAGAGGCCTCAGAACCCACCGTTTGATCTGTAATGTCAGAGCCAGGGATAATTGGTACATATTTTTTCGAAGAGGTTTCACAACTATTTTGAATTCGGAGAGTGTTGTCGAACAACTTTTTCACACTAGCTTTGTATAGTTTTGTGAGTTTTAATCGTAGTGCATGTTCCCAGTAGGATGGAGCAACATCGCATACGTCTGATATTTCTTTACCTGTTATTTGTAAATATATCCCGACGAGGTGATGTAAACTGACTTGTACGCAGCCTCGAATGGATACCCACTGGTGCTTTCTCTGTGTCCTTTTCTACTTTTCCAACCGTGCTTTGACATTTAAAAGCACCACAAAACCGACAACACCAAATATAAAATCAAATGGACTTTTTCCTTTGAAGCTACTTTATATACAAGGGGGCGGAACACATTCAGCAAGTTCAGTTGAGCAACGACCGTGGTAATACCAATAGAAGAGAGACAGGCAAGATGCGGTGCGTCTATGTTCTAACGACGGAATTGACGGACTTACGGCTAGGTCCCCAATAAGTTCCACTGCTCGTTTTTGCATCCTATCGAGCAAGTGTATCGTAGTTTTGAATGCGCCTGACCAAATATGAGGGTTGAACTCCATTTTGGGACGAACATACGCCTTGTAAATAGTGGCCAGATAGGATGGACTTTTCGCAGCTTCAAATATGTGGTCGTTTCAATTAAGAGTCGAAGTAATTCGAGTGCCGAGGATTGATAGTTCCTTGGCTTCGTCGTTGCAAGTGTCGTTCATCGATAGTATAATTACTTTGGGGTTCGCTTTTGACGACAAGAGTCAGCACTCAGTTTTATGGCATTGAATTCTACTCGGTTAGACAAAACCCATTTATATATCTTGTTGCGGTGTGACTGGTACCTGTTTGGGTTCATTGATGAATTGCGTTAAACTGTTTAAATGAGCAAGGAGCTGAACATACTGACTGGTGTTGTGTGTCCAGAATAGCGCATCCACTGAGAATAGTGTATATTGATATACCCCATAAAAATTATTTCCAATCCAATCGATGGAGTCAGATAGAGCATTAAATTTGTTAAAATCTGCAGTTCTATTCAGGTCCAGACTTCGGTGTGGAAAACGGTAATGTATGTTATGCTTATGAATGTGAAGTTTAAGCAACGAGAAATAAAATTCTGGATTGGAGCAGACCCCGCATTGTGGTAGAAGCAGATATCCTTCGTACTGGCCTCATTCAGGACGAATCCGGAATACCGTAGATTTTCCATGTGCGTCGAACGAATGTAGACAAGCGGATAAATTATGGACGGGAAGTCGCAGGCATAGATGAAGACTAGGGCGATATCTCACAGTTCTGGTGGTTGAATGGCAATTAAAGACCTGTCAGCCGAAATGAGGGTAGCAAATGACATCTCAAGACATTGGAAAGCTTACATAGATTTATCTTTTCTTTGGTTAGGGTAGTGTTAAGTATGTTTTAAAAATAATTTAAAAAAAATAGGTTAGTGACGTAAAGTTGAAATATAAAATTAGGTTAATTTCGTGAAGTAAGTTTAATTAGGTGTAAAAGAAAAATAAATAGGTTTTTTTTGTTCTAAACTTTCTTTATTTGGTAAATTATTAATGAAGATCGCAATGAATATAAAATAAAAATAGTCGAAAGGCAACAATACATGACAATAGTCACCCCAAGTTTAACTTAGAGTGTCCATAGGGGAGTAAGTTAGAATAGTAAGTTTGAATACAATTTAAATAAGCTAGAATTTAAGCATTTTTGTCTAGCAAGTAAGATAAATAAAAGAAAAAGAACCAAATAAAAAAAAAATTTAAAACGTATGAAAACGCCACAACCTACAGTGCGTCGATTTCCTGGAAAATACTACAAACCACATGTCAATTCCTGGAAAATGCCAGGTATTGCATCCGCGGATCAGGTTCGAGTTAACACGGCTGCCTTACGCAATGAGAATACCAGTAACACCTTTGGTTATGCGTTAAGACTCGTCCTCGAAACGCTCGACGGAGGGAGAGTAAGTCCTGGGGCCAGAATGCCGGGCGTAGAAGAGAAATGGACACGCCTTAAGAATACTGTCATTAGTACTGTCAACTATATCTTAGGCAGTAGTCGTAGAGAAAGGAGCGACTGGTTTGATGATGAGTGTAAACTAGCGACTGAACGTAAGAATGCTGCATACCGGACAATGCAGCAGTCTCATAGGACGCGGGTGCGGGAGGTGAAATACAAATAGCTCAGATGATATGAAAAAAGGCTTCACAGACAAAAGCAAAGTGCCTGGGAAAAAAAAAACGTTGCACATACTGCAAGGATAAAGAGGGTAATCTGATCACCGATCCCGAAGGCATTCTGGAGCGATGGGAAGTGCACTTTAATGAATTGCTAAATGGTCAGCTCACAGAAGAATGCAAGATCAAGACCAAATGCTACCGCCGCCAAGCATTGAGGAAACAGTAAAAGCCATAAGACAGATCAAATCAAATAAAGCCCCGGAGCTGATGCCATATCGGCTGAGCTGATCAAACAAGAAGGGGCAGCGTTACATCACGCAATTCATAAGATCGTGGTGCACGTACGGGAGCAAGAGGAGAGGACGGAAGATTGGCGTCGGGGAATAATTTGCCCCATACACAATCACAGTGTGCAGCAACTATAGGGGTATAACATTGCTGAGTACCGCCTATAAGATACTCTCCTCTATCCTACAAGACCGGATAGTCCCATACGCTGAATTCATCATTGGGCAATATCAGTGTGTCTTCATCCCAGGCAAATCAGCGATTGATCAGATATTCACCCTTAGGCAGGCGATGGGAAAGTGTCAGGAATTGAAGACTCCATTATATCATCTGGCGCAAGGCTAGTAACCTTGCCCGGAAAAAATAAATTATTATAGACAATTTAACAAGCCTGGGATAAGGCCGGGTACCGGTAGAGAGACTTGCTAAATAAGGCCAAGACCGGATCCCGGTTGTACTGCCGATGATGATGATGATGATGACCGCGATGATGATGATAATGATGATTATATCATCATTTTAAGGCCCCCTACAACAGCATAGCCAGGATAGAACTATATAATGCCATGAGAGAGCTCGGCATTCCAAACAAATTGATACGAGATTTGTAGGTTGACCATGACCAACGGAACTCATCATCATCATCGGCACTACAACCGGGATCCGGTATTGGCCTTATTTAGCAAGTCTCGAGGCTTGTTAAATTTTCCATAATGATTTATTTTTTCCGGGCGATGTCATTAGTCTTGCGACAGAGGCTCCCCGACGGGGAATCGAACCCTGGTCTCCCGCGTGACAGGTGGGTATACTAACCACTATACTATCGAGGAGCCCTCGGTTCGATTCCCCGTCGGGGAGCCCCTGGCGCAAGACTAATGACCTTGCCCAGAAAAAATAAATCATTATGGAAAATTTAACAAGCCTCAGGACTTGCAAACTAAGGCCAAGATCGGTTCCCGGTTGTAGTGCCGATGATGATGATGGTGATGATGATACTATCGAGGAGCCTCAATGCCAAACTATAGTAAAGACAAATGAAAGCTAGTGATATTTTTACCATATTAAATCTGACAGCCACGACATTCTAAAAACAAATGGTCGCTATTTGGAAACCCGTTATTTAATTTTAAAAACAGATCGTCCTTATTCCGAAAGTTTAGTGGGGATACACCCCATTTATTAGCTTACAGCAAGCTTACAAGAAATGTAAGGGCACTCCAGTATCTCGTTTGCGCGCGCGTTTGTGTAAAAAAAACTCGGACGCGTGCATGGAGATTCGCTTGTTTGCTTCTGATCCTACAGAAAATCTGTCTCACGAACCGATAATGCAATTTGGTATTTTGTATTTAATGAAGATACTCAAAACGGATTGCACAATAGAAATCGATGGAAGGAATTCGACACAGAAGCGCACGAGTTATGTCGGAGTCAGCGACCGCCAACACAACGATCCCCGACGTAATTTTAAGAAGCAATTTCCGGCCAGAAAGCAAACTGCAACGTAGTCTTGCGAAACTATGAAATGCACCTTTCCCATGCACTGAACTTGACACGCCGTGGGGTGCAATGTTCTCCCACCGTATCAAGGTCAGTATGGATAACGGCATTTCTCAGTTTTAGATTTCAGACCTAGAGGCAGTTCGTTTTTAAACTCGGGATTGCATAGGCTAGATAAAATTGTTAAGTTGAAACTAAAAGTGGATATAAAAGATAAGATTGTCAAGTTGAAAATATAAGTCTATATAAAAGAATAAAGTTGTTAAATAAAAAGAAGTTGTTAAGTTAAATAAAGTGTTTAATAAAGAAAACAACATTTTCGATTTTTTAAAAAGGATACGAGCTAATGGCTCTACTTAACTCACGTGTTGTCACTTTGCCGGTTGCACAAGTAGTCTTTATTTGAAGCCCAAAGTGTGGATGGGTAAGCCTGTGGGGGTACGAAGTAGATGTGCCAGCGTATGGCACTAGTTCACTACCACCCCACGAAAGAGTTCACTGGATGAGACACTGCAAACCGTTCACTGACATGGTGAAACCCTGCGTAGACGGTATGGTAGCCGATCCTCAACACGGAGCGGAAACAGCGGAGAAATAAACACATCGGGCTTGTTTGGTATAAACGGTTTTTATTGTATCGGGTCGGTTTTATTTTGATTAGGGTTAATACGTTTTTACAAAGGTGTTGACCAGTGTTGTATGACTTAAAGCGATTTACATTAACCGAACCATTGCATATAAAATTCATGCTGCTGGCTTTCGGGTTACGATATTTTTCTTGAAATGTGGGTGGAGCAACTAGTTGATGGTCCCGATTAGTGCACTCTACGGTGTTGGTTCGTAGCACTAGATATGTAACTGGAGCGACAACACAAGCGACGGATTAACTAGTCGAACTATTTGGACACGACGTTAGAACCGACATTAGAAAACGATCTTACGACACTATAGACTCCGGCAAGGCACCACACGCCGGTACTCCAACTCTCGTACGCACTCGCTGGAGGGTGAAACTCGACTGACTGATTAAAGCAAGAAAAAATTCATCGCGTCGTGGCGGTTGAGTCATCGCTAAAATAACTCACTGCCACTAACTAGGAACTCGAAAAGGGTAGCTATGCTTGCATAGGGAATTTAGTTCCAACGAATCACTGCCGTGCAGGCTGAATTGGATTCCTCTGTCGCTATGTATACGGGGAAATTTAATTGGAAACACGACCAAGTATGGGCATGAGATGTCGGTAAGACAAAGGAATGTGGGTCTTGGTCGCTGCGATGGTTGTTTCGCGGAAATGTAATGCATCGTGCTGGTGACTTACCAGTAAGGAGAATTCGTAGGATGGGAGCCGAAATGATTTTCGGGGAAACTAAATGTTGCTTGGTTACAAGCGAGAAAATAGTTTAAGCAGGAAGTGAGCCGGAATGATTTTCGGGGGAAATTAAAGCTGCTTGGTTGCAAGCGAGGAATATAATTTAAATAGGAAATTAACCGAAGTGGTTTTTGGGAAAAATTATATGCGGTTGATGTAGTTGGGGGAGACGATCAGTATTCCGTTGTAAATTTGAATATGCATTTTGTTACAGCTTGGGAAATGGATTCTTGTAAAGTTTGGGGATGTATGCAATTGCAGATTTGGGGACGGATGCTGTTGCACATTGGGAGATGTGTGCTATTGCCGGTTTGGGTTATGGTGACACGCTGTTAGCGATCAAAATTTGTTGGAATTGTGGGTTGGTTTGTGGGGGATCTACGTAGGCGCCAACACGGACGCGGTTTCACGGTACCCCCAACACGTCACCGTGTAAACAACATTGACAAAGTTCACCAACGGGGGAGAAAGAAAAGAAATAAAACGCTGCGGTCCGGTTTTAATGTTAATGTTTTCCTTTCTTATTTTTATTTTCACTTGAACGTTCGCTTATGAGCTAATCTCCCCTTTTACTTAAAGTTTTTGTGTCATATTTCTCTTAACCGCGGTTGCAGGAGCACTTAACCTCGGTTGATTTCCAACGCGGAATTTTGCATATCGAACCCGATTAACAATGAGCACGGATTCTCGAAAATAGTATCTCGAGACACTTCGCGACTTTCGGCATCTGGTGGTTGGATAAATCCGCATGCTCCTGACAACTGCCCGAGTTGCGCCGCACTATATTGCAAAAAGGTTGTTGGGTACGCGAGGACTGTCAAACGTGAGGTGGCCGAAACGCATGTCGGGTTCCGACGACCGACTCCCGAAATATGCTATGTTACACCGACTGGGTGGGTTGGATGGAGGCGCTTGTAATTAAGCAAAATGCTTGCAGGCGGCGATGCGCACTTGATGGCGGTTGGATCTCGACTGACTAATGAAATGGAGAAAATTTCATAGCAGAAATAAATTTACTGTCACTTCCGAGGAGTTTCGAGAAGAGTTGCTATGCTCGCATAAGAATTCAGTTCCAGCGAATCCGTGCCGTATAAGCTAAGTTGGATTCGTTGGTTGGGTGTACCGGGAAATTGGCTTTGGGAACGCGAGCTAGTATGGACGTGAATTTTGGGGGAAATTGGAATAGCTTGGGTGCAAGCAAGGAATATCGTTTAGATAGAATATTATCCGAAGTCATTTCAGGGAAATGTATGCGGCTTGGTATAGTTGTTAATGTTCCGTTGTGGATTTGAATATGCGTCTTGTTACGGCATATGAATTTCGGGGAAATTAAGATTGCTTGGTCACAAAGAGGAAATATGAATTAAGTGGAGAATTGACCGAAGCAATTTTGGGAAAATGAATGCGGGGATGATTAGAATATATTCTGTTCATTTATATTCTGTTGGGAGTTTGGAAAATGTATGTTTATTGCAGATTGGGAGATGTATGCTATTGTGGATTTGTTTTTGCATGTCTACAGGTTAGGATTGTGGGTTGGTTCTCCGTGTGATATAGAGAACCCCCACAGGTTCTCCATGTGGTATAGAGTAGTCGGGGTCGCAACGCCCTGTGCGCCCGGTGAAATACCACCCCATCAAGCTATAGGCTCCGTGAAATGGTCGGGAAAAATCCCTGGCCATCCTTCGGGGCTTGGCTGATGGAGCGGTTCGAGAAAAGGTTGGTTAGGTGGTAGTCGGCCCCAAAGTGAGATACCACCCCGTCACGCTGTACATTCCGCGATATCGTCGAGAGAAATCTTCGACGGTGTTTCGGATGTGTGGCTGATGGCCCGGACTGACACGGAGATAAGTCATGATTGTACCTTCTGATATAAAGAATTCCGGAGGTAAACTAGTCTCCCATTCGGATCTCCGGGGGGGACTATGTCAGGGAGAACATCATGCAGATATCGTGATACATAATGGAACTTTGAGAGGTTCGTCATCGCATAACCGGGTTCGCTCTCGAGGCTCTGCCCACGCTCGAAGGGTGACGGCATTTTGTAACATCAGGGGCATCGGTCTCACCAATACGAATGTAAACGCCGTCCACCAATATTTGCAAACCACGAAACCTGATACCCTTGCCCTAACTGAGACCCAGGTCGATTCGTCAACTGATTCGACATATCTTCGTTGCTCTGGATACGACTTACATTCGAGATTCCGTTTTAAGGGCGGAGTTTGCGTCTTCGCGCGGTCCAATCTGGCTTGCCAGAGGATAGAGGCATTGGAACCCAACAATATGGACATCAAATGGTTGAGGGTCGTGTTGAGGAATTCCGTTAAATTTTTTTGTTGTCTTTACCGCTCCCCGAATGACGATCGACCGGCGACATTTTCCGAACATCTTTCGCGTACCGTCGACTGGATACAGATCAACCACCCAGCCTACGAAATTGTTGTCCTTGGTGATTTTAATGTGCACAATTCCGGCTGGTTGGCACATTCTAACAGAACCGACCAGGCTGGCGGAGATGTTTGCTATGAGCCGCAAATTTACTCAACTCGTGGGGGAGCCAACGCGAGTGCCGGATTCCCAGGGCGATTATGCGAACACCCTGGATCTGTTTTTGACATCCGAACCGAGTATTTATACCGTAGAGGTTTCTGCACCACTGGGGAATTCGTCGCGCAAGCACTTGCATATCAAGCGAATAACCGGCCTAGGCAGCTTCGCCATGTATGGAAGTATGGAGCTGCTAACTGGGACGATTTGCGAGATTTTATCGCATCCTTTCCACGGTCTGAGGTGTGCTTCGGAAACTCCGATGTTAACGCTTGCGCGGAGTCGGTGTCAGAGATTATTCTTCTGAGGATGGAAATGTATATTCCGCATCCCATCATACGAAGTTCGTCTGGTAAACCTTCATCATCATCATCATCATCAGCACTACAACCGGGAACCGGTCTTAGCCTTATTTAGCAAGTCCTGAGGATTGTTAAATTTTCCATAATGATTTGTTTTTTTTTTTCGGGCAAGGTCATTAGTCTTGCGCCAGAGGCTCCCCGACGGGGAATCGAACCCCGGCCTCCCGCGTGACAGGCGGGTATACTAACTACTATACTATCGAGGAGCTGGTAAACCTTGGTTTGATAAAAAATGCGTGCTGATTACAACGGCAAAAAATAGAGCTTTTAAGCAATGGCGCTCCAATCCCACCGATGTTAACAGAACGAATTTTGTTAGAATCAGAAATGCGTGCAATCAGGCGATTGATACTGCGAAGAAGGCTCACAACGACAGGGTGATCAATAAGCTCCTTCGGTGCCCAACTGGTTCGCGCTCCTTCTGGTCAATGGGAAAAGCTGTTAGCGGTAACTTCACATCCTCCTTTTTTCCTCCGTTGGTGACAGACAGCGGAACGTTAGTCACGAATTCAAAGGATAAAGCTAATGTGTTCGCGAATTTATTTTCGCGAATTCAAACCTCGATCCCGGCCTTTTGGAGCCACCTGTGATCTCATCGGTACGGTCTTCGATGCGGGATGTGAGATTTCGTTCCCGCACTATTCAACGCATTCTACGTGAACTGGATTGTAGGAAGGCAATCGACCCGGACGGAATACCAGCAATAGTCCTTAAGGCCTGTGCTCCAGAACTATCGCCGATTCTTGACAAACTCTTCCGCTTATCTTATGCACGGAGGGCCTTCCCTGCCTGCTGGAAAATCGCTCGAGTTCAACCAATCCCAAAGATGGGAAAAAAGTGTCTCTCACAAAATTACCATCCGATAGCATTACTGTCTATTTTATCTAAGGTAATGGAAAAGGTCATCAATACAGAGTTAGTTAAGTATTTGGAGTGCAACGGATTTCTGAATGATCGCCAATACGGATTCCATGGCAGGCGGTCCGCGGAAGACCTTTTGACACTTATAACCGATGTATGGACATCCGCGATTGAACGGCATGGTGAGTCAAGGGCGGTAGCATTGGATATCTCCAAGGCTTTTGACCGCGTCTGACACGGGGCATTGGTGAGCAAACTTAGTTCATATGGACTTTCCCAACAGCTTTGCGACTGGATGAGGAGCTTCTTCGAGAATCGATCGATCCGGGTTGTTGTGGACGGCAAGTGTTCGGATCTGTATCCTGTTAATTCAGGGGTGCCCCAGGGTTTTATTTTGGCTCCAACCTTGTTCTTGGTGCACATAAATGATTTGTTGGAGGCAACGGATAACAGGGTGTTCAGTTTTGCGGATGATAGTACGGTTGTTTCCTCCATTTCAGATGTTCGGCCGTTTGGTGCATCTGCGTCGCATCAGCTGAGATGCAGACAGATTGACTCTCTGAATCAGGATCTAAATAGGGTCCTGCAGTGGGGAAGGGCTAATCTTGTCGACTTCAATGCAGCGAAGACACAATATACAACATTCACAAAGAAAAGTGGATCATCGGTTCCACAGCTGATGATGAATGACCAGGCCCACGAGGCTGGGGAAAGTTTGAAATTGCTCGTCACGGTCTGTGGGAATGTATCATGGTATAAACACGTGTCGAGTATCGCCAGGTCAGCCTCAGGAAAACTGAGCTATCTTTTTAGAGCCAAGAAATATTTTACTCCTGCCCAACTTCTCCTATATAAATCCCAAATTAGACCCGCGCTCGAATATTGCTCTCATGTTTGGAGCTCGGCTCCTTAACATAGCCTCGACCTACTTGAGAGCATACAGAGACGAGCGATCCGCCTGATCGGGGACTCAGCGCTGACGTCGGGACTACACTCGCTATCACATCGAAGGCGCGTAGCCGACCTCTGTCTGTTTTACAGATATTATCACGGGTACTGTTCTTCGGAAATTCGTGTTATTGTTCCACGCAATTCAGTTTATGTGCGCTCCGCAAGACAATCCGACGGATCGCACCCGTTTGTGGTTCATCTCCCGACGGCACGAACATCCCTGTATCAGAACTCGTTCCGTTACAAAGCGGGGAAGCTGTGGAACTCCCTTCCCACGCGAGTGTTCCCGGAGCGTTACAACCTGCAACCGTTCAAAAAGAACTGCAACAGTTATTTGATGGCATCTCGGGGCACCCACTCGCCGCTATAGGTTCGCCTCTCCCGAGAGAAGTCTAATATTTAAAAAAAAAAAAAAGGTGATGGGTAAGCCTAACACCAGTCACGAAATAACACGATATTTGTTGCATACATCCACACCTTGCTCGAACAATTATGTCATTAAGTCATGGAAAATGTCGATAAGTGGAACAAGATCTATCCCCGGAGCCTTGGGTCACATTTGTCCAATATTTTGTTCCTATTTGTCACTGATCACTTAATCGAATAAAAAAATTAATATTGAATTGGAATAACAATTAATCATTTTATTCAATGTTTGCATCGTATACGGCTTAAGTCAACACCCTTCGTGATTGATGAATTTAACTGACGACACTTCTATCCATATCTATAACCTGGAAACAGTCCAACAATTCTGCCAGTATCGAGCTGCAGGTGAACCAATTTATCCATTTTAAATAATCCCTGACAACAACTTTCTTCAAACACAAAAGACGCTTCAAGTTTCAATCTAACTAAGTAAATGTCACAAAATTTCTGTCAGCCATTCTCAACAGTCATATCAATCATCATCATCATCGGCATTACAACCGGGATCCGGTCTTGGCCTTATTTAGCAATTAAAATTTGTTAAATTTTCCATATGTTGCGGATTCACTGGATGCAACCAGCGAATTCGCAATGGAATGCTACCACCCGTGGCAACCAAATAACAAATGTCAGCAACTAGCTGACATAATCGAATTTGGTTGTCAAGCAACCAAAACTAAACAAACTATTCTTGCTTCTAAAGTAATCTTTTTGTAATCAGAAATTAACCCGAGTATTAGTGGAAATCTGGAGGAGGTGTATTTCCAGGATTTCTGCAGTCATTTAGGGACTCATTTCGTTTTACCTCTTTAAATTCAAATTGCTTTCAGTTAGTTGCCACCAACATTATGGCACGCCAGGAGCCACCACTGTTCCTGACGTTTTTATAGTTATTGCTGCAGCCAAAGAGAACCAACGTAGCACGCCAGGAGATCACATTGTTTCAGCCGCCATTCCTCGCGACCACATTGTGAATAGAGCAAAATATTCCCCGACGAGATTCATTGGTCGGCGGAACTTACAGAGATCTTCTCCGACGACATTCCTCGGTCGACAGAAATCAAAGTACGTGTTGGCCGCTCGATAATCAACACACCATAATAATTTGTTTTCCGGGCAAGGTTATTAGCGTTGCGCCAAACAGTCATACCATGCTACCAACTAAATATTGACACCAATATTCACAACGGCCGTATTCTCTTGAAAACAAAGTGTCATTACTTTTGTGTTGATGTAATTTATATAAATATAATTAAGCCAACAAGATTCAAACAAATATCATTGCACCCATTCACAACCTTATCAATTTTTGAAATAAATCAATTAAAGGAACTGGACTTTTATCGCCAGTGTTAATATAGAGCAGGTAATGCATCACAACCCGTAGGAACAAAACGATGTGATAGTTCATGAGTAAACAAATATAAATCCATAAAGTCTCAAAAAAAGTTACTATCAACTGTCACCACCGTGTCCAAATGAAGGGCCAAATTTCACCGACCAATCCCAAACAGACGCAAATGTAAAAAGGATTTATTGGCCTTACGATTTTGTG
Source organism: Microdon myrmicae (assembly GCA_963931805.1). Lineage (NCBI taxonomy): Eukaryota > Metazoa > Arthropoda > Insecta > Diptera > Syrphidae > Microdon > Microdon myrmicae. The sequence continues at coordinate 96,668,027 of OZ007496.1, forward strand.
GTAGTTCACCATCAGTCTTTTACTTGACCGCCCATCGGTGGATCTATTCCGAAACTCTATCCACTGAGAGCAACTTAAATCTTAGTTGAGAGGATGATCTGACTGAAGTAAAATCATCATTCGAGGTTACTCCCCACATGACTTCTGGATTGTACAACCAAATGGGACAGAGAGAACCCTTTGATAGTGTCATTCTGGTTATTAGGCTAACAACTTTGTAAAATGTCGTTTACACCTTCAGTAGTCTGGATATTTGTCAGAAAGAGCGATGGACGAATCACTCACTAGTAAATAGAAGATGTTGACGAAGGGTGTGATAAGATAACCATAAGTAAACATACGAGTCTGGTATAAATAGCTCCGGAACGCCCGCGAGGCTTAATCTCCGTGTCAACAAAACTTCCACAATCCCAAAAACAATAGTAGGCCACGCATCCTTCAAATAGTCACATAAACTCCTCCAGACATTTAAGGTATATAAAAAACATGCAACTGAAGAATGTACTCACCAAAATATTCTTCTGATTCTCTTTATCCAACAAGAATTCCATACTTTTGTGTGGCCGCCTTGCTGCAGCTGCTGCGGATACAGGAACCCCAATTCCCCCGACGCCAACACCACCGGCCGCGCATTTGATTCCCGATTTCTTAACGCCGCCCACGAAACGACCATCATCCGTATTGCATCCTTGATTATTTAAATTATCTTCGTCATCAGCACAAACATCATCATCCCCGTCGTCCTGATATCCTGCCGGTAACCGTTTTGATGTGAAATTGTATTTCATCTGCGGACTGAGTTCCATCAGACTACGAGTCTTTCCGGAGATCTTTGTTTCATGTGTATCCAGGTTTGTTTCGATCAGGCCGATTTTGCAATGATTCAACTGTGATTGTTGCTGCTGTAGTAGTAACTGCTGTTGTTGGGGATGATTGTGATGATGCTGTTGTTGCTGTTTATAATTACTACCACCCTTGTCCATAGTGTTACCGGTATTGTCGGTTGTAGAACCGTCACCGTTCATAACACCGTTCAACTGATTCTTGAAATCGTAGTAACTACGTTCATTGTCGAGGAATTCGGCATCCATCGATTGGGGGTTGAAATGTTGGGGCGCATGTGGTCCTGCGCCCTGGGCACGTTTCTCACAAACGCCAACGACACGGGGCGGTTTCTGGAATTGTTGTTTTGCATTCAACACGTGGTTACTATCATTGGAAGGTGATGGGGATACATTTCCATTGTGACAGGGTGTCGATCCGTTGCCCGTTTGCCCTTGGCATATTGTGTTCGCCGGCACTGGTCCTTTCAGGGGGATGTAAATGAAATCGGGCGAATTTTGTACTGACTTCTTAGTCGTCGATGGATGGACCGGTGGTAGTTGCCTTGTTGGTTTCAAGTTCTTTCCATCTTGTTGCTGTTGCTGTTGCTGCTGCTGTTGTTGCTGCTGCTGCAGCTGTTGCTGTTTTTGTTTTTTCTTATTACGGCGCAAGGAAAACCGAAAACCGTTGGCGAAACGCGATAAGAATCCTTTATGCTGCGGATGCTTTTCATCGGCTTTGAATTTGGATTTCAATAATTCGTGGTTATTGTTGACCAATGGCGGACTTTCGTCGCTGGACGCCGAACACTTAACAGTATAATTCGACATTTTCGCCGAATTGGCACTAGCACTTTGCACGTGAGGTACAGGTGTCGCGGGACGAGGGTTGTCAAGCTTTTCTAAGAACAATTTATTCGATGCTATCAGAACTTGTCGCGGTGATTTGTTTATAGAATTAACATCGGCACGTACCGTCACAATTCCACCAGACTCGTTGACGGATGTTTTCTTACTGTTAATCAGCGCATTGTGTGGTGAAATTGTAGTTGGTAAAGTCAGTGGTGGTGCCGACACTGGAGAGAGAACAACAGAGCTGATCGCGATAGTTATTTTCTCTTTGACTGCTGTCTCTTCGATGTGCGATGTATTTTCGATGTTTCTCTCCGAATCAGAAAATGTTTTCTCGTTGGCGCTCTCTTCGTTCGGCGATGTTTCTTCGGAAATAATCTCTTCATGTGTACTTTTCGTTTTCCCATGGCTCTCTTCGTTGTTATTGTTGTTATTCTCTTTATTTGCCGCTACAGTGGCGTCGATCGTGCGGTCGGAGGTCTCTTCTGAGCTTTGCTCTTGCCAGCTGTATTTCGAGACTACTGGACAAAAACTGACGCCCTTACCGAATGATGTCCTTGATCCTGTCGGTAGTAAAATACCCAAACGCTTCTCGTTGGTAGGCAACTGTTGCATGGAAGTATGGGCTGATGATACGAACATGTCGTCATCGCTATCATCGTGATTGATGGCATTTAAATTGGGAGTCGATGACACTAATCCTGCTCGCTTCTTGGATACTGAATGGAATCGTCGTTTGGGGGGAACTTTTGGCAAATCGGTAGTAGATGATTCGTTCGGATCAAAATTGCACTTCTCCAGACTCTGCGCGTAGCTTGTTCTCAATGAAGTTGGATCTTGATCGAATGTTTTGGTGCACTTGGATTTGGAACCATTCTTCCTTTGCGGCCTCCGTATTGTTAGTTGGACATGTTGAACTCCCTCGTCGTTCTCGTCATTGCTCGGTGAATCATTGCGTGTTGCATCACTCATTTCAACGGAGTTTCGTTTTAAATTGCCGCTGCTCTCCTCGGATACTAACGATAAATTCTTATTAGATCGACGCTTGCCCGAATAGTCTAGCAGTGTGAGATTGTTGTAGCTAGCGTTCATGTAACCAGCACCCGATCCCGAACCGACTGAATGCAATGAGTGTACACTCTGGGTTGAGGCGCGTAATCGTTCAGCTGATGTTGAATTTCGAATACGTTTCCAACTGCTACTGCGCGAAACAAGTGCAGACTCTTCTAACGGCTCCTCATCTAGATCAGATGAACTCGAAGCACTTAGAGTTCGACGCATCAGCAGTGGGTGACGACGCTGCGCCACAGAACGACGTTGTCGATGCTGATGGTTACCGTTTGTCTGCTGATGGTGGTGAGCAGACTGACCCTGGGAATCGTCGTGATCTTCGATCAGATCAAGATCACTCGGTACACTCGCTACACGATCCGTTGCGACGGATTTAAGGACACTGGAATCTGTTTGTTGGTTGAAGTAATAAATTCCTGGGCACGGATGATCTGATGGCGTAAATGTTGTTCCCGCGGCGCGAATATCTGGCAAACTGGATGACCGATATGGCGATTCATGTAGTGGTGCTGGTATAGAATTAGCGTTCTCTTTATTTGTGGAAGCAAGTGCTGGCCGCCATGTGAACGATGATGCAGATGCGCAAGACGGCGAGGCTGATGTATTCGTAGATGATTCGTCGAAGGAGACGGGCGACGACGAGGACGGTGACCGTCGGCTATTTTTATCGCCACTGTACCAGCAATCACCATCGGGCTCTTCTTCTTCTTCGCAATCGACTTTGCTCCGGCAATCGCCAGCGTTTGGATCGTTTTCATTGTCTGACTTTGCTACCCCTTTGCCATCTATTTTTGGAGCACAAGTATCGTCGCATAGAGAAATTTGGATTTTGGAATGTGATTTGTGGAGCTTATTTGTGTTTGTGCCTATGACTGATGAATGATCATAGAATTCGTCTTCTTCGCAAAATTTCTCAAAGCTCGGGATGCTTTTGGATTTGGCTCGCAGTACAGTGTAAGTGTTCTCACAATAACCACTGTCTTCACTTAGGTTCTCTACGGAACTTTTGCCACCTTTAAGAAAGGCTTTAGAGTGTGATCTCCCTGTAGCACTTAAGACTTTGTGCGATGCCACACTATTGTCACTGGACGATTCCGAGTCACTTTTATTGGCTACTGTCGACGTAAAGTGAAGGTTGGTTCCAAAATCAATCTTATCTAAGTCATAATAGGTCTGATGAAGCCGTCCGTCGGAGCTTTCGTATCGCTTAAGACACCCAGTCGATCCTCGGTGGGACTGGGGCCCACTTATACTGCCATTTTCAAGGCTTCCGCCTTCGAAGCTGAGCAAGGAGGGCGAAGAATTTCCCAGAGATGAAGATTGTTCACTGAGCAACTGCCTCTCTAAGCTCTCGAATTGTATTAAGGACGAAGACCGACTCAATGAATTGCAGGAGATGCTGTCCATATCGGAGTAGAACTCGTCGAATCGCTTTCGTTGTCCTGTCGATCCTGTCCCTCCATTGCTAGAAGGCACTGAGAGGGTCGTCGTATCGTTTAAACTAATCCTATCGATAACAGAATTTAAAAAATCGTTTCGTTGATACTTCCGCAATTGACTATTCTCATCTAGTAGCGGTTGGCATGTGAGTGGTCCACCGATGATAAATTCATCACGTCGTGCACGTTTTGCTGGACAGGCGAAGTCACGTTCGGATATCGAATCGGGATCTAAAAGAGATTCAAAACATTAATCGAGTGCTGTCGATGATGGAAGAGCAAGCGACTTACCTTTACTTGGTTCGATTCGAATCACCGAACCGGTTTCGGATTCGGAACTCCAAGTGCTGTTGTTTTCGAATTGTGACCAACTATTGTGTGGACTCTCTTCATCTTCGGAACTTTCTTCAAGAATTGGTTCAAGCATTTGACGTGAGGATGACAGATAGATGGCATCTGGAAAAGTGAAAAAAGATACGTTTAATAAAGTTATCTTAGTAAAGTTAATTATTAAAAACTATACGCTATACTTAAGTTGCAAATAGCTCTAGGAGAAAGAAGTACTTGAAAACAAAAGGTCTGTCCGAAGAAACAATCGCTGCCAAAATTTGCCTCAAAGTCGCAATGACTTTATTATTCAATCAACTCAGTGTTGTAGAGGCCAATTAAACTTTTGCACTAACTGGAATAATTTTACTAGTTCTAGTCTGTATCATCATCATCGGTACTACAACCGGGTACCGGTTTTGGCCTTATTTAGCAAGTCCTGAGGCATGTAAATTTTCCATAATGATTTGTTTTTTCCGGGCAAGGTCATGAGTCTTGCGCCAGAGGCTCCCCGACGGGGAATCGAACCCCGGTCAAGACTAATGACCTTGCCAAAAAAAAAAAAAAAACAACAAAATCATGGAAAATTTAACAAGCCTCAGGACTTGCGAAATAAGCCCAAGACCGTTCCCGGTTGTAGTGCCGATGATGATGATGAAAGCCGACTTAATCGAGACAAGGACAAATGTGTTCTTCATTTTGTCTCTGGCTTCCGGTCATCTTGAGATAACCACAGTCACCCACATCCGCGAAGATGTTGGACTCGGTCTCAAGATATCTGAAAACGGAGGGGAGGGGGGGGGGGGGGGGGGGGGGGGGGATCTAAGGATAGTGTGGACAGGCTTAGTTCAAATGTTGTCTAACTACTTGGATGGAGGGATGGTGGCAAAGAAATCATACAAGACCGGTAGGTGGCTCGGCGTCACGGCCTGTGGGAATGTATCGTGGCATAAACACGTGTCGAGCATCGCCAGGCCAGCCTCAGGAAAACTGAGCTATCTTTTGAGAGCCAAGAAATATTTTACTGCGCCCCAACTTCTCCTGTATAAATCCCAAATTAGACCCGCTCTCGAATATTGCTCTCATGTTTGGAGCTCGGCTCTTAAACGTACTGTGGGGGTGAAGAAGTATCTGTGCCAACACGGGCACTAGTTCACTACTAACCACGTGACGCGGTTTCCAGGGGCCACCAATTGTCGTAATTTACTGTTTGTTATTGTTTTACCTGGAGCGGACACGACACTGATGTGAACACACAGGATACCACAGCCAAACGATCACTAGACGAGAAAGGAAAAATAAACGCACGATTTCTTGTTGTTGTAATCGGATATTTATTGTTTTTCTATTGATATAGTTAGTTTAACATTTATTAGAGTTCACTTAATTACACAATCGGATTTTTATTGTTTTTTTTATTGATTTGGTTAGTTTACTGTTTATTAGAGTTCACTTAATTACACATTTGTATAAAACAATTATAGAACGACTTGTTGGTGCGCACCGCGGATGGTGAAAACTCGACTTGCCTTATTCACGGGGTGCGTGTGCACTCCTGTGCACACGCTACGGTGGATGGAGAAACACCGACCGACTCGTTCGGTGGTAGGGATCAGAATCCTCGAGGGTTGAATTCCGACTTTGATTCAACCTTCAGTTCGGGGTAAGTTCGTAAGTGGCGAGAGAAAATTGCTCTTTCTCTGGTGAATTGGGGAACCGGCTCTATCACTCAAGATCCTAGTGGTGTGTGTGAGTCGATCGTGTAGTTCACATTGTTTACCCTGGTACTGCGGCCAAGGATAAACGAAATCCAACAAGGGAAAAAGAATAAAGGGAAAATGGACCAAGGGCGTCTTGGGTAATGCAGCTGAGTAAATACTTTGTGCCTCATTGGAGCAGCATTGGTTTTAAATAATTACACAATAGGAATAGTGTATAGTATCTATAGCCGGCGGGAAGAATCGGATTCTTTGTTTGCATCGTTTATGCTGAAGAATTCGGTTTTGGCGGATATGCGCGAGATGCGGTGATTGTTTGTCGGTTGGACAAACGGATCGGGGTGATTGGTATTGCAGCTGTGTAAGCAAGCTGCTTGCCATTGCTTTTGTTGTTGGGCAAAAGGTTGGCTAGACATGTGCATGCAGAAAAATTACTGCGCACACGTGGGACAGGAATTGCCGGCGAGGAGAATCGATAAGGTCCTTAAAGGTTCACGTTGGATGTGAACCGAAATGCTATCTGAGGAAACTCGATGTTGCTGCGTGCAGGGAAACGTTGATGGCTTTGGGGAGGAATATTTGCAGGTTTGAGGATGGGGAGTTGGACTAAAATTATGGGTGGTTCTTCAGGTAAGCCGTAAGGAACCCCCACAATATCCTCGACCTACTTGAGAGCATACAGAGACGAGCGATCCGCCTGATCGGGGACTCGTCGCTGACGTCAGGACTACAGCCGCTATCACATCGGATGGGCGTAGCCGACCTGTGTCTGTTTTACAGATATTATCACGGGTACTGTTCTTCCGAGATTCGTAGTATTGTTCCATGCAATTCGGCTTATATGCGCTTCACACGACAATCCCACGGATCGCACCAGTTCGCGGTTCATCTCCGGACGGCGCGAAAAACCCTGCATCAGAACTCGTTCCGTTACAGAGAGGGGAAGCTGTGGAACTCCCTTCCCACACTCCTGCACAGGCAGGAATGGAGAGGCTGGTTAATACTCTTAACTCCAACCAAACATTGATGTACACCTTGGTGGAACAACTAGTTAGACCGCCGGCGAACCTAACAGCATCAGATTGAATGGGTGGGATGGTAACACGACCGATCAAGCTAAGGAACATAGAGGTGCCTACCTTCAATGGGGGCTATAAACAGTGGGTAATGTTCCGGGATATATATTTTACCAACCGCTAATCCACGATAACCCCCAGTTATCAGCAGTAGAGAAATTTCAATTTCCCCGGACTTCCTTGAGCACGGACGCATTGTCATTGGTTCGTAATCTTCCGGTCACGGGAACGAACTATCAATAGGCTTGGGCTGCACTAATCTGGTGGTATGACTGAAATAGAAAAAGATCATCGTGTAGGCGCACCTCCGGTCACCCATGTCAATTCCAGCTATACATACATCAGGTGCTGCAGAGTGCCGCAGATTAATCACCGGCGGCGTTAGTGGTATGTTTAGGGGGCTTTAGTGGTATGTTTAGGGGGCTTCTGGGCAAGAAAGTGACGTCATAGTGACGTTACCCCGAAAGCTCTCTTGGGGGTTGGGGGTTGGTGCCTCAGGTTCCCGGTAGGTGGATGAGCTTACTAGTGGCGCCATCAAAAGCGAGAGCGTTGGGTTGGTGTTTCGAATATAAGGTTATCGGCTGAGCTTACATTTTCGAATCAGCAAAAAAAATCAATTTTTAAAGTTGAAATCTTTTGTTTATATTAATTGTGTGTATTAATGAATGAATGAATGAATGTGAGAATTTCGTCGGTGCTGAAAGCTCTCATGCGAGATCTTTGAATTGTGTTTTATTTCTATTGCATACTTTTTTAGGAGTACAACTCTTGGGTATTGGAATTTTGCTATTTCTATTGCATACTTTGAGGATTATAACTTTTCTCTTGAGCTTACATTGTTTAAATCTTTTGTTTATATTAATTGTGTGTATTAATGAATGAATGAATGTGGGCATTTCATCATAATATGTAGCAACAGCAAAAAAAGTCAATTTTTAAAGTCGACATCATTTGTTTATAACCGCCGCATACAAACTGTGAGCAAACCCTCATCATTTTTTGCTTACGATTACTTTTTCGAAAGCATCTGCGACGCTTCTCGCTTCACATTCATTTTTAAGTTGTGGAGTCGTTCAAAGATGAGTGAAATTAAAGTGAATTCTGTTCCAAGCAAAGTACTTTGTATCTAGTTCGCAAAATACTGGATCCTATAATTGTTTTTTTTTTTCAATCTAGTCTCGTTTTAGACAAACGGGAATCACTTTTGTTTGTTCTGTTGCCGTTTATAGTTATAAGTTTGAGTTTTTTGGAGAAAGTTTTAAATAAGATGAGTGTCGCCCGCATATATTTTCTCAACGTCGTCCCCCGGACAGAGTAAGACTAAATCGAAATCCATAACAACGCGAACAGCGTGTATATAATATTTTACTTTTTTCTCTTTTTTAAAGTAAGCCCGATCCGGCCTTTAATAATATAACTACTAGGAAAAGACCAACCCAAAATCCGTTTTTCATATTCACAAAAAGCTATCGAGCACAAAATCCAAGAGAGAAGATAACAATGGCTGCTGCTGCTATAAAGTGGAGGAAGATGAGTTACGATCAGAAACTTTCTTATCTTATGGTGGCAAGACATCGCCGCATGATTGCTAGGTATTCAGAGAGCCGCGTACACTAAATTTATGTGTGATTTAAATTATGTGTACATTAAATTTGTGTTGAAAATTCGGTGGTTATATACATCGAATCAAAAATAATATAAGATATCAAACATTATATTATATAATTTAATTGCATATATATATATATATATATATTTCTTGCTGCATATCTAATTTTCATTTTTGCGAATTATGGAGTATAGGTAGATGGGGATTATGGAGTATAGGTAGATAGGGATACCTGTTATATCTACTATTACGATGTGTAGGTGTAGAATAATACCGTTGCTTTGATATTTGAAAAGTTACGGAGTTAGGTGTTGAATAATTACGGTATTTGATATAGAATAATGATGGAGTTTACGTAGGGCGTAATTACGGTGTTTGGCTGGTACATAAGTGGTAGTGTAGCGGTTCCGCCAAACCTTACGGTCCACTTACCTAAAACCCCCCCATAATTACTACCCAACTTCCTTAAGTTCGCTAATACAACAGTATTAGTACCTGTAAATGCTTCACGCATTGTATAGATCACCATCTATAATCTTAAAATCCCTATAAAGAGAACTTACCTTTTCATGCATCCCTTCGAATACAATTTTCCGTAAGATTTCTTTCTTTGCTTATCTGGTATTCTAAACCAATTCGGTACCAGACAAATTCCTGTAAACAAAATGATTCGGATTGCATTCAATGTAACCGTCATGACAGGGGCCATAAATATTGCGCCGTCTATTTTCCCAGCCGCGTCATGTACCCTTTCATACACATTGCCTGGCAACCTTTTTTGTTTTTCTTATCAATAAACAATCCAAGCAGCTACATATAATTAGCGCAATAGACGCTGAAACCAAATTCTCCAGCATTTCCTAATGCAAACATGAACCCGGTTTCTACTGCAGCCAGAGATGCCATAAACATCCAATTTGCTTTTAGCACCTTTTTTCTCCCAACGTCGATAATAGCGACGAGGGATCGCGTAAACAATGACCCGCATTACCAACGGCGCATTTGGTCATTTCTCCCTTTTGTCTTTGCCGCTTGCCTGTTTTGTTGTTCCGCTGCTGTCGAGCACGTGTGAATAGCATCGATCTGAACGATCGCACACATACCACCAAGAGAGACTTTACGTTTCTCTGGTGGTAGGTAAAAACGATATCCTTATTGGAGAGGATATCTACCACGGCACAATAAACTCACCCCAAAAATGCGAATCATCGCTGCACGAGATGATTATCGTTGAATCTTTTTCCATCCTTCGACCCGAGCAGGTCGTGGCTCCTATCGCTGTCCTGGTGCGCACAGGGAAACGATAATCGATTATAATCGTTCGAGTCGTTGTCTCCGCGAGACAATATTAAACACAATATTTTATTACATTATAGGTTTTACCTTGTAATCATTAAAACCGTGGTTCAACACAAACTATTCATTTAATTGTGATCCCGTGAACCAGCGTGTAATCCAATGTTAACGTTTAACCTAAGTGAATAAAATAAACAATAAAACTCAGTGTGTTTTCTTTAACTTGCTCCTCGTGGACGTCGTGTTGTGAGATCCTGTTTCGTGTTTTCTCTTGTTGCGACGGCGCGCCAATTATCAATTAATATGATGGAGGAGGAAGTCAACCGAGTGTCCGTGTTAGGCACATTACTTCCTCCCCACAGTAGGGGGTATAGATAGTTACGAATTATGGAGTATAGGTAGATAGGGATTATGGAGTATAGGTAGTTAGGAATTATGGAGTATAGGTAGTTCGGAGTTATGGTGTATAGGTAGATAGAGATTATCGAGTATAGGTAGCTAGGAATTATGGACTATAGGTAGAGGTAGGCATTAGAGTGTATATGTAGTTAGGAATTATGGAGTATAGGTACTTAGGAAATATGGGGTATAGGCAGTTAGGGATTATGGAGTATAGGTAGATAGGGACAATGGAGTACAGGTAGATAGGGATACCTGTTATAACTATTATGACGATGTGTAGGTGTAGAATAATACCGTTGCATTGATATTTGAAAAATTACGGAGTTAGGTGTAGAATAATTACGGTATTTGATATAGAATAATGATGGAGTTTACGTATGGCATAATTACGATGTTTGGCTGATACGTAAGTGGTAGGGTGTATAGGTAGTTAGGAATTAGGGAGTATACGTAGTTTGGGAATTTGGAGTATAGGTAGATAGGGATTATGGAGTATAGATAGATAGGGATTATGGAGTGTATAGGTAGATAGAGATTGTGGAGTATAGGTAGATAGGAATTATGGAGTATAGGTAGTTAGGAATTATGGAGTGTAGGTAGTTAGGAAGAATAGAGTATAGGTTAGTTAGGAATTATGGAGTAAAGGTAGTTAGGGATATGGAGTATAATTTTTTAAAAACTCCTTGCCATCGTCAGTTTGTAAATTTTTTTTTGGTATTCGACAGGAACTCCTGAAAATTGATTTCATAGCTTCTCTAACGGATGATGCAGTTTTATTCTTCAAAGGAATCGCCCTGTTTGGAACCGCATTGTTTGGAACTGCTCTGTTTGCAGCCGATCCTGTTCGGAACTACCCTGTTCCACACAAATATGGAAGTTAATGAAAATTTACTTATGGATCTCATACAAACTAAAAAAGCTCTGAAAAGAAAATGTACGTTTCTCAAAGCTGGAAAACGATGAAGAAAATGGAATTTGAAAATACCTATAGCCTATAGTCGAACCATTGAAAGTCGTGAAAAATGTTAAAAGTGGTAATACTGCTGCCGCCGATACCGATATAATTGACAAAGTAAAGCATCAACGACAACGACGATGATTACAATTCCAAAGCTCTTCAGAAGAAAAACATTGTAAAATTATAAATGAAAAGGATGGATACATTGACTTGATTAATGTTGAATAAATAAAACACAGCTATTTAAAAGTAATATTCGTATTATTTATATGCTTTCTTAAGATATAATAATGTGATATGTTTGTTTTGCTTTCCTCAAACCTACCCGGACGAGCCCTTAGCGATCGAGATTTGATGAAATACCTATACTCCATATTCCTAAGTATCTATACTCCATAATTCCTAACTATATATACCCGATAATCCCTATCTACCTATACTCCAAATTCCCAAACTACGTATACTCCCTGATTCCTAAATACCTATACGCCCTACCACTTACGTATCAGCCAAACATCGTAATAATGCCATACGTAAACTCCATCATTATTCTATATCAAATACCGTATTTATTCTACATATAACTCCGTAATTTTTCAAATATCAAAGCACCGGTATTATTCTACACGTAGACATCGTAATAATAGTTATAACAGGTATCCCTATCTACCTAGGGATAATATCTACCTATACTCCATATTTGCTAAGTACCTATACTCCATAATTCCTAACTACATATATACTCTAATGCCTACCTCTACCTATACACCATAATTCCTAACTGCCTATACTCCATAATCCCTATCTACCTATACTCCATAATTCGCAAAAATGAAAATTAGATATGCAGCAAGAAATATGTATATATATATATATATATATATATATATATATATATATATATATATATATATATATATATATATATATATATAAGTGCAATAAAATTATATAATATAATGTTTGATATCTTATATTATTTTTGATTCGATGTATATAACCACAGAATTTTCAACACAAATTTAATGTACACATAATTTAAATCACACATAAATTTAGTGTACGCGGCTCTCTGAATACCTAGCAATCATGCGGCGATGTCTTGCCACCATTAGATAAGGAAGTTTCTGATTGTAAGTCATCTTCCTCCACTTTATAGCAGCAGCAGCCATTGTTATCTTCTCTCTTGGATTTTGTGCCCGATAGCTTTTTGTAAATATGAAAAACGGATTTCGGGTTGGTTTTTTTCTATTAGTTATATTATTAGAGGGTTTACTACAAAAAAGAGAAAAAAGTGAAACATTATATACACGCTATTCGCGTTGTTATTGAAATTTTCACGATTTAGTCTTACTCTGTCCGGGGGACGACGTTGAGAAAATATATGCGGGCGACACTCATCTTATTTAAAACTTTCTCCAAAAAACTCAAACTTACAACCATAAACGGCAACAAAACAAACAAAAGTGATTCCCGTTTGTCTAAAACGAGACTAGATTGAAAAAAAAAAAAAAAAAAAAAAAAAAAAAAAAAAAAAAAAAAAAGCAATTATAGAATCAAGTATTTTGCGAACTAGATACAAAGTACTTTGTCGTGAAACAGAATTCACTTTAATTTCATTCATCTTTGAATGACTCCACAACCTAAAAATGAATGTGAAGCGAAAATGATGAGGGTTTGCTCACTCTTTGTATGCGGCGGTTATAAACAAATGATGTCGACTTTAAAAATTGACTTTTTTTTGTTGTTGTTGTTACGTAAATAAATTCTCGCATTCATCCATTCATTAAACACACAATTAATATAAACAAAGGATGTTGACTTTAAAAATTGACTTTTTTTGCTGATGCTACATAATATGATGAAATGCTCACATTCATTCATTCATTAATACACACAATTAATATAAACAAAAGATTTCAAAAATGTAAGCTCAAGAGAAAAGTTGTAATCCTCAAAGTATGCAATAGAAATGCTCACATTCATTCATTCATTCTTTCATTTATTCATTCATTAATACACACAATTAATATAAAGAAAAGATTTCAAAATTGTAAGCTCAAGAAGAAAGTTATAATCCTCAAAGTATGCAATAGAAATATCAAAATTCCAATACCCAAGAGTTGTACTCCTAAAAAAGTATGCAATAGAAATAAAACACAATTCAAAGATCTCGCAAGAGAGCTTTCAGCGCCGACAAAATTCTCACATTCATTCATTCATTCATTCATTCATTAATACACACAATTATTATAAACAAAAGATTTCGAAAACGTAAGCTCAAGAGAAAAGTTATAATCCTCAAAGTATGCAATAGAAATAGCAAAATTGCAACACCCAGGAGTTGTACTCCTAAAAGGTATGCAATAGAAATAAAACCCAATTCAAAGATCTCGCAAGACAGCTTTCAGCACCGACGAAATTCTCACATTCATTCATTCACGAATACACACAATTAATATAAACAAAAGATTTCGAAAACGTAAGCTCAAGAGAAAAGTTATAATCCTCAAAGTATGCAATAGAAATAGCAAAATTGCAACACCCAGGAGTTGTACTCCTAAAAGGTATGCAATAGAAATAAAACCCAATTCAAAGATCTCGCAAGACAGCTTTCAGCACCGACGAAATTCTCACATTCATTCATTCACGAATACACACAATTAATATAAACAAAAGATTTCGAAAACGTAAGCTCAAGAGAAAAGTTATAATCCTCAAAGTATGCAATAGAAATAGCAAAATTGCAACACCCAGGAGTTGTACTCCTAAAAGTATGCCATAGAAATAAAACCTAATTCAAAGATCTCGCAAGACAGCTTTCAGCACCGACGAAATTCTCACATTCATTCATTCATTCATTAATACAAACAATTAATATAAACAAAAGATTTCGAAAATGTAAGCTCAAGAGGAAAGTTATAATCCTCAAAGTATGCAATAGAAATAGCAAAATTGCAATACTCAGGAGTTGTACTCCTAAAAAGTATGCAATAGAAATAAAACACAATTCAAAGATCTCGCAAGACAGCTTTCAGCACCGACGAAATTCTCACATTCATTCATTCACGAATACACACAATTAATATAAACAAAAGATTTCGAAAACGTAAGCTCAAGAGAAAAGTTATAATCCTCAAAGTATGCAATAGAAATAGCAAAATTGCAACACCCAGGAGTTGTACTCCTAAAAGGTATGCAATAGAAATAAAACCCAATTCAAAGATCTCGCAAGACAGCTTTCAGCACCGACGAAATTCTCACATTCATTCATTCACGAATACACACAATTAATATAAACAAAAGATTTTGAAAACGTAAGCTCAAGAGAAAAGTTATAATCCTCAAAGTATGCAATAGAAATAGCAAAATTGCAACACCCAGGAGTTGTACTCCTAAAAGTATGCCATAGAAATAAAACCTAATTCAAAGATCTCGCAAGACAGCTTTCAGCACCGACGAAATTCTCACATTCATTCATTCATTCATTAATACAAACAATTAATATAAACAAAAGATTTCGAAAATGTAAGCTCAAGAGGAAAGTTATAATCCTCAAAGTATGCAATAGAAATAGCAAAATTGCAATACTCAGGAGTTGTACTCCTAAAAAGTATGCAATAGAAATAAAACACAATTCAAAGATCTCGCAAGACAGCTTTTAGCACCGACGAAATTCTCACATTCATTCGTTCATTCATTACTGGCGTTGGAGCTACCAGTGGAACACTATGATTGTTGGCTGGTTTTCACTACAGTCGAGAAGCTCGCGGCAGTTGTGGACTCGAGAAACCAGCAGGAACGAAATGCCGTCATTCGTGGAGTTGGCCGAATTCCTGGAAGCCCGACTTACCGAACTAGAGGGCATGCCAACAGCGAAGAATATTTCCAAAGTCACTTCGTGCGGGACAGAAGTACAACCGGCCCATCCAAGAAGACATATTCGGAAATCACATCACCAGTGCCGGTTAAGTGTCCCAAATGCGCGCAGCCGCATCCATTGTTCCGATGTGCCGGATTCAGACGTCTCTCATTTCCAGGGCGTGACCAGTTTGTCAACCGGCCGAAGTTATGTATATTAGGAACTGCCTTAGCGCAGACCACGGCATTGACAAATGTGAGAGAGGTAACTACCGAATGTGTAACGCACGGCACAACTCGTTGCTGCATCAATGGGAAAACGTCCCGAGTTTATCACCAGAGGCTGAACCATCCGAGGGATCCTGCGCGGCAGTACTACCCCACGATTCGCTGCTGCCTACGGCAATCGTAGCTGTGGAGGGCAGAAACCAACTGGTTCCTTGTCGGGTGCTTCTGGATTCCGGTTCAACCACATCCCTTGTCCGGAAATCATTCGTTCAGCAGTTGAACCTGTGACGCACTCGGGCGAAGGTGAAGATAAGTGGCATGGGCGAAGGGAATCCACAGGTTAGCCGAGGAAAAATGTAATTGTTACTGAACAACATTGGTGCTGGGACGGTTGAATTCGGATCTGCCGTCAAGGTCATTGAAGCATGACTGAAGAAGCTTCTCGTCGCTGGCGGTGGCTGACCCTCTGTTTATAGATCGAGGCCCATTGACCTGTTGTTGGGGTCGGACACTATCGTCCAGGTCTTGCGCGATGGACGACAGATGGATACCGACAGTAAAATGATGGTTCATTGCACCATATTCGGTTGGGTGATCGTGGGGAGTGAACCGGCTCTTCCCGATCAGGTACAAAGTTGCTGCACTGTCACCCATCAGGTCGACCCATTAAAAGGCCAGCTGAGGGCCTTCTAGGAAGTGGGAAAAGGTACCAGAGATGAAGGAACGTTTAACGGAAAAAGAGAGGAAGGAAATGACACATTTTGCTGACTCGCATCAACGTTCAGTAGATGGACGCTTCGAGGTGGAGATGGCATTCAAACACTTTCCACCGTAGTTGGACCATTCCAGAGAAACTGCCACCCAAAGGCTACTGTTCAAGGAGGGGCGATTCAGGCGAAAGCCGGAGATCAGTATGTTGAATTGATGAGAGAACACTAGGGAATTGGTCACATGCACCGGGTGACGGAAGAAGACCCAAAAATACTGGATAACCAATACTACTGTCTACCCCACCATGCAATACTTAAAGCCGAGAGTGAAACTTGATGCTTCTCGGGCCACCAGCAATGGAACCTCTCCTAACAATCACCTGATTGTTGGACCGTTCATCCAGTCAAATCTCATTTCAATATTGACCCATTTTTGCAGGCATACCATAGGCTTTGCCTCGAAAACATCGACAAGATGTTTCGCCAAATTCGAGTCCGGCCTCGTTTCGAAGATTTCCAAAGAATTATTTGGCTGGACAACCTAGAGGAGGAGTGTCAAACATTTAGGCTGCTAACCCTAACCTACGGAACGACATCCGCGCCGTTTCTGTTAACGTGTTGTTTGTTTACACTGGAGATCGAATAATCATGTCCGAAGGTGGCGCGAATCATCAGAGAGGACTTTTACATGGACGATTGTATATCCGGAGCACAATCCGTGGAGGAGGCAATCCAGTTGGTGGATCAACTGACAGAAGCTCTTAAGGGCAGATGATTTCCGCTACGTAAATGGAAATCAAATTGTAACAAATTATTGAGGTGGCTGTAGTCTGATTAACCAGCTGCTGAAGAAATGTACCAGTTCATCACGAAAGATGGAGCGAGACTGCTTGGAGTGAATTGGCATTCCGGGGCAGAGTATTTGAGCTACAAAGTAGAGGAGATTGCGGTGGTGTCAAGGTTCATGAAGAGGAAGGTCCTATCACACGTCTCCAAGCTTTATAATCCATTGGGCTTGGTTGCTCCAGTGAAGACGCCAGCCAAGCTGGTATTGCAGAAACTGTGGCTTAAATGTGTCGATTGAGATGACCCTCTGGATGAAGAGACTCGGAGGGAGTGCAAGGAATACTTCGAGGAATTACCGGTGCTAGAGTTGGTGGCGTTCCCACGTCCGTTGGGACATCTGAAGCCCCTTCAGTTACATGGGCTAGGGCTTCCCAGGTGCGTATCATCATGGTAGATGCCAAGTCGGTCCCAGTTAAGCAGGTGCGCCTCCCAAGGCTCGAGTTATGTGGAGTCCATCTTTTGGGTCGGCTTTTTTCGCACGTGAAGTGGGCGCTTCAAGTTAGCGAGGTTCAATGTCACACATATACCGATTCCACAATAGTGCTGCAATGGCTATCGGATCATCCAAGACATTCATCGCGAATCGTATGTCGTATATTTTGGAAAAGTTGCCAAGAAGCCAGGGCATCATGTACCAAGTGCTTCAAATCCAGCGGATTGTCTGTAAAGCGGGCTAACCGCAAGGGAGCTCGCCGGAGCGTACCTGTGGTGGCGAGACAAGGAGCTGAGGTTGCCTGGACGCCCATTTACCAGGTCCGAGAGGCGGACACCGGAACACCGGTAGATTTAGAAAAGCGTAAGGAGTCGTGTTTTGTGATCCAGCAAGAGGATATGTACATAACAAGAAAATTCTCCGTTTCACTTTAACGGTGCGAACAGTGGCTTAGCTGAAGCGCTACATGGATAACAGTAGCTGCAAGGGTCGGGTGTTCTCGATGCTGAGGAGTTGAAAATGACCACGTGCATTATATTGCGGCAGCTCAGGCTGAATCGTTTGAGACGGATCTGACGGCCGGGAGAAAATTGTCAAAACGAAGTGAACTAGTTGTGCTCGACCTATTCATCGATGACCAAGGTATCCTCAGGGTGGGTGGAAGACTGGAGGCAGCAAAGATGGAATACGAACGCCGACATCCACATCACCTTGC
Organism: Microdon myrmicae; assembly: GCA_963931805.1. Classification (NCBI taxonomy): domain Eukaryota; kingdom Metazoa; phylum Arthropoda; class Insecta; order Diptera; family Syrphidae; genus Microdon; species Microdon myrmicae. Next base: position 96,686,389 of record OZ007496.1, read on the forward strand.
AAAGATCATCGTAAGTAAAGAAACTCTTGGTAGTGGATCATAGGAAGCCGAGGGCTTGTCCAGGGGGTCATCGCTGAGTGCACGGTTTGCGTTCGTCATATGATACGGGTGCTATCTCAACAGATGGCGGCATTGCCACCCAGTAGGATTAATTTTGCAAGGCCATTTGGTAACACCGGCGTTGATTACGGGGGTCCTATCATTCTTCGGGGATGCAAAGGATGCGCAGCAAGGCGAGTCAAAAGTAAGGCAATACATCTCGAAGCGGTAAGCGAGGGTTTCCTGGCAGAATTTGAGGAGATTCCCCCCGCGTAGAGGTTTTTGTCCCACTCTATGCAGTGATAATGGTACCAATTTCGTTGGAGCATATCGCGAACTGCAAGATATTTATGAGGATATAAACCAGAGAACTATCCAGGACAGGATCGCGACGGAGTTAGCCACCAACGGAGTCGCTTGGAAATTTATTCCCCCGGCAGCCCCCATTTTTGTGGCTTGTGGGAGGCAGGAATCAAGTCCAGAAGCATCATATTAAGCGAGTTATTGGAAGTGCCAGACTTTTGAGGAGTTTAATATCGTATTGGCCCAGATCGAGGCTTGTGTGAATTCTTGACCGCTAGTTGCTCTGCCAACGGAACCTGGCGCCTCCGAAGTGTTAACCCCCGCCATTTCTTAGTTGAAAGACCAACTATGAGCGTTCCGGAAGTCGACTTGGGAGATACAACGATCATCTGGCAGGCCAGATGGAAGTACTTGCAGGCATTACATCGAGCATTTTGGTCCCGTGGAAAAACGAATACCTCCAAGCGTTGCAGGCTCGCAACAAATGGTATCCGGAGCCGAACCTAAGAATTCCGGTAGTGGTGCTTATGAAGGACGAGGAACAATCTCCAACTTATTGGCTCATACGAAAGGTTGTCGAGCTTCATCCTGGTAGAGATGGCAAGGTTCGAGTGGCAAATGTGAAGATTCAGGGGGGCACACTTAGGTGATCTGTCACGAAGTTGATCCCACTTCCGGTTGCTCAAGATGAGACAGTTGAGCCGACAGTGGTCGGAATGTTGGAGACGGGGCGAAACAGAACTGCCTGCTGGCGGACTGAAGCGGCTATTTATACCGATTATTCTGATTTCGTGGACACACGGACACAAAAGAGAATATAATCGGCGGCCGTTAGGGAGTTGACGAGAGTGAGAATTTAATCAATAAATTGAAATAAATATATATTTTTAAAACGAATAAAACCAATCACATTCGGGAAAGCGTAATTGGGTACCGTGTGATCCTTATCGGACAGTTAACTGGACACGCAACCCGCGCGCATGAGTAAGAGGGTTTCGAGTTTCCTACGGTTACTGTACGGAAATAGGGGCGAGTTTTCGTTAATAATAGAAGGGCCCAAAAACGGCCAGTTAAGAGTTTTTGATTGTTTTGTTCGCATGTAGCCAACACATATTAAAACTATTAATTACTGTTATTTTTTATAAAGTTACTGGTCTTGGGGAATTAAAATACATGTGGCACAAATTAACTTTATCCCAATTTTGCATCCGACACCGCACAACAACCAAGAGTGAGCGCCTGTAGCCAGCTGACTGTTTCGTGAACAACAACAAAAACTGACGTCATCGAAATTCATAGAGGATTCTGAATGATTGGCGTTGCTCTGGTGTTGTTTTCTCACTCTCGTTGAATGCTTTCAGAATAGGAATTTTATAACATCTTAAATTTTGAAAGCGTCACAATGTATGTTCGCGAGATTCGCACACACAGAAGATGCCTGCGGCCAAATGAACAGTTGCCCGTTTCTGCTGACATACTGCTGGTATGAGAACTCGGCTTGTCAGACGTAGGCTGAGTAGAAGCGCGTTTATCCGTGGTTGGGGAGACAATGTGCTCAAGGAAGTCGGACCGAATACAGCGATTATGGGTCAGTAATAGAATTGGAGCGGATCGTAAGTTTACAAGGTAGAAAAAATGATATGAAAAATCGTGCGGCTGGTGCAGATATGTGAAAATTAAGTTTAGTGGAGATCGATGGATCGACCAACTGTATGATGTAGGGAAGGATTCATGGGTTTGGCCCTTAGGTCTGTGAATCGAAACGATGGTGACTGGATAGTGGTAGTAAAAAGAAAAAAAACTAGGATGCCGGAGCAATGTTTGTCTTGTAAGTCGGTATGTGAATTTTCGCAAAAGAAGTAGAGATGGGGTAGGCCTACAAGGCAGAATCGTGACACATGGAGTGAATCAAGCAGTCTGCGAGTAGTCGAACAGGTGTCGTGCATTGCTCTGAAAGAGCTTGCAAAACATTTTTATTAATGGCACAGATTTACTTACGGTGATTCACATCCCAATTTCCTTCCAGACACCGGATAACAGCCAAAAGTAACAGTCGAAGCCAACAGACTCAGTCCATAGCTCGAGCAACAACAAGAACCGACACTATCGAAATTTGTGGAGAATTCTAAATGACTGGCGCGGCTTTGGTATTGTTTTCTCACTTCCGCTGGTTCCGTTCGGGAAGTATATTCGCAACTGTACAGTGGCATAACATCGATGTATAACACTCTGGATTTTAAAGGTGGCGTAATTTAAAGCCGCCACATATTTAAGGCAAGCAACTTTGATTGAGCATTTATTAGACTGGCAGGGGAGGAGCATATGTTGGTATAATGATATCTATGTTTGGCTTACTTACTTGTTGAGATAAATTGTTTGGATCGGGAAAGGGACCTCTAGGCGTTGTCTACCTAAAGTAGCTAGAGTAGCGACGCATCAGGTGTTATCTATCTAGAGTAGCTAAGGTACCGAAACCACTGAATTTTATACATACTGATATGACCTACAGAAATAATTTCAAAGTGTGGATATAATATCAAAATCCTATCAATAGATTGGCAGAAAGCTTCGAAGTCGTTGAAAGATGAGTTTAAATCCAATTTCATGTTTCCGTACAGAAAACAGTAATAAACAACACACTTGCGAATCTGAAGTTTTAGCCATAAGACAATAAATTCTGGATTGGAACCTATTGACAGGTAAGATATATCACTTCATATGTATGCGGCTAGGCGACGAAGTAGGAGGAGCAAAGGCACTACATTATAACCAGGCAAATTGAGAACATAAACATCAGTATCAGTTTTTATCCGGGTTTAGCGTAGTGCAAGGGTTGTTTGTTTGTGGTTAGATATATTGGCAAATTCAGAGGAGAAAGTCACGTATGTTTCGCTCGTCGATGCGATACTCTTGTGTCATTGCAACGGGTTAACACAGAAAACCGATAAATCCGGAGAGTAGGATGCAAGTGTTGACTTTTTGTTTTCTTTATCGCCCCGCGAATGACGATCGACTGCTGACACTTTTCGAATATCTTTCACGTATCGTCGACTGGATCAGCTACCCGGCTTCTGAAATTGTCATCCTTGGTGATTTTAATGTACACAACTCCGGCTGGTTGGTACATTCTAACAGAACCGACGGGGCTGGGAGGCTAGCGGAGAAATTCGCTGTTTGTCGCAATTAGACTCAACTCGTGGAGGAACATACGCGAGTGGCGGATACCCGACGTGGTCATGCGTACACACTTGATCTATTTTTGACTTCCGAGCCAAGCATTTATACTGTGGAGATTGCTGCGCCACCAGGCAACGCTAATCATTGCTTGGTATCGGTCGCGTAACCATCTGCATTTCAAACGAATAACCGACCTAAGCAGCTTCCCCATCTATGGTGGTATGGGGCTGCTAACTGGGACGATTTGCGAGATTTCTTTACATCGTGTCCGTGGTCAGTGCTTTGGAGACTTCGATGTTAACGCATGCGCGGAGTCGGACACAGAGATTATTCTACTGGAGGTGGAAATTTACATTCCGTATTCCATCAAACGAAATTCATCTAATAAACCTTGCTTCGATAAAAAACGTGAGCAGATTACAGCCGCAAAAATAGAATTTTTAAACAATGGCGATCCAATCCCACTGATGTTAAGAGAACGAATTCTGGTATAGTTAGAAACGTGGGCAATTAGGCGATTTATGTCACGAAGAAGGCTTACATCGGCAGAGTGACCAATAAACTCCTTGAGTGTCTAACCGGTTCGCGTCCTTTCTGGTCAATTGCAAGGGCTGTTAGCAATACCTTGGCTTCTCTCTTTCCCCGTTAGTGACGGACAGCGGGACACTAGTCACAGATTCAAAAGATAAAGCTAATGTGTCCGCGAATTTATTTTCCGCGAATTCAATACCCGATGCCGGTCTTTTGGAGCCAGTCGTGATCGTGCCGGCACGGTCTTCGATGTGAGATGTGAGGTTCCCCCTGCGTACTATTCAACGCATTCTAAGTGGACTAAACTGTAGAAAGGCAACGGCCCGGACGGAATACCAACAGTAGTCCTTAAGAACTGTGCTCCAGAACTGTCGCCGGTAATTGGCAGGCCCTTGGGCTTATCTTATGCACGGCGGACATTTCCTGCCTGATGGAAAGTAGCTTGAGTTCAGCCAATCCCAAAACGGGGAAAAAAGTGTCTCCCACAAAATTACTGGGCGATGGTTTTACTGTCTATGTTATCTAAGGTGATGGAAAGGGTCATCAATGCCGAGTTAATTAAATATTTGAAATGCAACTGACTTCTGAATGACCGCCTGATAGGGATTCCGTGGCAGGCGGTCCACGGGTGACCTTTTGATTTTTAAACCCGATATATGGACATCGGCGATTGAGGGGCATGGTGAGTCAAGGGCGGTCGCATTGGATATCTTCAAGTCTTTTCACCGCGTCTGGCGCGGAGCATTGGTGAGCAAACTTCGTTCACACAGACCTTCCCAGCAGTTTTGCGAATGGTCGGTGAGCCTCCTCGAAAACCGCTGGATTGTGTGGACGGCGAGAGCGAGGTGGCACCTCGGTGGGCGACTCCCCCGAGAGAAGTGTAATTATTATTTAATTATATATTTCCAATCCTTTTAGCCGCGTCTGGTGCGGAGAATTGCTCAGCAAGCTTCGTTCATACCGACTTCTCCAGCTGCTTTGCGACTGGACGAAGAACGTTCTCGAAAATCGATCGATCCGGGTTGTTGTAGACGGCGAGTCTTCGGAATTGTATCCTGTTAATTCCGGGGTGTCTCAGGGTTCTATTTTGGCTCCGACTTTTTCTTAAATTTTACTTTTCCAAGGAAAGGCCAACCAATAGCTTTGACTTAGCACCCTGAGATACTAGTTTTTCTCGACCGGGTCGGTCAGCAAGCTCCGAAAGTTGCTGAAGATCATTGAAGACCACACTCTACTAATTTATTATTATTATTATTTATTATTTATTGGCCTTCAGGAACCCGGAAGTTCATGACCTCACCGACTCGACTCGGCCATCGTTCCCTGTCCTGTGCACTCTTCTTCCACGCTTGACCATCTGATCCGTTCTCCTCAAGGTCAAACCTAACATTGCCCTCCCATCTCCGTCGCGGCCGTCCTAACCGTCTCTTTCCCGTTGGTCTACCGTAAAAATTGTACACACAGTCCTACGCGCTACATGTCCGGCCCATCTTAATCTTCGCGACTTGATTACTCTCACTATTGTAGGTTTGCACTATAGCTCTTCCAAGTCGTGGTCATGGAGCTTCATCCATTGTCCTGCCTTTTCGTCATATTTACCGCCAAAGATACCCCTTAAAACTTTATTCTCGAATACGCGGAATTTGTTTTTTTCCCGTTTTGTGAGAGCCCATGTTTCGCATCCGTATAGAGCAATCGGCATGATTATTGTTCTATAGACACGGAGCTTTATGTTACGTGATAGCAGTTTGGATTTCAGCAGTTTACTAACTAGCGTTGCCGGAATGCAGTCTTTTGTTAATTTCCTTCGACATTTCGTTACTGGTCGTGAGTATCGTTCCCACATATTTAAATTCTTTACCTTTTTCAAATATCTTGCCTCTGACGTTTATATGTGTTCCCTGAGTTCCATTTGCTCTCGACGTAATCATGTATTTTGTTTTGTCTTCATTTATTTCTAGGCCCACCTCTTCTGCCGCCTGCATGATGATTTCACTGTTTTTACTTAGACTTTCTAGATTATCGCGAGCACTTGTGTGACCCCGTTCAGGGATGATCCGGGCATGTTGTCGTCTTGTACCTTTCTGATGACATACTCGAGCACAAGGTTAAAAAGACATGGTGGGAGGCCATCGCCCTGTTTTAGTCCGTCCCGGATTTCAAATGGTTCTGAGAGGTGGTTTTCTATTCTAACTCGCCCTTTGTTTTCGTTCATGCAGATTTAAATGAGGGCGGCATATTTTTTTAGGGATTCCCAGCTCAACTACAATATGGTAAAGTCTTTTCCTTGCGACTGAGTCGTAGGCATTTTTGAAGTCAACGAAAAGTTGGTGAACCGCCACTCCGTATTCCCACTTCTTTTCCAGCAGTTGCCTTATTGTGAACATTTGGTCGCATTAGTAGTCTCCCAGTATTTCTTCTGCGTACGGCGTGATTCTCGCCAGTATGACATTTGTTAATATTTTGTATGTGGTTGGGAGCAATGGTATTCCTCTGTAGATTTCGCAGTCATCTCTGTCGCCTTTTTTGAAAATTGGGACGACTATTGAGGTTTTCCATTCTTTCAGAGTGGCTTCCTTATCCCATATTGTTTTGATGAGCCGGTGGATCTTTCGAGCGGTTGCCTCTCCTCCATGCTTCACAAGCCATTGTTGAGATAAAAAACACACCCAGTTTTATTGAAGTAGTCTGGAGGACGTTTCTTTCGTGGATTGCTGCTCCTTTTAATGGGTATTCTTTTCCTTACAACCATTTCACGTTTCTCAGTGTTTCAGCACACAACGCTTTCCCGACGACATTCCTCGGTCGGCAGAGATTAAACATTTTGGTCCTTCGAGCCGGATCCAGTCTGTGGATCCAATTCACTGCTGCCAGCTCGCAGCATATAAAAAGGTCGCGGGACACACCAGAGTCCAGACGCTAAGACCCACCGTCTACAGGAGATTGAATTTGGATAGGAAATTCGTCAAATTAGACGAAAATGCCTGCGTCATCGAGTACCGCCACATCAAAATAGGCAAAGGCCGCATTAGCCGAACGTCGAAGTTTAACGCGAATGGAATCAGAACTTGAACGCCAAGTTGATGATCCCTGCCCCGCCGAAGATCAGAGCAATGACCAGGATCGCGGGAGTCATGTCAAAGGCGTGATGGAACAGCGCATAGAGGCCCAGTTCGCCGCGCATGAGAAGATGTCGTGCGCCTTCCGGAATTTAGAAAGGGAGCGTAGCTTACATGAAGGATGGGGAGCCATAAGGAATCGGCACGAAGTCATACTTAGCTCAGCAGGCCCAAGGATGACCACCCCCCATCGATACTTTGACGAAGGGTTTACCGACCAGGCAGAGGAGACGTATTTGAATGAGACCACTAAGTTCGTCGAAGCAAGACACGCTCTCAGCGCCGAACGTCCGACCACGTCCAGGGCTGCGACAGACGCCTTCAGTCGGCCCCATGTCAGAAGACTTCTCCCGGTACATATGCCAACATTTTCAGGGAAATATTCGGAATGCCGACCCTTTAAAGACCTGTTCCTAGCGGTACTGGCAGACCACCCCGAACTTGTGGATGTCGAAAGGCTTCATTGTCTGAAGTCTACCCTCCGGGACGAGACCGCAAGAGCCATTCAGAACATTCCCGTGATAGAGGAAAATTACCACCGAGCTTGGGATAAGCTGGTGGATCATTATGATAATACTCGCGCCTTGGTTCACTCTGCCCTAACGACGCTTCTCAACGTACCTGCCCTTGCGAAGAAATCAGCCGCAGGTCTGCGCACCCTCCGCGAAACCAACAACGACGCGATTGACAGCCTGGATGCTCTTGGTCGCCCTGTAGCTACCTGGGATGATATCTTGGTCTACGTGACCACCCAGCGTGTGGACCCCCGAACGAATCGTGATTGGCAGACCTCACAGCGCAGCACAACGGAACCACCGACTTACAAACAGCTGAACGCGTTCTTAAAAACAAGGATTGCGGCGTTGGGGTTCGTGGAATTGCCCCGAAGCACCATCGAGCACCCTCATCGACCTAAGAGCGATCACCTGCCAAACATCCAAAGGACGCGTCTCTCGGCCTACACCGACTCAACCTTAGTCCAGAGCCCTCGGCTCATCTGTCCATATTGTAGCTCATCGCATTCCTTAGGCTCTTGTACAGGATTTAAAGAACTCAATTTGGACCAACTAAAGTCTCTTGTCAACCAGCGACTGCATGGGATCACATTTGTTCTGCAATTGTTCTTTCACCAGCCGATGTCGACATTGCCAAGGATGACACCATACCCTGCTCCACGCCAGTTCGACAACATCACCGCCAAGTCCAAACGTGGACACTGCCCCGAATCAACACAATTACCAGACTCCTGGATTGTCTTCGCGTACATTAACCGCCCATTAAGCGCGGGAGACCCTCTTTGCTATAGCACGTGTAATCATAAAATCAGGGGACCAACGCCGGTTAGAGACCCGTGCCCTGGTGGACCCTTGTTCCGAGGTAATGTTCATCTCCGAACCTCTCGCTCAGCGTCTGCGTCTCCGCCGTCGGGCATCGTTCATCCCAGTTCACGGAGCCAGGGACGCCCGATGCCACACTGCGAAGGCCCAGTCTTCAATCACGATAATGCCTCGTCACGACGTCGCTAGGGGCTGGGCGACCAACACTCTTATCCTGCCTCACCTGTCGGAGTACGTGCCAACCCCTCGACTCCTGCCTGGCGACCTCGCCGTCGCAGCAGGCCTAGACCTTGCGGACCCGGACATCCCCTCCAGCGAAAAGGTGGATGTGATCATCGGCGCCGACCTGTACCCGGCCATCATTAAGGCAGGTTTAAGGAAGTCTGACCACTCGGACATCATCGCCCAGGACACCCATTTGGGGTGGATATTGACGGGTGCAGCTTCGCTCGGCCCAGACACCTCTAATAGAGAACAAATCTTGACCAGTCACATGGCCGGTCCTCGTGGGTTGCGAATTTACAACTCTAACCCAGAGGAACTGGCGACCATACGACTGCTGACAGATCCCCGCAGGGGCCAACGAGACGTCGTCGACGTCGACATCGAAGAAGTCGAATGCAGTACATACGTCCCGCCACCCTCACCAAAAACGGAACGCGCAATGCCCCGTTTGGCGGGCGGCGCTCCCCAGTAATCAGGGAACGACCGAGTCCCAGCCGCTGCATCCGAATGAACGCTGCGGTCTCACCCGCAAATGCCTGCATCGTTCCGGCCGCTAACTTCGGACGGGCGTCAATGGACGCAGCATTCCCCACCACCACTAGTTGTCTCGATGGAGTGAGACCAATCACCAGCCAGCACGTGGTCACTGATTGTGGGTTGCGAATTTACAACTCCAACCCAGATCGCATGGCCAGCAACGATAACCGCAACCGACAACGAAGCGGACCATCCCGTCATCACGAACCCCCCGGGCCGTCCAAGACCCATCCGTCTTCAACACTCTTCAGGGCGGGCGGCTCTCTCCCAATCGACCATCATCGACGTGAGGGTGGACTGCAGCGGACCGCTACCAGCCCACTCACGAGACCCATCGCCAAAATCAGTATCCTTCCACTGGAGGAGGGAAACCCCAACCAAGCTCCGGACGATCATCCCCTGGGGCCAAATGATTCGCCACTGATTGGCGAAAGCGGGCGAAATGTTGCGGATTCACTGGATGCAACCTGTGAATTCGCAAGTGAACGCAACCATAGCAACCAAATAACAACTATCAGCAACTAGCTGACATGTTAGTTGTTTGGTTGTCAAGGAGAATAAACAAACTATTCATTCTTCGTTAACCATTTCAAGCGACACGGTTCGCATCGATTATAATCCATTATAATAGAACTAATCACGCAAATAAATTCCATTGTTGAAATAAAAAACACACACAGTTTTATTGAAGTAATCTGGAGGACGTTTCTTTCCTGGATTGCTGCTCCTTTTATTAGGTATTCTTTTCCTTACAACCATTTCACTTTTCTCACTTTTTCAGCACACAACGCATCCCCGACGACATTCCTCGGTAGGCGGAAAGTATAGACATTTTCCCCGACGACATTCCTCGGTCGGCAGAGATCAAACAGTTTGATTGTGTCCCTGATCAATGTCCATTTAGTGTCCACACTATTTTCCGTTCCCTACGTCTTCTTTTTACAGAGTCGGTGTTTTCTTGATGATTTGTTCCCTTATGGTAGTGTCGAATCATCATACCTACGCCTACCGGGTTTTTCGTGAGATTGTTTTTTGTATATTGAACATTCATTTCGTGGGAATACTTTGGGGTTTCAAATAGTCCACCATATCAGAGCCCGTATTTGACAAGGTAAGGTCTGCATACTGCTCTGATTCGACCTGGTGTCAGAGAGGCGCCGTTATAATACAGCCGGTATACCCCTGGCTGCAAACTATCCAATGGGTACGGGGACTCGTAACACCCTGGATTAGGGGTGGTAGATCCTGGTGTGTTACTCCTCGCTAGCCAGTCTAACGTGGGTGGTCCTACTGGGAGCGTATCTTTCCGTCAGCATACCCCGAGTGATTCATCGTAGTTTAAGCCCCCGCACCACGTCAAGGTTTCTACCAGGCGGGGACCCTACTTATTTATTTATTTATTATTTATTACAATGTAAATAAATTACATGATAATTTGAATATAATACTACTAGCTACTACGGCTTTTGGCTAAGTTCCACATCTTTAACCTTCAACTGCCCATGACTTTGGCACCTATTTTCAACTGTTTCTGTTTCCAGATTGAATTAGTTGCTGTAAACCTACAAATGATAGAGAGTCGTCCACATTAGGGATGGGGAGAGAATCGTAGATGCATGATTACTGAAAAACTAAATACAAATAGTTCAGTGTCTTTAGAAATCATATGTGTAGTGTTGCCATTTCTCCCGTTGCTTCGGCTCGAGTAGTTCTCACATTCCCAGATCTGTTTTGTAAGACACTATAGCGTTTGGGATGATAGTGAAGAACGTGTGATTCGAACTGACGCTATGACAGTTAGAATCACCAAAAATTGAACCAAAGCGCAACCCGTCAGGCCACTGGCCGTGTTTAGAATTCGATTTTTAAACGCAAGTATATTCCACTGATATGAATTGTTATGTTATCGCTATCGTATACGGCTCTGATGCATTTTCTTATTCGATTTTCGTTCGGTGTTCTTCACTATTTGCTTGTGTATTGTGTGTGTATCTGTTAGAGACGGTACAACACTACTCCTTTGTTTTGTACATACATCAAGATAATTACTCCTAAATTGTTGTCACTGCCCTCGACTGGAGATTAAGAGAAGCTACTACCCTCTTAAAACCGTCCGCGTGGGTTTTCGCCGTTATAAATTGTGACCCAAAAAGTGTTCGAGGAGAACTGAAATGGTTCTTGGCAAATCTTATACCCTTTTTTTTTTATTTTTTTTATTAGACTTCTCTCGGGAGAGGCGAACCTATAGCGCCACGTGTGCGCCCCGAATGCCATCAAATAACTGTTGCAGTTCTTTTTGAACAGTTGCAGGTTGTAATGCTCCGGGAACACCCGCGTGGGAAGGGAGTTCCACAGCTTCCCCGCTCTGTAACGGAACGAGTTCTGATGCAGGGATGTTCGCGCCGTCGGGAGATGAACCACAAACGGGTGCGATCCGGATTGTCTTGTGGAGCGCATATAAGCCAAATTGCGTGGAACAATGACACGAATCTCCGAAGAACAGCACCCGTGATAATATCTGTAAAACAGACAGAGGTCGGCTACGCGCCTTCGATGTGATATCGATTGTAGTCCCGACGTTAGCGCCGAGTCCCCGATCAGGCGGATCGCTCGTCTCTGTATGCTCTCAAGTAGGTCGAGGGTATGTTTAGGAGCCGAGCTCCAAACATGAGAGCAATATTCGAGCGCGGGTCTAATTTGGGATTTATATAGGAGAAGAAGTTGAGGCGGAGTAAAATATTTCTGGGCTCTAAAAAGATAACTCGGTTTTCTTGAGGCTGACCTGGCGATCCTCGACACGTGTTTAAGCTATGATACATTCCCACAGACCGTGACGCCGGGCAATTTCAAACTTTCCCCAGCCTCGAGGGCTCGGCCATTCATCATCAGCTGTGGAAACGATTATCCACTTTTCTTTGTGAATGTTGTATATTGAGTCTTAGCTGCATTGAAGTCGACGAGATTGGCCCTTCCCCACTGCAGGACCCTATCTAGATCCTGATTTAGAGAGTCAATCTGTCTACATCTCACCTGATGCGACGCAGATGCACCAATCAGCTGAACACTCAAAAAGGAGGAAACAAGCGTACTATCATCCGCAAAACTGAACACTTTGTTATCCGTTGTCTCCAACAAATCATTTATGTGAAGCAAGAACAAGGTTGGAGCCAAAATAGAACTTTGGGGCACCCCCGAATTAACAGGATACAGATCCGAACACTCGCCGTCCACAACAACCCGGATCGATCGATTCTCGAGGAAGCTCCTCGCCCAGTCGCAAAGCTGTTGGGAAAGTCCATATGAACGAAGTTTGCTCAGCAATGCCCCGTGCAAGACGCGGTCAAAAGCCTTGGAGATATTCAATGCGACCGCCCTTGACTCACCATGCCGTTCAATCGCAGATGTCCATATATCGGTTATAAGTGTCAAAAGGTCTCCTGTGGGCCGCCTGCCACGGAATCCGTATTGACGATCATTCAGAAGTCCATTGCACTCCAAATACTTAACCAACTCTGTATTGATGACTTTTCCCATTACGTTAGATAAAATAGACAGTAATGCTATCGGACGGTAATTTTGTGGGAGACACTTTTTTCCCGTCTTAGGAATTGGCTGAACTCGAGCGATTTTCCAACAGGCAGGAAAGGTCCTCCGTGCATAAGATAAGCGGAAGAGTCTGTCAAGAACCGGCGATAGTTCTGGAGCACAGTTCTTAAGCACTATTGCTGGTATTCCGTCCGGGCCAGTTGTCTTCCTACAATCCAGTTCCTGTAGAATGCGTTGAATAGTGCGCGGACGAAATCTCACATCCCGCATGGAAGACTGTACCGGCGACATCACAGGTGGCTCCAAAAGGCCGGGATTGAGGTTTGAATTCGCGGAAAATAAATTCGCGAACACATTAGCTTTATCCTTTGGATTCGTGACTAACGTCCCGCTGTCTGTCACCAACGGAGGGAAAGAGGAGGATGCCAAGTTACCGCTGACAGCTTTTGCCATTGACCAGAAGGAGCGCGAACCAGTTGGGCACCGAAGGAGCTTATTGATCACCCTGTCGTTGTGAGCCTATAGCGTTTGAAATAATAGTGAAGAAGATCGTATGATTCGAACTGACGCTATGACAGCTCGAATCACGAAAACAATTTTACCTAAGCGTTACACATCAGGCTACTGACCGTGTTTAGAATTTGATTTCCAAACTCGACTATATTCCACTGATGTGAATTATTTTTATTTATCGCTTGGTATACGGTTCTGATGTATTTTTCTTATTCGATTTTTCGATCGGTGTTCTTCACTATTTGTGAATTGTGTGTGTATCTGTTAGAATCGCTACAAGCCTTCTTCGCGGTATCAATCGCCTGGTTGCACGCGTTTCTGATTCTAACAAAATTCGTTCTGTTAACATCGGTGAGATTGGAGCGCCATTGCTTAAAAGCTCTATTTTTTGCCGCTGTAATCAGCTCGCATTTTTTGTCAAACCAAGGTTTATCAGACGAACTTCGTTTGATGGAATGTGGAATATACATATCCATCCCCAGAAGAATAATCTCTGATACCGACTCCGCGCATGCGGTGTAATAGGAGCGAAGAAGGGTTGCTCTTCTACAGTAGTCTAGGAACTCCGTTCGTCCAACAGCTTTGTTAATCCTCAATCCATTGAACATAAGATGACAGAAGTGTCGGAAGGCCTATGCCAACAACTGTCGTGCAGAGATGCCCCTCGTATGAGTAACATAAGACAATGGTAGCGAAAAATCGTTCGAGGCATTGAAAACCAATACTGTATTTGGGAAAACTGTTTTCCATGCATGCCACCATCTTATAGCACTGTGCTCTTGTAATACATAAATTCTAACTACACAAATATTGTGCTAACGTGTCATTTCTGATTGCTTCATATACATTATTTATTTGATTCGCTCTTAGCGTGCTCACAAAGCAAGAGAAGTGCAAATAAACAATTGAAACGATCTATATCAATAAATTATTTACATAATTGTGTTCCCTTTACGACAGCATATTTATGTGCCCTTTGAAGCATTTCGGGGGCTCGACCGTTTCTCCCAAAAGAAAACAAATTGTCATCATTCCTCGTCAATCTTATAATCCGGCCATGAGAAATACCGCTGATTAGTGAAAGCAAATTTTAGTAAAATGTTCAAAGGAAAGCAGTAGAACATTATCAGAGGACAACCTCGAGTTGTTTGTCACTCGAGGGTGTATAATCAGCAAGCAGTGAAAATTTCAAATTACATGGGCTTTGCTCTGTTGCCGCCCTTTCCTGTTGACGAGTCCAATTTCGTCGTTTGAAGTTTGCATCTGTAAATCGTTATAATCAAAACACTTTTGCTACACTTAAAAGATAAATGAATTATCTAGTAGACCCGAAAATATTAACAACATTTTTGAACATAGTTAAATCTCGGCCTTCAGCTGCGAAACGAAACGTGCAGCTGAACTGTTACCCGAACTACCATCCTATATTTGGAATATTCACACTATTTATAGAAAACGATCTTCCAGGTCCTCGTAGGTGACACACGAAATAAACTACATGTCTTGTGGATATTTGTCGTTCAAATACATTTTACAAAGGGATTTTGAAATGAATGCTGCATCCCTATTGTGAAATAAGAATCAATTGACTCATTAGATGACCATATGGCTCGTCAGAAGGCATGTGAGTAGTCACAACTAAATGATTTAAGATCTTTTCATAAATAATTAGCCATGGTGCGAAGTTTTATAGTGAAACAAAGCTGAATACCTTCGATACCCTCCAATTCAACCGTGAATAAAACCGATGTATGTAAAACAATTGTACATAAGGCCTTAGATTCAATTGAACCGTAAAGTTACAAAAGTAAATAGGTCGTATGCCTATTAAAAGACAAACACTAGGTGCTACTCCTTACATTCCATTTAACTTCAAATCAAGATCAAAATAAAATCTTAAAACTAAATCGGATTTGTGAATATCAAACCACGCAACCCTGTTTACACTTACCTTGTTGGTCGAAGGCGGACGTGTCCAGAACCGGCATTTGCCAATACGATGGCGGAGCTGACATAACACCAGCCAGATCCAAGTGATCCATGTCTTCTAGGTCCAGCAGCAATGGCATTCAGCTAACGATCAACTTGACTTACAAAGATGTCACGTTTAGCACGCATATGTTTCTGATAAACTGCTTCTTTAACAAAACACCTTTTAAAGCTACTTTAATGTGATTTGGCCGATTTTTTGGTCTACTCGAATTTTATGGTCAAGTTCACGGCAACACGCACACACGATGTCCGGCGACGATACTATAAATGAGAAAAAAAAAAAAAGCAACATAAACAAAAACTCATTGAGAAAGAGATACCTTAAATAAATGTTCATATAATGAATATTTACACTGATAAATTGACGGACATTAGGAAAAACGAAAAAAAGAAAAACGAGAAAATTAGAAAACCCGGCGTGGGATACAACAACATATCCATCCGATTGGTGGTCGGGTCGATTTTGGACAAAAGTATTTTGTTTTTGAACTAAATATTGTGACGATTTTATATTTTAGTTATTTGAAAGATCGACAGAGATAGCTCTCTATCTCCTAGTCACCGTGGCACGCACTGAGCGGATAAGTTTCCGAGCGTATTCTGTGTGAAATGAATGTCAGATGGATATAGAGAGCCCTCATTGGATGCCTACGAATGACAGGCGGATTCTTGAATCTAGTCGTATATTTAACTTTGTAGTTTAGAATGAGATAATTCCAAGGAATGAGCTGTAACGTGAACGATGTCGCTGAGTTGCCTTTTTATTTGTTTTATGTTATTGCTTCTTTCGATCTTGGTATAGGGAAGATTTCTGATCATTTTGTAACAGATAAACCATATGGGTTGAGTTTCGTTTCTACCGGCCTACAAAATAATCTTTGTACTCCGTAAAAAAAAATTATTAAACGATCCGCCATAAATGATATTTAAAAAAAAAATACAAGAAAATAAAATTGTCCGGCCAACGAAATACTTTTTCTACTTAAACCAGAGATTCAATATCTCGGGCCCACAAATGTGAGCCAGAAGATTTCCTATCAATATATCACGGAATAGTGTTATTAGTAATAGTGAGTTTACTCAGCTTTTTATCGAGCTTTTGTTTTATTTTTTAGTTTTTGTCTTCCAGAGATTTGGTCATCGCCACATTTTTTGTCCAATGGTGTTTGTCTTGAATAATATAGCATTTTGTGTGTCGCTACTGTTTAAACTTGGCTACAATAGGCGCTCAGTGTGACTTGTGGGTGATAAATTGCTGAGGACAAAAGAGCAGTTGATGTTATAAAAGTTGTTACAACATCTTTTATATTTATTTGTTATATTATAATTACTTGTCCACTATTAGGACCAGCACGAAATGGAAGGAAGCTCCTTACGAAATTCGTTGTTATAAACTCGGGAATCGTGCAAGAGTCTTTTGTAGATAGGTAGAAGCTTTTCAAAACTATCGCTTGCAGACGGCCTCTGAGGGCGTATTTGTATTTTGTAGTTGGTGAGGGTGGAGGGGTGGGGGCGAACATACAGGGCAAAGTCTCTGCTTTCAAACCGGCGAAACCCAGGACGATCCTTGTCCCTGCTCAATCCAAGTGGACATGCAGTCTCCACGTGACACCCCTGGATAGCTACTTTGGCACCCCCCAAGTAGTGGACCAATGCATGCAGCGACATCCTGAGAAAGGTTGTCGCAAGGCTAATAACCTTGCCCGGAAAAACGAATTATTATGGACAATTTAACAAGTCTCGGATATGGACCGGATACCGGTGGAGAGACTTGCTATATAAGGTCAAGACCGGATCCCGGTTGTAGTGCCGATGATGATGATGATTTGGTGAGGACAGAACCCTCATTTATTACGCGGTATAAAAATATAAAAATAAACTTACGAACTAACTTAAAAACTAGGGATTTGTTACGCACTAAACCCTCCACCCCTGAATACCTACCTCGTTGGAGCTAAGCTCCATCATTAATCGCTCATACATTAAATATCGCGATATCAATTCAATATCAAACAAATTGAACTACACGTTCAATTTGCTCATATTGAATTCAACTTGAATCCAAGACGTGAAAGAACGAACCATATGTTCAACACGCAAAATCCCCTAGATCCAAATCTGTGGACCAGATGACCAACATTCAAGTAAAGTTTTTTGAGAATCATAAAATGCACATCTTCAATTTTATGATCCATTAAAGGTTTGTTTACCCAAAGTATTTCCCACAGGGAACATCTTTTTCCATTCTCCTAAAACAAATAACTTGCGCCATAAAACGAACCACTCGTTCGTTTTAGCGCCCACCAACATAGAGGATCATAAATGTGCATTAGCACGATCCTCTGTTGATTTTTCCTTTGTGTTTCCTCTTTTGTTCTTAAGCCGGGAAAAAAAGAAAGGAAATAGCGGCTGGCAAAAGGGCCAGACAGAAAAAAGGACATATCATTCGATCTGCAGGATGAAAGAAAAAAACTCTTCATTCGAGGAGTTGGTTTTTGACATTTGGCCGAGACGGTCATGAGGAGTTGGTTCGGGAGTTTTGACCTATATGGTCGTTCTCTGGTTCGAGGTCTGAGGTGTTTACATCAGTTTTAGTTTAGTTTAGTAAAAGAAAAAGAAAAACAAAAGGAGGTGTGCTTGATTTACAACCGTGTGTAAAGTTTGTGGCAGTACGATTAAAGTGTAATTTAATAAAATTTTAAAAAACAACGAATGTGTTTTATTTATGTGTGATAATGTATGTAATAACAAAGGAATAATAAGAGTGTGGTGATCAAAACATAACAGATTAATAAAAATTAACTTGAAGAGGAAAACTTACAAAGGTGGAGAGACGGTGGTGTAAGTGATCAGACAGGGTGGGGTGACAATAGACCGGAAGCACGGAAGTGGGAATGAGGATAGGTTTAGGGTTTTAATGAGGTCAAAATCCTCATTCAAGCGTTATTCATATAAATTTAACTACTAACTCAAAAACTAAGGTACTAAGGTATTAGGGTATCATATGGGCAAGGGTGTATATATGCACTTGTGTGGCTGTGTGAGTTGGGGTGGGGACTAAGAGGATAAAGTAACGAGACGGGGTTTGGGAGCAGGAGAGGTGTCTCCTGATCAAAGGAGGTGAGGTAAGAGTTGACGTTGCGTAGCATACGTGAGATCGGTTCGTTAAGGCCATACGCGGTGTGGTGGGCTGGTAGATAAAACAGACGAGGTTTTCGTAAGTTACGGGGATTGGTATAGATCGGGATGGGCGAGGGACAGTCGATTTATCCTGATAGAAGACGGTGGATGAAGAGGATGTCAGCGTGAAATCTTCGCTCTTCTAGAGTGTTTAGGTTAATTATTTTGAGACGACTTGTGTAAGGGGACAGGGACAGCGGGTTTTCCCAACACAGGCCTCGGAGGGCAAAACGCAAGAATCGTCGTTGAATGCTTTCAATTCTGCGGATATGGGATACTTGATACGGGGACCAAATCTGGCTAACATATTCAAGAAGAGGGCGAACGAAAGTAATGACGATCAATCGCGTCACGTACGGGTTAGAAAACTCCTTAGACCAGCGTTCCACAATTGAATTGGCCTTGATAATCGTGCCGTCAATATGTGTGAGGATGTTTAGCTGACTATCACATAAGATGCTGAGGTCTCCAATCTAGGATAAAGGTTGGTTGAATACGAGGGGGGGGGGGCGCTTCCATGAAAATGTTATGGAGTGACATTTGTTGAGGTTAAGCTTCAGACAATTCTTCTGACATCATCATCATCATCATCGGCGCTACACTACTTATTAAGTCTCTCCACCGGTATCCGGTCCTTATCCGAGACTTGTTAAATTGTCCATAATAATTTGTTTTTCCGGGCAAGGTTATTACGCTTGCGCCACCCAACCAAACGGAAGTAAAAAATGTTGGGAAAGTTGAAAACGAAAAAAAAATCTAGCAAATGTTAATCAACATAGCCATAAATACAAAGAACGCTATCCTGAGTAATGAGTTCTTCGTGATAGATGATCCCTTAAAAAGGGGGAACCTGTGGGAGCTGTATTCCAGGAAATGTACAAGGTAAATGAAAGTGCACGCCGAAACTACGACTTGGAGAACAGATTTCAAATTGGCAATCAGGGAATGTCGGTTTTATGGAATTCAATGACGATAATTTGGCAAATACTATGCCAATAACAGGACCAATCGCTTATTAACAACGAACAAAGAGATCCAGGATATATTCGACTCATTAAGAAGAAAAAGTCGGTGGTAATAGATGGAGTACCAAATATCGTACTCAAGTATCTACCACCATTGGCAGTGACATATACACAGTTATGTTAAACAACACGTTAAATAATCCACACAATCACGTGTTGGAAAATAGCAATCATACAGCCTATACTAAAAAATGGCAAGGACTGATGCAAACCCAATGAACATGCGTTCGATAAGTTTACTTCCAAGCATCAGTAAAATATCCGAGAAGGTCATAAACAAAGCTTTGCTCAAATGTGTTGATGACAGCTTTAAGCCGAATCATGAAACCACACATGCCGCAGCTAAACTGGTTTCCGACATACAGTGGAATAAATGCAAGAACACGTGCGTGTCTGATCGACTTGGAAAAAGCCTTCGACGCTGTTTGGCTTAAGGGATTGTACTACAAGATTGTCAGAGAAGGCATGTATAAACCTTTACTGTATATACTTTTTGATATGTTAAATAACAGAGGGTCATGGTCGAAAGTGACAAAGTGACCTCCAGTATAACGTATATTATCAAGAATGGTTTACAACAGAGGGCAGTACTTGCTCCGATTCTTTTTAACATTTACGTTAGGGACATATTAAGCGCACCTCCCGACGCAATTGTGTATGAAGAAGATCTTATGATTTATAAAACAGCCCAAAAAAATTGGAATCACAAATAGTTTACTCTAAAACGGCTTAAATAAAGTATTTTTTATAATCAACTTAATCATATTGGGACATATATGAGAGCAATTGTGAGAGATATATTGGAAGAGCAACAGACGCGTCCAATCACATAATTTTCGGAGCTTATTATGCAAATACTCTGTATTTTGAGATTGTGCGTCGCAACGGCTTTGTTCCGCCAGATGCGTTTCTAAAATTTGATATGAACTGTCGTATACAGAATGAATCCGGAGTTTGTTTTGTTCCACCAGAGGCGTTCCTCGATTTGGAGATGAATGGGCTTATGCAGGAGGGATCCAGAATTCCGCTGATTTATCATGTAGGTAGATCTTCCGTAGACGGGCGATTGTGCTACGATCGAGAATTCACGCGAGTTAACACACCTGACAACCCCAACATAGCTGAGAGAACATACCTAACAACCCCAACATAGATAACACACCCAACACCCAACCAGAAGATAAGATTCATCAAACCACAAACCTACACCACAAAGTAATACAAATGATGACCTCCAACGTAACCAGCATAGAAGATAAGATTCACTGCCGCACCCGACACGACAAAAGACTAATTAAATTGGAAACAATGCGACTGATGAACCGTCAGCATTGAAGATAGGATTCACTGCTGCATCCGACATAACACAGTTATCCAAACAATCATCAAACTGAATTTCAAACAATCATCGAACAGAATTATCAACACGATCCCACGACCCAAACGAAATTACAGATAAGAGATTCCAGAAACAATAAAAGATGACTCTGAAATTATAAATAACAGAATTGTCGAATGAGAGTCAGGCTTCATCGAGTGACCCGTCCCGACACATCTACTATCTTAAGTGTTTGTAAATATAAGTTAAAAAAA
This sequence comes from Microdon myrmicae, assembly GCA_963931805.1. Lineage (NCBI taxonomy): Eukaryota > Metazoa > Arthropoda > Insecta > Diptera > Syrphidae > Microdon > Microdon myrmicae. The sequence goes on from OZ007496.1 coordinate 96,707,506, forward strand.
ATGTAAATAAAGATTAAATTTTTTGATTAACTAAGAAACAATCCTGTTAATTCGCGCACTGGAGAAGAGGTTGTGTGGTTCAGCTATTTCCCATAGAGAACGGTGTTACACGCAGAATTCCAATACCCTCATGTAACATCCTATAACTCCGAGAGGCCGAGAGGTTTAACGTGGAGGCCCGACTTGCTTCCACGGAATCCGTATCGCGATTGATTTATTTCAAAAGACACAATTTCATCCTCCGCTTGTCGACATAAGGGGATGATTTTCCTTGTATCGGTCCCAGCACAAGGGCGCGAAACACACACACACGATGGTCGCTTCTGCTGCTCGTGGTGTGTGTCCACAAGTATGCGGACCGTGGATAAACCGAATCCATAAGGGGAACATTAGCTGGCATGGCTGCAGCTAGTGCAACTATTTCGAACGATATTTTGTGTTTACACGATCAGCAACTGCGTACAGCATTTATGCTGATCGTGCACATCTCGCTGGCATCTCCAAGCAGCGGAATTCTCGGTGGTAATTTTCCATTTTTGAGGACTCGACTTCCTTGGGCGGTCAGCCGTATGCCATAATGTATTGGTAGATCGGATGACCGACCGATGTGGGCATGGATAAAAAGGAAAAGAAGAAACATCTGTAGCGTTCTACGAACGCACAATCCCGCGCAGGTAAGGTTCCTACCTTCAAGGAACTTACTTACCTGAGAACGTTGCACGCGCCCACAGACGCGAGTTATGATTTTTGCAAAAATTACAACATAAAAGAAAAGCGCCCAAAACATTCTTACACCACTCGTTGAATAGTTAAAACACGGAGTCTATCTTTTTTTTCTTCCACTTTTTATTTTTGTTATATATATATATATATTATTCCTTAAAGAGAGTTAATGATTTGCACAACTTCACTTATCTAATCTAACTATCTTCAAGCTTCCAAAAGTCTTCAATTTACTTAATTCACTTCCTTTTTGTCGAACTTACAATATCTTTACCTTTTCGGTTTGCGTAAACTATTTTTTTTAGTTTCTGTGTTTAATTTTATTTTGTCCACTTTATTTAGTTTCTATCTTATAGTATTTGTATTTTTTCTTATTTGGTTTAACTAAACTTAACTCTCGATTCTCGGTACACTTGTCAACAAACGATTTAACTTTTGGCCTTTTCCGATCTATTCACTTAACTCTCGATGCTCGGCAAACTGTCTATAAACGATTTTACTTTTGGCTTTTCCCTATCTATTCAATTAACTCTTCATTCGCCATTCCACTTCTTTATCAAACACCGACTGCCATGACCAACCCCGGACTCTGACCAACCACTGACTGCCTGCTAACTTCTTCCTAATCATTTCACGACACTTCGGGGTCAATATCTCCCAATGACGATCATGCAATTACATTTTCATCGACCCAATTTCCGGATCTTAACTTTTTAATTCGCGATCGTTTTGTATTGCTGAGCCAGTCAATATTCCTTCCTTGATTTGAACTCCAGTTTAATATTCGCGATTAGGAATTGACCCATTTAATTTTATTTTTGCGGCTCGTGTCGGAAATTGCAGTTAATCGTTTTTGCAATTTAAGTGTTTCAGCCTATGCGATCAATTATGGTATGTTAATTGCTTCGGAAAATGAAACTAATCGTTTTTATACGATTTGCCAATTGCTTCGGAATATGGACTTACTTGCATTACCGTTTTGTGGGGTCATTCGAGGTTAAAATCGGATGGCGTTTTTAGGTTTAGGTGTGTCAATGATCTCTTGTATGTCATCTTTATCTATGACAACATCGACACACTTAACACGCGTGTCCCAAAGTCCCACCATAGGGCCTGCAACTCGCAGCCAACGTTGAACCCGACACCAAAAAGCAAGGAACTGAACGTCCCCAAAGCTTTTAATGTCAAACTCAACAATTATAGTTCTTCATGCCTGAAACAAAAGCCATACATTCACCCTGTTCCTAACAGCAATTCATGAAAATGCCAGACATCCTGCCTGAGCCCAGGAATACCTCATCGAACCGACAATTCCGGGTATCGATACAGTGAATTGCTATCATCAGCAAATTAGCCGACCAACGGATGCACGTGCGGGTGGTCTGCCACAAAGACCACCAAATCCATCGGCAAACAAGAGAAACGGCAACCGTAATTATCTCAAGGAGATAATTCGAAAAATGTATGAGGTTAAAAACCTACAAGGGAACTACTTCGATCCCACGGTTCCTTTTTTGTATTTCACACCCATTAGAAAGATCTAATGGATTTCAGTGTGTGTTTACAAAAGGCAAACAAACCTACGGACCTTACGTCCTAACAATCATCTCCGTTCTGCGCGCCAGATGTGCTGCGAAAACAGAAGACCGTTGAGTTGAAATGCTATCACCACCACCGATGGTAATGATGATGTATGTGTTGATCCCTTTCAGGCATCCAAATTACCCCTGGCATTAAATAACATGCTGCTAACAGAGATTCGGAAATTCTGTAAGCAGATCTAATGGGAAAAGTTGTCGGTGCGTATATAGATACGATCCGTATCAGGATTATTTTTTGAATTGAGATAGTTAGTGCCATTTTGATCGTCACCGCGACGAGAAGTCGATATAGAGCATCCGTCTAAGGAAGGCAATCAGGGAACCCCGACGAGGAGGTGATACGCGAGACGAGATACGGTGCTATTCAATTTAAAGAATTCGGCGTTTGATATTTGAAATTGCGTCCAGTGCTGTTTAAAATAGTCGTGCCAATCAGTCGCTCTGTGTTAAATATTGTAAAGCGGCCTAACTAAATACAAGTGAATGCGAATGTTGTGCTTAAGTTTAATACTGTTATAATGATACCAAATGATACCAAACTCGATAAGGTAACTCCAATACCGCTCAGGTTACACAGATTTTGCTTTTCTAGAATTAGGATAGAATAAGATTAAATTATATTAAGGTAGTTTAAGAATCAACGAACCATATTTACCAAAGACCAAAGTCGAATAAAAACATACAATATCAAAATAAAACAATTCCCACCGTATTTCTTTTTGGCTTGCGAACAGTGTTCGGCGGAACACTGCACCAAGTATAGACATTATCCCCCAAACATCTCCCACACAAGTGCGGCAGACTCGTTAGGAGATATCTCATTGATGTGGTTCGGGCAATGTTGGTTGCTTGATGGTGCAACCAAATTGCTTTTAAGGCACATGATGCGTTTAATGCGGCCATGCCCTTGTGGAAAAATACCTATTTGTTGCTGATGGATTTTGCATCAGCGAAATTATAGTTCTAAAGCATTTCTGAAGATATTGGTACAACTATGGAAGGTAAGTACATGTTTTTATGTTTTTTGGGAAACTGTTTCTTCATCATATATTGTAAGGTAAGTAGTGGCGTTCAATTGAACTGCCAGAATACTTGTTTTATATCGTTTTTGGATGCTCTAGGTTGAACGTTTTTACATGGTTAATGGGAAGGTGAGTAGTGGCGTTCAATGGAACCGCCACACCTACATATATGTAACATGTATCATATACGCATATGTTCAAAACATATGGCACAGCATGCAAATTGCACAATGCAACTTGAAACATGTCTGAAATTGCAACACATCTAATGTTGCACATCATTTGCCATAGGCAAATGTAATTCCCATCACCTTGAAATGCAAAGCATTTCAAGTTCGCATAGTCAAAATTGCAATTTACCATTTCCCACGTTCCATCTATGCCCTACAAGCAAACAAAAATTCTCATCACCTTGATGATCACCCAACACCTCATCAGCTTCAAGGTGATTTCACCCAGGCACATGCATGCTATTTCGCTATGGGCAAATCAGGTTCGCGTCATCATGAATCGAAATTTCTCCACGGCCTTGGGGTGAAACTACAACCAGAGTAGGCGTAAGGTTACCGCCTTGGGATGATTCGTGGCGAAAAGTGCAAAGTTGTGGTTCCCGTCATCGTTGGCATGGCCTTAGACTGAGACTAGCATCGGGTGGCTGTCTGGAGGACAGCTATGACCGTGGGAAGGTATGAGGAATTTGATGTAGATTTCAGATATAAAAAGGGAGTTTCGCTAGAAGAAAATTCAGTTGGAATCAGACAGCCGAGATGTGGCAGTTGTGAGTGAAATTGTTGATAAGAATGAGCAAACACCTAGTAAAAAAGAAAATAAAAAGCCTTTTATTAAATACGGCCAATACAACAATTGGCTCAGCGGTGACCCATCAAGGAGTCGTGGACCACTCTACCACGGGCTAAAGCCGCCGGAGGCCGACGGAACAAATAGGAAGAAATAATACCCACGGACTGAAGGAGCCGGAAGCCAACGCCCACAGCCCAACGCTAACCAGCCGGAAGCCACCTACATACGGGCTAACAAACCGAAACCAACAGGCACGAACTCTAACAGCCGGAAGCCGGAAAGTGTTGTTGTTAAACTAATATACAACACCAGGATGACATTATTAAGCAGCACCAACATTTTTGGTGGTTGAATGGCATTTAAAGACCTGTATACCAAACTCGATAAGGTAACTCCAATACCGCTCAGGTTACACAGATTTTGCTTTTCTAGAATTAGGATAGAATAAGATTTAAGTTATATTAAAGTAGGTTTTCAAGCATTTACAAAAAAAAAAAATTATATATAAGTAAGTTAAATTGAAGTTAAAAAAAAGAAAATTAGAACAACGTTTTTTTTTAGTTCTTCTTTGTTATTAAAATAAACATAATTGTTGCGGATTCACTGGATGCAACCGGTGCAGTCGCAATTGAATGCTGCCCTTGGCAACACTACAACAAATGTCAGCAACTGGCTGACATAATCGAATTTGGTTGTCAAGCAACCAATAACAAACTATTCTTCGTAAACCTTGAGGCGACACAGTTCGCAGTAATTCAATCAAAATAAATCAAATCCATCAACCAAATAAAGACGATTTTAATTATTTCAAACAAGCCCAAATTGTTATTTCTTCTTTTTGGATGAGTATTATTTGAGGAGAGTTGCTGCTCCAATTGAGGATTGGCGTGGAATTGCTGCAGGTATTCTTTTCATTTCATTTCGTAACTTTTCTCAGTGCTTCCCCGACGACATTCCTCGGTCGGCAGAGATCAAACAATAATTAAAAAACAAAGTTCTGTCGCCGAAAAGCAAATTGTACAATAGACATGCAAAGTTTAGCTTAGAGCTTCTGCGTAGGACCAGTAAGTAATATAATATAATTAAGCTAGAATTTAAGTATTTTTTGCCTAGCTTATAATTTAGAATCTAAGAAAAAGGAAAAAAAAATATTGGAAAAATGACACAAGAGGCAGCGCTATTTATGCTGCACCTAACCAAATATTGGAATACAATGAATTTACGAAAATGTATCCTGTGAATTGTCGCCAGATTGGACAGGGTGCAGGCAGGAAAATACTTAGGAAGGTAGAATGCATAAACCAACTTCAGTCGAGCAATGACCGCGATAATACCTATAAAATGACTTATCCGCATAATGAAAAATGAGTTCAATGGTCTCCAATTAGTACCATTGTTTCTTCTTCCATCCTATCGGGTAATGGTCTTTTAGTGGTGCTGGAAAAAATGTTATAAAATAAACGTTAGTCGAAATCTTGTATCAAAAGTGGGAGCCGAAACCACACGCATACCGACAGAATGGACAGAGATTGAACATATTGAAGTAAAGCCAACATCGTGGTCAGTCGTTACCAACACGTCAAAGAGATAAGACGTATACCTGACAACAGGAGAAAGTAAAAGAAAAAAAAATAAATAAATAAATTCGTCGCGCGAGTGTAAGCGAACAAGTGTGGATTACATAGTGTGGCCCCCACTGAGAGCGGTTGTTTAAAAAAATAAAAAATAAAAATAAATAAAAAAATAAAAAATTATGGAAACAAACAAAGTGCTAAATAGCTCGTCGCCTTTCATGAAAAGGGGCCAGGCAGACCTGAAAGCGATGACACGGAGCCGACTCGAGCGACAGCCCAGTATTATAACAAAGCGGCACAAGCCAAATTCAGACGGCGAAAAAAATGCAAAAGGAAAGAAAAACGAATACACAGGCGCAGGCAACCAATTCAACGAATTGGTTGACTTTGACCCAAGTGAAATCGAATTACCTGCTGAGGAAGAAAACAATATCACAGGTACTGCAACAGATCCGGCGGAATTAGAAAAACTCCTTGCGGATATTGACACAAAAAAAGAGGAACTCAATAAACAAAGAGAAGCAATCCTCAAATTAAAAGACCTGGTGCAGCAACAACAAAGCCAAGAAAATACAACAACACAACGGAAAAATCAGGAACAACATCAGGAAGCAAACAAAGGAGATGCAGAAGTAGCAAACAAACCAGCACATCGTAACCAAAAAAAAGGAAAAGGCGCCGCCTATAATACTTACGTCCATGGAAACAAATGACGTTATAAAATTAGGTGAGTTAACTTGCAAACATTTCAAAACAAAAAAAATTAATAATTCTAAAATAAAATTAATGTGCGATGATATTGAAGGTTATCGCAAAGTAATGACTGCTTTGGGTAGGACAAAAAGCGAGTACTACACGTACACCCCGAAATCGGAGAAAATAATCTCCATGCTCCTAAAAGGCGTTGATCCATGTTTTTCCCCTGAGGAGGTATTAGAGCAATTAAAAAATGTCGAAACCGACAATTTAAAATTTACAGGTGTGAAACCCTTCTCTACCGTCAACTCCAGAAAACGCAATTGCAAATTGCCTTTCTTTATTGTATCACTGAGTCCCAACAGTAAAGTTGATGCTCTCCGATACATCAAACACCTCAACCACCAAACAATAAGTTGGGAAAAAATTAGAAAAATCGATCGCGTATTGCAGTGTATGCGTTGTCAACGCTTCGGGCACGCGGCATCAAACTGCCACATGCAATTCAGGTGCGTAAAATGTCTCTCCGACCATATCATTGGTGAATGCCCCTTGGGCAAGGAACAGCTTCCAGATAGGAAAACACTGTCCTGTGTCCTCTGTAAAAATACAGGTCACACTGCTAATTTTAGAGGATGTCCTAAATTTCAACAAATGAAATTAAAACTGGAATCCAAAAAGAAACAAGTTGAAGAAGAGAAAAAAATGAAAACTCATTCTTACAACAATTTCGTGGTTCCTTGTGTGTCATATGCACAAATGGCCGGTGCTCCTAAGCAACCAGCATCCATGGAACATACATATCATCATCATCATTGGCACTACAACCGGGAACCGGTCTTGACCTTATTTAGCAAGTCCTGAGGCTTGTTAAAGTTTCCATAATGATTGTTTTTTTCCGGGCAAGGTCATTAGTCTTGCGCCAAACATACATATAGTAATGGGAAAATGCCTACACCAGAGGCACATTCAGAAATAATAACAATGTTATTAACCATGCAAGGACAATTTGCCGAATTTCAAAGAACACTGAGTGAACAAAGAGCACGAATAGATACTCTCTATTCAACCCTGTTCTCAAATAACTCTCCACATCAAAATCTTCAACCCTCCGTCTGAACTTAACTTAAAAATTATAGCTGTGAATGTAAATTCACTAATCCACATCGAAAGAAGGGATAATTTAGGCAATCCGCTCTAAGTCGAATGCCCAGATGTGCTCTTGGCTAGCGAAACTAAGCTAAACCAAAGGCACAAAATGGGCTACAAAAATTAGACGAGATCGACCACACTCTACTCTAGGGGGTGGGGTCGCTATCTTAGTTAAGAAAAGTCTTCACCATAAGGTCGTTTACAGCACGGAAGTACACAAATTCCAGGTGCTAGAGGCATGCATTATAGACATTCCGCTAAAAAGTCAAAGGCATCTATATATAGTCGCTGCTTAGGCTCCTGAATCTGTTCAAGGTACCCAATTTATCAGTGAAATTGATACGCTTTTCCGAAGTCTCAAGTTAGATTCGGAAAACAATTACTTTTTAATGGCAGGTGATTTTAACGCCAAGCACAGTGCCTGGGGCAATCTGACCTCGAACACCAGAGGCAATGCCTTGTTTGATTGGTGGCAAACAAATACGATCGAGCATAAACTAGAATTGTACGCTACAAGTACACCGTCTTATCCAAGAGGTAACTCCTTCCTGGATTTACTTATGACAGATGATCGAATTCAGTTACCAGATACCGAGGTAACTACTCGAAATTGTCTTCGCACAATTGAGTACGATAGCGATCATTACGGACTTGGAGCCGTAATACACGTGCCAAACGAGTACCATCTACTTGAGCAGTACGACCAAGTACACTCTTTCGATTTCCGAAAAGCACATTGGTCGCGTTTCGATCGCATAGTAAAAAGAGAAATACGCAACATTGGCATAGACCCACCGACTAATAGAAACCTCCGTAATGATGAAATCGATCATTATCTCCTAACTATGAACGATATTGTTACTAACACAATGAATCGTTCCATCCCCAAAGTAGCTCATATGGATGGCTATACCCACCGATACAGAAATGCAACTATCGATGCTTTGTATAGGCAAAAGAGCACCCTGCTCTCAAAGCTGAAATTGTGCTATAGGCAGTTCAGTGACCCAAATAGCAATGAAATCAAAACAATCAAGTCCTTGATTAAAAATCTTCAAAAACTGATCCGGGATAATTACCGAGCAGTAATAAATGAGGAGTGGAGCAACAGAATTCGAGCTGTCCAAGCAAACGGACCGAACATGTTTTCACAAATCAAGAAAATATGTCGAAGAAAAGATCACAATGACATTCCCTGTCTCCGAATTCCACGGACTCCCGAGAATTGTCAGATACTGCTGAACGCAGGACTCACCTTAGAGCACATCAACTCCAATGATGAAGTAATAGTAGTCGAAGATCCGCAAAAGAAAGCGAATTCAATTGGAGCCTGTTTCGAAGCAGTGTACAGAGTTAACGAATCAGTTCATGCTAACACTGAAATTGAAAGCAATGCCCGTCAAAGACATTGCTCGCTGCGCAATCAACTTCACAACTGGCGATCCGAAAACCGTAGTTTCATCACATTCGGCGAAAATAATAGAGCGGATTCTCCCGTCAGAAATGAAAATACAAATATGTTTGTGCGCAAGGATGAACTTAGAAACATACTTAGCTCAATTAAAAATAATAAATCATCTGGAATAGATAGCATTCCAAATGTGGTTCTAAGGCACTTGCCTCGCGAAGCAGTGAACATATACACTACTTTGTTTAACAACGCTCTAAACAATGCACACTATCCAACCCATTGGAAGACTGCAGTAGTCCACCCTATCCCCAAAAAGGGTAAGGAGAAGAGCAATCCAGCTAATCTGCGCTCGATCAGCCTGCTTCCCAACATCAGCATGGTATTCGAAAAAATTATAAACAAAGCACTGATAGGTTGGTGTGATGAAAACGATATCATCCCCAACAACCAGTTTGGCTTTCGAGCGCGACATGATACAGTTCATGCAGCGACGAAACTTGTTTCCGATATACAGTGGAACAAGGCAAAGCGACAATGTACAGGCGCCTGCTTGGTTGACTTTGAAAAGGCTTTCGACACCGTATGGTTAGAACGACTTGTCTATAAGTTAACAAACCTGGGTATGCCGCAATATTTGTTATACATCATTTATGATATGATAATGGACAAACATTTTGTGGTGAAATGCGGGGACATACTCTCCAACAAGACCTTCCAAATTAAAAATGGCTTACAGCAGGGAGCTGTAAATTCTCCCATTCTATTCAATATTTACACTAGTGATCTAGTGAGTTCTCTCGAAAACGCCATTGCGTACGCCGATGACATAGTGGTGTACAGAACAGGAGGAAAAATAGACGTCATCAATAGGCACCTCCAAGATGACTTCAACAAAATAAAACTATTAAATTAAAGATTAATTTCCAGAATACCGAGACTATCCTTTTCAGAACGCCCCTATCCAGGGCCTCGAGGTATACAAAATACAACTGGAAACACTTTTCTATTATAGGTAACAATAACCTTCCACTGCAAGTGAAAACTGTAGTTAGATACCTTGGTATCTGGCTAGACCAGTATTTATAGTTTGACAAGCACGTAGCAGCGTCCCTCTCCGCAGCTAAAAGTGCATATTCTATGACAAGAAGTCTATTCCGGAGTAGTCTTCTTGACCCCAGAGTCAACATAATATCGTACTCGGCATTCATCCGACCAGTTTTGATTTATGGCTGTCCAGTATGGTATAATATATCTCCACTTTATATGGAGAAGTTTCGTGTGTTCGAACGGCAGTGTTTGCGTTCCTGCCTCGGACTTTATAGAACACCAGAGTCGCAATACAAAAAATTCGATCCCAACAAAATCCTGTATGACAAATCAGGGTTAAATAGGATAGACAATTTCATAATTAAAATTATTCGTGGTCACACAGCAAGGGCAATGTGCAGTGACAATAATCTTATCTCGGGAGCATTCTATCCCAATGATATGTATCTGAAGAATACCCTCCAGAATGGGTTTATTCCCCCAGAAGCGTTTCCTTTCTTGGATCAAAAAGGCCTTATCCAAGACATGCATGGAGTCCCGATTATTTACCACGCTCTCCGTGGTGCCAGGGACAAACGAATTCTCCACGATAGTGATATCTCCAATGCCCCAGACTGCATGCGTTTTAGCACGGCGATCAGTGAAAGAGATAAATCAGCCACAGATCGAACATCTCCCAAATGGTGGTGGTTTCTCAACGAGGAGAGGACTTCACTTCCTCAGATATAGTATGCCTCTCAAGAGCAATGCTCTCCTTCCCCTTGTCCCCCCTCCCCCCGTCCGCCTTTCCCAATTACTTTTGTGTAGCTATTTTATTTTATTTTTTATTTCTTATTTTATGTTTTATTCGTTTTGTTTTGAAGTTTTTGTTTGTTATAATAATTTAAAAAAAAAAAAAAAAATTGTAATAATAATATATACATGTAAACGAGGAGTCCCTCTAATATATGACTTATTTCATATATATATATCATCATCATCATCGGCACTACAACCGGAAACAGGTCTTGGCCTTATTTAGCAAGTCCTCAGGCTTGTTAAATTTTCCATAATGATTTGTTTTTTCCGGGCAAGGTCATTAATCTTGCGCCAGAGGCTCCCCGACGGGGAATCGAACCCCGGTCTCCCGCGTGACTGGCGGGTATACTATATATATATATATATATATATATATATATATATATATATATATATATATATATATATATATATATATATATATATATATATAAGAAACAAAAAAAAAAAGATGTACGCCGAAAGGCATATATAAAAATCAAGATGCAATGTGTAATTTAGAGAGTTCGCATAGAGCCAGTAAGTTAATTTAAGGATTGTGATCGTAGAAAAGGGTTTAACATTTACCCCTAATATTATACATGTAAAAAGAATTAGGAAAATAAATGTGGTTTAAAAACTAAAAAAAAACCAACATCGTGGTCTTGGTCAAAGTGAACCGAAAGCCTTGTAGGAATGAGATGCGAAAAAATGGAGCATCAAAATCTCCTACAGAGAATTTGCATTTTAAATATTTGAACCTCTTATGAAAATGGTACGTACAAAGTTGTTGGTGTCACTACTAGAGCACGGAGCGTATGTAAATAAAACAGGAAAAATTGCACAACCTCATATTCAAACACGTCCATATTACTAAGATACATCGGATCAGCACGTACAACACCAAATATGTCATACGAATGAAAAAGATTTTCTGCGAATACGCAATTCTTTGTGAAAAGATGAGAATTGCAATGCTCTAATATGCAGTTTCAGTGGCATTTGAAAAATGAAATCACGTGTTTGTTACATTTAATTGCAAAAATGTTTTTTTTTCGCAAAAGAAATGATGTCACTCCAATTTCATCATTATCACAATTCGTTCTAAAATGATTGCTCCACTTTCTCAGGTTTTCATCTCCAGATTATATCTGAAAAGACATAATAAGATGTCACTAAGCTGTTATCTGACAAAGACACATAAAGAACACAAAGTGAAACAGTAAAGATAAGTCTTCAGCAATCCAGAAAAAGGAACGATTCAACAGAGAAATCAAGTGAAGGAACTTTGTCTTGCCTTTCCTTCCCGGGGTGGTATCCCAAATTACAACCAATCAATCAAGACTTTGACACATTCATCCATTGCGTTCAAACCATTTCTCCTATTACAACTGTTCAGATTAAGGAAAGTACCATCAAACTGGTTTCTTCTCGGACTATTAAAGCTTAATTGACACGTTAGTGTAATGGAGATGCGTTGACGCGAAAAACTTCGACAGCCTCGTATTTAAATCCTTGAGATTTATTTAACTCACTTTTTTAATTTCGCCGTTGTATCTTTGCGGTGTGATTGTTCGCCAATTGCGAGAGTCGTTCGCAGTATTGAAGTTATCCACAAGAAAAACTTAAGTAGATCGAATCAGAAAATACGAAAGCTGAAAAAAAAACCGCACAGTTGGGCCCGTGAGGTGGTACACTTCTTACTGTTTGTAGCGAAAAGCTGATCATTAAGATTATCAGAAAGAGCTTTTTATCAACATAACGTTTATAGTATGTACAGGGTCTTATCTAATCTAATCTAATCACAGAACTGTAAGTCGCCTTGTTATTTACAAAGATATTTGTCTCTCTTTTGTTTATCATCTGCGGATCTAATTGGAGAAGGTAATCGATACCGCAAGGTCAAGTGTATTCCATCAATTTCAATTTGGTGATCAGTACCGGATGCACGAAGTGACCTATCGCATTTATGATGTATAACGCAATAACCTGTAAAGTGAGTTAATGTCATCTCTTCGTTTTACTGAAGGGTCATAAACGATGAAATGACTAATTGATGTTACGTTCCACAAGTTTCAATACATCAAAATTTGTGTTAATGAGATTTGACAAAACGGATGTAAAATCTTTATCTTTTTCTTGAATCTAGACTTCGGTAAATTAGAGAAAATATTAAAAACAAAAATATAGCATTGAACACTTTTTTTAGAGTTAAAGTAAACATACTTTACTTATTGTACGTACGCGATAAAAGCATTACAACAGCATTATGATATATAAAGATGCAGCGCGAACGGAAGCAAGGAAGGGGATAGTAAGATACAATGAATGGAGACAATGTTAATATTATCTAAGTTCGTGTCCCTGTAAGCTGATATTTCGACAGTGTGATATAAAATACAGTGTGGGGCAAAGAAGTTTGCTGATTTAGGAATTCAATTAAAAAAGGACACCGATATCGATTCAATACTCTTTCTACTATCAAGTGCAATAATTAAAAGGTATTTATTGGGTTCTATCACATTTTTCGCTCAGACGGAAATAAGAAGTTCTCGAGTGAAAATCTATGCCAGAACGTTAAGTTTTCTTTTTTCATAAAGCGGCAGTGGTTGGATGCAGGTGAAAAACCAAAACAAATCCCCAAGACCGATCTTCACCCAAAAAAGCTTATGGTGACAATTTGGTGGACATCGAAAGGACCAATTCACTTTTCATTTCTTCAACCAGAAGAAACGATAAACGCTAACAAATATTGTGAGGAAATCGACATATTGTATGCCAAAATCTCGGAAAAGCAACCTGCGTTGGTCAATAGGCACGGCCCGATCCTTTTGCATGACAATGCTAGACCCCATACCTCACAAGCTCCTCGATAGTATAGTGGTTAGTATACCCGCCTGTAACGCGGGAGACCGGGGTTCGATTCCCCATCGGTTAGCCTCTGGCGCAAGACTAATGACCTTGCCCGGAAAAAACAAATCATTATGGAAAATTTAACAAGCCTCAAGACTTGCTAAATAGGCCAAGACCGGTTCCCGGTTGTAGTGCCGATGATGATGATGATGATGATACCTCACAAGTAACGGTGCAAAAACTGTTGCAGTTGAGATTTGAAATTCTTCCGCATCTACCGTAGTCTCCTGACATTTCCCCAACGGACTACCATCTTTTCCGGAATCTGGATTCATTTTGCGGGTAGAAGGTCTTCCGGAACCGAGCAGAAGTCATAAAAGCCTTTGAAGATTTCATTGCCTCAAAAAGTAAGAAACTTCTACGAAAAAGGAATATTTGCCCTTGCATCACGTTGGGAGACTGTCATAGATGTCAACGGATCCTATTTTGATTGAATACAAATTTACGGAAAAATAATAATGGCTTTTAAAATTCTACTATAAAATCAGACATTTCATGTGGTATAACCCAATATTTATTATATTGGTTTTATAGCACGATTCGTTTACCGTGCCGATTCAATTTGAGCGAAAACAAAATAAAGGATGACGACCACACAAAATAATAAACGACAATGTTTTATAATTATCCTTTTATTCGTCCTTATGCGACCGAAACGATATAATATATGTTAAAAACGGCAATTTTCTTTGTACGACACGATTAAAAACTGGAGCTACCGCACGCATGTATTTTACAAAAAAAAAACGAGAGACTTGAAAAGGAACACAATTGCTTTTATAACGTTTACATTATTAAAAACAACGCATTGGCAGCGGAACATTTTACAGGCTGTTAATAGATTTAATATGGGACTTCCTAATAAAGGCAATATTGAAGAAAGTACTAGAAGAAATACACGGAATACAATTAACAACAGTTAAAACATGGAAACAAATAAAAGAAAATCCTTAAATGTGTGTATTCTTTAATGAAACTAATTTTGGTAAAACTAACTGCTGTTACACTAAACATGCTGCGACAATATTTATGATAGTTTACACGATTTAATTGAATTCAATGTCAACCAAATCGAACTAAACGTTTCAACTCTCAAACATTGAATTCAATTCAATTCGAATTCCTACAAGATCCAAAGCCCAAAACGTGCATGTGTCTAAACAAAGGCATATCCATTTTCCGCCGACACACAATTCAAGCAATCATAAACATCCTAATAGACATCTTCACATGCCAGATGTTTTATGACTTGTAAATGCACCAATTCAAAAAGCTAATTCCCACGGATCTTGTGTTACCCATCCGACGGACACGCCAACTCTTGTCTGCATAAGCCAGACGGATAACAAAAAGGAAAAAACCCAAATTCCAATGCATATCCTAATATGCACAATACCAAAATATTGGAATGTAAGATCTACCAAAACCTTCTCTCGATAACGCTCTCATCCCTAATTCCCAGTTTGACTTTTGTGAGCGACACTCCACTTGCCATGCGTTACTAAAACTTACACACGATGTCACAACTGGTCTAGAAAACCAATGTCCTACCGCAGGTGTGGCCAACTTTGGTGCACATAAGATCTACTTTTTATTTATAAATTGTGTCGCGATCGACCTATTTTTTAGGTGATGTTTTTGCAATGTGCTTTTATACCGACGTGCACTTTGGCGAGCTCCATGATTAAGGGGTAAATAATCTACATACATGAGTATTATGGGATTTCCCATTCTCTAATGGGTTAAAAAACTTATGTCCAGAGGAATTAAAACAACATGAGCACTTATTTATTTATTTTTCAAGCTTTTTAAATTAATGAGAAACCTGAGTCTGCATTTCCTTTACTCATCATCATCATCATCATCATCGGCACTACAACCGGGAACCGGTCTTGGCCTTATTTAGCAAGTCCTGAGGCTTGTTAAATTTTCCATAATGATTTATTTTTTCTGGGCAAGGTCATTAGTCTTGCGCCAGGGGCTCCCCGACGGGGAATCGAACCCCGGTCTCCCGGGTGACAGGCGGGTGTACTAACCACTATACTATCGAGGAGCCCGCATTTCCTTTACTAGTGCATCATAATTTGGAGTATATCCTGACAAAGACAATAACAATGAGTCCTCAGTATGAGAATCGGTCAGGACGGAACGAAGTTTAGTTTTAGTTAATTGTAAATATGAAAATGCCGATTCGCACAGATACGTAGATCCAAAGCAAGAAAAAATATATTCGCTACATTTGATAATATTGGGATACTTTTCTCGGTTAACATATTTCCAAAAATTTTCTTCAAATTTTCTGGCTTGTAAGATTAAATCAGATTGTAAAATTATAATTTCATTTTCCAAGGCGTTTTGCTCCATATCAAATAAGTCTGCAATTTTTTTGCTAATTTCCTTCACAATTAAATCTTTTTTGAAAGAAAAAGATGTAAATTCCACAATTTCTTTAATTTTTTTAAAATCTTGGAATCGCTTCTCAAAATCTTCCATTACATTTTGTATTTCGGCCACGTACTTGTCAATCTCATAAATAATATTTTTATTTTTTTGTGAGTTGTCTGCCATATTTGGAAAATGGTTCATATTATTTTGTTGTAAATCTTCTATCAACAAAATAAATTTGGTTTTATATGCATCTATGCTGCTAATCATATCAATTATTGTTTTATTTTTACCTTGTAATTCTAAATTTAAATGGCTTAATATGGAAGTAAAATCTGTAAGGAATGCTAAGTCACTAAGCCAGGTTTTGTCATTTAAATATGCATATTTTTTCTCTTGTTCATTAAGAAATTCTATTATTTCAGGCAATAAATCACGAAATCGTTGCAGAAATTTACCTCTACTTAGCCATCTTACATCAGTATGCAATAATAAATCAGACTGACCTTCATCGAGTTTTAGTTGAAAAAGACGACGTTTGAGAGAACTTCCACGAATTGAATTAACAATTTCAAACGCGACGTCCATTACTTCTTTTGTATTTAGTCTCTTGCTGGATAATACTTGCTGGTGAATTATACAGTGGTAACTCAAAAAATCTGGGAATTAATCGTCATTTCGACATAGGGCTATAAATCCATTTTTGCGGCCTATCATTGCAGCTGCGCCATCCGTTGTTATTGAAACTAATTTAAAAAGAGGTACTTTCTTATCATTAAGCAGACTTTTAAACCCGTTGAATATATCTACACCTCTAGTCCTTTCTTTCAAAGAAATCATACCCAACAATTCTTCTTTAGATGTAAAATCTTCAAAAACTAAACGAATGAAAACAAGTAACTGTGCAGTATCACTTATATCTGTCGATTCATCACATTGAAGAGAAAAACAAGAGCATCTGTTAATATCATTTTGTAACTGTTCCTTTAAATTTCCACCCATCTTTTCGATTCGTCGCATCACTGTGTTTCGGGACACTTGTAGATCTTGAATTGCAGCAGTAATTTCGCTCTTGTTCTTAAAATCATTAAAAAGGGAATCCGAGATTTCCAAGAACATTTCCTTTACAAATTCACCATCAGAAAATGGTTTACATTTTTTAGCTAATAGATAGCTTACTTTGAAGGATGCAGTTGTTACTGCTTGTGACTTCAATATTGGCTTTTTGAAAATATTTTGTTGATTTGTTAATTGAGTTTTAAGATCCCGAACTTTACGTTTTCGTAATTCGGAATTTGGTGGATAATCTGTTTGATACTTGTTATGTAAAGATAAGAAATGTCTCTCCAAATTACCCTTTTTAGCAATGGCTATCGAGCTAAGACATATTAAGCAGCAACATTTATCATTCATCATCGTAAAAAAATAGTTAATTTCCCATTCTTCATTGAAATGATATGTTTTCGATTTTTTTGGTTTGCTATCCATGTTCATAAATAGGTATACTAAAATGCAAAAAATATACGACTTAATAATAGGGCATGTAATAAAAGTATTAAACAGTAACAATATAAATTACAATTAATACCTGGTGTAGGTTTAGCCGATAAAACGAAATAGCTAATCATACTTAATAGTTGCGAATAATTAAATTATTATTTTAAATAATGCTTATAAATATTTAATTAAGATTTAAATAATTTTATTTAAAATATATCTCTTATATACTTGCACAATTAATTTAAAGAACACTAATATTTCATTAATACTTACAAATGAAACAATCCGCAAGAGAAATTGACTGTAGCGTACAAACACTAACTTCAGAATGAAAATTTAACACTATATTCTGCAAAATTAGATTCCAAGAATTAATCCTAATGGCATGCAATTTAAATGTTATTATTTTAATAGTCATAAATTTCTCAGAAGTGTAAATACAAGTCAATTTTAAACGCACTGTATTTCAGATTTATTAAATAAACATCATTTATATACGTTTTTATATGTATTGTATAAGTTTTTATCATAAGCCGAAGTATTATGCTGATTTTGTAATATCCCAATTCAAATAAATTTTATATAGGTAGCAAAAAGTAGCAGCAGCAAAAAAGTTATCTACCGACAAAAGCTTTAAATAGAAAATAGAATTGCAAAAGTGCAAAGAAAAAGAACTTAATAAAACCATTTCAAATGTCAAAACAAACTAATAAAAATAATGATAATATAAAAATTATATCCTTTCTATGAGCTAATCACAGAAAACATTTGAATAAAAAGTATTTGTACTTTTTGAGTTAAAAGTTTTTATGAGATACTTTTCGCAAACCCCGAACTTGCGAGTGATCGACCAAAATTGGTCTCGCGATCGACCGGTCGATCGCGATCGACTTGTTGGCCACCCCTGTCCTACCGTATTCATATCTCTCGATATTTCCAAAGCATTTGATTGTGTCTGGATCTCAGGACTTCTTTATAAGCTGCACTGCTTATTTGGTCTGAATTCCAATATCACAAAGCTCCTAGCATCTTATCTTTCTGGTAGGAAATTCATGGTCAGAATAAATTCTTCCCTCTTACAAACTCACAACATAACCGTGGGAGTTCCCCAAGGATCCATTCTCGGACCACTTTTATATCTTCTATACAGATCCGATATTCCCCAACCTCCGCCTAGTGTTGTAATGATAAATTATGCTGACGATACTTTAATCTACTCTAGCAGTAGATTTGTCAAAGCGACAAGAAACCGCGTTAACAACTTCCTCCCGCTCATCTCAGCATACTTTAACAAATGGAAAATTCGACTCAACCCGACCAAAACCCAGTTAACAGTGTTTAAGGGCAAAAACGCTCACTGCTCAAACAACACTAAACGTTACCACAACAAAATTAAACTCAAGCTTAATAACACCCTAATAAAACCTTCCAAAACTCTAAAATATTTGGGAGTAACCCTTTCCAACGACTGGTCATTCTCAACCCACATCAAAAATTCCCTTCATAAAGCCTCAATACAGCTTAATCTCTGCAGACGAGTGTTGTGGAAACCTAAAGGCCTCTCTCTCAAGGTCAAACAGCTCATCTACAAACAGATAATCAGACCCACTCTTACATACGCCTGCCCATTATGGTACCACATCTCACCCTCCCAGATGGAGAAATTACGAGTGTTTGAACGGATATGTTTCGGGTTTATCACTGGCTTACACCGCAAAACCAACTCATATAGATACCATTGTAACAACGACCTTTACAACACCACAGGCATCGAACGACTGGATAGACGGATCCTAGAACTGTCGATAAATTTCATAGAAAACCTTCCTAACAATCCCAACCCGATAATAACAGACCCTCCTCCAATACGGGGACCCACTACCGTAATTGTCTCCAAATCAGGACTCTCTTCACCTCAGGCAGACTGGTTAACGATCTCAACCAGGTCGTGTACCACAACAACGAACTGGCACCCAATCATTTCAAATACAGCAACATCCAACCATTCTCCAAGATTCTTACCTTTAACACTGAATCGAATGGCACCCCCCTCCCTCAAGAACATACCTGACCATATCCCTTACTATCCTCAATTAAAACGAGAAATCCCACATCCACATAAATCAATACTGTAAATATTATTTTTAAGTCATATCAAATTGTCACTATCATCGCAATATCAAATATTGTAAATTGTATATAAGATTAGATTAAGTTAGATTAAGTTATGTTAAGTAATTTTAAGTAGGCTAACTTAAAATAAACAGAGTTCCTGTTTTTTTCTTATCTTTTCCAGGTAAAAGAAAATTACCAATCTATATAAATCCCATTAAATCTTAAGCACATATAAAAAAGAATTGTTTGAAAAATTTTAACAAATGACATGTAAACACTTATTATGTAACCAATCTATTATAAGTTAGCTGTATTATTTATTGTACCCTTAATTTTTGGTCAAATAAATGCAGTAAATTAAAAAAAAAAAAAAAGGATCTCCGCCCGGCAGTTGATAGATGTACATGGTCCCTGGAGGAAGTGCTGCAGGAGACCAACAGGATAGTAAATCCTGAACCACTTATAATTGACAAAATAGAGAAGACCCTGTACGCCTTAAAATAAAACGGAGTTTTATTCTGAACTGGTGAGTACAGTTGTGGCTCTCGCCCTTTTAGTTTATCCATCTATTTTCACTGACGCCGAGGATCACTTGCCCCACGGAAGCCAGCAGAAGCCGCTGGCTGTTGCCCTAGGAAGTTTGCGGTACTAGCTTCGTCTACGATCGGTCGCTACTCTTCCCTCAGGTTTGAGGAAGCACGGCGGCGACCGCAACGGGTCCCCTCAGGAGCGGCGTTAAAGAGATCCCTCATCCTTTTCAGGACAAGGAGACACGCTACCTGGGAGCGAGGCCAAATACAACATGGCGAGTGCATATCTCAACTCAAGGAGATAAAGCGTGCAGCTGCAGAGAGCCGAATTCAAATCAACAAGTTCTTCTGCCCTACATCGTATATGTAACAAATTTCTACAGGAAAACTTCATCATGTCAATAAACAACCACACAAAACAATAATTCAATATAACTGAGCATAGTCAAAGTTGAAAATTGCATAAGTTTTTCAATCACAAATTGCCATAAGGATGTTTAAGAGCTAAACAATAACTCTTGATCGACCATTTCTGTCACGTAGCCTCGTCATTAGTAAGCTATTCATCATCATCATCATCATCATCGGCACTACAACCGGGAGCCGGTCTTGGCCTTATTTAGCAAGTCCTGAGGCTTGTAAATTTTCCATAATGATTTTGTTTTTCCGGGCAAGGTCATTAGTCTTGCGCCAGAGTAAGCTATTCACATTGCCATAATCCACCCAATGATCTTGCCAGTGCCCAGGCGGAACACAGTGTGGTACGGAGCACTTAATCAGTTGTTACGATAAGCAGTACCAGCTGTAGGTATATTCCAATGCTCTACCTCACATGGTCAGTGGTATATTAATACGTTTTCTTCAGCTATAACTTATATACATAAAATGTAACTTATAGTCATATACGCAATCGTTCAGGCTATCCCAAAAATCGTTCTTTATTTGTTTTGCTTCTTATATAAATGTAATCTCTGAGAGAGGCGCCAGACTTGTGCCGATACCTAGTTCCATTGTTGGAAATTCAATGCGTGCTATATTCATAAAACAATGATGTTGTTATTGCATGGTGAAAATATTCAAACTATAAAAAATTCGTCACATTACAGCAACGCCGAATACTCAATTTATCACAATATGGGTATAGAAGTTTGAGCAGACAAATGACGGAGGGGTAAACTGAGGTCATCAATAAACCAGGAACACTAGTGGAAAAGAAATTGCGCGGTGTGCTATGTGACGATAATTAACAACTTTTCCACTCCTCATTTACATGATTTTGTTGGCTGGGTTTTCATTGTAGCATGTGATTCCGGTAGAATGGATCATCGTCTCACACGTCTGAAATTATTTTACCGTTGATTATGGAATGTTCCCTGGGAAATTGTTATCCCGATGATGTTACATTATAGCGTATTGAAAGCAGAGAACTTCAGGATTTCAGTCAACACTAAAAAAGGTATAACCCAAGTAATGGTTCATTAGTCTACGGCTTCGTGTTGTGCGAGACTGACTTATATGCTGTGAAAGCTGTAATTTTTATGATAATGCTCTTTCAACGGATAACAAAGTGTTCAATTTTGCAGATGATAATAATCTGGTTTCCTCTTTTTCAGTTGGCCGACCGATTAGTGCATCAGCGTCGCACCAGCTGGGATGTAGCCAGATTTACTCTCTGAATCGGTATCTTGATAAGGTGCTGCAGTCGGAAATGATCAATCTAGTCGACTTCAATTCAACGAAGACACTGTATCCAACATTTACAAAGAAAAGTGGATCATCGGTTCCACAGCTGATGATGAATGGCCATTGTGAATGGATTCCCTCGAATCTGGTGAAAGCATGAAATTGCTCGGCGTCACGGTCTGTGGAAATGCATCGTGGTATAAACACGTGTCGAACATCCCCAGGTCCGCCTCGGGAAGACTGAGTTATCGATTTAGAGCCAAGAAATATTTTACTCCGGTTCAACTTCTTCTCCTGTTTAAATCTCAAATTAGACCTGCGCTTGAATATTGCTCTCATGTTTGAAGCTCTGGTCCTAAAAAGAACCCTGACCCGTGCGAGTGTTTCCGGAGCATTAAAACCTGCAACTGTTCTAGAAGAACTGCAACGGTTATTGGGTGGCATTTCGGGGCGCCGCGCCAGGCTAGCGCTATAGGGTCGTCTCTCCTGAGAGAAGTATATATTACTATTACTATTTATTGGTCTGTAGGAACCCGAGAGTTCATGACCTCACTGACTCATCTACGTCTTCTTTTTACCGAGTCGGTGTTTTCTTGATGAATTCTTCCCTTATGGTAGTGTCGGCTTATCACACCTACATCTACCGGTTTTTTTGTATTATGACAATCAGTACTAGAATATTCGAGATAGTCCGAAACAAAGTACTAGAATATTCTAGAAAGTACTGGAAAACTGGAGACTATGAACAGTAGCACATTCAAGGTTATGGAACGGACGGAAACGAAACGCCGGATCAGAATGAGGAAACGGTATAAATACGTCGCACACAGAAAATGGAGAGAAGTAGAAAGTAAGAAGTAAGCAGAGTCAAAGACGCGATAAGTAAGGAAGCAATAAGCCAAGAAATCGTCAAGTGTACGGTAAAAGTAACGGTTGTTATTAACGGACTAATAAAGTGTTACATTAATTCAAAATCGATGTAACGGCTCTTATTTATTAAAAATAATTAATCCAGCGAACCCTAAGCTCGCTACAGTATGTTTGTTGTCTTTTTAGTTTTCATTCATTTTTGTTTGTTCCCATGAGTCTTGGGGTTTCAAATACTCCACCGTAGCAGAGTCCCATTTTGAAATGGTAAGGTATACTTACTGCTCTGATTCGACCTGGTGTCCGGGAGGCGCCGTTATAATACAATCGGTATCGCCTGACTCCAAACCATCCAATGGGCGGAGAAAAGTATATATATGTATATATATATATATATATATATATATATATATATATATATATATATATATATATATATATATATATATATATAAATAAGTACATGGTGGCAACTTCTGCGAAGAGAAGACCTGTCGTTGGTCAAACTATCAGGGTAGTGGAGTACGTAATAGGTGAACTAGTGCAATCCTTTAACTACCTTGGGTCAATAGTATCACAACATATAGTTGTGAAGAAGAAATACGCGAACGGCTGATCAATCCAACAAAGGCTACTATGGTATATCAAGGCTCTTTAAATCCCGAAATGTATCCGGCAAATCCCAGCTACTACTGTACAAGATCATAGTCTTACCAGTACTCATGTATGGATACGCGACCTGGGTGCTCAATAAAAGGCATTCCGAACTCATAGCCGCGTTCGAGCGGAAGGTCTTAAGAAGAATTGGTGGCCCCGTAGGCGAGGGGGGACGATTCCGGAGACGCGGAGACGCTACAACCATGAGTTGTACGCAATCTACCTTGAAGCTAATGTTGTAAGAAAAATCAAGCTCGGTAGACTCCGGTGGGCGGGACACCTAGCTCAAATGAGTGAAGAGGAGCCTGCCCGGAAAGGCCTTTGTGGCAGGAAATATGGAAGGAGACTGCGCGGCAGACCTTGTCTGCGATAGAGGAAAGACGTAGACCAGGACGCGCAGAGCCCGGAAGCGCCAAACTATATGACATCGGCTCGAACTCAGGATCGGTGAAGAGATTTGTTAAATAAGGGCAAGACCGGATCCCGATTGTAGTGCCGATGATAATGATGATGATATATATTTATATTTATATATATACATGTATATTTATATTTATATATATATGTTATATATATTTATATATATATGTTACGTATATTTATATTTATATATATATGTTACATATATACATATATATATATATATATATATATATATATATATCATCATCATCGGCACTACAACCGGGAACCGGTCTTGGCTTTATTTAGCAAGTCCTGAGGCTTGTTAAATTTTCCATAATGATTTGTTTTTTCCGGGCAAGGTCATTAGTCTTGCGCCAGATATATATATATATATATATATATATATATATATATATATATATATATATATATATATATATATAATCACATGATGTTCGTGGTTGATTGAATTCGCCATTTTAGAATATTATGCGACCGGGAAACCTCTCATTCAGTACAGCCATCACGGGATGTTAAATCCTCATATTGACCATATCGATAAGATATAATTCTCACCAAAAGAAGTTGGTTAAGATTGGGCGATAACGCTCACCATTCATGGAAATAGAGTTTCCCGACTCTAAAAAATAGGGCAAAGATCCTTTCAGGAAAAAATTAACCATTACACAGTAACCTTGATAACTGCATAGGGGTTTCGATAATCGTGCTTGAATTTTGATGAGCTCAAATACAATTCTGCTTATTCATAAAGCCATAAAAATGAAAATGGTATTCTGGCGCAAGACTAATGACCTTGCCCGGAAAAAACAAATCATTATGGGAAATTTAACAAGCCTCAGGACTTGCTAAATAAGACCAAGACCGGTTCCCGGTTGTAGTGCCGATGATGATGATGATGATTCATCACTAAAGATATTTTGTGAACAATTTTCATCAATTTATCTTTGTTCAGGCAGGTAGTCAGTAGCATTGTAGACTTGAGGCTCACTACGGGACACGCTTTCGAAAATAATGGATTCGTGAAGAGGTTTAATACCTAAGTACGGCAATGAATAAGGGTTTTTAGATCGCTGGTCAGATTGGCACGCATTGCAGCGCGGTTTAGGATCAACTAATGTCGAAAGTTTCTATTTTTAGTAATTTTGACTCGAACATCAACATTTCTAAACAGAACTCATGATTCTACTTCGCAACCGAGCTACGGCCACACCTCTGGTTCCTACATACCCCATAAGTTTCGATTGCCTTCGTACGTTTGCAATAGGTTCCAACAAGGTGTTTCGATATATGTTTTATAATTCACAGTTAGTTGATACAGAGTATGTGAGAATTCTGTCAGCCATACCCTGCTCCAATTCTGTTAATTCTTCAGTTTTTTGTCAGATTCGTATATCTACATTCGTATATTCTATAAACAAATTTTCCGTGAGACAAAAACTCCTTCCCCCGTCTGCAGATCAGTCATTTTTTTGATTTATATCTTCAGATATTTTTGTACACAATTGACACGTGCATCATAGAACTAATTCCACGTGAAACTAATACAATATAGAATGTGTGCCTTTTTAAATACAAATTGTATTTTATTTATTAATATATAATGTGTTCTAATACGAACCATATGTTGTGTTCCCCAACGAGGACGATATGTTTTTATAAATAAATAAAATGTAAAATATTTGAGATGAGAGCAAAACTTTCCTTTTTATTTCAAAGTCCAACTCATTTTAAAATTTAACTATACTAAAGACAGGGGGGCTGGCAGCCAACATACAGGGCAAAGTCTCTGCTTTTAACCCGGCGAAGGCCAGGGCGATCCTTGTCCCTGTTCAATCCAAGTTGACATGTGACATTGTGGGGAGGTATGGTCTTTGCGTCGGCATGGACGCGGATTCCACCATCCACCCACTACTTCCACTAAATGTTCCACCGAGTTCGGTCCAACGTTGATTAAAAGAACGAATCCAATTCGGCGACACCGCCACGTTTGGCCACAACCGAATGCAAAGGGAAAAAAATACCGTCCGCAGTTGGCAATTAAAACATACTATTATTTATTCTGGAGAGGTTTCTTTTTATTGTTATTTAGGGTTCACTTTCGGTTCTACGATTGTACAAAACCTGACGCGTATGTAGCGTACGTTCGATATAAATTGGACTCACTATGTCAAAATTAACAAAATACAATAAAAATTGAGGAATCAATAAAAACTTCTTTATCCGATACGCGCTTTCTCGACTCAACTTCTCGGTTCACACCGTACCGGCGCCGGTACGGCGGAT
Source organism: Microdon myrmicae (assembly GCA_963931805.1). Classification (NCBI taxonomy): domain Eukaryota; kingdom Metazoa; phylum Arthropoda; class Insecta; order Diptera; family Syrphidae; genus Microdon; species Microdon myrmicae. The sequence continues at coordinate 96,733,669 of OZ007496.1, forward strand.
TGTGCTGACCCGTCCGCTACGGAGATTGAATTACGACTCAACGATATCTTGCTCGTTCAGAGCTCACTCGCTCATCGTGATCATGGTGGTATGTGTGCCTAGAACAAAGAAAGACATAAAGTGCATTCCTAGGATACGATTTCGGTAAAGCAAATAAAACCGAAATCGTCGGATGCATGTGCGTAGCAGCTAAACAAAGAGACCACGATGCGATGTGGAAATGTGCTAATTAGTTTTAGCTAGGTTACTGGGAAATGGTGTTTATGGCATCGCTAGTAAGGGTACGTATTGAATACCTATTTGCATTGTTTATGCTTGGATTTCAATTGATGCCAAGGGACGCGGAATGCATATTTGCTTTCGGTTGCACATTGTGCGAGTCAGGGAACTTTATTGCTGGGAGAAAAACGTCGCCAGCCAATGTATACATAATGAAATTTATCGTATACATGAATGAAGGTAGGAATAGGCGACGCCATGATAATTATCTCTGACTGGAATGGTTACATGATATGTGAACCGGGGTTTTTCTTTTCAGGAATTTGTCTGGTACCGAATTGGTTTAGGATACCAGATAAGCAAAGAAAGAAATCTTACGGAAAATTGTATGCGAAGGGATGCATGAAAAGGTAAGTTTTCTTTATAGGGATTTTAAGATTATAGATGGTAATCTATATAATGCGTGAAGCATTTACGAGGGTTGCCTCTTATGTTTCGGGATTTGGCAACCCAAGTGTTGCAATCCGGCAATTGACAGCTCTGTCGTAAAGTTGGATATTTTTGAGGTTATACGCACTCAGAACGTTTTGACATACGAGCGCTATTTGTGTTGTTTACAGTAACTTAAAAGATTCATCTCGGCCCAAAAATGGAATTAAATCGTCAACATTTTCGTGCGATTATTTTTTACAACTTTCGGCGTGGATTAACTCAGCAACAGTGCATGGATGAACTTAATTCAATTTTTGGCGATGAAGCTCCATCAAGGACCAGTGTTTATCGATGGTATGGTGAATTCAATCGTGGTCGTAGTTCACTCCAAGATGAATTTCGTGAAGGTCGTCCAAAATCAGTTGTTGTTCCGAAAACCATTGATGCTGTGCGCGAACTGATATTGGAAGATCGTCATGTGACCTATCGTGAGATTGAGACAACCTTAGGCGTTAGTGGGACCAGCATACATTCAATATTGCATAAACATTTGACTGTCAAAAAAATTTGTTCGCGTTGGATCCCACACAATTTGTCAATCCCCCAAAAAAAGGCTCGTGTCAATTGGTCGAAAGAAATGCTCAAAATATACGGTCGCGGTGCTTCGAAACACGTCTATGACATCGTGACAGGTGATGAATCGTGGATTTACGCGTATGAGCCCGAAAGTAAACAGCAGTCGACTGTCTGGGTGTTTCAAGATGAGCCAAATCCAACAAAAGTTGTTCGCGCACGAAGCACTTCCAAGCAAATGGTCGCCTGTTTTTTTCGGAAAAACTGGACATGTCGCAACCGTACCACTAGAACAACGCAGAACAGTCAATTCTAAGTGGTACACAACCATTGGTTTGCCAGTTGTCTTCCAAGAAATCAGGAAAACCAACCGCCGAAGACGGATCACTCTTCACCACGACAATGCGAGCTCTCACACGTCGGCTGCGACAACTGCATTTTTGAGCACCCAAAACATCGATTTGATGGGTCATCCGCCGTATAGTCCTGACTTGGCACCGAATGACTTCTTTTTATTCCCGTACGTAAAAAACAAACTGAGAGGTCAACGTTTTTCGACACCTGAAGAAGCGGTTGCTGCATTCAGAATGCATGTGTTGGAGATACCTCAATCAGAGTGGCAAAAGTGCTTCGACAATTGGTTCAAACGCATGCAAAAGTGTATAGATCTTCATGGGGAATATTTTGAAAAACAATAAAGTGATTTTCGATGATCAATATTTGTTTTTGTTCTCTAATCCCGAAATATAAAAGGCAACCCTCGTACAGGTACTAATACTGTTGCATTAACGAACTTAAGGAAGTTGGGTAGTAATTATGGGGGTTTTTTTCAGGTAAGTGGACCGCAGGGGTTGGCGGAACCGCTACAACATCCCTGGATAGCTACTTTGGCACCCTATAAGTAGTGAGCCAATGCGTGCAACGATATTCGGAGAAAGGTTGGCGCAAGGCTAATAACCTTGCCCGGAAAAACAAATTGTTATGAACAATTTAAGGAGTCTCGAATATGGGCCGGATACCGGTGGAGAGATATGCTAAATACGGTCAAGACCCGATCCCGGTTGTAGTGCCGATGATGATGATGATACTAAAGACAAATAATAGCTGGTAGCATTTCTACCATTTTAAATATGGCGGCCATCGCGTTTTTAAAAACATATCGTCCCTGTTGGGAAATTCTTTATATGTGAGAACAATGAAAACAAAAACTCTGACCAAATATCTGTTAAGATGTCGATTGCGGTTGCCAATTTTTCGAGCCTGTTCCTAGTCGGCAAAATCTCTTCATATTCAAGATTCCAATACACTATATAGATCTTCTCTTTCACTTTCATATCTTAATCAACACAAGAAAGACAAATCAGCTTACGTTTTTGAGGTTAACAACACTGGGCCGTCACTTTTCGCACCTGCGTGTCCAGCACTTTTACCGGTACAATCAGAGAATACATTCTCACATAATTTTTATCTTTTACTCGATTTTTGGCACGTTCAGCACCTACTTAAATGAAACGGTTAATAAATTAATCGGCAACAACGAGAACATAAACAACTATTTTAAAAACAAACCACGTCTGTATGTTGTTCGCACATTTAGTAAATTCGCGTGCAATTTAATGCGAGTCTCGCCTTCATCGGGTCTTTTTGGTACTAAATTTGAAACGATCAAAACTTCCTCGCTTCCCTAAAACCATTCAAATCGCACCATTTTCCATTTGTTGTACTAAATATGTAGGCAATGTGTTCTAGGGGTGTATAAGAGGCAGTTGTAATCATTTAGCAAGGTGCGTCATTCGACGCAGGCACCTTCTCATTCGCAGCCTGTTTTCACGAACCTCAACCGCATTGCCCCACTGACTCTTATTATCAGTTTGATTTGTTGATCCATTTGTTACACAAGATTTTAAAATTAGAAAACGGAATGAAAATATAATTTCCTATCATCATAGAGTCGTTGCGCGGGTAGCAAAAAAACACCAACAAAACGTACTTTAGAATAGCAACACACCTGCAGATGATCAGAAAATGTCTGGTGCTCGTTGAACTCTCCTTGACTCATAGCGTATGGTGATGGTTTGAGGGTAAAAATACGGTGGAGGTTGTTCGAGAATGCGATTTCGAAACAGCGTATGTATTAAGTCGGAACGTCACGAACCTACGCGAGTTAACTTGGTGTCCTCAACGAGAGTGAAGCACTAAGAGTTAAATATTTGATTTCGAGTTGCAGTGGGTGCTGAAAGGTCGATACATCTTATCACCACGGTTGTTACACCGCCGCCTAAAATTATCAAAAAAGCGAGACATTGAGAATTTTGCATGAGGCCGTCATATCACCGGTGCTAGATAACACAAGCTGTTTCAAGTTGCTTATCAGCTTGCGAATGTTTTGTTCTTATCAAGTTTTACACCATGACGATTAGTCGAATATATTTCATGGCAGAATGAACAAATTTAATAAACGGACATTTTATCGGCTTTGTTGTGTACTTAAGTGGCGCCACCAACTGCTCATATATTTGAAATTCAGTCGTTTAAAACATTTTCCAATGGAAGTTTTATTTTCGTAAAAGTAGACAACATACGATTCTTATATAGCTAAAGAAATTGCAAGCCTGGAACTCAATTTTTGTCCTCAAAATTAGATTTAAGTGAATAACAGATTTAACTGAATAACAAGCAATGGTTTGAATATTCCGAAGTTGAAGTCATTCGCCTGAACTGGATGCGTAGCTCGAATGTTAAAGACAGAATCAAGGAGTTCGTTAAATCACTTATGTAGGCCCTTCTACTGGTTAAGTCAGATAACGAATGCTTGCCACTTCTTATATAAATAATGTGCTCAAAATTGAATCAACGGACAAAAATATGAATTAAAGATCTGTGGAAGACGACGACTATTTGAAGTACTGGCCTGATTCCGGTGACCGTCAAGGGCCGCTTATCGCTCAATCATTGTTACATCATCAGCACTACAACCGGGAGCCGGTCTTGGCCTTATTTAGCAAGTCCTGAGGCTTGTTAAATTTTCCATAATGATTTGTTTTTTCTGGGCAAGGTCATTAATCTTGCGCCAGAGGCTCCCCGACGGGGAATCGAACCCCGGTCTCCCGCGTGACAGGCGGGTATACTAACCACTATACTATCGAGGAGCCCTAATCATTGTTACACCTTATCCGATATTGGATTTGTGGGGGTACGAAGTATGATGCCGAACATTGGCACGGATTCACTTCACCCTCAACAATTGTTCCACCGAAAGAAATAGAAATATTTGTTGTTTTTATGTTCTTTATTTTTTTGCACATTATTTAATTTGGTTTAGCCTATGTTTATACACTTGTAACTTTTTGTTGTTCAGCAAGAATACGATTCTTCAGCCGAGAATATTTTTCTAGTTGTTCTATAAGCAACGAATTTAAATAGCAAATTTCACGTTTCGATATAACTAGTGCACTATGAAGTTCTTGATTATTAAGCATTAACTCACGATTGATTTCACGAATCGGGGTGGCGTGACTTCCGGCGGTAGTGGTTGGGTAGCGACTGTATGCGGAGAAGATTTAAATTTTATTTCGCGCGGCGGCGTGACTGCCCGCGATGATGAACGACAAGCGACTGATCTAATTAGGGGTGAAATTCTGTGTTCTATTTTTGCACACAGGACAACCAAAAGAGATCACGCCTCTGCTCTCTCACTGTCACGCACGTCGAAGTGTGGTGGATTCATTGGCCTATTCGATAGTCGACGAACATGGGAGAATGAGAGAACAGAAACACATTGTACGATGATCTCGGGGTCGGTTTGGTTGTGTGTGCTGGTATCAAATGCAGATTCTGAAAATGACCTACTGCTCTAGTGTTACGGCTGTGGTGATCTCAGAGTGCATTGAACCGCAGGGAAACAGAATTATGGAGGAGAGGAAATGTAGCCGGTGCTATTCACCTGCGAAAAGAGATCATTGATCCCAAGCGAATGGATGATCTGAAGAAAAGCGGAAATGACGCCAAATTGGCTAGGGTAATTTATCATCAGAACTAATTAGATATTTCGATAAATTCCCCAGCGGTGGCATGAGTATGTAACAGTGTTTTCTGCTTCGACTTGTTGTTGCTAACCGACATGATGTGATTTCCTACAGAAATCTCATGGGCTAGCAAAAATGGAGTTGCCGTATGGCAAAAAGGGTAGCTAAACTCAATTATGCAATACCTGCATAGGATAATGAGCTTAGCTATGCGTCCTTTGGGAAATATTATATTTCAGGTGAATAGCATGAACGGTGGAATGGGGGATAATATGACACGCTGAAAGCAGTCGAAATAAGGCGGAAATTGTGGTTGGAATTGTGGGTTGGTTCTCCGTGTACTATAGAGAACCCCCACCGTACCCCCCCCCCCGACGTAGTCACGAAATAATGGTAGGGCGGAAGGAGTAGTTTGATGGGTGCCGAAAGGAGAGTTAGGTGTTTAGGCTCTGTGTGGTGGATGAGCTTGGGCGAGTATAGGGGGTGGACCTGGTTGGTACCGCGTGTGTTGCCGACAGGGACAAGGGGATTGCGGTGCGGTCCACTGGCCTGTTGTGGTTTGTATGTCCCAACAGATATGATATCCGAGTAGGTCGTGGCCCATCGGTAGCTCGCTCGCCTCCGCAGTGACGAAGTTGCGTGTGCGGGATCTGTCTGAGGAAAACTCGCTGCGCCTGCGGTCGTGGTTTCGCTGGTGGAAACAGGTGGAACTATAAGGAGTGGGCCTTCTGGAGGGTGAGGGTGGCTGAAAAGATGACGCTGCTGGAGCAGTCCCGGGTGCTGCTACCGGAGGTGATGTGTGTGGTGTAGGCGGTGCGACGTGTTGGCTAACCGCCGCGACTAGATATGCTGGGAGCTCGGACTGCGGGTCTGAGCTTTCCGTGATTGGATCAGCAACCTTAGATAAATAGCCCAAATTTTGGTTAGGTTGGGCCATTACTGCCGAGCGGGCATGTTGAGGTAGACACCTCAGAAAGTGCGGCCTAATTAGATCATCCGAGATCCTGGTCCCCGCTATTGAGCGTAAATGGGTCAGGAAAAGGGATGGTCTAATACCCGAAAAGTTGGCTGTGGCCGCCAAGCGTTGTTACCTGATGCTGGTGGGCTCGTCCAGAGCGTTGAGGAGCGTCTCCTGCATGTTGCTGTAGGGATTAGGTTCTGACGACCTAATCACGTGCGCAACATGCGTCCGCTGTGTGCGATCCAGCACCCGCATCAGTTCAACAGCAAGGAGTTCTTCGTCGTGCATGTTGGCGGCCCGGAAAATTCTGTCAGCTATGGCGAACCATAGCTCTGCATCCTCCTCGTCGAAAGGAGGAAGCTTAATATTGGCTGAGAGGGATGGGGATTCGACGCTGGAAGCGTCCTGAAACGCGGGGGAATCAGCCCGAGCTTGGGCCTGCTGTGAGGTACCGGCTCGTGTGGTGGCCGTCGTGGTGCCGAAGTCTATAAGGAGCCGGGATTTGGAGAGTTGATTGCCGAGTAGTGTCGGCGGAAGTAGAAAGAGGTCTAGTGAAAACAGTCGTAAGCGGACGCGAGGAGTCGAGAGGAGTCACTACAAAGTCTTGCAAAGAGGGTTGGAGTCGAAAGAGAGTCGCGTAATGCCAATTGGGGTCGTCAAAGTCCGGTGAAGACGTGAATATTGTCGCGGTTTTAGTATTAATTATATATTTTGTTAGATAAATTGGTAATTATTTGGCAAGGTACAAAATTGTGTCGGTATATTGTGAGACAAACTAAGAAAAACTACAAATATTCCTGCGGCACAAAAGGAAAAAAACGGATTTATCCGTGTTACTAAGCTAATTATATGAATTTAAGTACTATGTTATGGTAATTAAATGATCTTAGTACAACTCCGAAAGAGTTTACTTTTGTTCGTTTTCGTGTTAATTTAAATTTAAATAACTTAAAATAACTGGTGCTTATGATCCAGTTAGCAATGTATAATTTCGATACGTTTACAAGTTTCGTTCGATTATTCTGTATAGATCGGATTTTCTTTTCACGTATTTCTTTATTTAAATTCGTTTTATCTTTTTTTTTGTTGTAGATTTCTTAAAAGTATGTTTAGTGATTATAAAAATGTATCTTTTTGGAATTATTTGATTTATTTAGGATGTATATAAATTTCTAAATAAATACCGTTTGTCTCTGTTTTTGTTATAGCAAATTCAAAACACTTGAACTTTTGTTTTATCGCTTCCAGGAATCAGTCAGTAGTAAGGAACTGGTTGATAGCTAAAGCAGTTTAATTTAAATTAATTTTTTTTATATATAAATTTGAGTTATTTTATTTATTATTTTAAAATGACATCGTCGAGATGTGCCCCGTCTCGTCGTTGGCACTCCTGCAAGCGACTACGCAAACTTTGGAGAACTCGCTGACACATGCTGCGAGGTACGGAAATTTCCAACTCACGAATATTCTCATCGCTTCTTCTTGAGCGTGGCCGCCCTGTTTGTTTAATATTCGTTGTCGATCCCGTTTGCTCGAACTTCTTGACCCAAGCTTTGATTAAATTAACACTTGGACACTCACTTACAGGGCGTAATCCGTATTCAATTCTAAATAGGCGTCGTACAGTAACGTAGGAATCGTTGTTTTTGTAAAATTGTTTTATACAAAAAGCACGCTGTTGTCTCGTGAAGCGCTCCATCCTGACTAAAATTGCATGAAGCGACGCACAATACACCGCGCACCCCTCCTTGTAAGAAATCAAGTGTTGCCATTTGCAAAAATGTATGGCCCACCCGATATTAAAACACACAGTTGGGGAATTTTCAACAGTGTCAGCAATTTTTCTGCGAAGTGCTAGTTGCGAAATCGACGACCATAAGAAAGGAATCTGTTTAGTGGAAGCAAGGAGTTTTCCAATAAGGACCATTTGTTTTTCAGAAAAAAAAAATTATAATAATAATAATAATAAAAAAAAAATTATAATAATAATAACAATAAGGTCCACAATAGAGACGATATGTTTTAATGGTAGAAATGTCACTAGCGGCCATTTGTCCCTAGTATACTTTGACTTTTAAACAGTTGTACTTTAAAATAAAAAAATAAAAACGTTTGCTTTTATTTTAAATACTTTATATTTCTTTATATAATATTTAGTAGTAGTATTTAGCACTCATTATTGAAAACAGAAACGTTAAGCAAAAGCATTTGAAAAAAAGAAACTGTTAAATAAGTATAATTTTTTAAGGAATGTAATATCTACAGGGCGCATTTTATACTCCAGGTCGATGTTTTGTTTAAATACTATTACTATTACTATTTATTGGCCACTAGGAACCCGTAATTGAGCTCACTGACTCGACTGCGCCATGGCTCCCTGTCGTGTGCACCCCCCTTCCACGTTTGACCATCTGATCCGATCTCCTCAAGGTCAAACCTAACATTGTCCTCCATCTCCGTCGCGGCCGTTTTTGCTTTTTTTTGTTTTATATCGACATTTATTTAACAAATTAATTACATATTTTACTTAAGACTAAATGTTAATTTCTTTTTACAAATATTATTCTTACATTAACTTACTGGCTCTTCGCAAGCACTCTAAATTATACATTATTATTTTTCTTATGCCTTTCGGCGTACAATAACTGTTTTTATAACACAATAATTGATATGTTTTCTTTTTTAAATATATTCTATTTTTTTCTGCATCATGTATTATTTATAATTTTTTTTTTTTTAAATTACATACAAAATTACACGCAAAAAATAAAAAATAAAATAATGAAACAAAACGGACAAACCTAAACAAGGAATACTAATAAAAATAAAAAAATAAAAAATTCAAATTAAATTAAAAACGAGAGTACCTGGCTGACTTTCAAACAGACAACTTGTCTCACAGTTTTGCTCGTGCCATTTATCTTAATCAACCGTTATTTTCACAACAATTTTCACAATGTAATTATCATTATCTTGTTTTCTTTGCCTCGTTTTCCGCATACAAAAATTTGAACAAGTGTTATAACCGTTAAATTATGGCCCTTGGGCCACGTGTGTTAAACAAAATTAAGCGCAAACGGTTGCGTTACGACCCCGTTATTGGAGGCCAAACTCCTCCCGATAAACTTTCAAAAGTGAACAATAAAGAACTAGAAAAATCTAAAATGTGTTCAAACACTAACTTTTTTCAACCACTTCAAAGTCTGATTGAACACTCTCCTGAAATGGATCCGACCAATGACGAACAGTGCGCAGAACTTCCTAAAGAAACCGTTCCGCCAATTGTGGTGTTAAAAACAACTAGTGCTAAAGTGCGTGATATTTTGAGCAACATTAAGATAGACAAATACTTAATTAAAAACATATCGCTTGGACAAAAAATATGTGCTCCAACAATGGACATATATAACAAAATCAGAACCGAACTCTTACGGTTAAACTGTGAGTTTTTCACCCACTCGCGTAAGGAAAATCGTCCATTAAAGGTAGTGTTATCCGGATTAGACCTGATTAGCAACGATATAGTGAAAAATGAACTAATTGCATTCGGGATAAAGTGCCTAGATGTTAAAACCATCACATTAAATTCATCAACAAAAGCCCTGTACAAACACTACTTGTACATCGTCTATATTCAACGCGGTACTGTTAAATTAATCGAACTAAAACGGAACTACTCCACCTTGTTCAAAACCATCGTTCGCTGGGACTTTAAAAAACATAATCCAGGTAAGGTCACACAATGTCACAATTGCCAGCTTTATGGTCACGGCTCGATGCATTGTCATATAAATAGCTTCTGTGCAATATGTTCGGGAAACCATAAAACATCCGACTGCAAAACGAATGAGGTCATCAAGTGTGCAAATTGTAGTGGGCCACATAAATCCACCATAATGCATAAGCCGAAAGCAGTACATAGACATTCGCCGCAAATTATCCCCACGCGGACGTGGTACAGGAAATACAACGTTCCTACAGCCTCCGAGTGACAAACTGCAGCCAGTGCCCGACCGATTATCCATTGATAATTTTCCTCCACTACCCCGATCTGTGCGTTAACCTTCACTTCCTTCATCCACCTGGGCTTCTGGCCTCCATCAAACCCAGCAACCTTCCAATAGTGATACGACACACACGAAGAAAAATCCGTCAGAAACATTAACTAATGATAACCTGTTCTCATTTAGCGAGATAAACTCTCTTCTTAATGAAGTTGTAACCAAGCTTAGTGCTTGTCAAACCAAAGCTGACCAATTTAACGTCATTACTTCATTAGCTATTAAGTACATATACTCGGAAAAAACATGTTAAGAAACTCTCTTAACATCATAACTTGGAATGCGAGAAGCATCAAAAACAAAAAGCATGAATTTTTTAGTTTCTTGATAAATTTTAATATTGACATTGCACTTGTTTCAGAAACCTGGCTCAAACAAGACATTTCTTTCTCACATCAAAATTACATATGTTATCACCTAGACAGGGTACATGCTAGTGGTGGAGGTGTCGCCATTATTGTGAAAAAATGTATAGAACATTCCTTGCGTCCTTCATTGCACCTTAAGTTAATTGAGGAAATTAGTATAGATGTAACATTAAGTGATAACACCAAGGTGAGTCTTTATCCGGTCTATTTCCCTGGTGGAAATAGAAACATTGAGAAACCTACTTACTTTAAGCGGGATCTGCAAAAATTGTATAGAGTCAACACTCGAAACAAGGTAATTATTGGTGGTGATCTAAACTGCAGACATCAGTCGTGGAATTGTCTTAGGGCAAACAGCTGGGGTAACATTTTACTAGATGTTACTGAATCCAGCCCAAGTTTTTCCATACTTTATCCACTTCTCCCCACCTATATCCCAGCGAGCGCTAACCCCTCAACTCTTGATCTATATATCACTATTATTCCAAATTACTGCACAGTACCATTAACTCTAAATGCGTTAAGTTCAGACCACCTTCCGATCAGCCTCACAGTGAATCATACAGTAGTTGTAAATCGTACCAGTTTATACCACAACTATTCCGCCGCCAACTGGAATTGTTATAAATCATATATAAACACGAACTTGGTTCTAGGTGATACCAGCCTAAATTCTATAACCTGCAGCGAGCACATTGATATCCTATGTAACAATTTTGTTCCTGTTATCAATAGAGCGGCCGATCTTGCGATACCTAAATGTGCCACTGCTCCAGTTGATAAGGCACCGCTTCCTGAAAATATCTTACATCTGATTAGGCTACGAAACTCTGAAAGAAGAAAATGGCTGCGTTATAGAATCGATTGTTTTCTAGTTAATGTTAAAGTCTTAAATAATATCATTAAAAACGAAATCTCAACATATAGGAACAAGTGTTGGAATAAACACCTTTCCTCTCTTGACAAAGCAACCAAACCGTTCTGGAAAATATCAAAAATTATGAAAAAGAGAGGGTCAAGTATTCCTCCGTTTAAAGTTCACGACAAGTTGTTTATTTCTTCAGTGGAGAAATCGAACCTACTTGCTAACACGTTTAGTAAGAACCACTCCATATCTATGCATCTAAGCGACGCATATACTGAAGCTGAAGTTGCTAACACTATCCATGTAGTTTCTCAAACACCAGCTGAAAGTACTTACGCAACTAATATCAACAAAGTTAAAAAATTGATAAAAAAATCGAAATCAAAAAAGGCTGCGGGTCTCGATAATATTAACAACAAATTAATCAAAGCACTTCCACCTGCTGCAAGTAACTATTTAACGTTCATTTTCAACGCTTGTCTTAAGAATTGTTATTTTCCGGACTGTTGGAAAACAGCAAAAGTAATACCTATCCCGAAACCCGGCAAACCGAAGAACAGCCCCGAAAGCTACAGACCTATTAGTCTACTTAGCTGTCTAAGTAAGCTCTTAGAAAAAATCATTAAGGAAAGGATTGATCGTTTTGTGGAAGACAATAACATCTTACCAAACTTTCAGTTCGGTTTCCGTCGTGGTCACAGCACAATCCACCAAGTCTTGCGCATTAAAAACCACATAGCTGGTAAATTCATCGACAAGGAGTCAACGGGGCTGGTTCTTCTAGACATCGAAAAAGCCTTTGATACGGTATGGCACGATGCCTTGATTTATAAGCTACTGAAGCTTAAGCTGCCTATGCCGCTTATCAAAATTATCCGGAGCTTTCTTCGTTCAAGAAAATATGTTGTGAATATAGGAACCGACATATCCTCTACTCACCAAATCCACTATGGTGTACCCCAAGGCTCGGTCCTTGGTCCCATATTATTCACATTGTTTGTCGCAGATTTACCATGTCTAGGTGAAAACATTCAGGTAGCTATGTTTGCCGATGATACGGCCATTTTCTCTTCGGGTACCATACCGGGCAGCCATATACCAATATTGGTCGGATGAATGCTGAGTATGAAATTATTTTTACCTTGGGGTCCAGCAGACTACTACGGAAGAGTCTTCGTGTCATTGCATATGCGTTTTTAGTTGCTGTAAGAGCAGCTGCTGTATGCTTCTCAAAGTAAAGATACTGATCAAGCCAGATTCCAAGGTATCTGACTACAGTTTTTACTTGTAGAGGAAGATTATTACTTCCTGCAATGGAAAATGTTTTCAATTCCGTATCCCTTGATGCACTGGACAGGGGCGTTCTCAAAAGGATAGTCTCTGTTTTCTGGAAATTTACTTTTAATTTCCAGTCGTCGCAAAAACGTTTGATTTTGTTGATGACATCAATCTTTTCTTCAGATCTATACACCACAATCGGCTCCTCGATAGTATAGTGGTTAGTATACCCGCCTGTCACACCGGAGACCGGGGTTCGATTCCTCGTCGGGGAACCTCTCGCGCAAGACTAATGACCTTGCCCGGAAAAACAAATCATTATGGAAAATTTAACAAGCCTCAGGACTTGCTAAATAAGGACAAGACCGGTTCCCGGTTGTAGTGCCGATGATGATGATGATACACCACAATGTCGTCGGCATACGCAATTGCATGGTTGAGAGAACCCACTAGACCACTAGTGTAAATGTTAAATAATATGGGAGAATTCACTGCTCCCTGTTGTAGACCGTTTTTGATGTGGAAAGTCTTGTTAGAGATTATATATCCACATTTCACCACAAATTGTTTACCCATTATCATATCGTATATATTGTATAATAAATAGTCGGGCATACCTAGGTTTGATAACTTATATACAAGCCCTTCTAACCATACGGTGTTGAAAGCCTTTTCAAAGTCAACCAAACAGGTCCCTGTGCATTGTCGCTTCGCCTTGTTCCACTGTATATCGGAAACAAATTTTGTCGCCGCATGAACTGTGTCATGTTGCGATCGGAAACCAACTGGTTGTTCGGAACTAAAGGTTGCAACAAAAACAAACGAATGATCGCCGAGGGAAGCAGCATACATCAATCACAGGAGAGAATGAAATACTGGAAGTCACGTTATAAAGTTCCTTTTATTTTCAATTTTACTTTAACACTATTTGAAGTTACGGGATTGGTTAGTAGCAATAATCGCGTTAATTTGAAGTTAAATTTAACAGATGTAAACCATCGGCGTTTAATTTCAGAAAAACAAGGTTCGTGATATGCGCACTACACGGGAAATGAAACTTGACTCCGGTAAGGGTGTTTAACTTCACGACTCTCTAGTTGTGAATCACGAAAAGGAGGACAATCTGGTTCGGCACATAGAGTAAAGAACTCTGGTATTGATTGATGCGCCACGGGGAGCAGAAGAAAAAACCGACCAGCGTGTCTGGATGTTAAAATATGACTCAACGATATTTTGTTCGTACAGAGCTCACTCGCTAATCGTGATCATGGCGGTATATGTGCATGGTTCTTTCATGGATGAGAACGAACTTAGAACAAAGAAAGGGCACAAAGTGCATTCATGGGATACGATTTCGGTAAAGCAAATAAAACCGAACTCGTCGGCTGCTAATGGGATCTCTGTTGGAAATGTGCGCCACGGCTAAACAAAGAGACGACGATGCGATGTGGAAATGTGCTAATGGGTTTTAGCTAGGTTACTGGGAAATGGTGTTTATGGCATCGCTAGTAAGGGTAGGTATTGAATTCCTATTTGCATTTGTTTATGCTGTAGGATTTAATTGATGCCAAGAGACGCGGAATGCGTATTTGCTTTAGTCCCTTGGGTGTAAGTCGCCAGCCAATGTGTATGTAGGGAACATTGTTGTACACATGCCGCGGCTGGGAAAATAGATGGCACAATATTTATGGTCCCTGTCGTGACGGTTACATTGTATGCAAACCGAATCATTTTGTTTACAGGAATTTGTCTGGTACCAAAGGTGCCGAATTGGTTTGGAATTCTAGATAAGTAAAGCATACGTTTTCTTTTTAAGATCATAGATTTGATCTATATGATGCGTGAAGCATTTTCAGGTACTAATGCGATTGAATTAGTGAAGTTAGAAAATTGGCTGAATGTTATGGGGGTTTTACGGTAAGTAGACAGTGGGGTTTGGCGGAACCGCCACAGGTATCTTTGGAGGTAAATATGACGAGGAGGCAGGACAATGGAGGAAACTCCACAACCGCAAATTGGAAGAGCTTTACCGCAAACCTACAATAGTGAGAGTAATCAAGTCGTGAAGATTAAGATGGGCCGGACATGTGGGAACGATAGGACCGTAGAATTCTTGACGGTAGACCAACGGGAAAGAGACCGGTGGGACGGCCGCGACGGATATGGAAGACAATGTTAGGTTGGCTCTCGAGGAGATCGGATCGGATGGTCGAACGTGGAAGGAGTGCGCACGGGACAGGGAACAATGGCGGAGTCGAGTCGGTGAGGTCATGAACTTTCGGGTTCTTACAGGCCACTAAATTGTAGTAAAAAAGTAGATATTTTGGGCCCCTAGGACAAACTGTCAATCAATTTTTTTTTGTGTGGAAGTCCCTAAAAACCAAGGAAAAGGGTCACAGCCGTGTGGCCAAGTATTGCACGCATTTAGATGCCGCGCTACGGCAATGCACCTTATCATACGAGAATCTCCCCCGATGAATTTGTGACAAGAAAAAGCATTCCTGTCTTCATCAACCATCCTGTTCGTGAAGTTTCAGTCTTTGCGATTACTTTTTATTCTTCCGACTCGAGAGCCTCTTGATAGGGTGTAAGGTTGGTACTTTGGATAATATTTAGAACTGTGTACCCGAAGAATTTGAAGCTACTCCATAAGAACCCTTCCGAAAATGCTACGAAAATCAGATCTCATTCCTCTGTCTGTGTAACTGTGTAACTGAGGAAGTTTTTTGTAGAGGACAACTTTGATGTTTTGAAGGTTGTTTTGCCGTTTATGAATCAAAATAGTAAAATTCATGGTTACAGAAATACATGCGATTGTTTAGCTTGCTTCGTATTAAGTAATTTGAAACTTCTGTGTAATTTATTGATGTCCGAGTGGTAATGATACACCAATACACAAAGAAAGGTTATCGTATTCGGTGAAAAGTACCACAACTTTCTAGTAATACTGGAAGTGAAAAAGGTCTTTTAAAAAATGTGCGGGCTGTATATAAAAGGACGGTTTCGGAGGAGATACAACGATGAAATCACGTAGGGTTAACGTAACTTGGATGTGTATGTAAGAACGCGATTGAAGCTCGACGGGCCTCATGTGGACAGATGTTACGGCCACAACCACCCATCCCATAAAAAATTACACTTTTGGAGCTAGTCTCCACCACTAACGGCGATACACGCCAAAAACATCCACTTAAAGGATGTGACATATCTAAATAAAAAACATTAGCCCATACAACAAATGGTCCCACATAAATGGATAGCAAGCAAATCGAACTAAACGTTCAATTTGCGCTAATCAATTAAACTCCAAGCAAATTGAACTAAACGTTCAATTTGCTCACATAAAACAAACTTGAAAATATAATCAGTGAACCAAGGGTTCACCACACAAAACTCCTAAAAGGCAAATGTGCGGACCAGATGCCGTCTTTCAAACAAAACCACTGAGTATCATAAAAAATTGCGCACCAGCAATTTTACGAGACTTCAGAAAAATGGTTATCTAAAACAATTAAAACAACCAGCGCCAGTTTCCGTCTTAACAAAATTAAGTTAAAACAAACAAAAGCAAAATATTCGCCTTTGTATCGATTCCCCACGGAAAAGATTCTTGCCCATTCGGCTACAATAAACAACATAGAGAATCAGAAATGCTCATTAGCACAATGCTCTATTTGTATTCCCTATCGTATTCTTACAAAAGGGATCCTTGCCGAGTCGGCTAGAACAAACAACAGGCACCATAAAACGAATTACACATTCGTTTAGCGCCTATCAACATAGAGGATTATAAATGTGCATTCGCACGATCCTCTGTTGATTTTTCCCTTTGTGTTTCCGCTTTTGATCCCAAGCCGGGAAAGATAAAGAAAGAAATGAGATATCCTTCGATCTTCAGGATGAAGAAAAAACAGGTCTTCGTTTGAGAGTTGAATTTTGAATCTCGACCGAGACGGTGAGATAACGGAGAGTTGGTTCGAGTCCCTTGTTCAAGGTGGTCACGGGGTTTTGATTTAAAATAGAGAGTGTTGGTCAAAAGTGGAATAAGCTACTAAACCGTTTAATAATATACAGTTTTGCCAATAAGTATAGTGGAATAATTCTTCAATGTAATATACTAAAACGTCTTAAGAGAATAAAGTTTCACATCGAATAGAGTGTAATGAACGATAGTGTATGAAACTAAAAGACCTTTTAATAATACAAAGTTTGAAAATAAGTATATTGTAAGGAGGAAAAGATTTTAATAAAATATAGTTTTTGAGGATAACTTTAATGAAGTGAAGGACCATAGCACTAATAAGTACGCTTTAAATAAAAGTTAATTAAATAGAGAAAGAGTGTTTCATTTAAAGTGAGTGACAAAAAGTTCATTACAAATGGCGCAGCCGGTGAGCCAAGGAAGCCCGAGAAAAAATATCTCGTAAGTGCTTGAAAAGCCTTGTGTCGAAAAGAACGACAGAGCTCCCATATACACAAAATAAAAGACAACTGTGATAATAAATACAAACAATAAACACACAAGTGTACCGCATTAACACAAAAAATAAAACAC
Source organism: Microdon myrmicae (assembly GCA_963931805.1). Classification (NCBI taxonomy): domain Eukaryota; kingdom Metazoa; phylum Arthropoda; class Insecta; order Diptera; family Syrphidae; genus Microdon; species Microdon myrmicae. The sequence goes on from OZ007496.1 coordinate 96,751,006, forward strand.
CATAATAAGAGACACTCATAATAAAATATTAACAAAAACATATAAAAATAATAACATAAATAACCAAAACGAACAGTCTAAAATTACAATAAAAAACAGCAGCAGCGAACACACAAAAGGAAGCAGATAAAACAGAAGTAGCTTCAACGTCAACAGCAGCAGATTACAAGAAACAACACCTCCACAACTGGACCACAAAAAGCGGACATAAGAAATAGGAAATAATGGTATGTGCTTATATGTATTTTCTCTTTAAATTATTTAATTTAATATAATAAAATAAAAAACACGTATATGTACTTTCCCTCTGTGTTATTAAATTTATTATAATAAAAAACAAACAAACAAAAAAAAACTAGCAGAAAGATAACTTTTAAATTTAAGAAAAACCACAAATAACCAAATCACTCGAAATTAAAACAATCACCTAAAACCCCTCGTATTATATAGATATTTGTCAATATGTTTGTCCATATTTCGCGGTCCGTTTAAATGAAAATTTTAAATAATTGGGAAGCATTTACACATTTATAGATATATATATATATATATATATATATATATATATATATATATATATATATATATATATATATATATATATATATATATATATATATATATACAAAGCCACTCGATATTAAACACCGTCGTAATAACATCCATTTAGGAATTGACTTATCCTTTGCCCTTTATACACCCAACCCCACACCTGTCCGTTTATGGAACGCGAACCAAGCCACAATTCTAGGAACGTATCACCTAACTCGCCAAGGCGACTCCGAAGCAGAGTCGAACGATTAGGAAAATTAGACAAGGTAAGTAAAAGAAAACCAGATTTTAACAATCTAGATTTAACCTTTACCCCTCCCACGGAATAGCAAGCTATAACGGGCTCGCAAACGCACGAGTAAAAACTCGAAAAAATGTCTGTCGATTACACCAAGGTTGTGAAGTTGTCAACACAACTAATCCCCATCTTCTCAGGGGAACGCAATCTACATTTAGGTGCCGAACTCCATACAGTTTTGGATTGTAGTAGGAGGGTGTTGAATCGTCTCCCAGTGGAAGAGCACAATGTTTTTCTACAAATATTCCCTACTAGGTTGCGAGGAGAAGCATCTGCATTGTTCGCGTCCACTCCGTTTTCATCTTTCGAAGAAGCAGAGGATCTACTGAGGAAAGTTTACCAGCCAGTAGAAAGCTACCAAGATTTGGTCAATAAATTACTGGCTACCAAACAGAACCCAGCGGGAGCAGTCATCTTGTTCTTGAAGCAAACGTAGGAAAGATGCTCACTGGAAGCGGAGAAGAGATATGGCTCCGCGTCCGCCGAGGGTATAAAAATACAGTTAGACGACTTTGCCAGGAGTGTGTATAGAAGTGGACTTTTAAATCTATACTACCGTCAATTTCTATTATTAATGGACGGAGAACCACTTGACACTCTAATGCAAAGGACTTTAGAATTGGAAGAACTTGAAAAACCTCAGTCGAACTCACTCTCTTCTGCGCAATCTTCACCAGTATACCATTCTTCTCCACAGATATTTAACCCAATTACAGGTACAGTGTGGATCCTCCAGTTATAGAGCTTAAACCTAATTCCCCTGAACCCAAAGTAGTTCCCTACACACAACATATCACACAGGGTGCCCCTATCATTAAAATAACATGTAGCTACTGCCAGAAACGGGGGCATACCTATGAAGAGTGTGTAAAACGGAAAAACACACCCTTTTGTACACACTGTCAGCAAATAAATCACGATATCCGTGATTGCTGGCGATTAAGGGAGGGAAAAAGAATTTTGCATATAAGCAGATTTGCGACTTCTGTGGCCAGCAGGGCCACAACCTAGGTTCCTATCAGCAAAAGCTGAAATGGGAATCGCGAATTCAATGCCAATTTTCTAAAAATTCTCCCCCTTCAGAACAAGAAAGAAGTAGACCAAAACCCTCCGTGGCAAAAAAGAGCTACCACATTAGAACTCCAGGCTCGCCAATAACCAGCGTTCCAACTGTCCAACTACCAATAGATGTAGGTGTAAATAAAAACACGACTCTAGTAGTGGACACTGGCGCTGAGATCAGTCTGATTACCAAAAGTAGTCTCAAGGAACCAGACGTTAATATTAATCGGCGAGAGGCTTGCACCTTACAGATGCCGTTTGGAAGTATCCGAACCTTGGGAAGCTGCAAGGTGAACTTCCAACTGAATAATAGGTCTAAACTCCCATGCAAGTTTCAAGTAGTGAGCAGTATGCCCGATCTACCAGAAGACGGACTACTTGGAAACGACTTTCTGTCGAAGAATTGCAATGTGGAAGGCCCCAAACAGTGCATCACATTTCCTCGAACGGAAATGAATCCAACGGTATTTAGCGTGCCGATCAAATTCTCAACGGTTGAGAAAAGGGTACCTGAAAATAAATACTATAAAGGAAAACAAGAGCAAGCCCAAGATAAGTGGAAATCTTTCAGGTTAAATTGTAACTATAAAAAGAAGAAAACCAAAGAGTCAAGTGGTCATAATACATATGTTGATCGAATCACAGACACTCTACCAGCAAATCCATCAAACTCGCTTCCCCGCTCGCAAAATAAACAAAACAAAATGTTATTGCAGAAGCCCGAAACACCCGAAAAAATTACGAAACCCAATGAGATTGCAACTTTACTCAGGGTTTATCACAATTCCCCTTCCGGTGGACATCAGAGCATCACCAAATCGTATAATAAAATACGACAAAGGTACTGGTGGCCAGCCATGCTATCCGATATTAGGAGACATAAAAAGCAGTGTGAGGAATGTCGTTCATTAAAGGCGAGCACCTGCTCCGGAAGTGAAACGAAACCACAATCGTTTCATGTGGGAAACAAGGTGTTGATGAAAAGCGAAAATCGTAAGGGCAAAATGACATCTATTTGGAAGGGACCCTTCCCAGTCATATCAATAAAGGGGCCAGGCAATACGGCCATCAAAATAGGCCGAAGATACGTTGTAGTCACAACAATAGGCTAAAACCGTATTTTTAAAAAACCCCACCCTCAACCTAACCCCAACCTTCTTCCCACTATCAATCCGAAACAATTCCTATCCCCAAGATGTATTGCAAAGTTAAAATATTCGAATTACTTAGTCCAAATCAAAAACAATACATACACACAATAAAATGAAAGAACGATATGGACAAAAATAGGCGACGGTAACAAATGTCAAAAAAATAAAACATATCATATAAAGATCAAAAAATCATTAATATTATAAATAAATACATATACAGTAAAATAAACAATACACTAAATGTAACCACATTTCAAAAATCATTCATAACATATAAATAAATATATAATATGATAAATGCAGAGATACATGCAAAAATATTATATAATATATATGTCAATTATTATTGTTAGAACTAATAAACAAAGAATTTCTGTTAATACCAAACTATTATTACCACTGAGGTTAAAATTAAATTCATGCTGTAATGAATGAACATTATTGCACATTCAATTATTATACAAAATAAGATACAAACAATTCCTATTATTATAAAATCTATTTAAATGAGTAAGCAAAACTATTCCTATAAATATTAAACAAATTCGGAAAATAAATAAACTATTACTAGAAATAAAAAATAACCACCATCTAAAATTAAAAAAATATTACCGTCGGCACACCTGAAAACAGACCGGACGAAACTTATCTTAATAATGAAATTTTAAATGAAAAAAAATAAATAAATAGGAATAAATAAATAAATGTTATTAATAATCATTTGATTTGTTAGATCTCTAAGTAAATAATAAGTTACGAAAACTATAAAAAAAAAATAAATAAATATATACTTATATATAAAGATATATTAATACCTACACATATATACATAATTATACGTACACAATATATACATAATTATACCTAAACAAAATGTGCTGAAACTTATAATACAACAATGAAAACCTACGAATGAACCTAAATTGATTAAATCCATGTATGCCTAAAACGAAAATAATAAACAAAACAACTATGTAGAAAAACAAATAAGTATTATAATATGCTATAAACTACAGTCCCAACAAATGTAAACTAATCATATACAAAATAAATTAAAGGGATAGATATCAATAATAACATTTTGTAACCGACACACTGCACCACTCACGTTCCTATAGGCGCCCAAGGAGTATTATTTCCTCTTCTAAGAATAATACTCATTTTATAAAGGGGGGAGGGTTGTTACGGCCACAACCACCCATCCCATAAAAAATTACCCTTTTGGAGCTAGTCTCCACCACTAACGGCGATACACGCCAAAAACATCCACTTAAAGGATGTGACATATCTAAATAAAAAACATTAGCCCATACAACAAATGGTCCCACATAAATGGATAGCAAGCAAATCGAACTAAACGTTCAATTTGCGCTAATCAATTAAACTCCAAGCAAATTGAACTAAACGTTCAATTTGCTCACATAAAACAAACTTGAAAATATAATCAGTGAACCAAGGGTTCACCACACAAAATTCCTAAAAGGCAAATGTGCGGGCCAGATGCCGCCTTTCAAACAAAACCACTGAGTATCATAAAAAATTGCGCGCCGGCAATTTTACGAGACTTCAGAAAAATGGTTATCTAAAACAATTAAAACAACCAGCGCCAGTTAAGTTAAAACAAAAGGAAAATATTCGCCTTTGTATCGATTCCCCACGGAAAAGATTCTTGCCCATTCGGCTACAATAAACAACATAGAGAATCAGAAATGCTCATTAGCACAATGCTCTATTTGTATTCCCTATCGTATTCTTACAAAAGGGATCCTTGCCGAGTCGGCTAGAACAAACAACAGGCACCATAAAACGAATTACACATTCGTTTAGCGCCTATCAACATAGAGGATTATAAATGTGCATTCGCACGATCCTCTGTTGATTTTTCCCTTTGTGTTTCCGCTTTTGATCCCAAGCCGGGAAAGATAAAGAAAGAAATGAGATATCCTTCGATCTTCAGGATGAAGAAAAAACAGGTCTTCGTTTGAGAGTTGAATTTTGAATCTCGACCGAGACGGTGAGATAACGGAGAGTTGGTTCGAGTCCCTTGTTCAAGGTGGTCACGGGGTTTTGTTTTAAAATAGAGAGTGTTGGTCAAAAGTGGAATAAGCTACTAAACCGTTTAATAATATACAGTTTTGCCAATAAGTATAGTGGAATAATTCTTCAATGTAATATACTAAAACGTCTTAAGAGAATAAAGTGTAATGAACGATAGTGTATGAAACTAAAAAACCTTTTAATAATATAAAGTTTGAAAATAAGTATATTGTTAGGAGGAAAAGATTTTAATAAAATATAGTTTTTGAGGATAACTTTAATTAAGTGAGGGACCATAGCACTAATAAGTACGCTTTAAATAAAAGTTAATCAAATAGAGAAAGAGTGTTTCATTTAAAGTGAGTGACAAAAAGTTCCTTACACAGACCGCCTAGCTCGTATAAGTGCACGGCAACGATCCGGAGAATCCTTTACAGTAATGGTGAACTAAAGCACATCTCTCGTTGGTGAGTAACGTGGAACAGGATATAAGCCGGGTACCAAATGAGATAAGATGAACTCAAGATTGAGAGGATTGCCAGAGATCACTGCTGAATGTCAAAGCCGGATTCAATTGTAGAACGGTTAAAGTCTGTACCTTAAAAATAATTTACTATGTGCGCACATATTTTGCGCACAACTGAGTTAAGAATACCTTTGTTGAGTTTAAATCAATGAATCGGCAAATTTATTACAAATGGCCCAGTCTCTCATGATCTGTACACTCAATTATTGCCAAACCCGATAGATTATTAAAATTCATTTACTATCACCTCCTGCGGCTCATAGACCTTAACATGCCTTGCATTGTTGTGAGAGCAAACAATCAAAACCGTGTTTCACGAACTTTTCGTCTGACGCACAATGAAATCACTACGTCACTTCCCATTATTGTTGATGATATTAAAGAAGAAACATGAGAGGTACTCACGTTTTAAAACGATTGTCTCTCAGTTGCCGGTGGGCTGTGCGACTCTTGCCACTTAAACCCTAAGCACTTTTAAAAATAATAGTGACATCAACAAAATAGTTAAATTCCGTGTTGAAAAAGGGACTTGAAAAACTTTCCTCAGTTTAATTTAGTCGAAAAATTGTACAACAATCTTCATGTACATGAATACTAATTGATTTTATTACAAACCAATAGTCAATTACACCTACACAAAATTTGAAAATAAAATATTTCACTTCGTGACAACTCGAAGATCATCATCTTGATTCAAACTGTGTTAACGTCTCAACACCTGAACACCTCTCACTAAGCAATTACTATAGAATTAACACCTCAACAGTTGCCGCGAAATTAATTGTAGGTTTCACTTGGTTAGTAGCGGATGTTGGGTATTCCATCATTGCAGCCATAACTGCATTCGCCAAAAGAAGAATTTGACTTACACACACACATCATTAGACAGGTAATTATCGTTTTCCTGTAGAAATTGTTTAGTGAAATGTATCTCACGGCTACTATTGTCTTTTGCTGAGACCCACAAGGAACAAGTTACCGCAAATCTAATGATTGTGGTAATATCTTTATTTTCTTGCACCTCGAGATGTTAGACGGGAATGTCTGGATGTGCGAGCGTTACGGGCTCACCAGCGCCACCGGTGCACTGTTACTTGTATCCGCTTTGAATATTCATCACGATGCCAACCGTGAGATCCCCTTGCATTTATGAGTGTCTCTGGGATTTGAAAAGAATTTGTGAAATTTTCTCACTAAAATGTCTTAACTTGAAATGTCGGCAGCTATAAAAATGGAAGAAGAAAGTTATAAACAATTTTACGGTTTTCATGGGTTAATTTTAAATCTCATTTGGATGATTGGAGTTCAGCTGGTCGAATACGGAAATGAAAAATGGTTGTTTTATCGGCTCATCTTAATGGTTTATTTGAACCGAGACTGTTCGAGTTGAAATTTAGAGTATGGAATCCGGATTCGAAAAATCAATTTACGGAAAAGTGCTCTGGTTGTTGGATGAATTGCGAACTTAAAGATGTTATTGTAGATGCTTACTAACCGAATTCTCCGCTTGGTATTCGAATTGGGAACACATTTCCCAGTTGAAATTACAAGCTTTGGCCCAATTCAATATTTTAGATTGAAATAAGTTCACAGTCTCGAGGTGGAGATGTAGCCCTCTCTTCTCTCTTCTGTGCATGTACAGAAATGTTGTAGAGTAATTATTTACCACCATTCCAATGATGTGTTCATGCCATCAAATCAGTTGGAACATTTTGATGTCCTATTTTGAAGACATAAGGTTTAACGTCAGACAAACGGCGCTTCTCATTCAATACGCAATTAATTGTGAATGAAATCTATTAGTCTGTCCGAACTACAAAGTGATATTGCATGCAAATTTTATTAACTTCAACGTAACGTAATCAAACCAGTATCATAATGGTCAATCGGTTACTTTTCATCTGGGACGAGGGTTGAGTGCCGATCTTGGGTTAAAACTCTCTATCAAACCGGATGGTTACCAGTTGGCCATTAATTCATTTTGTTATCAACCTCTTAGATGAAGCAAGTTAATGGTCAGGTGTTTTTTTGCTTCTTTTTTTAATTCCTCTACTTCGGTTTTATTATCTCTTGAAAGTTTGTACAGTAGTCAGTCCTTCGACGTGTCTTATTTTAAAAGCGGTGAGGTATTGAGCTATTAAAGTAACGTGCTAGCGGATGTGACGTGTAGATTTGCGATCCGTTTAAGTCAATTGAAATTTAATTAAAAAGATTGAAGCCAAAGACAGCAATCTTTCCGAAATTGTTATTGACAAATTTTTGGAACTCTTCAAAAATGGCATTCATTACATACATACACACAGATTTATTATATGTATACCTACCGATAAAATGTACATCGGTCCAAAGTTAAATGAAGTGGTGCGTCATTAATAAATGGTTTTTGAAAACAAATTTTATATATTTTATATACTATTGTATGTATATATAACTTTTTTCATAATCCGTCAACTTCAAAACGTCAGTCAAGGTTTAGATTTTAATGAAGTTTACGAAAGAACAATCCGAGTAGGTTTTCTATATACGACCATTTTAATGGAACTCGAATTACGCGTTGATTTTTGCAATAATCGCGACCTAAGATGCAATTTCTCCTCTGTGTCTGCCCCTGTTTCTAACGAGAAGCCAGATATTTCTGATTTCACTATACGTGATTATAACTTAGTGCCTCCGTTCTTTCCACGTCGTGGTCTAGCCACATACTAACTCAACTCGTCTCGGTACCAGACATATGTGGTCATTCCGCCAACAGGTTGCTGGACCTGTTTCTCACCTCCCACACGAACAAATACACAATTGAAGTTTCTTCGCCCATAGGCTCTGTTGCTCGCGCACTCAAGGAGTTAAACGCAAACAAATCCCCTGGTCCGGATGGCATTCCCCCAATTCTCTTGAAGAGATGTTCCTCTTCACTCGCTAAACCACTGCGGAAACTCTGCCATTTGTCTTATTCTACTGGCCGTTTCCCAAAAAGATGGTAGTCAGCGAACATTCAGCCAATTTCCAAAAAAAGTGACAAATGGTCCCTCGTTTCTTATCGAACCATAACACAACTTATATTCTATATAATATAAAACCCCTTATCAACCGTCAACTTTCGAAATATCTGGAATCAAATGACCGCCAATATGGTTTTCGTAGCAACAGGTCCACAGAAGATAAGTAGAAGTAAAGTAGATCCATTCCATCCACGCAAAGAAGTTGTGGGGGTTCTCTAACTTCACACAGAACCACCCACAATTCCATTCCATTCTCCTTTACTTACCTGCAGACATTTCCTTCTTCAAGGACATTTAATGCACCTAGTGCATTACCTAAAATTCCATACAAAGAATTCTTACCATTCATGTATCCAATGCACTTTCTAAATTCCCTGAAAAGTATTCTTTACAAGCACATGAATCCTTAAAGCAGGAAAACCTTATCGGTGCGCCTGTTTGCAAAGCAATTCCGCTGCACATGCGCAAACCACATGGCCCTGGCAATTCCATGGCCTCGGCAGCCTTTTGTCCAAATTCAAATTCTTTCGCATATAAACATGCATACAAAAATTCGATCCTTTTCGTTTAGCAAGATACGGTACACGATCACCCATTGTATACCTAAATTGCTTTAGCATCATTTGCCTAATTGTAATGCGGCTATTTACCCAGCTGCATTGTACCCGACCTACGATCCTTTCATCCAACCGATAAACCATCGTCGCTTCTCGCGCTTTGGCGCCGAAAATCGAATACTTCTGCATACACAACATGCAAACAAAAGAATTCGAGTCTCCCAGCCGGCAGAAATAATATACACAATTCCCATTGTGTATGTATCTCATCACCATAAGCACCTAATGCTTTCCTAATGAGATACAGCTCGTTTATTCAGCTGCACTCTCAGCCCTCATGACGCCTTGGTCCATTTTTCTTTTGTTCTTTTTTTCCCTTGTTCGGTTTCGTTTATCCTTGGCCGAAATGCATCGGTCAACAATGTGATCTACACGATCAACGCACACACGCCACTAGGATCTACACCGAGCGAGCCGGTTCCCTATTCCACAAAGAGGGAGGTCACGTTTCTCTGGTGATAAGTAAAACTCACCCTTAGCTGGGAGAGTATTTCACCACTGAGCCGCATTTCAACAACCAGCGAAGGCATATCGCTGAGTCTTATCCCAACCACCGAAGGAGTCGGCCGCGTACACCACCCACCGTACCGTGCGAACGGTACGGTGCGTACACCCCGGAGTCGTGTTTGCTTTTTATTATATAAGTGTCTGAACCAGTCTAGTTTGGTTAACGAACGATAGTTGAAGTGAAGGTTTAAAATGTGTGCTGCTTGCCTGTCCTGGTCCCCTTTAAGTGCATAATTATGTATTAAGCGAATTTTTGTACGGAGTTTCGAAGTAGATATACATATTTTTACATAAAATAGAACAATTAACAACAAAAACCGTGTTCTAGTGTTTTATTTTCTCTACTTGGAATAGTTGCATTGAGCAATGGAATGATTGAGTACATCATCATCATCATCATCGGCACTACAACCGGGAACCGGTCTTGGCCTTATTTAGCAAGTCCTGAGGCTTGTTAAATTTTCCATAATGATTTTTTTATTCCGAACAAGGTCATTAGTCTTGCGCCAGAGGCTCCCCGGCGGGGAATCGAACCCCGGTCTCCCGCGTGACAGGTGGGTATACTAACCACTATGCTATCGAGGAGCCACGGCTGAGTACATCGGTAAGGATTATATGGTGTGTTGATAGGTGGAGTACTTCCAATCGTGACAAATGAGTGAAATGGTGGTAAACAATAAATTCCACCAGGATCTGCTATACAAAAATATACCTGCTTACGATTGCCGAGTTTCCTTGTGAAGGGACATATAATACCCGAAAAGGGACAAGAACATTAAGAGTTATTGAATTAAATGTGCCACGAGTGTACCCATCTAGTTGGTTCGGTTAGCGACGTAATCACACACGAACTTGTTAGGAAATCGTAGATGAACCCGTGCACCTGCCGGCACATAACTAAGATAATTCCTACAAAGTCGTATTGCATATTTCAATAGCCATTAACAGAGTCTGGCATCTAGCCCCTGTGTCCAAATTACATTTATATGGAGTGGACAATTCCCTGATCCGATGGATAAGAGTCTACCTTTTTGCCTGTTAAATCCAAGTAGTTCTTGATGGTGTCTAATCTGTTTCCCATCAAATTAATGCAGGTGTTCTCCAAGCTTCTGTACGCTCACCCACTCTCTTCCTCATCTTTATAAATGATCTCTTGTCAATTACCCACAGCCTAATTCACTTGTTTGCTGATGATAGCACATTGAGTTTCTTATATTCATACGAACATTCCAGACTAAATTCTTCGAACGTCATTACCAATCAGCAGGTTATACTTAATACATTTAATTCCGACCTCAACAAGATATATCAAGTGGGATTATCTAACCGAGTAAAATTTAATGCCTTAAAACTCAGTGTTGTCTCTTGTCGTCAAAGGCGAACCCCAAAGTAAATATATTGTCGATGAATGTGCCCTGTGAGTAGGGCGTTAGAATATACTCACAGCTAGGCCGACTTGTCGTAAGAGGCGACTAAAGGCCGAGTGGTGGGTGTCGGTCGCCCAGTGATATACCACCCCATCAAGCTATAGGCTCCGTGAAATGGTCGGGAGAAATCCCTGGCCATCTTTCGGAGCTTGGCTGATGGACCGGTTCGAGAAAAAGTTGATCACCTAGGTAGTCGGTCCCAAGGTGAGATACCACCCCGTGACGCTGTACATTCCGCCATATCATCGAGAGAAATCTTCGACGATGTTTCGGATGTGTGGCTCATGGCACGGACCGCCATGGAGATAAGTCATGATGGTACCTTCTGATATAAAGAATTCCGGAGGTAAACTAGTGTCTCCGGGGGGACTACGCCAGGGGGAACATCATGCAGATATTATGATAAATAACCGAACTTTAGGAAATACGTCATCGCATAATTGGGCTCGCTCTCAAGTCTCTGTTCACGCTCGACTAGTAACGGCATTTTGTAACATCAGAGGCATCGATTTCACCAATACGATGTAAACGCCGTCCACCAATAGTTGCAAACAACGAAACCTGATGTCCTTGCCCTAACTGAGACCTAGGTCGATTCGCCAACTGACTCGGCATATCTTCGTTGCTCAGGATACGACTTACATTCGAGATTCCGTTTTAAGGGCGGAGTCTGCACCTTCGCGCCCTCCGATCTAGCTTGCCAGAGAATGGAGTCGTTGGAACCCAATAACATGACATCATATGGTTGAGGGTCCTGCTGAGGAATTCTGTTAAATTTCTTTCTTGTGTTTACCGCTCCACGAATGACGATCGACCGGCGACATTTTTCGAACGTCTTTCACGTACCGTCGACTGGATACAGATCAATCACCGGGCTTCTGGAATTGTTGTCCTTGGCGGTTTTCATGCACACAATTTCCGTTGGTTGATACATTCTAATAGAACCGATGAGACTGGGAGGCTGGTAGGCTGGCGGAGATGTTTGCTTTTAGCCACAACTAGACTCAACTCGTGGAGGAACCCACCCGAGTGCCGGATGCCCGAGGCGATTATGCGAACACCCTGGATCTGTTTTTGACATCCGAGAATAGCATTTATATCGTGGAGATTGTTGCGCGACTGGGAAACTCAGATCACAGCTTGGCATCGGTCGCACAGCCATCTACGCAGCTTGGCCATGTATGGAAGTATGGGGTTGCGAACTGGGAAGATGTGGGAGATTTCTTCGCATGCTTTCCATGGTCGGACGCGTGCTTCGGAGACTCCGATGTTAACGCTTGCGCGGTCAGGCCACAGAGGTTATTATTCTCGGGATGGAGATCTACATTCCACACCCCATCAAACGCAGCTCATCTGATAAACCTTGGTTTGATAAAAAATGCCAGCAGATTACAGCGGCAAAAATTAGAGCTTTTAAGTAGTGTTGCTCCAATCCCACCGATGTTTACAGAACGAAATTTGTTAGAATCAGAAACGTGTGCAACTAGGCGATTGATACTGCGAAGACAGCTCACAACGACAAAGTGACCAATAAACTCTTTCAGTGCCCGCCTAGTTCGCGCTCCTTCTGGTCAATGGCAAGGGCTGTCAGCAGTAACTTCGCTTCCTCTTCTTTCCCTCCGTTAGTGACAGACAGCGGGACGTTAGTCACAGATTCAAAGGATAAAGCCAATGTGTTCGCGAATTTATTTTCCCCGAATTCAAACGTCGATGTCGGTCTTTTGGAGCGACTGGTGATCGCGCCGGTACGGTCTTCGATGCGAGAATTGAAGTTCCACCCGAGTAATATTCAACGCATTCTACGTGAACTGGACTGTAGGGAGACAACCGGCCCGGACGGAATACCAGCAAGAGTCCTTAAGAACTGTGCTCTAGAACTATAGCCGGTTCTTGGCAGATTCTTCCGCTTAGCTTATACACGGCGGGCCTTTCCTACCTGGTGGAAAATTTCTCGAGTTCAGCCAATCCCAAAGAACGGGAAAAAGTGTCTCCCACAAAATTGCCGATCGATAGCATTACTGTCTATGTTGTCTAAGGTGATGGAAACGGTCATCAATACCGAGTTAATTATGTATTTAAAGCGTAACAGACTTCTCAATGATCGTCAATACGTATGCCGTGGCAGGCGGTCCGCGGGAGACCTTTTGACACTTATAACCGATATATGGACATCAGCGATTGAGCGACATGGTGAGCCACAGGCGGTTGCATTGGATATCTCCAAGGCTTTTGACCGCATCTGGCACGGGGCATTGCTGAGCAAACTTCATTCATATGGACTTTCCCAGCAGCTTTGCGACTGGAGGAAGAGCTTCCTCGAAATACGATCGATCCGGGTTGTTGTGGACGGCGAGTGTTCGGATCCGTATCCTGATGATTCGCGGGTGCCTCAAGGTTCTATTTTGACTCCAACCTTGTTTTTCATCATCATCATCGGACTACAACCGGGATCCGCTCTTGCCCTTATTTAGCAAGTCTTTCCACCGGTATCCAGTCCATATTCGAGACTTGTTAAATTGTCCATAATAATATATTTTTCCGGGCAAGGTCATTAGCCTTTCGCCACCAATCGTGTTTTTGCTTCACATAAATGATTTATTGGAGACAACGGATAACAAAGTGTTCAGTTTTGCAGATGAAAGTACACTTGTTTCCTGTTTTTCGAGTAATTGGCCGATTGCTGCATCAACATAGCACCAGCTGAGATGTAGACAGAGTGGCTCTCTGAATCAGGATCTGGATAAGGTCCAGCAGTGGGGAAAGGCCAATCTTGTCGATTTCAATGCAACGAAGACACAGTATACAACATTCACAAAGAAGAGCGGATCATCGGTTCCACAGCTGATGATTAATGGCCAGACCCTTGAATCTGGGGACAGCTTAGAATTGCTCGGCGTCACGGTCTGTGGGAATGTATCATGGCATAAACACGTGTAGAGCATCGCTAGATCAGTCTCAGGAAAACTGAGCTATCTTTTTAGAGCAAAGATATATTTTACTCCGGCCCAACTTCTTCTCCTATATAAATCCCAAATCAGACCCGCGCTCGAATATTGCTCTCATGTTTGGAGCTCGGCCTAAACATACCTTCGACCTACTTGAGAGCATACAGAGAAGAGCGATTCGCCTGATCGGGCACTCGGCGCTGACGTCGGGACTACAGTCGCTATCACATCGAAAGCGCGTAGCCGACCTATGTCTGTTTTACAGATATTATCGCGGATACTGTTTTTCGGAGATTTGTGCTATTGTTCCACGCAATTCGGTTTATATGCGCTCCACAAGACAATCCGACGGATCCCACCAGTTTGCGGTTCATCTCCCGACGGCGCGATCATCCCTGCATCAGAACTCGTTCCGTTACAGAGCGGGGAAGCTGTGGAACTGCTTTCCCGCGCGACTGTTCCTGGAGCGTTACAACCTGCAACTGTTCAAAAAGAACTGCAATGGTTAATTGGTGGGATCTCGGAGTGCCTACTCGGCGCTATATGTTCGCCTCTCCCGAGAGAAGTGTAATAAAAAAAAAATCCTCGGCACTCGAATTAATTCGACTCTTAGTTGGAATGACCATATATTTGAAGCTGCGAAAAGTGCAACCAAATGTATATGGTTCCTTAAGGTCTGTCAAAGATATATCATTCCAACCAACTTGACAACCTGGACGAATGCACTCCCATATTTGGTTAGGGCCATCCAAAACTGCGCTACACGTACTCGATAGGATGCAAAAATGAGCAGTGAAACTTATTGGGGACTCAGCCGTAAAGTCAATCAATCCCGCCGTAAGAACATAGGCGCAACATCTCTTTGCTATAGGTATTACCATGGTCGTTGCTCAACTGAATTTGCTGAATGTCGTCGGAGAGGTCCAGGCTTGGGCGGGCTCTCTGTGGTGAGTGGTGTTCAGGTCGGTTTCAGCTGGCATATCTGATCCTAGTGACGGCTAGTATCGAAGTGAAATCATTCGCCCCTACTCGTATTGTCTTCGTGTCCCGATGACTTCATGCAAAATTGGCGAGAAAAATTGCACATTGGTTTTCATTCTACGTGTGAATGAGACCCATGTAATTTCGCGTCGACTCCACACAAATTTAGCTATGCCTTTGCGAGAGTGTGACAGGGACCGACAGCTGTCATTTTCTCGAGGTGGAACTGTGGCGGTTCCGCCAGATCCCACAGATCCAATTATTATAACCCAAAAGTGAATTCTTACCTTTTCAAGCATTTCCTTCGCTTACAAATCCCCTGTAAGAGTTCTTACTTTCCTTATCATAAATTATCCTGAAAAGAAAAGCCCCGGTTCACCTATCATGTAACCATTCCAGCCAGGAATAATTATCATTGCGTCGCCTATTCCCAGTTTTATTCATGTGTACAATAAACTTCTTTATGTATACATTGGCTGGCGTCCTTTTCTCCCAGCAATAAAATTCCCTGACTCGCACAATGTGCAAACCAAAGCAAATACGCATCTCGCGTCTTAATCCTATTAGCACCATGTGCATCGGCATTGCGGCTATCGTAACAGCTGCAATGCATACCATAGACAATTCATATCGTTTAGGTATCCGAATCACATTTTCTATTTAATGAGCGGCTGCTATTTATCTAGCCGACCCTCATTACCGAACTATGCATTAGGTCATATTTCCCTAGTCCTTTGATTCGCCGAATCTTCTCCCTTACGAACTAGATGCATAAACAAATACAAAGCCATTAGCATCCGACGAGACGCGATTCGTTGTTTCAACAAACACACATCTCTTGGATGCCCATTATGCCCCGTCCTTGAGCTTCAGGTTTATTCCTATGGCCTTGTGTATGAAAAATAAACCAATGTGATCTTCACTCCTCTATACCCGCCTGTCACATGAGAGACCGGGGTTCGATTCCCCGTCGGGGAGCCTCTGGCGCAAGACTAATGACCTTGCCCGGAAAAAAACAAATCATTATGGAAAATTTAACAAGCCTCAGGACTTGCTAAATAAGGCCAAGACCGGTTCCCGGTTGTAGTGCCGATGATGATGATGGTGATCTTCACTCACACATACACAGTCATTGCCAAGTCTGTCTTCCTTGTTTCCACCGCAGAGGAACATTTTTTCTTCTTGGGCAAACTCACCTCAAAACGAAAAATATCGTTGAGTCGAATTTCATCCAGCGATCGAGGCGGTCGCTCCGTCATCCACCGTACCGACGCCGGTACGGTGTGAAACAAAAGTCGGAGAGTTAGAGTTGAGCGCGTCGAAAATAAAAAAATAATTTTTCTTGTGCCCCCCCCCCCCCCCCCCCCCCAGTAAAAGGCAGTTTTAAGTTAAATAATTGTGAATCTGTTACAACAGTTAAATTAAATAATAGAACTTTTATACAGGCAACCAAACCGCGTTACATTTTATTTGTTTCCTGAGTGTTTATGTGTGCTTCCGTTTTCTCGACGAACAGTCTAGTTTACGGCGAAGGAATGCAGCCAAAGTAATCAGATGTTGGCGGAGGAAGGGAACGGAGTACCCATGCAGGTACATACTTCCTCCCCACAGAACTACAAAATTGTCTGAACGGTAGGGAAAAGTAGTAGTCAGCGATGGACAACGTTTCGATTAATTTGTTCTGCAATAAATGCACGCTTCACCTTAGAAAAATTGACCTAACTAATTATGCTTGTTAACTTATTTATTTTTCACCATATGACTGACAGCTTAACCAAGCAAATAAAAAACTGCATTTTTTTATAATGGTACTTTCCGAAGGTGAACTGAAATGAGGACATTTCCAAACCGTGAAAATGCGGCGAAGTGTTTAAATTTTTTTAGGAAAGAATACTTCGCCTTGTCCGACCTAGTTACAATTTACAGGGTATGGTTTTGTCAAAATTTGGAATTAAATTACACATATTAATTCAGAAGTAAGAGCCACAAAAACAACAATTGTATTCAATTTTTTTGTTAGAATAAACATGGAATATATAAACAAGTAGTATACCGTCCTTGTTCTCGTTTTACTAGATTTGCTCATGTTGTGGTTCTCCTACCCAAGTATTTGATCGCAAAAGCCATACAGGGCATAGTCTCTGCTTTCAACCCGACGAAGGCCAGGACGAACCTTGTCCCTGTTCAATCCAAGTTGACATGCAGTCTCCAGTGACACCGCTGAGTAGCTACTTTGGCGCCCTCCAAGTAATGAACCAATGCATGCAGCGACACCCAGAGAAAGACTGCACACTTACACCAATCATCTCGAATTAATTATCGTGAAAACTCTGGAAGAACGCAGAATCCTGTACGATATTCAATTTATTCACCGACTTCTCTCTGGGTCGGTCGACTGCTAATCTTCCCAATTCAACTCTATTCAACACAAACTCCCACAACATAAGTAATCCTCGCCCACTCTACTTATGTGTGAAGTTTTTAACTGTCAGTGTGCCCTTAAATAGTTTTATTCAGCAGTACTTTCATAAATGAAGCCCATGTATAGTGCATCACATAAATTGGTGTTTACACACAAAAAGCCCCGTTCTTATGCCGACGGACACAAGTGTAGCCCAAACTATTTTTCTATTCACGTTCCAACTTTTTTACTCTACTTAGATAAAATTGTTTTTTCATCACATCAATGATTAGAATGTGGGTACTTGTGAGTTCCTTAGCATGAAAGAATATGCATAAATCATTGTTTTCGTGCGATTTAAGAGCGAAATAGAAATGGCCATGTAGAAAAATGATCCACAAGTAGCTTCACAATTGTATACCCCGTACCAATTATAACAATGTCACCCTCGTTTAGAACGCTGTTTGTTTATGTGCGTACTACTTAGTTGCTCGGTTGTGGTCTTCCACTTGACCCTATGTTTAATTTGTTTCGCCGGCTTATTTTTGGTTCCACTAAACAGTTGAGAATTATGCAAAGCTCTTTAACTACAGAAAATCTAAAGTATGATAAATGAACACTTGATATCTCGGAAGTACGGAGGTGTAGGCTACATCACCATTATCCCTTGTTTGTCATTTATTTAAACCTACACGAAAATAACCGGTTCTCACTTACAAAGCCGCGACATTCTGTATTTGAATGTTATTTGTTGAATTACCGTTTATATATTCATTAGCACAGAGTTCTTATGGGTAATCACCATATTATCAACAATTAGTGGAGACGTAATAATAAGATTTGTTGTCGTATATCAAGTTCGTTCCGCATCTCAGAAATATGTATCCTTTTTTTACAATATCTGCATTCGTTGCCTACTTAAATTTCTAATGACTAAAGCTACTTATGTTAAAATAAGAAGGGCTTCTGGGCGCCATATTTTATAGAACGTTGATAATTATGTTAATGTCATCCGGACAAAGTATAATTTATTATTATTTCAAATACGCAGATGTCATGGAATTTTGAATCAAACGCATTTAGTCTAGAATATTCTAGATGACTTATACTACCTTCCCACGATGAAACTGCGAGTAGCGGGGCAGTTCAACTGGTGTTTGCGAGTTCGAGTGTTTCGAGCATAACTCTTCTTATTTAATGGACTTCTACGTCGTTAAATACGGAGCTCAATAAATTTATCTATTCTATAATCTATCTATTCTAAAAAAAAAATGTTTTCTCCGGGCAAAAGATTTGTGTATATTCTACGAAAAGCTGGAGCCAGGCACCATTGTCACACACTTTGTGTCAGCAAATTGAAAATTATAAAACATATTGTGAAACATGTTTCGAAAACATATTGAGAGCAATCCAAACTGTACCCGTATGAGTAAACCAAATAGTTAAGTGTGCGGAATTCCATTGCAACATCCATTATCCAAATTGAGTTTAATTTGGAAGTTTAAAAACTTGAATAGAGATTATTAAAAATCGAATAAGAATGGTATGGAAAAAAGTCATTAGGCCAAAACGCAATGGTGGGACGTGGTAATATTTCCAAGTCACAAAAACTATGATAATTTATTTGACCACCTTCAAAATAGTCCCCATTGCTTGTAATCAAATTGAGATAATCCCGAGTCCACTCATCCATGCCTTTTTACTGGCTTCAGCATGCCGTGCGAATTACGATGTACGTCTTCAATTGAATTAAGATGGGTCTACGGTGTGGCAATTTACAGTTCTGGAAACACGAACAAGTCGCGCGGGGCTAAATGTAGCGAATACGCTAGGTCGTCAATTATATTTATTGAGTTTTCAATCACACTGAATGAGGCATCGCTGGATAGCTGAGAGTCCTCCACCCTGATTCGAACAGCCCGAACGCGCTGCTATCTGTCGGTGTGTCGCTACGAAAATAATTGCTTTCCATCCCGGTCAATCCGTGCATTAGATAAATTCAGTTAGATAAGACGGCAGGCTGAAAAGTAGTGCACACATGTTTGCAAAAACTAAACAGCAAGAGTAGGCAAGAGGTATATGAATTCTTAAGCTCCAAATTATATATTTATTTTTCAACATAGTCACTGTTGAGGCTAATTCATTTCTCCTAACGTGTAACACATTTTTTTATTCTGTCAATGAAAAACCCTTACACTTGTTTCGAATCGAGGATCCGAAGGCGTACCTCACTCATCGTCCGCGGTGTAGGTCTCTCTTAACTAGAGGAAAAAAAAAATAAAAATCCTTTGGCGTTTCTAACAGATACACACATAATACACAAGCAAATAGTGAAAAACACCGAACGAAAATCGAATAAGAAAATGCATCAGAGCCGTATACCATAGCGATAACATAACAATTCACACCAGTTGAATATTCTTGAGTTTAAAAATCGGATTCTAAACACGGCCAGTAGCCTGATGTGTTACGCATTGGTTCAATTTTTGGTGATTATAACTGTCATAGCGTCAGTTCGAATCACACGTTCTTCACTATCATTCCAAACGCTATAATTGGTGACCCCGACGTGATCTGTGTACACACAGCACACACTTTCCCGTAGTAAAACAGTTCTTCACGACACGATCACGACTTCGCTCGTTCCTCGCTCCATCGTTCGCATACGAAGCTGATCGTAACAAAGTTACTGAGGAGGGAGTAGGATGGCGTTTTTAACAGTTTTCAGCCATTTTAGGACAGTGGTGAATACTATGGCAAGGTTGTGTGATCTTGCCAGTGATTCGACTTAAGGGTAGATATGGGGTTTATAGGGTTTTTATGGGGTTGAAAATGATGCGAGGTTCTTCGGGCCCTGAAAAGCCCCACAAGACTACTGACCGTGTTTCCGCCGGTCCTCTCCGGCTCGGTCGATTGCGCCTACCTCCTTAACTTAATTCCTCTGAACACAAACCCTCGAAATCCCCGTTATCTCCGCCTTCTCTACATTCCCCTCTCACCGGACCTCTTATGGTCTCAACGAATCCCTTTCGCGGATGCTGAGAAATGTCAACTTCAATTCCACCTTGTTCGACTTTGACCTCTCTACCCATACTCTCAACACCGCCTCCTAAACCATTCCCCCCACCAATCTTAAGCAGTGCTACACTTTACTATAATCTTAATTTTCCTGGGCACCTTAGGTTAATCCTAGTTAAGATAGTTCTTAAGCTCTCTAGTATGAAACTCATATACGCTTTAGTTGTAGGTTATTATGTTCCTTGAATTAAGGCAATAAGTGGGGTGTTAGCCCCACTAAACTAAAACTAAC
Organism: Microdon myrmicae; assembly: GCA_963931805.1. Taxonomy (NCBI): domain Eukaryota; kingdom Metazoa; phylum Arthropoda; class Insecta; order Diptera; family Syrphidae; genus Microdon; species Microdon myrmicae. The sequence goes on from OZ007496.1 coordinate 96,771,822, forward strand.
TAACATACTCTCAAGCCTCCTAAATCATTCTTACCACCAATTTTAAGCGGCGCTTCTACACTTTTCTATAATCTGCCCCCACCTCTCGCCCCTACTACTGCTAATTTTTAACCCCTATTGTACTGAGGTAAATTGCATAGTCCCCAATTACTTTTACGAATGACTTTAAATGTGCTATAAAGAAACTGTTTTTTTTTCACTTTTTATTTTGAGTCATAAAACCTGATTGTTTGCAATCCGATCACAATTAAAAAATAAATAAAAATAAAAAACAAAGCAAATTAAAGATCACAGAATCCCATAAAAGTCAAACGTACTGTCCAGCAGCAAAAATATTACCTTATAGATTCAATCTTAATTGATCCCCAGACGTGATCTCCGATTTCCTTGTACTCGAAAGCATGCGCCCTCCACTTCAGTGAAGCGTTCAAGGTAATAAATTGTTTGCAAGTTAATTCGTACAACCAACCTACTTAAGGTGCCTTAAGACGCATGTGTTAGGCACAAGTACCTCCGCCTCGTGCATCCTGTAACATATTTGCGTTGTACTTTGTATTCGCACACCAAACCTGAGCATGGCAAATACTCGTATGTCGTCATGATTAGAGAGAAAATTGAGGACGGTTGTTTTTTTTTTTCGAATCCGGTTTATCAGCATCCAGCTCACGTGTAGCTCATTGTTTATTCGGCATTCGCCATCTACAACATCGAAGGCGTGGCGTTTCGTTAACTCGGTGAGCAGGAATTTTCTTAAGGCTAAACACCAGGTCGGGCAATAACTTCAGGTAACAGGCTTTAAAATGTGCGCAACCGTTACATACTACATTGGGTACACCCACAATCACGAATGTGGTATCGTAATCCAGTTTGTGTCTATGAGAAAGAGGTCATATTAAATAGGGGTATCTCGGCTCGCATCGGCTACAGATACTCATACATTCCAGTCAATGGTGCCACAAATTTTATTAAGGAACCAAGACTAGAGATCTTTCTCGAGAGCTGGTTACCTCTGGCAATCGGCAACGATCTGCATGGTAGACAATTTCAGTTGTTAGTGGCTGACGAGTATGTGATTAAAATAGAAGATAAATATCGGATTACACCGTATTTCTAGGTTAATCCTGAACAGAGAACTTAATGAGATAGAGAAGCAAGACTTTTCTGGGAAATTAGATTTAATTGCATACGTTTTATAAGGTGAACGTTTCCTGAGGCCAGGTTGACCTTAATGAGGATCTCAAGAGTAACAGAATACTATACGAGATTGTTTACGCTGCAATAGATAAGATCCAGAACAAAGTGAAGCTGCATAGCTGGAGAAGAGAAGATGCATCTCATTTATCCATTTATCAACACGTTTCTCAGTTCATGTTCTAGATTTCAGATGCGCTGGGTTGTTGGCCCGCGATGCGATTTTCAAGCTTTTTCTCCAAGAATGAGGAAAGTCATTACTGAGCTGTAGAATGCTCCAGAGCATTGTGAAATATTCCATGCAGGCGGATTTGTATCAATGTACATTCGTATGTTTGTAGCAGGCAAAGAATGACACCAATGCAAAGATCAGCTAGTCGTGCCTGTTAAATGGAATTGAAAATGTCATTCTTTGTGGTCTAGGTACCAAGGCCACCAATAATTGTTTGTAAACTGGTTTGACCCAAGCCCAATTAGTAGAGCTCTATGACTAAATGTAAAAAAGCGACAAATTAACAGCTGGAGGCTCAAGGTAAACTTATGTTATTACTTACGAAAAGCTAAGTCGAGGCGGTCATATGACACCAACTGCGGTTGATTTGAAATTCGTTTTGTTAGCAAATCTTTGCGAATTCGTAATCTCAAAATAGACCCATAACGAATATTAAATTGTAACCAAATCACCTGGTCTTTCAAACATTGACAAATACCTAACGAGTTCACCTTCTAGCGAACAAAGTACCCTTTCGCTTTAGGATTTTATATTTTATCGTGGACATTGCTTGTATTACTTGTGTTGCCGCATGGCATAGGTGACGTTGTGATAACAAAAGACATTACAATGAGAATGGCTTGCAATAAATAATTTTTTCCTGTCCCTTTAGTCCCGCCTTGATAATGCAGATGGTAAGGAAGGTAAGATGGAGGCGTGTAGTTATGTGAGAAATATGTAAAATACGTTGAGGCAGTTCGGCAGTAAGTTTATTCTTGTAAAATTGCGGCAGGTTGGGAAACCTGGAATTAATGACATTCAAGAGGTTTGGATCATTGGTGTAGTGCATTACCATCAACATTATTTTATTTTGAAAGTAAAGAATCAAAAGGTGGGCGCTTGAGGAGCTCAACTAACAATTCCGAGACGTTTAACTTCGTTGAGCTACGCTTAATATTTTTGTTTGTAAAATTCTGATTAGCTGCATAGCGCAATATAAAATCTAGGATATTTTGCCGCCGGCTGATACCACAGTAGTTCCACCTCAACCTGAGCATTTTTTTTCATTGCACGTACTTTTTTTTGATTTCTTTATATATATATATATATATTACTTGCTAAACAAAATTGGTTAAATTCTAGCTTATTAAAATTATATTCTAATCTACTGGTCTCCTGCGGACACTCTAAGCTAAACTTGGGTGACTATTGTCATGGATTGTTGCATTTCGACTTTGTTTATTTAATTTTAATTACAATCTTCATTAACAATTTACCGAGCAAAGAAAATTAAAAACAAAGAAAAACGTTGTACTTTTTTTTAAACCTAATTAAATTTACTTTGGGGGGGATGCGAACGAACTATGGGTAGAAGTATGTGTGCAAGCGTACTGCACGGGTTCTACTCCTTCACCATGAAGTGTTACCAATTATGGTGTTTCTCGGCCATGAAAATCTTGTCTGTCTTAGCGGTATGAATCTCAATTAAATTAAACACTGAAATCTCTTACCAGGACCAAATTCATTTTTAAAGAAGGATAATTACTTTAGTTCACAACAAAAGAATACAATGAGTTTAGTTCACATCAAAAATATAATCGATTGCGGCGACTTTACTTATTTACAGTACTATATACAAGGTAACTATTTGCGTCGACCGTGATTATTGCGACGACCGCGATTATTTCATTATTTACAATATTATACACAAGGTAACTATTTGCGTCGACCGTGATTATTTCAAGAGGATATAAACCGGCGCTTTGTATCAACCTAAGGAATGCGAACAATCACCACGGGTGAGACAATTCAGACTCCTATGTAAGAATTACCGATCCCTTGGGACGCCCCAAGAGGGATGTAAATTAACGTGAGGGAATCGAGATTAAATAATTTCATCGAAGCGATAGGATACAAAATCCCATCATCGCTTCGATGACCATATTTGATAATATATCCCTTTTGCGTTTGGTTCAACACAAAAGGGGTGGAAATACACACACGATGATTGCTTCTGCTGCTCATCGTGTACGTCCGCAAGTATGCAGACATAGCATAAGTCCCATCTAAATGTTCGCACAGGTGTGAGTATTTCAACGGCAAAAGGGTTGAAATGTTTACACGATCGACGACTGCGTAAAGCATTATTGCTGATCGTGTACATTTCGCTGGTATATTCTCGCAATCGAACTCTGATGGTAAATTTCCATTTGCGAATTCGACTGCCAGGGCGCCAGCCGGATGCCTTCATGTATCGGTCGGTCGGGTGATCGGTCGAGGTGGGCATGCTGTGCCAAAGTAAGATACCTTTTCCTGCTGGTGTGCAGCTGCCGCGCAAAAGAATATCGTGTAGATATTGCACAGGCAATATTGGTTGCTTGGTTGTTAAACCAAACTGCCTTGAAAATATTGTATTTGTTGCCGCTGGAATTTCATATCAGCGAGAATTAATGTTTCACCGGTTTTTCTAACGTTACAGGTACGGCATGGAAGGTAAGTACAGGCTTTTAGTGTATCTCAGGAAACTGTTACCTTTTGTACCTGTAAGGTAAGTAGTGGCGTTCAATGGAACTGCCACGGTACTTGTTTTTCTTTTTGGTTGTATGCCCTAGATGGGGGTTTTTACTTAGGTTATGGGAAGATGGTTAGTGGCGTTCGAGGGAACCGCCACGAACATACAGGGCAAAGTCACTGATTGCTTTCAATCCGGCGAAGGGCAGGACGACACTTGTCCCTGTTCGATTCAAGTTGACACACACTCTCCACGTGACACCCCTGGATAGCTACTTTGGCACCCGCCAAGTAGTGAACCAATACTTGCAGCGACATACTCAGAAAGGTTGGGGCAAGCCTAATAATCTTGCCCGGAAAAACGAATTATTATCGACAAACTAACAACCCACGGATATGGACCGGATACACGATGACGATCACAGAAACGAAAATGGCTAAACGATTTGAGAATTTTGTCAAGGAACGTCCGCTCACTATACAGAGCTCGAGCTGCACAGCAGATAGCCGATGCCCTGTCCGAATATACGGCTGACGTAACAGCATTACAAGAAATAAGATGGACGAGGAGTGGTGTTATTCAAAGAAACGAGTATGACATTTATTACAGCTGTCAAGCAAAACACCATGTGCTCGGGATAGGCTTTCTAGTTAGCCAAAAACTGAAGCCCGTCATTATCGGCTTTAATGCAATAAACGAAAGGCTATGCAGGGGGATGGGAGCGAAGATACATGGTAAAGTATGTGCTTTCAACCCGGCGAAGGCCAGGATGATCCTTGCCCTGTTCAATCCAAGTTGACATGCAGTCTCCTCGTAACATCCCTGCATAGCTACTTTGGCACCCGCTAAGTAGTGAACCAATGCATGCAGCGACATCTTGAGAAAGGTTGGCGCAAGGCTAATAGCCTTGCCCGGAAAACACATTATTATGGACAATTTAACAAGTCTCGGATAAGGACCGGATACCGGTGGAGAGACTTGCTAAATAAGGCCAAGATCGGATCCCGGTTGTAGTGCCGATGATGATAATGATGATGAAAGGCTATGCACTCTTCGCGTGCGAGGCAAGTTTGAAAAGATAAGCCTCATAAACGTTCACGGACCCACAGCGGAGTCCCCTGACGACGGAAAAGAAGAATTCTACGAGAACGTCGAATGGGCCTTCAATGCCTGCCCAAGAGAGGATGTGAAAATCGTTCTTGGTGATTTGAATGCGAAAATGGGACGCAGGTTCTCATAGTTTGCATGAGACCAGTAATGACAATGGACTACGAGTCATCGAACTGGCAGCATCAAAGAACTTGGTCGGTGGGAGTACCAGGTATGCCGGGCGTACAAGAGAAATGGACACGCCTTAAGAATGCTGTCATTAGTACTGCCAACCCCATCTTAGGCAGTAATTGTAGAGATCGGGGCGACTGGTTTGATGATGAGTGCAAACTACCGACTGAACGTAAGAATGCTGCATACCGGGCAATGCAGCAGTCTCATAGGACGCGGAGGCGCGAGGAGAAATACAAAGAGTTCAGAAGATCTGTAAAAGGACTTCACAGACAAAAGCGCCTGGGAAAAAAATCTTGTCTGTGAAATAGAAAAAAATAGAGAGCGAGGTCCGCACCAGGCGCGGAAGTTCTACTAAATAATTCGCAGTACGACGCGGTACACACCACGCTGCACTTACTGCAAGGATAAAGAGGGTTATCTGATCACCGATCCCGAAGGGATTCTGGACGGATAGAAGTGCACTTCAATGAATTACTAAATGCTCACAGAAGAATCGGAGGCTCCACCAATGCAAGTTGTAGTAGAATTCTTTTTATTTTAATTCAGTTTTTCGTTTTTTCGTCTTATTATTTTCTGTTTTCTAAATAAAATACCAACTGCTTCAAGATTTCCACTTCTTTCTATGGTATTAATTTGCACGTCGCGATCACCAGATAATCGATCTCTGTGCCACCACAAAAAGTTAGGCATTGCAAACTTGTGTCGGACAGAAACCTCGCCAAATTGAATTCAGCTTTTTGGCCACCCATTAACTGCGCCACTATTCATCACACCCAAAATTTCACGTTAGTATCGGTCATTTATTATTCCGCCATCATTTAGCCGAACTTTCATAACCTTCCGTATTTAATGTGACAGTTGATTATCTTTTACGGAGTCCCAAAAGTGAAAGTCTAACAACACACCACTTAAATTAGATGACTTATTTCAATGCCTCTAAAGTTGAAATTCGAAAGCGGTCATAGATAAACATTCCTGTCAATCGTCGAGTGTGGTGGATGCGATCTATATTAAAATAGATTGTTCAAATCGATAAAGAAAAACTTTTCAATAGCTTCCTCATTTTAGTGACTCTACTAATAGACAGGTAAACTGGTCTGAGATGCAAAATGTAACAAGCATTGTTTTTTAGCGATAATATATCGTTGCTCTAAGCCAAGTGATTAAGAGAAAGTATCTGCGGTGGCCGCAGATATTCGCACGATTCGGGAAAGTGTGTCACGAGCTTTATCATTGTAAAATGTTGTGGCTACCCAACACGCTCTCGAACACCCCCAAGTCAAGGTTCTGTAGTCAGCAGGTTGCAGTTACACCTTTTTGTAGAGCACTATCGAGCTGGGTAATGTCTTGGCATTGATGTGCTACACGACCGTGGTGTTACTTTTAAAATGAAATGTGAAGATATGGGATGGTATCTATAATTTGAGTTCAATTAATAATCAATGCCAATTTTTGAAGAGACCTTGAGAAGTACAATATTTTTTTTTTAAATGAAGAAAAAGCATTGACGTCCATAATTGCATTTTTTATGAATATTATGTGCAGATGTGTGTGTGAAGTTTTTCGTCACCTGATAAGTTGTGACCGTAGTATTAGGCATGCAATGGTTTTTTGGGACAATCTTCATCTCACGATAGTTTAAGTACACGAGTCATAACAATAGCTTAGACGAGCACACGAAACATACCTTTATCACAATAAATACGCGCTGAAATGGTTTACGGATTAGTTGCCTTCAATAACATTGTTCACCTAACTTGTAAAAGTAAATCGCGTTGGATACTGATTGAGTCATTGGGGGTTACTTTTTCCAATACCGATTTAGTGACAAATCAAACTAGCAAATTGTGATGGCGTTTTTATTCATATGACATTACATCATGAAAGACTTAGGTCTGCACAGCGTCTATAAATTATGGTTCACTTAATCTGCGCAACGAACGCACAATTCGGTATCATCATCATCATCATCGGCACTACAACCGGGGACCGGTCTTGGCCTTATTTAGCGAGTCCTAAGGCTTGTTAAAATTTCCATAATGATTTATTTTTTCTGGGCAAGATCATTAGTCTTGCGCCAGAGGCTCCCCGACGGGGAATCGAACCCCGGTCTCCCGGGTGACAGGCGGGTATACTAACCACTATACTATCGAGGAGCCCAATTCGGTATGCCATCAACAAATTTGAGAGCCAATTTGCATTGTTGGTAGCTCGAGTTCAGGCAATCCGAAAGAAGGGGAAAAACTGTCTCCCACAAAATTACTGGCCGAGCATTACTGTTTATGTTATGTAAAGTGTTGGAAAAGGCCATCAATGCCGAGTTAATTAAGTGTTTGGAGTACGACGGACTTCTGAATGATCAACAATACGGATTCCATGGCAGGCGGTCCACAGGAAACCTATTGACCCTTATAGCCGATATGTGGACATATGCGATTGGAGCGAATGGTGAGTCAAGAACGGTCGCATTGGATATCTCCAAGGCTTTTGACCGCGTCGGGCACGGATCATTGCTGAGCAAGCTTCATTCATACGGACTTCCCCAGCATCGTTGCGACTGTTCGAAGAGCTTCCTCGGGGATCGATCGATCCATGTTGTTGTGGACGACGAGTCTTCGGATCTGTATCCTGTTAATTCCGGAGTGCCTTAAGGTTCTATTTTGGCTCCAATATTGTTTTTACTTCACATAAATGATTTGTTGGAGTCGACGGATAACAAGGTATTCACTTTCGCGGATGATAGTAGGCTTGTTTCCTCTTTTTCGAGTGATCGACTGATCAGTGCATCAACGTCGCACCAGCTGAGATGTACCCCGATTGACTCTCTGAATCGGGAACTGGATATGGTCATGCAGTGGGGAAAGGCCAATCTCGTCGACTTCAATTCAAGGAAAACACAGCATACAATATTCGCAAGGAAACGTGGATCATCGGTTCCATAGCTGATGATGATTGGCGAGGCCCTCGAATCTGGGCAAAGACTGAAATTGCTCGGCGTCACGGTCTGTGGGAATGTGTATCGTGAAATAAACACGCGTCGAACATTGCCAGATCCGCCTCAGGAAAACTGAGTTATCTTTTTAGAGCCAAGAAATATTTTACTCAGGCTCAATTTCTTCTTCTGAATAAACCCCAAATTACACCCGCGCTCGAATATTGCTCTCATGTTTGGAGCTCTGCTCCTAAACATATGGTCGACCTACTTGAGAGCATACAGAGACGAGCGATCGACCTGATCGAGAGCCGGCCCTGACATCAGGACTCCAGTCGCTATCGCATCGAAGTTCCATAGCCGACCTCTGTTTGTTTTACAGATATTATCACGGGTACTGTTCTTTGGAGATTTGTGATATTGTTCCGCGCGATTCGGTTTATATGCGTTCTACGAGACAATCCGACAGATCGCACCAAATTATGGTTCATCCCCCGACGGCGCGAACATCTCTGCATCAGAACTCGTTCCGTTACAGAGCGGAGAACCTGTGAAATACCATCCCCGCGCATGTGTTCCCGGAGCATTACTACCTGCAACTCTTCAAAAAGAACTGCAGCAGCTATTTGGTTGCATCTCAGGGAGCCGTGTCGGCGCTATAGATATGCCTCTCCCGGGAGAAGTGTGTTGACGTCCGGCGCCGTGCTTCCTCGGTTGAGGGAAGAGCGGGGACCTTTTGTTTTTCTTTTAGTTATTATTCCTTTTATTTTTCCTTTTATTTATTATTCCGCTCCGATAGAAAGTACGTTTGAGCGGAAATTTGTTGCAATTGATAATTAATTAATTAAGAAAAAAACTAATTCCGTCTCCTTAATATTGTTTATTTTGTGTATCATCTTCTTCACTCAAGGAAAACTTATTCTCAACTCAAAACATAAATTTACTTGAGACTGTAAGCAATTCAACTAACTCTGTTCTCTAACTCAACTCCAAACTCAAACTGATTTTACTATTGAATTTTTTCTCTACTTATAGAACATTGTGTTCTAATTTACTGTAAATTATAATATGAACAAAACAAATTTTCTCAAAGTATTCCTTTAGTTTCTGTGACTTTTAAATTGAAAAAAATTTGAACGAAAATCAAAGTGCTCTGTTTTGAAATAAAAAGGGGCAAGTTATTAAATGTGCTGTAACTGGCAATATGGTGAATGTTTATGAATGGCATGTATTAAGTGAGAATTTAATATATGTTAAAGGAAGTTTTTAAGGATGTGTAAGGAGATTCAGTGTTAAATTTAATAAGGGTAGTATTCTGGAATACAACAAGTGTATTAAAAACAAAAAAAAAAAAAAAACACAAGCGAATCTGGAATGAAAAGAGTGCAAAATAAATATGTTCACATATAAAAGGAATATGTTATAAAGCAGACTCTTTTTGAAAACGACATTAATCGAGAAGGAGAGGGCGCAGGACAGGGAACAATGGAGGAGACGAGACGGTGAGGTCATGAACTTCCGGGTTCCTACAGGCCAATAAATAATAATAATCAATCGAGAAGGTGCAAACCATACAGCGCAGTTTACTCCAGTGCGTCCCTGATGTTCCTGGGAAAAACCTATCCGAGGAGATAATTTTGTATTTACATTGTCAAAATCGCATATGATCCCATATCCAGATCCTGTAGTGCTCCTCGAAGCCCTACCATTTCCCTTTCCCATACATTTTGCACCTTCTTCCATAACTCCATCCATATCCCCAAATCAACATTGAATCCAATGTTGAACAAATTGAAACAAACGTTAAATTATCCCATTGATTCAATTCCCAGAAATCCTTCAATCCTTAAATCATATGCACTGTATATTCAATTATAGATATCCAAAATCCCTACACTAAATGTGCGGATCAGATGTCCCATTTCCGAACAAATATCATTGAGAATCATAAAATGCGCGTCTGCAATTTTATGATCCTCTAAGAATTTGTTTGCATAAATTTGGTCCCAGGAAACTGAATATCTATTCACAGCTTTCAAATTGAAATACTAACAAATTGCGCCATAAAACGAACCATATGTTCATTTTATCGCGCATCAACATCTAGGATAATAAATACGCATCCGCAAGATCCTTTATGTATAGTTTCCTGCCGAAGTGCATTTATGACCTTTCTTCCTTTCTTTTCCTTTTTGTTATCCTATTTGCAAATTTCCAAAAGTAAAACAAAAACAATGGAATGGCGGCTGGCAATTGAGTCAGTTTCGATTTGGTGTTGTGCGACTGCGGACGAGTTCGTGAAGTCTTAAATAAAATAAATGAATTAAAAATGAAAATAGAACCAGAAGCACGGTGGGCACCAGGACAAATTGCATAACAATCCTGCTTTAAGTATCGAATGATAAGATCGCAATTAGAATTCCATGTTTATAATTCACACAATGCAATTTTTACATGACTATCGTGCCGCCTGGACATTCTTATCATAAAACCTAAGAGAAAGGGGTGTGGGGATCGAAGTCGTGGCACCGGCATGGGTGCGGGTTCTACTTCGTCCCACGAACTGTTCACTGGACACAACCTTGAGCGACGCCGCGAAAATGTTCAAGTTTCAAAATAGAGGGGCGAACGATCACCACAAGAATAATACAAACACTAAATGATTTATATTTTTTATTAATGTTATCTTATTGGTAAAAGAATGTTTATATTTATTTTATTATCGTAGCTACAATAACCACGCACTGAACCACGACCGGTTAAAATTAAATGTTGAAAATTAGCACACACTCGACTCCGGGTATAAACGCATCTCCATGTGCACCGGAAAGCGGAAGTCAGCGCGACCAGCGTGGCCGGCAGATGCAAAAGGACTCCATCGAGGTTTGGAATCTGGCTGTTGATTTCCCCTCGATTCGGTGGTGGTGAATATCCTCTTGCTAAGGATATGTTTTACTTACCACAAGAGAGACGTAAAGTCTCTTTTTGTGGGACAGAAAACCAGATCTCGTAATGGAGATCATGGTAGTATGTGTGCATGGGTGATCGAGCAGATCATAATGTTCAACACACGCGCGAAGGCGATGGATAAACGAAGCAGGCAGGCGGCAAGGACAAAGGGGCTGTGAAGATCGTTGGTAGTACACATGTATGCGTGTACATGGGTTCTTTCGTGGGACAAAGCCACGAGAACAAATCTGAAACGACGAAAAGGGCATAGAGTGTATTCACGAGATGCGAGTTCTGTAAAGCAAACAAACCGAATCGCCTTGGATGATAATTGGTTTTCTATTTGCTTATGCTGCTGCTGATGAGAAGCAGATCCCGAAATATGAGAAGACAAAGGGAATTTATGATCTGAGAGTTCAACTGAGTAAACAAGTTGTAACTCATTAGATGGGAGATGCATTTGGGATACTTCAAACGATATAGATTGTTTATCGTATCGCCAGAATGCCTGCGGGGGAACAGCGTTCTTTTGTTTGCACATGGTGCGAGTTAGGGAAATTGGCTTCAGCGTCGATTGCGCCAATTGAATGCAGCTGATTGGGTTGTTTATTGTTGGGAGAAAAGGTCGCCAGCCAATGTGTATGAAAAAGGATTTGTTGTACACATGATGAAGCTGCGAATAGGTGACGCAACGATCATTATCCCTAGTTGGGATGGTTACATGGTGTGTGAACCGAATTGTTTTCTTTCAGGGATATTCTTTGTTGGGAAAATTTTGCCGATGCGTTAATGCATGGGAAAATGCCCTTGTAGATGCAATTCTTTTTAGGAATTTTAGGTAATGCTTGTATGCATTCATGTCCTTGGAGAAGGAAATGTTTTCAGGTGCTGGTGTGTGGGATGTAAACATGGGCTGCAGATATGGGGGTTTTTCCGGTAAGTGGGCCGTGGGGTTTGGCGGAACCACCACGGGGGCCTGTGGCTGAGCCGAAGTGATAAGTTCTGTCTATTCTATTCTACAGTTCTGTCTAACGTATATTAAGACTGACAAAATATGAGTTGTTCTGGGAGCTCTAGCCTTACTGAGTCGGCAAAGACAATTGGGAAAATGCAATAGATGCTTGGTTGTTCAGGTGAAGACTAATAAAAATCGGTACATTTTTCTTCTTCTCCGTCTTCTTCCACCAACATTTTGGTATAACATTTAAGAGCATCATAAGCTCCCTTTTATATGCGCATATTATTAAAAAAATGAACAAAAAATTATAAGATTAAAAAGGTTAAAAGCTAACTAGCTATTTTATGATTCCGGAAGCCTTTTGAGTCGCTACTTGTGCAACAAAAACTTTTATGTGCCCCACATTCGTTTCTATAATTACACGTTTTCCCTCTTTCCTGAAAATTGTTTGTATTATTGTATTTTACCTGAAACAACAAAAGTTCTGCAAATAGATCAATCAATACTGTTTTTCTATTAGCAACTTTTGTAGTATTTTTATGCTCATAATTTCGTTTATTGCTTCTACCTAAGATTGAGTGTTGTGACGAAACCAACAGACACATGTTTTTCACAACTTGCACTGTCAGATCTGCGGATACTATATTTACCGTGTTATAATTTTAAAACATATGATTCATTCACTTTTCGTGGTTCTTAATATATGGCCTTACGGATTAACACACATTTTAAAAGACATTCTTCAGTCGAAGGTCACGGATGTGAACCACCACACCCCGCATATGTGCTTTCACTATCTGTATTCTCGTATTTATATTTACTACGTCCAATTTTTTGCCAGTATTAAACTCGACCACGTGTCACAATCACGACTGTAGCAGTATTTATCAAATCCATAAAGACTAGTGGTGAGTCCACAGTAACAATCATTCAAAGATTGAAAGATTACTACAAATCAACTTGTTTTAATGATTCAAAAAAGATTTTCGTCTCACTGACGGCAAACTGTTTGTCTTAGATTGCGGACGATCAGATAGTTTGTACGCCGAATCATTCCAACAACAATATCTGAAACGAATTAATTAAGTAAATTTATTTTATGTGAAATCTTTTAACTTCCTCAATTGAACTCCGATAACTTCCTGATTCATTTCGCAAAATTTTAATTTGATATTCAATCAGATACAATTACCCTGGTCAATTGGCAAATGGTTTTCAAATTAAACAATAACACGGAAGAAATGGCATAAAAACTCTATTTATATTTTTAAATATAATTGATTAATGTTTTAAATATGAATTTGGCTGAGAGATAAGACGATGTTTATGAAAATGAACTGGTCACCTGTTCGGAGACCCAAGGGCTACCAAGGACAACGGGATTTTGGAGTACCTTTAAACGTCAGAGCACAGTGCGAGCGGACGAAGAGGAAGTGTAGATATCGATGTATATTGGTCTTAAATGGCTGAACGTTACAACGACGAGAAAACACGATCACGTAGAGCATTCCACATTCGTGTGGTTCGGCTAAAGAATGACTCTCTATGTTTATTTGTGCGTCTGAAGTTGGATTTCAACATGAAATTATGCGCATTCACAGATTGAGGAATTTCGCCGGAAAATATCTGAAGAAACGGAACACATTCAACAAGATCAGTTGAGCAACGGCCGTGGTAATGTGGGGAGGAAGTATTGTTCCAGGCATGGGTACTCCGTTCACTTCCATCCCCATTCTCACTATTAAAAAGGTTCCGCTGTAAAATAAACTGTTCACCAGAAAACCACACGAGTACATCGCCATGGCACACCGTCCACCAGATGTAAATACGTAGAACACACTTTTGTTTATTCTGGAGAGGTTCTTTTTATTTAATACAAATCTTGTTACATTTTAATTAGTTTACAGTTTAGAGATGCTGTAACCCCGACGGCGAACGGATGCACAAAACAGAAATATACGACAGTGTACACTACTGGTATAACAAAATTACTTTTTAATTAATAGCCCGATCACTCTGCTCGACTCAGAATATCTACGTCCCCGTGCGCGAAACGGGGAGCGGAAGACGGATCGACCGGCTTGGTCGGGAGATGGAAAACGACTAGAAGATTCAACCCTCGTTTGGGGTGAGTTTGTGGTGTGGTGGTAGATATCCTCTCCACTAAGGATATGTATTTACTTACCACCAGAGAAACGTAAAGTCTCTCTTGGTGGAATAGACGACGATACTTCGAAGAAATGTGGGAAGAGAAAAGATGAGACGAGGACATCATAAAAGTCTTAGATGAGTGATGCCCTTGTGTAAATATACGAATAGACATTGGGAAAAGGCGCTACTGGGTTGGTGGACTAAACGAATCCCTTGCTTGCATTTGTATATGCAGGGTAATTCGTTGCGGCAGAGAAAGGAATTGGAGATTGTTTGTTAGTAGGAAAATAAATCATTGGTTGGATATTATGCATGTTTACATGCGTAGGAATTCGGTTTTATGGCACTAGATGCTAGATGCGCGTATTTGCTTTTGTCCCTTGGACAAAGGGTCTGCAAGATAAGTGCATGTGGGAAGATAAGGGTGCACATGAGGAACAAAATTGCATGGCAAACAATTGTGCCGGAATAGTTGTCATACTTATAATATATGTATGCGGACGAATTATTTTCCAGCGAATTCTAATGATGCATTAGATGTGTGAACAGAATCTTTCAGGAATTTTCATGTAATGCGTTGAAAGCATTAATGTCCTTGTAGTAGGAAATGTTTATGCTGGGTGGAGATTGCGGTGCAGGTGTGGGAAAGCTGGAATTTGCCTGGCAACCGAAGGTACCGAATAGGTTTTGGGAATCCTGAAAAGGTAGAAAAGAATTCTTACAGGGAATTTGTACGCGAAGAGATGCATGAAAGGTAAGTTTTCTTTTCCAGCGACTTTTAGATTATCAATTTGATAACCTAGATGCGTAAAGCACTTAAGGTGCTAATGCGCTTGCATTAGCGAAAACTTATGCCGATTGGGATGTAGTTATGGCGGTTTTCAGGTAAGTGGGTTTGGTGGAACCGCCACAGTAATACCTATAGAAAAGAGATATGGCGCAGTTTTGGATGCGCCTGACTCAATATGGGAGTTCCTTCGTCCATTTTGGGGATGTACATCTTGTAAGTAGTGGCCAGGTTGGATGGAGTGAAGTATCTTTTGAATCTCTTATAGAACTCCATACACTTGGCTGCACTTTTCGTAGCTTCAAATATGTGGTCATTTCAATTAAGAGTCGGATTAATTCGAGTGCCGAGGATTGTTAGTTCCTTGGCTTCGTCGATGCAAGTGCTGTTCATCGACACAATATTTACTTTGGGGTTTGACTTAACGACAAGAGGCAGCAATGAGTTTTAAAGTATTGCATTTACTCGGTTAGATAATCCCCACTGATATATCTTGTTGGAGTCGGAATTTAATGTATTAAGTATATCCTGTTGATTGGTAATGAGGTTCGAAGAGTTTGGTCAGGAATGTTCATACGAGTATTTGAAACTCAACGTGTTATCATCAGCAAACGAGTGAATCGGGTTGTGGGTAATTGTCAAGAGATCATTAATTTTGTGGGAAAAAGATTTGACATAATCAAGAATCGCTTGGATTTAACGGCCAGAAAGATAGTCTCTTATCCATCGGATCAGGGAATTGTCCACTCCGTAGGAAAGTATTTTTGACAAAAGGGCTGGATGCCAAGCTCTATTGTACGCTTTTGAAATATCCAATGCCACCACCTTGCTTTTAGCAAAGTAGTGGGTGGAAGGGCTCCAATTGTCCGTGAGACACGCCACCAAATCTCCTATGAACCTGTTGCTACGAAAACCATATTGGCGATCATTTAACTCCAGATATTTATAAAGTTGGCAGTTAATGAGTGATTCCATTACCTTCCAGAGAATACAAGCAAGTGTATTGGCAGTAAATATAGAATATATATATGAAGAGGCAGGGCAATAGAGGGGTGTGAGTCTAATAACCTTGCCCGGAAAAACAAATTATTATGGGCAATTTAACAAGTCTCGGATAAGGACCGGATACCTGTGGAGAGACTTGCCAAAATAGGCCAAGACCGGATCCCGGTTGTAATGCCGATGATGATGATGCGGACAATGGAGGAAACTCCACAACCGCGAATTGGAAGAGTTACACTCGAAACCTTCAATAGTGAGAATAATTAGGTCGCGAAAATTAAGAAGGACCGGGCATGTAGCTAGAATGGGCAAGGACAGGACCGTACGTAGAATTCTTGACGGGAGATCAACGGGAATGGGACCGGTGGGAAGGCCGCGATCGGAAGGCCGCGTTTCTAAGTAGGTGTCTCATTAAGACAAATTCAATTGAAGTTAATTCCGGTCAAAGTGGCTGTGTAGAACCAGTAAGTTAAATAAGGTCTTAAGTTATCCAGTGTTATCTGAAATTATGCTGACAAATCATGTATTCAATTAAAAACAAAAGTGTGTGAAAAAGAACAAAAAAACCACGTGTGACTCATTCGAATCACGAGAATGTTGGATGAACTGAAATCGATCGATTTTCTGCGTTGTTACTATATTGTTCGCGGGTATGGGAGTGAACATACAGGGGAAAGTGCCTGATTGCTTTCAACCCAGCGAAGGCCAGGAGGATCCGTGTCCCTGTTCAATCCAGGTTGACATCCAGTATCCTAGTGACACCCCTGGATAGCTACTTTGGATTCCGCCCGGTAGTGACTCAATGCATGCAGCGACACCCTGTGAAAGGTTGGCGCAATGCTAATAAGCTTGCCTTGAGGAAGGGTTTAAGGAGAATTGTTGGCCCCATATGTGAGGGCGGACGATTCCGGAGACGCTACAACCACGAGTTGTACGCCATCTACCTTGAACCTAATGTTGTAAGAAAAATCAAGCTCGGTAGAGTCCGGCGGGCGGGACACATAGCTTGAATGAGCGAAGAGGAGCCTACCCCGAAAGTCCTTTGTGACAGGATGTATGGAAGGCGACAGCGTGTCAGACATTGTCTGCGATGGGGAGATGGCGTAGACCAGGACGCCCAGAGCCTGCGAGTGCCAAACTGGATGACATCGGCTCGAAATCGGGACCGGTGGAGAGACTTGTTAAATAAGGCCACGACCGGATCCCGGTTGTAGTGCCGATGGTGATGATGACTATATTCTTCAACTTCAAGATCTTTTCATACATCTTTCAATACTCTCACCAGCTGAGCTTGTAATACGATTCTTTTTTTATGTTATGGCCTCGAAACAGAAGATTAAACTGGTTTGTTAGAAATAGATAAGCAATAATGGATCATTGACCTAAATTTGATTTATACATTTAGTAGAACAAAAGTTTAGAGAAGTAGATAATTTAATTACAATCCCTCTTTCAAACCTTTCTACTATTAATTACTAAACATAAACATTCTTTTTCGCTTATTACTGGTGTATTCATTAGTTGAACATAGTTCTTAAGTGTCACTATCTGACTGGCCTTCATTCCCCTTCTGACTTTTAATCTTTAAGTTACCTTGATATCTAACACTAATTCACATAATGTTAAGCAAGAAGTTCAACACTACCAAATAAGTTATTATATCTGAACCAGTTTCCAATAGTTATGGTGTCGATTCTTTTTCTCTTTCCAACTCTACTATACAAAAAGAAGGGTCAAAGTGTGCTTTAAGAATCTATAAACAAATCCACAATCTATTGCCATCAATACCATCTATTAGCTTCAGTTAACAGTTTAAACGGTGCAGATTTTAGTTGTAGGAAAATTCAGGTTTGAAGACAGATAGTGCGAGAGAGACATAAAATTTGACCTGAATTAATGCCGTTTCATGGTGTAGTGTGACTAACCCGCCCAATCCGCCGGCAGGCAAGATCAATTTGCATGTGTACAACATACCGAAGATAGAATGTCTAACCGATGCCCACCAATGGGCCCGCTGGCGTATTTGAAGTCCTCAACTACTTTTATTCTCTATCTTGTATTCCACAGTTACATCTATAGACACAAAAAGAAAAATATAAAAAAATGTGGAAAAAACCAAAGACAATGACGCTGTGAAGTTCTACCGCTGGAGCCAGCCAACATTGCAAATGGGATTTAAAGTCACCGCGAGCTCCACTTCAGCTGCGAAACGCTGAGGATAATATACTCCCCGATGGCTATGTGTGAAAAAATCAACGAACCTTTACGAAATTAGTTGAGTCTTTCTATTGAGACCTCTCACTTATCTTTCGGGCTGTGCTTCGTGATATGTGGAGCTCAATTAATTGTTCTACTCAAACATTTTAAACCTGTAAGCTAGCGGAAGTTGCTTACATTTATAGACCTAAGGTCATATAAGCCGAACACGACACCAAATACCAAATGGTGGTATTATTCTTGAGATACTAAGTGTATCTGGCTCAACAGGTAAAGAAGTAATGTTTAAATTCGCACATGGAGAACTGTAGTGACTCCTAAGTTGCACCCTAAGAACACATGATTCACATAGCTTGAGCTACGCGGCAAACCGCAGCTGTAGATAATTGAACCGGTTCTTCTAGACCGGTCAAGTCAGACTGACACGAATTGAATCATATATGGTCACTTCACAACATACGGCTTCGCTATCTACTTTTCGAAGAATGATCACCAGACAAGTTCAACGATCTGCAAAACGACTTCCTTACGTGGGAATGGCCGGCATCACCGTTTCGCTTCTGAGAGTAACTATGACGCGCTTAATGATCCTAAGCAGGACTTGACTTTGTTGTTCTTCGTGGTAGTTTTGTAAGCCTTCCCCATAAATTGAATCCAAAATCAAACGGAAAATAAACAACCTCCGTATAGGTACCGGACTAGTGGGCAAGGGTTGCATAAGTAGGATGACGAAACATATAAAAACAAAACGAAAGTGTGAAGTGTCGAAAAGCATATTATCATAAGTCGAGCTAGTGAAACTGTTTGCATAATCACAGTTCAACAATCTCCTTGTATTTTATGTTTTGGTTTGTGTTGCGGGTGTTAGCAACACCACGGAGTTGACTCCACCAATCGACGATAATGCAGATTCGTTCGATCTCGGGTAACAATCAATTCACAGTGGTCAGAGGGAGAGAATTAGTGTGGCCAAGTAACTGCTTTTTACATGTTCATTTCTGGTACAATAGTTTTTCAGATTCTACATTAATGGGATAAAAATATTTTGAAAGTATTTTGAAGTGCAAATCCTCCGTGGTAAATAATTTGATCAAAGAGACATGTCCCATACTATGGGTTCCGCTTTTAGAGTTTTTCACTACATCAAGATATTTCTTAATACATATATAAGAGTCAATAAATAAACCGCAGAAGTGAACGGAGTTATGGAAATTGATTAAATTAAAGCGGTCTAAGGACGGTCGCTGTTCAATCCAGTAGATGGCGACATACAGCGTTTACACAATTTTTGCTAAACCCCAACCGAGCCAATTAGATGTTGTTGTTTAGCTTCTAGTCACAATGTATACCCAGCTGACCAAATAACGAACAGTTTTTTGATGAAAAGTTACAAAAAACGATCTCAGTAATTGCTTTTAATAGTAATGGAGATCCGATCGTGAATCGAAAGTAATACAGCCTTCCACGCTTGGTAACAAGATAGAGAAAAAATAATACCGAATTGCCATGGAATTAATGTCCTTCCGAATATCAGCATCACAAGAATTGATCAAAACAGCAATGAGAAACTTATTTGAGAAAGATAACATCATATCGAGCAACAAGCCCAGTTTTAATTCGTGGCGTACAGTGGTGGAAAAAATAATAGAAACAAGCTTGTTCTTCGACATTAATCGTTAAGAAAAAATGTATTTGGGGAAAAATAAGATTTAAAAATAATGGGTTTCCCAATAGGAACTTGACAACTTTTTTTTTAATTTGTGAACGCACCCTTTTGCGTTGGCCATATGAACGAAGTCGAGTTCCATTCATAAATGTCGATAATAAAGTTTTTGAAATATCTCAAATGGTTTGCGTTTTATTTAAAAAAAAAGTTGTAAGGTCTCCATTTGTTGGACATCAAATGTTCTACATTAGTGTACATCCGATGCGCACACCGGCGACAACGAAATTGGTTGAACTTGACGAACGTCCACCATTTTGCATTTCGTCAAGTTGCAAAGGCTTCCTGATGATGTACGTGCACATCATCACTCTCTTTCATCAACTAGCCGCCACAGCGCACGGACGTCCAACCACGTGTTATCCTCCATTCATCTCCATTACTCTTCAACAAGTTATGGGCCCAGGCATTCACCAGAGCACTGCGAAATAGAGTCAAGTTGGATAAACACAGGAAAGCTAAATTCTCGTCCATCAACAAAATGGCGCTATCCACAGCCAGCATCGAACAACTGCGGAAGGATAACTTCGACACTTGGAAGCTGCAGATGGAGGCGATCCTAGTAAAGAACGACGCATGGGGCTATGTGACTGGAGAAATTGTGAAACCTGAATCGACAGAGACGCGCACAGGCGAGGTCGAGCAATGGAAAACATGAGACAGGAAGGCTAAGGCAGACATCATACTAGCGATCGGACCATCTGAAGTCAAGATCATCAAAGGGTGTGAAACTTCCCGAGAAGTATGGGAAAAACTCATCTCCGTGTACGAGTCAAAAGGTCCGGCCAGAAAATCCAATCTACTGAAGAGACTGGCGCTTCATCGAATGAGCGATCACGACGACGTGCGAACACACTTAAGTGACTTCTTTGACACCGTCGATAAATTGAACGACATGGAAATCGAAGTAAACTGCCAACAGTGCCTCAACCGACATCACCGGACGAGGCGACATAAACATCATCACCTAGTACGAAGGCAAATATCGAAACGTAAAAGTGGATAATGTTCTACACGTCCCCGATCTGCGGGCGAATCTAATGTCTGTGAGCAAAATCGCTGACAGAGGATTCACAATCACTTTCCATAATAAAGGAGCGAAAGTAACGAACTCAAAACGGGAGGTCATCTTCGAGGCTGTAAGGAAAAACGACCTGTACTTCATTCCAGCAAGCCTGAAAGAAACCCACGCAGCCGCCGCTACAACTACCCCGGATGTATCACCACTGGAAACCTGGCACCGGAGACTCGGTCACTTGAATATTAAGGACTTAACTGCGAGCATCAGAAACGGGACTATACGAGGAATGTTTTTCAGTCAGCCCACACAAGACATGAAGTGCGATATTTGCGCTCTCGGGAAAACAACGAGGCTTCCATTCCCGAAGGAGTCAGCGCGAAAAACAGGCATATTGGACCTGGTTCATACCGTCACTTGCGGGTCAATGAGCATCAAAACATGGGGCGGGTCTGTACGAGGGTTGCCTCTTATGTTTCGGGATTTGGCAACCCTAGCGTTGCAATCCGGGATTTGACAGCTCTGTCGTAAAGTTGGACATTTTTGAGGTTATACGCACTCAGAACGTTTTGACATACGAGCGCTATTTGTGTTGTTTACAGTAACTTAAAAGATTCATCTCGGCCCAAAAATGGAACTAAATCGTCAACATTTTCGTGCGATTATTTTTTACAACTTTCGGCGTGGATTAACTCAGCAACAGTGCATGGATGAACTTAATTCAATTTTTGGCGATGAAGCTCCATCAAGGACCAGTGTTAATCGATGGTATAGTGAATTCAATCGTGGTCGTAGTTCACTCCAAGATGAATTTCGTGAAGGTCGTCCAAAATCAATTGTTGTTCCGAAAACCATTGATGCTGTGCGCGAACTGATATTGGAAGATCGTCATGTGACCTATCGTGAGATTGAGACAACCTTAGGCGTTAGTGGGACCAGCATACATTCAATATTGCATAAACATTTGACTGTCAAAAAAATTTGTTCGCGTTGGATCCCACACAATTTGTCAATCGCCCAAAAAAAGGCTCGTGTCAATTGGTCCAAAGAAATGCTCAAAAAATACGGTCGCGGTGCTTCGAAACACGTCTATGACATCGTGACAAGTGATGAATCGTGGATTTACGCGTATGAGCCCGAAAGTAAACAGCAGTCGACTGTCTGGGTGTTTCAAGATGAGCCAAATCCAACTAAAGTTGTTCGCGCACGAAGCACTTCCAAGCAAATGGTCGCGTTTTTTCGGAAAAACTGGACATGTCGAAACCGTACCACTAGAACAACGCAGAACAGTCAATTCTGAGTGGTACACAACCATTTGTTTGCCAGTTGTCTTCCAAGAAATCAGGAAAACCAACCGCCGAAGACGGATCACTCTTCACCACGACAATGCGAGCTCTCACACATCGGCTGCGACAACTGCATTTTTGAGCACCCAAAACATCGATTTGATGGGTCATCCGCCGTATAGTCCTGACTTGGCACCGAATGACTTCTTTATATTCCCGTACGTAAAAGACAAACTGAGAGGTCAACGTTTTTCGACACCTGAAGAAGCGGTTGCTGCATTCAGAATGCATGTGTTGGAGATACCTCAATCAGAGTGGCAAAAGTGCTTCGACAATTGGTTCAAACGCATGCAAAAGTGTATAGATCTTCATGGGGAATATTTTGAAAAACAATAAAGTGATTTTCGATGATCAATATTTGTTTTTGTTCTCTAATCCCGAAATATAAAAGGCAACCCTCGTATACTTCGTCACGTTCATCGACGAATGTTCTAGGTAGTGCACGGTGAAAATGATCAAAAGCAAGAGCGAAGTTTTAAACGCCTTCAGAGATTTTAAAGCGTTTGCCGAAAAACAGACTGGAAGGAAGATCAAGAGCTTACAGTCTGACAACGGGACCGAGTACGTCAACAACGAATTCAATACCTTCTTAAGGAAAAACGGCATCCACCACAGGCTATCAGTAACTCACACACCTCAGCAAAACGGAGTAGCCGAAAGAAAAAACCGGACCCTGGTGGATATGGGTAGATGCCTCCTCATACAAGCAAATCTGGAGACAAGATCACATCAGAAACAGATGTCCGACCAACACACTCAACGGAACAACCCCATACGAAGTGTGGACTGGAAACGCTCCAAACGTAGGCCATTTTCGTGAATTTGGATGCGTTGTCTACTCGCTAGAACGAGGACCAAGGAAAGGTAAATTCAGCCCCAGGTCCAAAAAGGGGATTTTCGTCGGCTACGCTGACAAATCGAAAGCATATAGGATTTGGCTCCCCGACGAACAAAAACTTAAAATTGCGAGGGACGTGAAGTTCTTCGAAAAACATAACGACCGGAGCCCCGCATCCAACAATTTTCGCCCAATAAACGACAAATCTGATACTGAAAGTGCCACGGTCGAATTCATCACACCGAACACTACACATAACGAAATCATGGCGAGAGATGAACAACTCAAAGTAACAAGAAATGAAGCAAACGGGCAACCAACAACCCCAACCAGCAGATCTGACACAGTCATCACAAGAAGAGAACCAGGAAGACCACGGATAGATAGGACTGGACTCAGGGGAAGACTTCGAAAACTATTTCGAGAATGCGACATCTCTTCGGAGACCGCGGGAGCAGCCGAAGTTCCTGTAAAGGAAGCAACAAGCGGCCCAATCTCCGAGGAGTGGATAAATGCCATGGCGCAAGAAATCGAGGCCATCATCAGAAACGACACTTGGACTCTGGTAGATCGACCGAAACAAGACAAAGTCATCGGCAGCCGTTTTGTCTTGCGGAACAAATCGAATCCCGACGGCACGCTAGAACGAAGAAAGGCACACATCGTTGCACAAGGATTCTCCCAAGTACCTGGAATTGACTACCACCAGACGTTCGCTCCAGTTGCAAGAATGAACTCCATTCGAATGACGGCCGCCCTAGCCACCCAACACAACATGAGCATCCGCCACCTAGATGTTGCAACGGCCTATCTAAACAGCGAGCTCGACGAGACAATCTACATGGAGATCCCCAAACACACCGACATTGCCCTGGAAAAATTAATTCACTCCGGAAAAAGCAGAGAAAACATCAAAGCAAAACAAATGCTAACGCAGCTGTAAAGGGGAACAAGGTATGCTTGCTAAACAGAGCTCTATACGGACTTCGCCAAGCAGGAGGACAAGGGCACACGAAGCTGAGCAGTGAGCTCAAACGCCTCGGTCTTAAGCAGTCCACCGCCGATACTTGCATATTCTTTGAAGGAAAAGGAAAGGACAGACTACTGGTCACCATATACGTGGACGACATTTTAGTTTCCTCACAAAGCACAGCAAAGATCGAGGAACTATCGAAGCAGCTCGCAAAAACATTCAACGCAAAGGACCTCGACGAAATAAAGCATTGTCTTGTCATCGAATTTCATCGAGACAAGGAAGAACTGCGGATGACTCAAACCAAATACATATCCGAAGTCCTAGACCGTTTCAACATTACCGACTCGAAGCCCGTGAGTACACCTCTGGACAGGAGCACTATACTACAGAAAGGGAAGGAGGAACCCGACAGAAACCTGCCGTTTCAAGAGTTAATTGGATCTCTCATGTACCTGGCAGTATGCACAAGACCAGATATAGCCTTTGCAGTGAGCAGATTGAGCCAATTCAACAGCTGTTTCGACGAGCGTCACTGGTAAGCAGCCAAACGTGTCTTACGCTACCTGAAAGGCACGGCGAACATCGGGTTATCCAATAAAACGAGCCGGAAATGTCTCACCGGATACGCCGACGCGGGCTGGACCAACTGCCTGGACGACAGGAGATCGTACACTGTGTATGCCTTTACTCTTAACGGCACACCTGTCTCATGGGAATCGCGTAAACAAAGAACCACCGCGCTATCATCCACAGAAGCAGAGTATATGGCCATATCCGAGAGGCCATACATCTACGAAGACTGATTAGTTAACTGGGATTCGTCTTACCAGACAAGCTGAAGTTATTCAACGACAACAACGGTGCTCGGAAGCTGGCTGAGAACATCGTATTCGACTCCCGGAACAAACATATCGACGTCCGACATCATTTCATCCGTGAAGCGCTGGACAGCGGAACACTCTCGGTCGAAAACATGCCCACGGAAGAAATGCCTGCAGACATTCTCACTAAGACCCTATCCAAACCAAAGCACGAGAGGTGTCTCGACCTCTTAAACCTGATGTAAATATTTCGCACTGCTGCGCTCATCGAGGGCAAGTGTTGGACATCTAATGTTCTACATTAGTGTACATCCGATGCGCACACCGGGCGACAACGAAATTGGTTGAACTTGACGAACACCCACCATTTTGCATTTCGTCAAGTTGCAAAGGCTTCCTGATGATGTACGTGCACATCATCACTCTCTTTCATCAACTAGCCACCACAACGCACGGACGTCCAACCACGTGTTATCCTCCATTCGTCTCCACAACTCTTCAACACTATTGGAAAACCCGATATATTAATAGATTTGGTGCACTGTAAAACATAAAAAGAATACTAAATTTTTAATAAAAAAAAGCGAGAAATAGTGAAAAAAAATATTGATTCCGGTTTTCTTGGATTTGCCTGAAAAAAATAATAGAAACCAATTAGTGTCTTGTTTATGCTTTGTGAAGAATTAGTTTACAGTAAACGTGTTTCGTATCCTTTTAACAGTTGTTGCACCTTTGTTTTTAATGACTGCTTCGCATCTTCGTCCCATGGAATTGACTAGTTTGGTACAAGCCGCGGGTGGTATAGAGTACCAGTCATCTTTTATTTTGAACTAAAGTTCTTCCTTATTTTTGGCTTTGCAGTATCCGATCTTGCGCTTAAGAATGCCCCATAGGTGTTCTATTGGGTTAAGATGGGGGTTTGCGATGTTCACTACATAACATTGACTTTGTTTTGAAGAAACCATTCTTTAGACAATTTTGAGGTGTGTTTGGGGTCATTATCTTGCATAAACTCCCATTTAATAGGCATGTCCTCTTCAGAAAATAGTAGCATAACGGTGTTTAAAATGTCTACATAATCTTTAGCATACATTTTGTCCTTTATAAGAAAAATTGGACCAACACCAGATGCTGAAAAGCACCCCCAAACCATTAAACCCCCCCCCCCCCGCCCCCGCCAATGTTTCCTGTCTTTTTCGTATACTTGGATCGAATTCTGAGTTCATTAGTCGTCTGGCGTACATTTTTCCATCGGAACCAAACAAATTGATCTTCGTTTCATCCGACCATAAGATGTTATTCCAATTCGCACGGTGGAGGTGTTTGTTTTTTTTTGGCAAAAACGAGTCTCTGCTTTATATTTTTTTTGCTCAAGTATGGAACTGTGACGGTTCTTAAAGCTCACCTGAGGAACTCCCCATATTCGCAACCCATATTTGCACCTCAATCTCTCGCATCAAAATCATTTCCATTCACAAGGGCATTTTCCATGCATCAACGCATCGGAAAAATTTTCCTAAAAGAATCCCCATGCATTTCTCCCATATAGGGCATTCACACATTTAATGCGTTATACCATTTTCCCTGGAAAAAATCGGTACGCCATTACCGCATACAGCATTGTTCTGAAAAGAAAAACATTTCGGCTGCCGTACTAGGCAACCGCAATAAACTATGGAAACAATCATCGGAACCCCTGTCTGCCTTCGGTTTCTGTCCCACACGTGCGCGGCAGATTTTCACAGTTTATCTGTACCCACGGCGGCTTCTATCCAACCAACAAAGCACAGAGCAACTCGCGCCCATCTGCCAAGAGCCGGATTCTCTGTCAGTGTAAATATTCACACTGGAATCCGACCCTTGAGTCGTTACGGATGCCATATACAATCGACGTAGTTGAATACACAACCGTCATTGTGTAATCATCCCAATGGCTATTGATTCAAGCAATCCTCACAGAAATACTCCATTAATTGTTCACGAGCAAACAAAGTGATCCGCGCGTAAGTAGACACAACCTCGTTATGATTTTTGTTCCCGAGATCTACTCCTATTGGTCGGTCTCAAAAGGAAAATTTCATTTCCTTTTCACCACACCCCGAAGCAAGCCCCCCCCCCCCCCCTCCCCACTCAACCCATACCACCGCTCGCCGCAACAACACCAAACAATTTGATCAAATCCCATTCTATTAACCTATCACACCAGTCACTTTCTAGGTCCTTTTACTCTCCCAGCACTACCCAACTATCTACCGCCCCATTTAATTCTAGCCACTCATTGCGTCCCCCCTCCTCGGATACCGCCCCCCGTCACCCCCAGCCATCATTCTCAAGCCCTGTTTGACCCCGTCTTCCCTCCCGCAGTAAAACGCACACAGCTTACCTCCCAAACATCTGATTGCCGCTACGCACTGTCCAAACTTACAGACCGAAAGACATATGAAAACATTTGTCTCTTTCTAGCGTATCTCCACGACAAATCTGATTCGATCTGGTATGAAGGCAAAACCAAAACACTCTCTATTCAACAGGAAGGTTTACCCACTGATGTTCCCAGTCTCCACAAATTATTCGTTAAATTCCACGTACTTTTCAATTTATCCCCTCATAAAGAGTCGAATGACCTTATCCACTCCTCCAGAACGTTATCATATCTTCAATGTAGTACGGCCGTCCTTAACAAGTTTTTTCGTTCCTACTTTCCCTACCCCCTCCCAAAACCGACCGTATAACCCCACTTACTCTCTATTATCAGAATGTAAGAGGCCTTCGCTCAAAGACCCAATCCATTCTGAAAAACTCTCATACCCTACCTGTCGACATTTTCGCTTTAAGTGAAACGAACTTAATCCCCAGCGTTCATAACCTGCAACTGTTTCCCCCCACGTTCACCATCCTCCGCGATGACCTTCTCAGCCATACTAGTGATATTTCCCGCATTCGACGAGTACTCATCGCTTAGAAGCCATAGCAGCCTCGAGTCGTCACTTGTCGTTTTTCCTGCCACCTTAAAGCTGGACTTTGTGACAGTCAAAATCACTCTTCCTCGGAAATCAATTTTTGTAATGTGCTTCTATATTTTGCTACCCGAACCTATTTAAGTTTACGAGCTAGCTCTTAATGGCATCGACCATATAATCGAGCTGAGCAATTGCCAGGACGACATCATCATCTTTGGAGATTTTAATCTTCCACAACTCAATTGGGCTTTATCTGACGATCATTTACACTCCTCGCACCCCACCCCGGCCAAGGAATTTCTCTTCATTGATCGACTAGATGATTCTTGTCTCTGTCAGATTCGCAACGTTCGAAACGTTTTGGGTAGGCAGCTTGATGTCATCTTTACAACAGACCCTATCAATACATATGTTTCACCCAGCCCCTTCGTCCTTACATCTACATTCTACGATTACCCCGTCTTCTCGTGACCTTCTTCCGAGTCCATTCGCCCCCATTTCCTCAGACCCCATTCTCCAAAACTCTTTTGATCCGACCTTAATTGAATCCAAGCTACTGCAACTCAAAGACGAGTTTACACCGGGTCCTGATGTATCGCTGCAATCCTCCTCAAGAAATGCTCTACCTTTCTCTTTGCTCCCCTCTCACTGATCTCTAATATCTCACTCTCTCAAGGCGTATTCCCCCGCATTTGGAAAACTTCCTTCATCACCCCCACCCACAAGAAGGGCCACAAAAACGATGAAGCGAACTACCGCCCCATCGGAAAACTGTCCTACTTATCCAAGTTTCTAGAGAGCATTCTATACGAATCTCTTAGTTTTCGTTGCAAATCTTTTATTTTATCAAGGCAACATGGTTTTCTCAATGGCCGAGCAACTACAACCAACCTCGTTGAGTTCATTTCCTTTACACTCTCAGCACTGGAGCACGGTAACGAGGTCGATATGGTCTCGACCGACCTCAGTCAAGCATTCGACAAAATCTCACACAACCTTATCCTCTTCAAATTATCCGCCCTCGGCTTCGAACCTAGATTGCTGAAATTAATTTCTTCCCATCTAAAGGATAGATTTTATTCCGTTCAGTTCAGGTTCACGATATCCAACCCCTTCCTTGGCACCTCCGGGGCCCTTAAGGTAGTCACATGGGTTCTCTCCTATTTATACTTGCCTCTAATGACATCTATAAGGTCATTAAGAATTCCAGCTTGTCCCTATACGCTGGTGATACCAAGTTATTCAAGATCATCAAGTCACCTCTTGATTCTGTACTGCTGCAATCAGACCTTGACAGCTCCTCGACTTGGTGTGACAAAAATTGCTTTGTACTTAACACCGCCAATTGTCAATCTATAACCTTTTCTCGTAAGCGTATTCACTCATCCTCACGTTCCTATACTCTTCATAACCAACCCCTGACCATTCTTCAATGTATTCGAGATCTTGGAATCCTTTGCGTCAGAGAGCTTAACTTCCTCTCTTACATTGATGAGAGGATCCGGAAAGACTATTCTGCCCTCGGATTCGTCAAACGATGGTCTAAGGAATTCTCCCACCCTTACGTTAGTCGATCCCTTTACCTCACCCTCGTCCGTCCACTGCTTGAATATGCTAACCAGGTATGGTCTCCTTATCACAAGATCCATATCTGTAGAATCGAAAGTATTAAACGTCGCTTCCTTCGGTTCGCTCTCCGAAGGCTAAGATGGGAAAGCCTTTGGCGGATTGTTGCCTTAGTCGAAGTGTTCCGCCGAACACTGTGCACACAAACAAAACGACACAAATAAAACACTGGGATCCTTGTTCTTAACCTGTGGTTTTCTTTTTATTTATATTGTCACTGTTTGTAATATTTACAGAATGGTTACCAACTCGTAATAAGTCACTCTATACATAATCGAAAACGAACACAAATGGAAAGGACTGTGGAAGACACTCAACACTGATTATATTGTTCCCGGTATTCGGCGAGCATGCACTCTCGACGACACTAAAGTATTGCAACCTTTGTTCTTATATATCGTGTGATATCCGCGAGAGCTTTCATTGCGTGTGAATTTATCGTTTCTAATCAGCACATACGTTTTACTGTTCGTGTCATTCGTTTCGAATTATGTTTCTCAACACGCGACCTTCTCGGTGAGGTTCTCTGATTGTCCTCTCTTAGACGGATGCTCGAAGTAGACTCATTGTCTCTATCCTTAAAATGCCATTCCGAGCTTTTCATCCCCGCATCTGCAAAAAAATATTTCCCATCCAATCTGCTAAACAGAATTTCTCATAGTATCTGTTAACAGAATTCCCCATCGTATCTGTAAAGAAAATGTTCCCATCTTCAATCCATCATTCTTCTTTCCGTTTTCCGCAATGTTGTTCCTTTGTTTGACGATTGATCGTACCGCCACTTATTTTCTGATCTTTTCGTGGGATTTGTTTAGGTTACCTATCTGGCTTAAGCTAACAATATTCTTGTGCGCTTCAGATGGGTAATAAAAGGAACCGCGGGATTGGTATAGTTTCTTTGTTAGCATTTCCCGAACCATAAATATCTAGCGAGCGCTCTACGTTAAGATGTTTATGATTGCATGACTATTGGCCTGCAGCGAAATGATATGCTTTGTTTGCACAAGTGTGCCTTTTGCGTTAGGGTCATGCAAGGGATTTAGGTGCTAATTGCTATTAGCTACCAGAGTAGGCATCTGTTGTTCGGTTTATTTGCCGACAATGGTGTTTCATGGGAAACATCGCGTTGATGCTTAGAATGGATGCTTGACTTACATGCGATGCTTAGCTGCATTTGGCGCATTGGTTTGGATACGATGTATGGATGCGTTGAACTCGATATTGGGAGCTTTTGAACGTTTAGTTCCTTGATTTCTGATATCGACCTCAACGTCGTTGCATGTCATATTACTTTTTGTTTCAGGTGTGGTTAATGACTATGGGGACACGTGTCTGTGGGCACGTGTACTGGCAAAGGTGAGTATATTCCTTGGCGGAAGGATACCTCACCCTATAGTGGGTTGAGTGGTTCGTAGAACCACTACAGGCCTCTAAATCCTTCCCTCGTATATTAACCGCCTCAATTAATCAACCTCAGAACCCTTGAGGAGCACATGGTCGTGACTGACAAAGTGTTCATTCATCGAGTCCTCTCCGCCTCGGTCGACTGCGCCTATCACCTTAACTTAATTCCTCTGAACACAAACCCTCGAAATACGCGTAATCCCTACCTCCTCTACATCCCTCCTCACTGCACCTCTAATGGTCTCAACGAACCCCTTTCGCGGATGCTGAGAAATGTCAGCTCTAACTTCACCTTGTTTGACTTCGACTTCTCTACTCATAATCTCAAACACCGCCTCCTAAACCATTCTCACCACCAATCTTAAGCGGTGCTTCTACAGTTTACTATAACCTATAATAGAATATAATTCCGCTCGCACTGTGCTCTGACATTTAAGGGTACTTCAAAATCCCCTTTTGTGCGCGCGTTAGTGTGAAAAAAAACCTACCCCCACCTCTCGCCCGTACTCCTGCGTTCTTATTTTGTCCTGGTTATCTTAGGTTATGCTTACTCGTAGTTAAGATAGTTCTTAAGCTCTCTAGTTTGTAACTTATATATTGTGAGGCATATGACAATCAGCTAGACATCTGGCAGGTCTCCAAAACAAAGTACTAGTCACGGGAATGATTAGCGAAAAGTGAAGAACGTTTGTCATTTAAGAGACGAATAAAGTTTTAAACAGAAAATCAATTTCACGGCTCTTATTTTATAAAATAATTAACCCAGCGAACCCTAAGCTCACAACAATGCACTTTAGTTGTGGTAGCTATCTCGCTTGAATTAAATCAATAAATGGGGTGTTAGCCCCACTAAACTTGTTAAATGTGTAAAAGTGAAAGCAACAATATCAGGAAAGAGATTTCTCTAAATATAAATTCAGAGTTATGAAATGCCCTGAAATCCCGTTCGCAAAAGAGTCACCCGTCCTGCACGTTCCTCAAACGATTCCACATTAGTAGTGAAAAAAAAAACAGTAATAATGGCAGATATAGGTAGATTTCTCGGGCGCAAGGTTAATAACCCTGCCCGTAAAAATAAATTATTATGGAAAATTTAACAAGCCTCGAGACTTGCTAAATAAGGCCAAGACCGGATCCCGGTTGTAGTGCCGATGATGATGATAGGTAGATTTCTCCCTATATATCGGTTCGGGCGATAGATAATCTATCTTATTTGTCTCATTGAAATCCACGTCAAATGGTTTTCGAAAGCATATAATGCTGAAATCTGCAAATGACTGATCCTGAACCTCAAACGGATGGTTTATTTTAATTAATATATGTGTTGTAAGTTCTTCGTTATTGTTTTCACGCACATTGTTAAAAGTACCTCAATGTGCCACGCTATGATTCCATTGTCTTCGACATCTATCAAATTAAAAACCAACAACTTGAAAAAATGTTGAAATGTTCAGATTGAATTCCTCAAGTTCTTTTCTTGAAAGAAATTAAATGGTTGTTTTAAAGAGTCTCCCGGAAGTTTCTGTTCACAAAACCAATTTCCAGGTCCAAGAAGCGGCGAATCGACACTGAATCAGAATTCTCTACCTTCAACGCCGCTTTAAAAATAGATCTTTCGAGTGTTTTGTTTGGATAAAGAAATTATTGTGGAATTCCTTCCTTGTCGGTTTGTGTGCCTTGGCAGCATGTGCGGCATTAATCAGAACGGCAGTTTTGAAACCGCATTGAGCAGTTAAAAAAAATGTGTAAATATTCATTTGCGGCACTTGTAATTTCAACATTGTTCTGGGTATAATTTATTGCCTCAGTGGAGTCGATTCCAACCAATAGATACACATCATGTCAGTAATACAATGCACAATGATCTTTGCATCTCCACAGGTGGCGTGACACTCTTCACGAGAGCATATTAAATTATGTCAAATATGCGTATCCACCATATTGCGACCACCTTGGATAGTTTCAGTGGGTTACATTCAACTTATAAACCATCGAATTCTCGCAATCTTCTCAAGTTGAAACAGCAAACTGAATTCTGTTGGGGGAGAAAGTATTACGGCGAGTGATTTTAATCAAATGCAAATCAACGAATGATCTTGACAGAAGGGGGATACATGTAATCAAACACAGACGGAGATCGCTGTTAGGAATATTTCGCGGTTTGTAACTGCTATGTACGACTATCCATTTTTGTGGATGTCTAACTGGCAAGTCAGGCATAAATCTGGACCAAGAAGAAAAGTAAAAGTATGACCAGTTGATAGCAATCAATTCGCGCAAATAGTTTACTGTTGCGAATTCGATACAAATTAAAAGAGAAATTTACACTACAGATCGCCGAGCGATCGTGGTAGAGTATAACGAATGAGAAATAGCCTTCTTGAAATGCAAATCGACACATCTGTGCAGTACATCCATCACTGATCTGCGGCATTTATAAAAACGAGCTCTAATGATTTCTGTTGTAGTCCAACCTGAATCATTAAGGCGAAAAGCCCCGTTTCAGTGCAACATTTCTACCTATTGCAGAGACGAACTTAATTCATGGGAGCCTCAAGTCATTGACTCCTTAAGTTGTGGACTGCTTGTCCAAAGAAGACGCGTGTGGATTGACTGATGGTGCCCAAGTATTTCTAAATTTTATAGACGCTGCAAGAGTGCACGGGAACAGCTACAGGATAGTGATTTGCCAGAAATACTTCGGCAAAGAAAACAATAAAAAAACAACGAAACGCACATCGCATTCTTTCACGAGTTGTTTGGTAGGAATTCGTTGTTTTTTTTTTGTCCATTTTTTAATTAACAAAAGTGGGAAATACGGGGGTGGATTAAGTATATCTGAATGTGGTAATACAAAAGAAACAACTCAGCACGGAATAGGTTGATGTAAACATGGAAATTCATTAGATTGACTTTTAATAATTCTTATATTATCGTTTATCTTGTGAGACAGAGGTTTAACGCCATCAACCATTATTTGCACTGAAAATCCCTTGTCAACCGAATGATGGATTCCTGAACACTGTAAGAGCACAATTTCGACAAAAGAGCAGGGCATTAAACTCTCGAATATTTTCGAGACATTCAGTGCGGCAAATGTCCAGTAAATTTATAATATATTAGTGGTCAATGAGGAGACCGAATTTTTCAACACAGTGTTACAATTTTCAATTTATTAATGGCTCCATATTCTTCGAATGACTTTGAGTTATCATTACACGGGAAGAAAGAGATCAAAGGTCGCGAATTTGAAAATAGTGTAAATAATCACATCCCTCTATATGTCTCGCAGTTGTGCAGCTGAATAGGATAAATAGAAGCACTTCTTCAGCTGCTTAACGAACAGATTTTCAAAATTATAGTGGGAATGCCATACAGACAGTGGTTTGTGTTTGTCCACCTCTTCGAATTCGTGACAAAGTGAAGCTGGCTCACGAGATGCTCCTTGCGCTCAAAAATATACGGAGTAAATGCAGGAGAAGGGAGTGTTTGAATTGGTTACAAAAAGTGCGGCGAGAAGATTTGTTTTCTGTGTTACATTGACGACGAGGTTGTAAATAGATGAAGACAAGAAGAACATTCTTCGCAAGCGAGCAAAAATAACTGAAATATTTTTTGTCTAACCTTATGCTCAAAATAACACTTTTATCAGCCAATGTAGGTCGAAATATGATGGAAAACATTCGCGATTTCGAAACGCAATGTATCAAAACAGGTCTTACCTTATATCGGATTACAAAAATACTATCCCAGCGAGACTTTACACAATGTCGCCGATATAAACAAGATTGACAGCTATCTGATCAAACTGATCGTGGGAAATATTACCAGAACAATGATTTATCCAACTTTCTAACCTTCAAATCCTATTACCCAAACGCAGTACGTCATGAGAGAGTACTTTGAACCGGTTTCGTTCCACCTAAACCATTACTCAACCTTACCCGTTAAATCCGGTATTCCGTTGATTTTTCACATATGCGATCCGACAATAGACAAACGAATATGTTACGATCGCTAAAGCAAGAATGTTTTGGATCGGTTCAGCGGACGAATACATTTAAAATATAACTGAGGCGCAATAAAATAAATCAAACCAATTAATCATTAACATTCATTGTGCCTCCTTCAAAACGGGCTCCATTTGAAAAGGTGTATTCTATCCAACGAACAATCCAGACATCCATATATTTTTGCTAGGCACATTCCGAGACCACCTTCGGGTCCCTCAGTGAATTTTGTTTAATGCTTTTAGGGGACCCAAAACGGCTCCTACGAAGTGGTAGGTTGAGTTTCAGAAACAAAAAAAGGTCAAAGTGGGGCATATCTGGACAATACGGCGCTTACTCGATCATATTGGTAGCGTTGTTGGTTAAAAAGCTGCCCTTCCGCGATACTGCATTTGCAGAAAATCAAGCTCTCATCCAACTGTCATCCAGCTCTCATCCTTGTGTTGAGGTTATATTTTTAAGTCTGTTTATGTCACTCTATGGTGAATTACCTTACAAAGAAATCTATTGCCGCGGGACCGTGGATTTGGCTGTGTAATTTCGTGCAGGACGCCAAGAGTCTGGTAAGAGGGTGGAGTTTACTCACCGTAGGTTGATCACAGTCTTCTTAAAACAGGAACATACGTTCTTGACTGCACCTGACCGGGAATACAGCGTGGGTTGATCACAGTCTTATTAACACAGGAACATACGTTCTTGACTACCCCTGACCGGGAATACAGCGTGGGTTGATCACAGTCTTATTAACACAGGAACATACGTTCTTGACGGCCCCTGACCGGAATACAGCGTGGGTTGATCACAGTCTTATTAACACAGGAACATACGTTCTTGACTACCCCTGACCGGGAATACAGCGTGGGTTGATCACAGTCTTATTAACACAGGAACATACGTTCTGGACTACCCCTGACCTGGAATACAGCGTGGGTTGATCACAGTCTTATTAACACAGGAACATACGTTCTTGACTACCCCTGACCGGGAATACAGCGTGGGTTAATCACAGTCTTATTAACACAGGAACATACGTTCTTGACTGCCCCTGATCGGAATACAGCGTGGGTTAATCACAGTCTTATTAACACAGGAACATACGTTCTTGACTGCCCCTGACCGGGAATACAGCGTGGGTTGATCACAGTCTTATTAACACAGGAACATACGTTCTTGACTACCCCTGACCGGGAATACAGCGTGGGTTGATCACAGTCTTATTAACACAGGAACATACGTTCTTGACTGCCCCTGACCGGGAATTCAGCTGTGTAATGGTTGGATCAGTAGAAGGTTCGTGCAGGACGCCAGGCGCTGTCGTTCGCTTGCTATAGATTAGTGGCAGCTAGAGTTAAACGCTTTTTGATTTGTTTGTTCCGAATACTTTATTTATTACTTCTAGCTGTAATGGAATTTACTGATGATTTGACCATAGGTTCGGCCTCCTGGAAACTTATTGATCGTTCGACCATAGGTTCGGCCTTCTGGAACTTTACTGATCGCGAAATAGAAATGTGCCGCCCTTTTATACTTTTGGTCATTGAAATTTGTTAACGTTTTTATTGTAAAAATTCCAAGAAGCACAAATAAGGTTTCGTGTGCCTCAATTGGAATAGGGTTCTGGGAAGTGACTAGGAATTTATTTGAATAAATTCCCGGAAGGAGAAATCATGAAATGCATTTAGAGTTAAGCATTTCATGATGTCGGGGTTATTAGGAGTTGAATCAATGTATGACAAACGGATTTTTGGTTAATTTTGTCATGCATATGATTCAGTTGGGGAAAAATGATTTGGATTATAGGTAAGGGTGAGGTAATTAGGAATCGGATCAATGTGCGACAAATTAACTTTTGGTTTAGTTCGTCGCTCAATGGTTCATTTTGGGATAAGGTTAAGGTTAAGGTTATAGGAAAAAATGGGGATCGGATGGGAGTAGTGATTCAGAATCACTACACTTGCTGCGATGTGCCTCTTGGACAAAACATCAACTAAAATGTGGCGAACCGATACGTGAGAAATGTATAGTTTATGCGAAATATCTCTTAAACCATAATGACGATTTTCGAGCACCATTTTCTTCACAAAGTCGATATTTTCCTCTCGTTGCAGCCCATCTCCGATGGGGTAAGTACCTACTTCTCGGTCCTCTTGAACGCTCTAATTAATTTAGTGGGGTTATCATCTAACAACCATGAGTTGTATGCAATCTACTTTGAAGCTAATGTTGTAAGAAAAATCAAGCTCGGTAGACTCCGGTGGGCGGGACACCTAGCTCGAATGAGCGAAGGGGAGCCTGCCCGGAAAGTCCTTTGTGGCAGGATGTATGGAAGGAGACAGTGCGGCAGACCTTGTCTGCGATGGAGGGATGGCGTAGACCAGGATGCCCAGAGCCTGGGAGTGCGAAACTGGATGACATCGGCTCGAAATCGGGACCGGTGCAGAGATTTGTTAAATAAGGCCAAGACCGGATCCCGGTTGTAGTGCCGATGATGATGATGATGATGATGACCATCTAATTTATTAGCTTACCGCGAGGTTATACAAAAAAAATTTAACAGTCTATCTTATGAATTACCTTAACTGAACTTTGCCTAAAGTAGAAATTTAACTAGAGGCAAAAGGAGGGGCGGGCGATGGAGGCAAGTTAGTGAGAAAGGTAGAGGAAGCAGTGCTTAAGATTGAATTGAGCAGAACGATTTAGAAGGCGGTGCTTGAGAGTGGGGGTAATGAAGTTAAAATCAAAGACGGTGAAGCTAGTGTTGACATTTCTCAGCATCCGCGACAGGGATGACTGATTGAAGCCGTAAAAGATGGGGCGGGGAGGATGTAGAAATGTTGCGGTTTTCGTGTGTTCCATGGATTTGGGTTGAGAATAACTGAGTAGATAGGCGCAGTCGAAAAAGCTGCAGAAGAACCGACCAATGAACAGAATATCGGCTAGGACTCCACGCTCCTCAATGGTGTTTAGGTCGATTAATTTGAGATGATTAATGTAACGGGGTAAGATCAAACCGTTTTCCCATCCCAGACAACGCAGAGTGAATCATAAGAAACCACATTGAATACATTCAATTTTGCAGATATAAACCTTCCGATAAGAGGACTCTACCTGGCTTATATCGGGTTTTCCAAAAGGGACTTGACAACTTTGAATTTAATTTGTGAACGCACCCTTTCACCAATCACTGTCACTGTGAATTTATTCAGTAAACTCAACATTTCCATCATGGTTAAGTACACGAACGAACAACGCCTGCAAATTATAAAAATTTGCTACCGAAATTTGGAGTGGGTGACCGCAACTTTAAGAGCGTTAACTCCAATTTTCGATCGTTAAATTCGCCATAGTAGACAGGCAAAAACAACTTTAGTGCAAAAATGTGAGTCTACATATTCGTTGTGTGATGTTGCCGTGCCAGTGAGACAACGGGTTGGTCGAAGTGTCGAAAATATCGCTGCCGTTCAGGCGTCCGTAGCAAACGATCCAAATCAGTTAATTCCACGGCGTTCTCAAGAATTGGGCATCGTCCAATCCCGATTGGGCTCTGGAAAAGATGCACCAAGATGATGAATTTCATCGTAAAATCAGTGACGAAGCTCATTTTTGGCTCAATGGGTTCGTCAATAAGCAAAACATGCGTTATTGGTCGGGTGAAAATCCACATGTGCCTCATGAATCACCACTTCATCCACAGAAAATAACTGTTTATCACGTTACTGTGAATGGCCATCGTTATCGCGCTATGATTACCGATTATTTTTGGCCCGAATTGGAAGATATGGACTTGGGCGACATGTGGTTTCAACAGGATGGTGCCACAAGCCACCCAAGACACGATACAATCGAGTTATTGAAGAGTAAGTTTGATGAGGGTGTTGGGATAAGGTTAAGGTTATAGGAAATAATGGGGATTGGATGGGAGTGGTGATTCAGCATCACTACACTTGCTGCGATGTGCCTCTTGGACAAAACATCTCAAGAAATGGGCCAGTCGGTTGGCCCCCTCGTTCGTGCGATTTCACGCCTCTAGACTATTTTCTTTGGGGCTACGTCAAGTCATTGGTCTATGCCAATAAGCCGACGACATTGGAAGAGCTCAGAGCCAACATTGAACGCGAAATAGCGGCCGTTTCGGCCGAGTCATCGAAAATTGGGTCCAACGAATCGACCGCTGCAAACGTGCCCGCGGTGGCCATATGGGTTCCATACATAAATGTTTTGATTGTACTTCAAGCCGATAATAAAGTTTTTGAAATATCTCAAATGGTTTGTGTTTTATTTAAAAAAAAAAAGTTGTCAAGTCCCTATTGGAAAACCCGATGTATAGTATTCTAGGATGGGCGAAGGTAAGGTAAGGAGATTAAGTCACGGGGGGGGGGGGGGGGGGGATTCCTTCGACCATCTTTTCACGAAGCCGAGGGCTGAGTTTGATTTTGGAATCATCGGAATATGTGAAAGGAAGTTATCCCAATGATCCCAAGGTCGCGAATTTTTTTATTTTGCTTTTTTTTTATTTTACTCCTCCCAGGAATGGCGAACCCATAGCGCTGAGTCAACACCCTGATATTTTTTCTCGATCGGCTCATCAGCCAAGCTCTGAAAGATGCTCAATATTTCTCCCAACCATTTCGCGAAGCCTATAGCTTAAAGGTGTGGTATTTCACCGGGCGACTGTGCTTTGGGACCCTACCTACCACTCAGTAATTGTGCTGAACTGCACAATAGCAAGAATAGTCAGTTGAACGTAGATTTGCACAATCAAACCCAAGACACAACCTGCTTACCAACTCAGTCATTGAGCCGGCGCGGATAGTTTGGACGATGGTTAGGGATTGATTATAAGGGAAATATGGGCGGGGGGAAGAGGGAATGCACCTACGAGTAAAGTTTATAGAATGGCATTTGGCGATATTAAGCATGGAAGTAGTTGAGATTAGTGTAGAATGGAAGTAGTTGAGATCAATGTAGAATAAAGTGGCAACGCGATGATCTTATAGACCTTAGTGTCATCCGCTAATATAGACATGCGGGAATGCTTGATAATCTTATCAATGTCATTAGTAATGAACATACTTAGGAGAGAGTGTTTAGAGGACTAATGCTTAATAACCTTATCGATGTCATTAGTGAATTTTACTTTTTTGCTTAGAAACAAGTTGTGAACTAGATAATCATGTGCGTGGCTGTTGAAGAGTATGCGAACCGGCTTCGCTAGTTGTCCTGCTCGACTTTGTAGTCAGTACACGCATGAGAGAGCAAAAGGTACATACGTCTGTTGCACAACGGATTATTATACAATTTTTAACAAACGAAGGCGTTAAACCCTCGGAAATTTATCTCGATTGAAGGCACAGTTTGGTCATGATACACTATCTCAGAATCGTGTGTAGTAGGCCAGAGAACTTAAAAGTGGACGAGAACGTATTGAAAATGAAAATCATGATCGACGCCCAAGGGCAAGTCGTACAGATGTCAACATCCGTGCCGTTCGAGAGCTTATTAAAAGTGATCGTCGCTTAACTGTTGGAGAAATCTCATCAGAAGAGGGTCACATCTATGGAAGTGTTCAATCCATTACACTGATGATCTTAGTTTACCTTCTAGATGGGTTTCGAGGTTAGCGACCGTAAATCAAAAACAAGTCAAAATACCAAAGAAGTGGTCGGTTTTCGGGTCTCTACAGTGACATAACCCCTTAAAGAGACCAGATGGAGCAGGTGTCGCAAGGAGAACGGCATTCATTATAAAAGCGTTCCAATTTCGTGTAAAAAACAACTCGCTGTGTTTGTTTGTCTTTCCGAAATTAACCACTAGTACAACCTATCTCTGGCGCGAGACTAATGATCTTGCCCGGAAAAAACAAATCATTATGGAAAATTTAACAAGCCTCAGGACTTGCTAAATAAGGCCAAGACCGGTTCCCGGTTGTAGTGCCGATGATGATGATGATGATAACCTATCTCTGATTGACAACTCTCGCGGCCGAGTACTCTGAGAAGAGGAACGCAATTTGTTGGTTCCCTTATCTCTCACACATTTTAATTTAGTGAATTAACATGAAACTGCAGCTTAACGTTGATTTTATTCAACGACTGACGGCCATCTTGGGCTTAATGTAGTTTGACACTTCTGCCAATCGCACAAAAAGTACACATGTATACTTAAACTTCTGAAGCCTTTTCATCCTTGCATTTGCACTAGGAAAACGGAGACATTTTGTCCGGGGAAATAAAAGAAAATTATTCGGAGATAGATTTAGACTATTAGGTGGAAGCGAAGCGACGGATTTTTTTTTTTTGATTAGAAATTAGAAAAATGTTCGAAACTCTTTATTGAACACTCCACGTACTACCAAAGTAACTTATAGGCG
Source organism: Microdon myrmicae (assembly GCA_963931805.1). Taxonomy (NCBI): domain Eukaryota; kingdom Metazoa; phylum Arthropoda; class Insecta; order Diptera; family Syrphidae; genus Microdon; species Microdon myrmicae. The sequence continues at coordinate 96,813,108 of OZ007496.1, forward strand.
GTGACCCGCCATAAAATGTCGAAAACTTAGCATTTGGTAGAATGAAAAATCGGATGACCGTGGTCGAAGTTGTAGGAGAGGCTTGTGGGGAGGAAGTATTGTGCCAGGCATGCGCACTCGGTTCATTTCCTTCCACCAGCTTAACGAAGACAAAGTTCCGCGGGAAAGAAAGTCACAAACAAAACAAATAAATCCACCCAGGAACTGCGGAAAATTAAACTCACTGTCTATTGGTGATCGCCGTTTTTTAATTCGTTACTTAGAACTTTTATTAATACAAAATTGATTTTTATGAATTTCAATTTTACTACACACACGACTCCAAGTATTTTCGCGTCCTCGGCGCGCGACGAGGAGCGGGTGCGCAACGACCGTGGCGGTCGGCGGATGGAATTAGACTCCGAGATACAACCCTCGTTTGGGGTGAGTTTGTGGCGTGGTGGTCGGTATCCTCTCCACTAAGGATATATATTTACTTACCACCAGAGAAACGTAAAGTCTCTCTTGGTGGAATAGAAAACCAGATCTCGTAATGGAGATCATGGTGGTATGTGTGTGATCGTTCAGATCTGTGTTGTTTACTCATGCGCGAGGGCAATGTAAAAACAAAGCAGGCAGGCGGCAAGGACAAAGAAATCGGGGCGATCATTGTCTATGAAGTGCATCGCGTCTAAATAAATAGACGACGACACATCGAAAAAATGTGTTAAAAGCAAATATGGGACCAGGGCATCATAAAAGTCTTAGATGAGTAATGCCTTGTGTAAATAGGCGAATAGCCATTCGAAAGAGATGCTAATATATTACAATACTTTATACAATGAGAATTGTATATCCTATCTTGGGTCGGTGGCCAAAACGAATCCCTTGCTTGCATTTGTATATGCAGGGAAATTCGTTTGTGGCAAAGAACGAAATTTGAAATTATTTATTCGTCCAGGCGAGGGATCATGGTCGGGTATATGCCAGCTGAACAAACAAGCTGCCCGACGCTGCTTGGAAGTTGGACAATGAATCGCCAGGCGATGTGTATGTAAACAAGTTGTACACATGTTAGGCTGGGAATAGCCAATTCAAGTCTAAGTTTCCCTGATTATGCGACTACATTATATGTGAACCGATAAGTTTTCTTTTCAGGGATATGCTGTTTGGAACAGAATTCTTAAGAGGAATTTTGAATTCGAATAAATGAATGCAGGTAAGAATTCTCTTCCAGGAGCTTTTAGGTATATACATTTGGTGAATTTTGTTGCGTGAAGCATTTACAGGTGCTTAATGCGATTGCATTAGCAGAAAGTTGATACAGACTGGGTTGTAGGGATGGGGATTCTTCAGGTAAGTAACAGTGGGGTTTGGCGGAACCGCCAGAGGCTGTACATGCTGTCATTCACATAAATATGATTTGGTTAATGGGCAAGAGATTCTATTTCTATTTATTGGCCTATAGGAACCCGGAAGTTCATGACTTCCCTGGGAACCATCCTTCCCTGGGCAAGGGATTGTTGACGAAAATAGAAATAGGGTGGGCGATGAAACGTAGCTCTGAGTGACACCAGTATTAATCTTTTAAGATGTAGATTTGCCGCTATCAGGACTGAATGCGAAATTCGCCAAGCCTGTGGTACAATTTTGAAAAAGGAGTAGATTACCATACTATGGATAAATTCAGAGCGAAGGGGTTAATTCCACCAGAATAGTGTATGAACCTTCTTCGGTTTCCGGTGTTGCGTTTTATACAGTGTGTAATGAACTACCTCATGCCAAGACGAGTTGTATCAGTTATTATGTCAGTCAAATCCTTAATATCAACTATTGAGGACAAATAACAGCAAATTCAAAAAGGTCGGCTAGATGGTCCCAGTTCACTTTTACGTAGAGCCATGCTGTTCGCTTCCGAATCTTTTATTAATTTCATCGCTTTTTGACGGAAATATAGAAAACTGATTAGCCCAAAGGGGAAGAAATATTGATTACGAATTTACTAAGATGAAATGGAACAGGTTCAATGTAATAAAACATAGAATACTGATTAGTCCAAAGGGGAAGAAATCTTGATTTCAAATTTACTAAGATGAAATGTGAGGAACAGTTTTAATGTCTGGAAACCGTGTTTGCTTTAGAGCTGAGTTAAGTTATTGAACCCACCGACGAGCTGAATATATTGGCCTTTATCTGCCCAGAGTAACGAACTCACAGAGATTTGTACGCACTGAACTCACTTTCAATAATCATTTTAGTATAGAAATATAGGATTCAAATTATCCCGACAGAATCGGTTAGAGATTGAATTTGTAGAACGATGTACTGTTTTGTGTGTAGAAAACAATGTTTATAACAATCAAGTTTTAGGCATGAACAATTAAATTTAGGGTTGGGAAAACGTGCATAATGTAGCAGAAGCTGATAAGCCTATTTGTCATTTGTTATACACACTAAATTTGTTGTTTTCTCAATATTTGCACACTAGGTTTGTTATTTTATACTAATGAGTTTATTGTTTGTACTAAGTTTGTCATTATTTGCAGTTACCGGGGTTTCACTTAGTAAACAAAGTGATGTTTGGATAGATGGGGACACAGCAGGAACATTTCAGCTCAACCCACAAATATCAATCCATACATATTACGTAACTCTTGTGCCATTGCAACGTTTTGGAATGGAAAACCATCTAAGGTTCACGATGTATATGAAAAGTTATGAGGACGACAGTTTTTTTGAAAGATAATTTAAATCACTTTAAGTAGTTATTGTTTCGAGTAATTGAAGTGATTGACGTTTCTCGAATAATCTTGAAACCTTATATTTTTTGAAGTCGAAAGTACTTGCTGATCATTATTAAACAAAATGGATTCTCAACAAAAATCTTTTCTAATATGCTATAATAAATTTTAATCAACTACATTGATCTCCTTGAGCTAATTTAAGGCAGCAACATTTGTAAAAATCTTTTAGACAATTTTAAGAACGTCTTCTTTAAAAGTATGACCCTGTGAGTAGGGCGTTAGAATATACTCACAGCTAGGCCAGCTTGTCGTAAGAGGCGACTAAAGGCCGAGTGGTAGCCGGGGTCCCAACGCCCTGTGCGCCCGGTGAAATACCAGCCCATCAAGCTATAGGCTCCGTGAAATGGTCGGGAGAAATCCCTGGCCATCTTTCGGAGCTTGGCTGATGGACCGGTTCGAGAAAAGGTTGGTTAGGTGGTAGTCGGTACCACCCCATCACGCTGTACATTCCGCGATATCGCCGAGAGAAACCTTCGACGGTGTTTCGGATGTGTGGCTGATGGCCCGGCCTGACACGGGGATATGTCATGATGGTACCTTCTGATATAAAGAATTCCGGGGGTACAGGGGGAACATCATGCAGATATCATGATAAATAATGGAACTTTGAGAGGTTCGTCATCGCATAACCGGGCTCGCTCTCGAGGCTCTGCCCACGCTCGACTGGTGACGGCATTTTGTAACATCAGGGGCATTGGTTTCACCAATACGAATGTAAACGCCGTCCACCAATATTTGCAAACAACGAAACCGGATATCCTTGCCCTAACTGAGACCCAGGTCGATTCGTCAACTGATTCGACATATCTTCGTTGCTCAGGATACGACTTACATTCGAGATTCCGTTTTAAGGGCGGTGTCTGCGTCTTCGCACGGTCCGATCTGGCTTGCCAGAGGATGGAGACGTTGGAACCCAATAATATGGAGATCATATGGTTGAGGGTTGTGCTGAGGAATTCCGTTAAATTTCTTTGTTGTATTTACTGCTCCCCGAATGACGATTTACCGGCGACATTTTTCGAACATCTTTCATATACCGCCGACTGGATACAGATCAACCACCAAGCTTCTGAAATTGTTGTCCTTGTGCACACTAACACAATTCCGGCTGGTTATTACATTCTAACAGAACCGACGAGGCTGGGAGGCTGGCGGAGATGTTTGCTGTAAGCCACAGCTTGACTCAACTCGTGGGGGAGCCAACGCGAGTGCCGGATGCGCGAGGCGATTATGCGAACACCCTGGATCTGTTTTTGACATCCGAACCGAGTATTTATACGGTAGAGGTTTCTGTGCCACTGGGAAACTCAGATCACTGCTTGGTATCTGTCGCACAAGCACTTGCATATCAAGCGTAGAACCGGCCTAGGCAGCTTCGCCATGTATGGAAGTATGGGGCCGCTAACTGGGTCGATTTGCGAGATTTCGCATCCTTTCCATGGTCCGAGGTGTGCTTCGGAAACTCCGATGTTAACGCATGCGCGGAGTCGGTATCAGAGATTATTCATCTGGGGATGGAGATGTATATTCCACATTCCATCAAACGAAGTTCGTCTGATAAACCTTCGTTTGACAAAAAATGCGAGCTGATTACAGCGGCAAAAAATAGAGCTTTTACGCAATGGTGCTCCAATCCCACCGATGTTAACAGAACGAATTTGTTAGAATCAGAAACGCGTGCAACCAGGCGATTGATACCGCGAAGAAGGCTCACAACGACAGGGTGATCAATAAGCTCCTTCGGTGCCCAACTGGTTCGCGCTCCTTCCGGTCAATGGCGAAAGCTGTCAGCAGTAACTTTGCTTCCTCCTCTTTCCCCCCGTTGGTGACAGACAGCGGGACATTAGTCACGAATTCAAAGGATAAAGCTAATGTGTTCGCAAATTTATTTTCCGCGAATTCAAACCTCGATCCCGGCCTTTTGGAGCCACCTGTGATCTCGCCGGTACAGACTTCCATGCGGGATGTGAGATTTCTTCCGCGCGCTGTTCAACGCATTCTACGTGAACTGGATTGTACGAAGGCAACCGGCCCGGACGGAGTACCAGCAATAGTGCTTAAGAACTGTGCTCCAGAACTATCGGCGGTTCTTGGCACACTCTTCCGCTTATCTTATGCACGGAGGACCTTTCCTGCCTGTTGGAAAATCGCTCGAGTTCAGCCAATCCCAAAGACGGGTAAAAAGTGTCTCCCACAAAATTACCGTCCGATAGCATTACTGTCTATTTTATCTAAGGTAATGGAAAAAGTCATCAATACAGAGTTGGTTAAGTATTTGGAGTGCAACGGACTTCTGAATGATCGTCAATACGGATTCCGTGGCAGGCGGTTCACGGAAGACCTTTTGACACTTATAACCGATATATGGACATCTGCGATTGAACGGCATGGTGAGTCAAGGTCGCATTAGATATCTGCAAGGCTTTTGACCACGTCTGGCACGGGGCATTGCTGAGCAAACTTCGTTCATATGGACTTTCCCAACAGCTTTGCGACTGGACGAGGAGCTTCCTCGAGAATCGATCGATCCGGGGTGTTGTGGACGGCGAGTGTTCGGATATGTATCTTGTCAATTCCGGGGTGCCCCAGGTATCTATTTTGGCTCCAACCATGTTCTTGCTTCACATAAACGATTTGTTGGAGACAACGGATAACAAAGTGTTCAGTTTTGCTGATGATAGTACGCTTGTTTCCTCCTTTTCGAGTGTTCGCCCGTTTAGTGCATCAACGTCACACCGGCTGAGATGTAGACAGATTGACTCTCTGAATCGGGATTTGGATAGGGTCCTGCAGCGGGGAAAGGCCAATTTTGTCGACTTCAAAGCAACGAAGACCCAGTATACAACATTCACAACGAAAACTGGATCATCGGTTCCGCAACTGATGATGAATGGCCGGGCCCTCGAGGCTGGGGAAAGTTTGAGATTGCTCGGCGTCACGGTCTGTGGGAATATATCATGGCATAAACACGTGTCGAGTATCGCCCGGTCAGCCTCAGGAAAACTGAGTTATCTTTTTAGAGCCAAGAAATATTTTACTCCGGCCCAACTTCTTCTCCTATATAAATCCCAAATTAGACCCGCGCTCGAATATTGCTCTCATGTTTGGAGTTCGGCTCCTAAACATACCCTTGACCTGAGAGCATACAGAGACGAGCGATCGGCCTGATCGGGGACTCGGCGCTGACGTCGGGACTACAGTCGCTATCACATCGAAGGCGCGTAGCCGACCTCTGTCTGTTTTACAGATATTATCACGGGTACTGTTCGTCGGAGATTCTTGGTATTGTTCCACGCAATTCGGCTTATATGCGCTCCACAAGACAATCCGACGGATCGCACCCGTTTGTGGTTCATCTCCCGACGGGGCGAACATCCCTGCATCAGAAGTCGTTCCGTTACAGAGCGGGAAAGCTGTGTAACTGCCTTCCCACGCGAGTGTTCCCAGAGCGTTACAACCTGCAACTGTTCAAAAAGAACTGCAACAGTTATTTGATGGCATCTCGGGGCGCCCACTCGGCACTATAGGTTCGCCTCTCACGAGAGAAGAAAAAAAAATAATAATAATTGAATTTTTTAAATTTCCACTTCTGCAGTTTTTTATGTGGTATCCTATGGTCTTCCAAAGAGATTAAACAACGGCAATTAAGAACCTCATTTCCTTAATCTTACACCAACAACAAACATTTTCTGGGTTCTGGACAGAGATGTATGAGAAGAGTAAGGCTAAATAACAATTTATGTATCTATATCCTTGAATATTTATCTATCTATATCCCTGGATATTTGGATATTTGGTTGTGATCCCGATACGTTTATTGAAAACTAAAGGCATACGATTATTTTGCATTTCCCAATCCATAGACCCCGCAACTTATATCACCCCTTCGATCACGACCTTGATCCACATTGTCATTTTTACACATCTGTTTTTGAAATGTTTTCCGGAAGGGAAATCACAAACCGTGAAACATTTTCCATTCGGTTTCCCTCGAGAGATAATTATAACCGACCAACGGGAAGAAAAATTTGTTTTGATCTTAATTTTGTGGGACATATTATTTTCAAGATCACATGATGATCGGTTTGTTATTTAGAACACAGCGATAATCGTGTCACGCGCCTAAGAGCCTAATCGGAGACGGCACGCCTACGCTTCTTGGGAGAAGGTCATCCATGAAAATTTATTGTCGTGATTCATGTGTTGGTCTGTTGGAATCACATATTAAAGGGAATACTACAATATATATATATATGTTGGGATGGGTTTTACCACATATCCAAACAACCGAAACAGAGGATGAGAAAGCATCGCAGGGTAATTATCCAAAGAGCTTTTATTTAACGAGGTCATGTCTATAAGTTTGTATTGAATGATTGAAAAACAGTTCAAATGGTTTAGTGGTTTGTATTTCAATAATTTGCTTATAAATTATTGTACATACTTTTATTATACGATGGAGTTGTGAGAATATGCGTAGTCGACAGAATCGGGGAGGAGCTGAAGAGAATGTCCACTACATCACTATACAAGAGTGTTTAAGCGAATAAATCCCAGGACGTCTTGATAAGGAGGCAGGACAACCGGATCGAGGAAGACCTCGAAAAATAAATCGAAGAAAAGAATAATTTCCGACACGTCACACATTAACAGGCCTAACTGGCCTAACTGGCATACCGGATCGGGGAGCGAACATACGCAACTTATAACGATTTGAATACAGCTTGAGCGTAGTGAAGTTAAAGCACGAGAAGAGGACATGATACACTTACGTGACTTACTTGTGGTAAATATAAAATCGGCTCTGAAGTTGGTTGTATTAAAAACATACTTGACTATCTTTTGTGTCATCAAAAACAATAAAATAGATAAAGTGCCCATAAACAAACAAATTGTTCATAAAAAAAAACGATTGATAATTTTATTGTGGGTGTACTTGTTACCTCTTCGTCTCTTGTCCTGTTGTTTTTTTCTTTATTATTCGACAACAAAAACTAATTAATCGAGGTTCAATGGATAAATTTTGTGTGCGCATTCGAGATTCAACAGAGTGAGATTTTATAAGTAATTTGGTGTGGGATAGCGTGAATTTGCAAAAGGAAATTCGTTCATCATTTAAAGAAAAGATGAGTGTAACAAAGTAGCCACATAGCAGCGAAGAATCCGCATTCACCATCATCATTGGCACTACAACTGGGATCCGGTCTTGGCCTTATTTAAAAAATCTCTCCACCGGTCCCGATTTCGAGCCGATGTCATCCAGTTTCGTACTACCAGGCTCTGGGCGTCCTTGTCTACGCGATCCCCCCATCGCAGACAAGATCTGCCGCGCTGTCTTCTTCCATACATCCTTCCACAAAGGACTTCCCGGGCAGGCTCCTCTTCGCTCATTCGCCCTAGGTGTCCCGCTCACCGGAGTCTACCGAGCTTGATTTTTCTTACAACATTAGCTTCAAGGTAGATTGCCTACAACTTATGGTTGTAGCGTCTCCGGAATCGTCCTCCCTCACATACAGGGCAAACAATTCTCCTTAAGACCTTTCTCTCGAATGCGGCTAAGAGTTCATCGACATCATCATCGGCACTACAACCGGGAACCGATCTTGGCCTTATTTAGTAAGTCCTGAGGCTTGTTAAATATTCCAGAATGATTTGTTTTTTCCGGGCAAGGTCATTAGTCTTGCGCCAGAGGCTCCCCGACGGGGAATCGAACCCCGGTCTCCCGCGTGACAGGCGGTTATACTAACCACTATACTATCGAGGAGCCTCACATACGGGGCAAACTTCTCCTTAAGACCTTTCTCTCGAATGCGGCTAAGAGTTCAGACTGCCTTTTATTGAGCACCCAGGTCTCGGATCCATACATGAGTACTGGTGAGACCATGGTCTTATACAGTAGTAGCTTGGATGTTCTGGATAAATTTCTGGATTTAAAGAGCCTTGATAGGCCATAGTAGGCTTTGTTGCATTTGATCAGCCGTTGGCGTATTGCTTCTTCCATATTGTTATCGGCTGATACTATCGACCCAAGGTAGTTAAAGGAAGGCACTCCTTCAAATTCGTGGCCCACAACCCTGATAGTGTGACCAACGTTAGGTCTTCTCTTCGCAGAAGTTGCCACCATGTACTTAGTTTTCCCCTTTAGCGTTTGGGATTGATAGTGAAGAAGGTGTGATTCGAACTGACGCTATGACAGTTAGAATCACCAAAAATTGAACCAAAGCGTTACACATCAGGGTACTGGCCGTGCTTAGAATTCGATTTTTAAACTCAAGTATATTCCATTGATGTGAATTGTTTTGTTATCGCTATGGTATACGGCTCTGATGTATTTTCTTATTCGATTTTCGTTTGGTGCTCTTCACTATTTGCTTGTGTATTGTGTGTGTATCTGTTAGAGACGCCACACCCTCATTAATGTGCAGTCCCAGTTTTTGTGCCGCCTGCTCGATCTGGGTGAAGGATTCCTGTACACCCGATTCGGTTCTACCGATGATGTCGATGTCATCTGCGTAGGCAAGTATCTGGCAGGACTAGGTGACAATAGTCCCTCTTGTTGTAACGCCAGAGTCACGGATTGATTTCTCCAACGCCAAGTTGAAGAGGCAGGCCAGACCGTCCCCTTGTCGGAGCCCATTAAAGATGTTTATTGGTTTGGACAGCAATCCCGCTATTTTTACTTGACTAGTTACGTTGGTCATGGTCAACCTACAAAGTCGTATCAATTTGTTTGGAATGCCGGACTCCATCATGGCATTATATAGTTCCACCCTGGCTATGCTGTCGTAGGCGGCCTTAAAGTCTATAAACAGATGATATAATGGAATCTTAAATTCCTGACATTTTTCCATCGCCTGCCTAAGGGTGAATATCTGATCAATTGCTGATTTGCCTGGGATGAAGCCACACTGATATTGACCAATGATGACTTTAGCGTATGGGGATATCCGATCTTGTAGGATAGTGGAGATTATCTTATAGGTGGTACTCAGCAATGTTATACCCTTATAGTTGCCGCACAGTGTGATATCTCCCTTCTCATGTATGGGGCAAATTATATCACGACGCCAATCTTCCGATATCTCCTCTTGCTCCCATACGTGCACCACGATCTCGTGAATTGCGTGATGTAACGCTGTCCCACGTTGTTTGATCAGCTCAGCTGGTATGCTATCAGCTGCAGGGGCTTTATTTGATTTGAGCTTTCTAATGGCTTTTAATGTTTACTCAATGCTTAGTGGCGGCAGCATTTGGTCTTGATCTTGCATTGGTGGAGCCTCCAATTCTTCTGTGAGTTGACCACTTAGCAATTAATTGAAGTGCACTTCCCATCGCTCCAGTATGTCTTCTGGATCGGTGATCAGATTACCTTCTTTATGCTTGCAGTAAGTGCAGCGTGGTGTGTGGCGCGTCATACTGCGAATTATTTGGTAGAACTTCCGTGCCTGGTGCGGACCTCGCAGCTCGTTTTTTTCCCAGCCATTTTTCTTTTTGTATTTCTCCTCGTGTACCTGCGTCCTGAGACTGCTGCATTGCCCGGTATGCAGCATTCTCACGTTCAGTCACTAGTTTGCACTCATCATCAAACCAGTCGCTCCGATCTCTACGGCTACTGCCTAAGATGGAGTTGGCAGTACTAACGACAGTATTTTTAAGGCGTATCCATTTCTCTTCTACGCGCGGCATTCTGGCCCCCGGACTTACTTTCCCCCCATTAAGCTCTTCGAGGGCGAGTCTTAACGCATGACCAAAGGTGTTACTGGTATTCTCATTGCGTAAGCCAATCCGCGCTCGGAAAACTGTACCAACAAGATAGTGATCCGAGTCGACGTTGGCACCTCAGTACGTTCGTACCGTCATCAGGCTCGAGGAATGGCGGCGATCTATCAACACGTGGTCAATTTGATTGCGAGTGGCTCCATCAGGTGATACCCATGGCTTTGTGGATATCTTTACGCGGAAACCTGGTACTTGCAACGATCAAGTTTAGTGATGCTGCCAGTTCGATGACTCGTAGTCCATTGTCATTAGCGTTCTCATGCAAACTCTGGGCACCTTTGTAGTGCCTGAAAACCAGCTCCCGATCTATTTTTGCATTCAAATCACCAAGAACGACTTTCACATCGTATCTTGGTCAGGCATTGAGGGCCCGTTCGACGTTCTCGTAGAATTTTTCTTTTTCGTTGTCAGGGGTCCGTGAACGTTTATGAGGCTTATGTTCTTAAACATGCCTCGCACGCGAAGAGTGCATAGCCATTCGTTTGTGGCATTAAAGCCGATGATGGCAGGCTTCAGTTTTTGGCTGATTAGAAAACCTACCCCGAGCACATGGTATTTTGCATGACAGCTGTAATAAATGTCATACTCGTTTCTTTGAATAACACCACTCCCCGTCCATCTTATTTCTTGTAATGCTGTTGTGTCAGCCTTATATTCGGACAGGGCATCGCTAGCTGCAGTGCAGCTCGAGCTCTGTATAGTGAGCGGACGTTCCAAGTAAAAATTAAATCGTTTAGCCATTTTCGTTTCCGTGGTCGTCGTCGTGTACCCGTCCGTCCCGACCACGTGAATGATGATTGGTCTCCGTCGAGACAACTAAGGGTGTTGACGAGTGCTGTGTCCATTGGCACCTCTTGGTGATTAGTGACAGGAACGATGCGGTCGTTCGCGGTTGAGGCCGCAGCGTTCATTCGAACGCAACGGATGGGACTCTATCGGTCCCTGGCTACTGAGGAGCGGCGTCCGCCAAACGGGGCATTGCGCATTCTGTGGTTAATGGTGACTGCTTGCGGATGCGTTCGGGTTGGTTGGTGTCGACGTCGCCGACGCCTCCTCGTTGTCCCCTGCTGGGAACTGTCCTCAGTAATCCTGTGGTTGACCAGTTCCTCTGGTTGGCTTTGTAAAATCGCAACCCCCGAGGGCTGGCCCTGTTATGGTTGATGACAGGACTGGTCACTTTTAACCTGGATGCTTCGGTTGGCCCATGCAGCAAAGTATGATGTCTTCGCTTACATCGTCGGCACACCCTCTTCGATAGGCAGTCGCGTATTAGGTGACGACCCAGGCAGTTGAGGCACAGCTTCTTGGTTAGTGCGACGTATCTACGCTGTTCAGGTTTGAGAGCTCGAAAACTTTCGCACACGTATATGTGGTGTGGTGCCTCACAAAACGTGCATGGTGTCTGTTGGTGTTCAATTACTGGACTGGGCTGCGGTTGCGTCCTAGTTGATAGTGGGCTTCCATCGTCTATAGCTGGGGAGATTGGATCGAGGTAGCATTGGGATTCGAACGGCCTCGATTTTGATCTATTGCCTTAATCGGAGAAATGTGCTGTGATTGGGGAGTCTGAGTCGAACGCGAACTGAGCCTCGATCAGTCTCGGGAGTTCAGCATCATTGCCTTGGTCGGCGTTGTTTGCTTTAATGGGGAAGACTGGGTCGAGCGCGAACGAAGCCTCGAGCAGTCTCGTTGATTTAATTGCTTCCTTCTGGCCTGCTGCTTCGGGTGGCTTGGTATCTTTATTCGCTGTTGCGGGTGCACTGACAGCTGCCGGTGCCTTATTGATGTCCTTCAGTTTTTTTTCCTTCAGTCAAATTGTGCACAAACTCTTCTTTAGGTTCACCAGGACCATTTGCCAAGCCAGCCTTCTTCATATGGGCAGGTGACATACGCATGCCAGGTTGGGAAGTTCTTATCCCCCACGGTGGTTGCACCATCAATGGCGGCAAAAGGCAGTTGGATTGAGACATGATGTTCGCCGCATTCGTGTCGGTCGGACGGTTGGCGAGCAGCGCCTGTCTTACCTCAAAAAACGCCGTGCCCTCATCAAGGTAGGTTTCTTTGGCCTGGTCGATAAACTGCTCTTCAAAATACTGTTGAATAATCGCCGTCCATGGAGTAATCAATCATATGAGCTCTTCATGCCGATTCTGCATCTCATCCCACCTCAGCTGGAGGTCTCGCTCTTGCGCTTTCACGGTGGCCAACGTCGGTGGTCCGCTCTAGATGAACTTATTGAAAGTTCTCATCATTTTCTCATGTGCGGCGAACTGGGCCGCCAAGAATTTTTCTGCCAAAGCAACCGTTGTCATCGTCGAGTTCATTGGCTTAGTTGATTATTTTCACGGGATTCACTACACTTTTTTCACAAACACAATCTTTGAGGTCTTAGCGTCTGGACTTGAATGTCCTGCGACCGTCTTATATGCTTCGAGCTGGCAGCAGTGAATCTGGATCCACAGACTGGATCCAGCTCGAAGGACCAAAAGGCTTAATAATTCATTTTTACGGGCCTGGTTATTAGCCTGGCGCCAACCTTTCTCAGGATGTCACTGCATGCATTGGTTCACTACTTGGCGGGTGCCAAGGTAGCTATCCTGGGGTGTCACGTGGAGACTGCATGTCAACTTGGATTGAACAGGGACAGGGATCGTTCTGGCCTTCGCCAGGTTGAAAGCAATCAGTAACTTTGCCCTGTATGTATCGTACACAATTTACCATCCAAAATTGAAACATGAAACAAATTGAGATATCTAGTGAATAATGATGCTTACTCAAAACAGACCATTAGCGATGCTATGACCGCCATCGTAGGCGTTTCTAATGACTTATTGATCTACCCTCGTATATTAGTATGATTCGCGGAGCGGGTCCGGAGATAACTAGATTTTGTTTAGCAATTTGCTAAATTAAAAATCGTCATTTAAATTTAACAATTATGCTTTAATGTAAACAAGTTGGAATCTCCTTAATCAGAATCAGGCTATTGGTCGAGGTTCATTCTCTGTTTCTATAATTTGCCCGCGCCATTAGTGTTGTTAAAGATTAGTACAGGGGAAATGTTACGTCCCAAAAAATGACGTATATCCATTTAAAATGATTTTATTAAAGCTGGAATACATACTATATTTATTATCTAATCAAATTCAAGTACCTCCACTCATCAAATCACAACCGACCCAATGCAATACTCTCATGTAGACTTTGTTGCATTCATAGCAAACAATAGACAGAAAGACGAACAACTGTTAAAACATCAACTTCCTACTGCAAAATATCTGCCTCCTGGAAGATAGTTTAACTAGCAACCCCGTTTCATAGAGGTACGCCTGTGGCAAGACTTGAATATGAGCAATACAGCTTGTGCCTGCATAAATTTATACAAATGTACCCACAACAAATCATTAAGACACTTCGAAAGCACAATAGTACAATAGTTTTTCTTCAGTACAAAACTCATTTCCTGTCCAATTAAAGCAGTACTCAATTTTATAGGTACCAAAACTTGCTCTATTAACCCGGTTAAGGAGTTTTGGTATCTGTTCACATCCAACGGTTCGCTATTAGCACACTTATACTGCGGGCAATAGAGATGAAATAGCTAATAAATGAATGGATGATTTATAGTATCTGACACTGACAGTGACTTCATCCGGGCCTGGCAAATCATTCGCGACTTTCACCTAAGTCTGTGCACCAATTATATGGAGTCATATTTCAAGTCGACATCATATGTTCATATTCTTATTAGTCACCTAAATATACTTTTATCAACAAAAGATTTCAAACAAAATCTTTTTGTTCAGTCAGAAAATTCTCAGGGGTTCTCTGGACGACAAACTCTTTCTCCTCTTCTTTACGAGTGGGGTCTGCCCTGAGAAGTATATTATATAAACGGCATGGTAGCCGGGTCCGGTGTTTATAAAGCTAAGTGTGCGACGCGTGGTTTCAGAAGAATGGTTAATGTGACTTTTAATTACAACACTGACAGTTATAGTGATGTGGTGGCCCCGGACTACGTATTGTTTACATAACATCCCAGCCAAAGTGGTGTTGAAGAGGACAACACACCGAGTGTTTCCGTTAAACAAAAGAAAACTAATGAGTTTACACTAATGTTTAAAATGATTGATGAGGAAGAATTTATACCCCAAAGTTGATTTGACTTTTAATTAAGCACGAACTTGATGTTGCATTAACCTTAAGATATTTTTTCTAACCCATGAGAGTCTCGAGTAAGGTAATTACACCTGAGACGGATTTGTGTAATCAACATCGATTGTATAACAAATGCAGGTAATTCTCGACTTTTTAATAGAAAATTTTGGCACCACGTGTCGCGCATTTAAAATGTTTCTATTTCGTAAAATAAATCATTTTGGTTTGATACACAGACGAAAAAGATCGTTTCGAAATTATCACCACAAGAGATCAAGAGTTAATGAGCTTCCAGGTGGTTATCGAAGTCGAACGTATTGTATTCACTCACTGGAACATTATTTGCATATCGGAAAAAACAACTGATTCAGAAACTGAAGTTGAGGAAGGTCATTCATAAATAATGCAGATGTTTTTTTTAGTTTCTCCCACACAAAAGACTGGTTTCAAATCTTCAGATATAAAAAAGGTAGAAGCCATGAGAAGGAAAGAAATTCACGGTGCGCTAGAAGATTTAAAAAAAAAGGTAGAGAAAAAACTTGAAGTATACGGAAGAATTTAGTTCATTTTAATGCCATCTTTATTGCACTTCGGACTGTAGCTAGTCGGGGCTAATTAACTTTTTCAGTGCCATAACCTTTCTATAGAATACAACGTACAGGGCGCTAGTGGTGCTTAGTACTTCAACGATTAAACCGGTTAACCGTACTCGAACTAACTAAGAAACGCGTTTGACATTCAGGTTCCTTCAACTTTTAATATGGTTGAAGTAAAGTAAATAACAAAGTACTTCGATTGTACCTAGTCGGGGTTAATTAAACTTTTGAGTGCCATAACATTTCTATAGAATACAATGTACAGGGCGCTAGTGGTGCTCAGCACTCCAACGATTAAACTAAATAAAAAGAGGTAGGAATTCAGAATACAATATAATACACGAAATTACCTGAGGCAATTGTTTGACGGCGCTCCAGGTCGAATCTGAATTTGTCAAATTCAATCATAGACGTCCTTCTTCTAGTACTAGAAGGTCACTGTACCCCAATAAAACACATATTCCTACAGATCCAACGACACATCCCACTCATAAAGCCTTCAAACGTGGGATTCATAATAAAACATTGCAAACTACACCAAGTTATTTAGTTCTGTGGTAAAACGCAGTCAATGGATGATAAGAGAAGTAAGTAAAAACATTTATATCAACCTCACTGTTTACACATATGAGAAATGGGATAATCTCTGGTCAGACTATGCGATAGAAGAGTCTAATGGAATCAAGTTAGAATTAGAAACCCAAAATACTATCATTGGTATTGTTAGCTGCAAATAAATCAGTCTATTGACTAAACGGCACTCAAAAATAGTTCATTATGAGAAAAACTACTAGTTTTGAAGTTCCTGAATGATTATAATCTTCTAATAGATTTAATGGATTAAAGTTTCACTGATTAGATGGGCTTGTGGGGGTTCTTTAAGCCATTTCCCAAGAACTACTCATTCCCTTTCACCTGCCTCCCACTTCCCAATCATGTCTTTCTACTTACCTGCAAAGGGGCAGCGTAAGCTCCCCTGCAGCATCTCCCACCTGAAAGCAACCTGGCATGCATATTAGCGAATTGTTCTGGTTCATAATACTTGAACCATTCAATACCCCCCTATCGGCTCGGCTTGTCAGCAATTATAATCCACAAATACACGTTGGCCAGCGTATCTGGTGACACAGCTGTAGCTGATATTCTTTCCACAGTTCACAATTGTATATCGCGCCTATACCCTTAGGTCCGCGATAGTTGCGACAATTCCCTATTATCAACAGATCATAGGATTTGGGCATGAATATAATCGTTGTTTAGGCAATCTTACCCATGTCATGCCCTATGATGACCCTCCTGCAAACCAAAGCAAACACACAGTACCTCACTGCGTTTGTTTTGTTTACTAACCGCTAGTCCATGGTTCCCCTGGGTAAGACGTTTGCTTTCACATCTGCATGTCAAATCCCTCATCACCATATCCATGTACCAGCACATTAACCTAACCATATAGCCATCCAGCCTGACGCTTTGCTACCGCCGGTGAGGTCTCTGTTGATTTAATGTCCATAAATAATTTTCCTCCTTGTGCTCCAGAGCCACACGGCTAAAACAAAAATAACTCAAATCTCCGGTTGAACTATTGTCACCGAAGTATGTATCGCCTACAACGGCATTTCCTTGAACTGATAAATAAATACGATGACGATCCCATGCAACATCGGCAGACCATAAACGATGTGCATTTCATCGTTTGACCCTTGAAATAGCGCTTTTGTTTACTTTAAAGCAAAAACCTATTTCGTTCTCAGGCGTGGATCATCGATGATTTATGATCACATTGCCTGCAGCCCCTGATGCTCGTACATTTGTTTGATCAGGTGCCGGCCGATCGTTGTCTGTATTGCAGGCAAAAGGGGCATTGTACGTGACCTATGCAGCATTGGGAAATCCTGCCATCAACCCTTTTCTCGATCACCATTGGCCGCTGGCAGGTTAATCCGGTTCGCCCCTCCTACAACGATGTGAGCCACAACCGTTGAATCTGACGGATGTGGATTGCATCGTGGAGTCAGTTTTCTAATCGCGAGGAGAGTAGTCGAGGACATTAAGTGCTGCAAAGTTTAACCCTTATGTCAATGACCGGGTACCCGGGTACCCATTTCGATTTTTTAAAATGTCAATTTGAAAGTAAAAGAAAATTTTTTTTTTCATTGAAATTTCGTAATTATCATTCAGAAACGTTTGAATGGAGATGATCTAAGACATGGGACCGAAATTCGTCTACTAGGCCGAGCAATCGTGAAATTGCGACGAAATGATTACTGTCGGTAAAGTTGGTCATTGACATAAGGGTTAACGTTATATTCAAATTGTTTCCTTTGATCAGGTGTCTTAGCCAAGTCGTGATACGTCGAGCAACGAGTAATTTTTTTGTATGTCGCTGTTAAGAATCGTCACCACACGCGGCGTCAAAGGTAGTTGCAGTTAAAGAGACCCATGTTAGGGATAAGAACAATAAAAGCCTAAATCGGTGCACTAGTGTAATATCAGTTGCAGTTAAAAGGACCTATGTTAATAATAAGATCAATAATAAGTCAGAATCGATGTAACCGTGTAATACTAATGAGCAACAAAAAGTGTAAATCTATGCAACTGTGTAATACTTAAGAACAGAAATAAGACCGAATCCAGGTCGCAGTTTATCGCTTAAGGACCTCAGTGTTAATAAAGTTTTAAAAACAATAACTCCAGCGTTTTACTTTGGTCTGCTTTTGTGACAGTGTGTTTGGTTTTTCTCCTTTTCCTTGCGGAACAATTTAGTGCGCCATTTAGTGTTGTGGTGTATTCCGCTTAATCCGCGTCCGTGCTTACGCCCTTGGTAAATACCACCCACAGGCTCTCTTTGTTTAGTTCATCTGGGCCACATGTTTTTTTCCCTTAGGGTTTCAGACCGCTGACACGACAGGTAAGTTTGTTCCAACTAACAGCAACACCAATGAGAAAGAATAGTATGCTTCTATGAGAAAGCCAACTGGAAAGGCTGCGACAACTTTTTTAGGGGGTTGAATTGGTCGTTATTGTTCCTCAATAGCGATATTGACTCTATAGCGAACACATTGACGGACACGCATCTACGTGGCATGCGATCCTTTATTCCACACAGAGTAAACAGTATCAAACCCAAGAGAAATATGTGTTTCCATTTCGGGTACAGAGAAGGTATTAAGGCACAAGAGTTGAGCTTCCGGTTATATGAATCAAACAATACTGAGGAAAACCAGAACAGATTCAGGAAAGCTAGGATGAACTTGTAGCGTTCTACGAACGCACAATTTTACCCAGGTACGGTTCCTACCCTTCAAGGAACATACTTACCTTATTCATTACACGTGCCCCAAAGCTCTTGATCACACCTGTAACAAGGGTCATAGGAAGCTGCAACAATGTTGAACCTGATAGCAAAAAAAAAAAACAAGGATCTTAACGTTCAAAAACTTTCAATATCGAGTCAACGCATCCATTCATCGTATGCAAAACCAATCCCAGAATACAAGTCATAAATCTCCCATCCTAAACATCTGCATGAGGTTTCCAAGGAATTACATTGCCGGTAAATAAACCGAACAACGGATGCCTATTCTGGTTGCTATGAAAATCAACACCAACCCAGCGTATAACTGTAAGTCTAAGGCACATTTGTTCAAACAAAACTTATCGTTGCGCTGCTGATTAGCAGCCATAGAGCCATAAACTCTAAACACTATCCCAGATAGATGTTTATGAGTGAAAGGTAAGCGAAAGCGTTACATTCCATAGTTCCTATCCTATCCGAATTGCATGGGAACCTTTTCCTCATGCCAGATGTGTTGGATAAACAAACCAGCGTGTGAGCGGATAATAAGCGGCGGCATCCGATCAACGGACAAAGGAGGACAGGATTTCGATCACCACCACAATGGTAATGATGATTATTATGATAATGAAAAATTCTCCTTTCACAGACACTAAGGGAAATTCTGCTTAACAGATCATCATCATCGGCATTACAACCGGGGACCGGTCTTGGCCTAGCAAGTCCTAAGGCTTGTTAAATTTTCCATAATGATTTATTTTTTCTAGGCAAGGTCATTAGTCTTGCGCCAGAGGCTCCCCGACGGGGAATCGAACCCCGGTCTCCCGGGTGACAGGCGGGTATACTAACCACTATACTATCGAGGAGCAGATACTGTGCGGAAATACTTTGGGAAATTTCCCTTGTCGGATGGGGGATTGGAATTTGATTAGTTAGTCTACTCAGAGCCATTTTGATCGTCATGCGACGAGGAGTCCGAGAACCCCACGAGGAGGTCGATCCGCGCTGAGATAGCCCGAGAATAAAAAAAGTCGAGTCTGGGCCTGTGCGGAGTGCGCACGAAGTTTTTCATTTTAGATCATTTTGTGAAAGCGAATATTGAGCTAACACTTGTTATGTGAGAATAATAAAAAGGCGCGCAAGCGATAAAAGAAAACAATCTCACAGTGAATTTTATTGTACCTGTCGTTGCTTAGTGTTCGTGTACAGATAGTGTTCGGCGGAACACGCCTTTCGACGAAGGCTAATTAGTACCGCCAAAAACTCCAATGAGCATATTCAACGCGCAAATTGCTTGCATGACGAGAGAATGAGACAAAAAGTACTACACTCTCCCACAGGTAGTAGAAACCTCTGGGCATTCGTGAAAAACATTCAAAACGTGGTCTGTTCATCCATTGCATCGCTTATAGTCGATGACAGACTAGTCACCAGTGCAATAGAGAAGGTGGATCTACTAGCTACAAATTTTGCAACCAACTCGTCTCTACCTGATACCACATCACTTCCACCCCAAATCGGGCATAAGCAGAACATTATGAGTCAGATTCACTTTCGATCGCGTACTGTTGTAGTGCTCTGAAAAGCCCTACCACCCTTTTCCCCCATTTCCACGTCCAAATTCTATCAAAACCCGAATTAACCCAAACATAAACCAAAATTCACAATAAACGAATCTAATATTCGTTTATCGTTTCACATTTGCCCCAGGGCATCATCGAAAACCAAAATTCAGAGATCGTTATCTCTATCTAGAATTTTCCATTAAGAAAGGCAAATAAAAAACCAAAATCCAGATACATTCCCACATCTGCGAAATAGTTTCGTAAGAATTCAAGAAATTGAATTCTTATCTAAAGTAAACACAACATCTCACTCAGGATACCCAAAAATCGAGATTGTTGTACGAAAATGTGTATTTTCGAGATACAAAATCTCGATTTGGTTTCATTTATAAGGGTGATGAAATTCGTATTCGAGGATTCAGTCTCATTTGGCGTCCGAGGTGTAAGAACGCCATAAAAACAAAATAAATAAACTAATAAAATAAATTTAGATTATTTGAAAAGCATTTCATTGGGCCAGGACCGAATTCAACAATCGTTCGCTTCTCTTCCTCGTTGATCGAGAAGCACAGAAGCGAACCGTACAAGCGAACACACGCGCACTCAGGGAACTAAACACAAACAAAGCTGCTGCCCCTTATGGGATTCTCCCAATTCTTTTGAAGAAATGTTCCTCTTCACTCGGTAAACCACTGCGGAAACTCTTCCATTTGTCTTATTCTACTGGCCGTTTCTCAAATAGATGGAAGTCAGCGAGCATTCAGCCAATTCTCAACAAAGGTGACAAGCCGTCCCTCTCTTCTTACCAATCCATGGCACTAAATTCTATTTTCTCGAAGGTAATGCAATCACTTATCAACCGTCAACTTTCGAAATATCTGGAATCAAATGGCGTCCTCAATGACCGCCAATGGCAACCGGTCCACAGGAGATTTGATGGCGTGCCTACCCGAAAAGTGGAACCATTCCGTCCACTGGTGAGGTGAAAGCAAGGTTGTTGCATTGGATATTTCAAAAGTCTTCAACAGAGTTTAGCATCCAGCCCTTTTGTCAAAATTGCATTCATATGAAGCGGACAATTCCCTGATCCGTTGGATACGAGACTATCTTTCTGGACGTTCAATTCAAGTGGTTCTTGACAGTGTCAAATCTGTGTCCCATCAAATTAATCCAGGTGCTCCGCAGGGTTCTGTACTCTGTCATACTCATTTTTATAAATGATCGCTTGTAAATTACCCAAAACCCAATTCAGTCGTTTGCTGATGATAGCACATTGAGCTTCTCATACTCATATGAACATTTCCGACCAAACTGTGCGAATGTCATTACTAACCGGCCGGTTATGCTTGATACATTGAATTCCGACCTCGACAAGATATATCAATGGGGATTATACTACCGAGTAGAACTCAATGCTTTAAAAACTCAGTGCTGTCTTCTGTCGTCAAAGGCGAGCGGCAAAGTAAATATATTGTCGATAAACGGCACTTGCATCGACGAAGCCAAGTAACCATCAATCGTTGGCACTCGAAATAATTCGACTCTAATTGGAATGGCCACATATATTAAGCTGCGAAAGGTGCGGCCAAATGTAGGAACCCCATACCAAAGATGCCAAAGATATGTCACTCCATCCAACCTGGCCACTATTTAAGGGCGTACATTTGCGGCCTTTATAACAGATACACACATAATACAGAAGCGAATAGTAAAGAACACCGAACGAAAATCGAATAAGAAAATGCACCAGAGCCGTATACCATAGCGATAACATAACAAATTCACATCAGTCGAATGTACTTGAGTTTAGAAATCAAATTCGTACGCACGGCGGTGGCCTGATGGGTTGCGCTTTGGTTCAATTTTTGGTGATTCTAACTGCCATAGCGTCAGTTCGAATGACACGTTCTTCAGTATCATATTCCAAACGCTATAGATTCTTCCCAAAATGGTGTTCAGATAATTAAACTAGAATTTAAGCATTTTTTGCCTAGCATGTACTTTAGAAACTAGGATGATAAAAAGAAAAGAAAAAAATGTTGTAAAAATGAAAAAAAAAAAAAAATTAAAATGATGTTGTTCAACTCCCATATTTGGTAAAACGCATCCAAAATTGCGCTACACTTGCTTGATAGAATGCAAAAACGAGCAGTGAAGCTTTTTGGGGACCCAGCCGTAAAGTCGTTCAACATAAGTTAGAACATAAGCGCAACGTATCATGCCTATCTCTTTTCTATAGGTATTATCACGGTCGCTGTTTAACTGAACTTCCCGAATGTGTTCCCTCCCTTCAGACAATTTCCCGCGAAATTCGTCAATCTGTGAATGCGCATCATTTCATGTTGAAATCCAACTTCAGGCGCACAAATAAACATAGAGAGTCATTCTTTAGCCGAACCACACAAATGTGGAATACTTGACCTGATGATCTATTTCCTCATCGTTGTAATGTCCAGGCATTCAAGATCAATATACATCGATACCTCCTTTCCTTATCCACTCCATCTCCTCCCGCTCGCACTGTGCTCTGACATTTAAGGGCACTACAAAATCCCCTTTTGGGCGCGTTAGTGTAAAAACAAAAAAGTTACTCGATATTTTATCCGTGTACGACAGATTCATTGAAAACAAAAAACGACTTGAAAAGACAAAGTTATAACACACGAAGAATGTTAGAAAAGTAATGAAACTGATGCTTTTTTGTAACTCTGAATTTTGTTCTTTGTACACATCAAAGCTGTCTCCTTCAAAAATAAATTTCATAGTTCCCTTCCACTATTGTACAGCGACGGTGGCGTTGTTTGCAATCTTCGAAGCATTTCTGGAAGATTCTTCTGGAATACATTTTAGCTCGTGGGTTGCACTCTACTTGTGGGGGTACAAAGTCTTGGCACCGGCATGGGTGCGACTTCTACCTCGTCCCACTAACACTCCGCTGTTCGACAAGGTTCCGCCAAACCCGTATTGTCACTTCACTAAAAGGAAGAGAAACTTTTCACCGCATCCAGCACTTTGAATAAAACACACGCGGTATTGTTATTTTTGGTAAATATTGTCTTTTATTTGGTGTATACTAAAGGTGGTCAAGTAGACCGTGGAATAAATTATCGTTTGTAAACAGAAGTTATTTTCGATTAGGCACAAGCAATTTATAATATCTAACGAATACAATTTGATAGAACACATTATTTAAGTGATGTTGAATAACTGATACCAAGCAATGATGTTAACAAAAACCGCACGGAAATGAAGACAACGCTTATAAAAGAAAACTCGGCTCCTGGTTGTAAAACGACACTAATATGAATGCGTCCCCGGTAGTACGGAGAGCGGAAGACGAACCGTTCGACCGGCTCAGTCGGGTGATGTTAAACGACTCAAAGACTCAACCCACGTTTGGGGTGAGTTTGGTGGTATGGTGAAAAGGAAATGAAATTTCCTTTGACCAGTGACCAATGGAAGGCGATCTCTGGGACGAGGTGGTATATGTGTGTGTTCGTACACATCACCGTGTTTATCGATGCGTTTGGCCAAGGATAAACAGAACCTACAACGAGGAAAAAAAGAACAAAGGGGAAATGACATAAGGCATCCTACGGTAATGAGCTGTCTAAATAGCAGCCACTCAATAGATGCTAAAAGGGTTTGCGAAAATTTATACAATAGAGATCGTATATCGTCTCTCTGCCGACTGGGAGAATCGGATTCTTTTGTTTGCATATGTTTATGCTATTGAATCCAATCCGACGTCAAAGCGCGACGTCGGTGATTGTTTGAAGATTCAAACAAAGAAATATTTCCGCGAGAAGTGCTTGCAGCTGAATCAATAGTTGCAAGTCTTCGGAAGGTAATTTAGATAGGTACACAATGACGGTTGTGTATACCATCTGTGTCAATTATACATGGCATCTATGGCGACACCAGGATCGAACTATAGTGTGAATATCTACACTAATTGGAAATTCGGTTTTTGGGTCGCTAATGCAGAGATCCATTGATAATGTATGAATGCCCCTGTAGGAAAAATTCTTTGCAGGCATTTCCAGGTAATGGATTGGAAATATTAACTATCCTTGGGAAGGGAATATTTTCAGGTGCTCATGCAAATGCGTTGGCGGGAAACAATGGGAGTTGATAATGGGGGTTCTGCCTTTTTTTTTTTTTATTAGACTTCTCTCGGAAGAGGCGAACCTATAGCGCCGAATGGGCGCCCCGAGATGCCATCAAATAACTGTTGCAGTTCTTTTTGAACAGTTGCAGGTTGTAACGCTCCGGGAACACTCGCGTGGGAAGGGAGTGTGGGTATTTCTATTAGTGCGTCGACACGGACGCAGGTACAACGAAAACACCACCGCTGTTTCAACAAGAGAATTCGACTGGCGACACAGGAAGGTTAGTCCAACAACGAAAGGAAACTCAGGAACGATTGTTTTGTAATTTTTTATTGTTTTCCTTTAATCGATACACAAACACTGAAAAACGCGATTCTGAAGGAATTTGCGTTGGTCTACATACGCGATTAAATGACAAAAACGTGTAAATTATCGAACGACTTCATCGGATTAAATCTGAATAACTATTTGTTTTGTTATCCTACTGCCCAGCGTCTTTTAAAAAAACCACAAGGTATTACACCGCACAACGTCATCAAGGGACAACACTCGACTCGAGATGCAATCTGACTGGTGACTCCAGCTCACCAAAGAAACGGAAAACCCTCAAAAGAAACTAAAAAGGAGGCGGAGTTACACGATTAACTTGAAGTAGTTAATCGTGATTGGACCGGACGGGGTAGTCATACATTACGCATGTGTGGGTATGCCATGCATACGATCGTTCGGCGACCGTGGTGGATGGAGGTACATCGCTAGTGCATTTTCTAAGAAAGTAAACACTAGCATGTGGGGTGTGAAAACCCGAAACCGATGATTTGGTCATCCTAATGGAAGGCCATAAATCATCACTTCGGTTGCCGATGATTAAACATTGCAACGAACATAGGGTGCAGCCATTGCCAGATGTTGTAAGTAAACATTTTCTGGCTGCTGGTGATCGTTGTTTGAATGCTATCTCTGAACATGGGGACCGACAATTGGAAGCCAGCGATTGCTGGTAATCAGGGACATGTTTGGTTTGCTTCAGCAGAAACCTTGTCGGCGGTAGCAAATCAATAGGGGCAAATAGCCGCATGCATGTTATGCCGAGGGTAAACAAATACAACGAGTCACAAGGAACTCTTGTTGATTGTTGTTTCCATAGCTTAAGGCTATGGAAACGAGATGCCCTGGCAGAATGTATGCCTAAAGATATGATTTCAGATGCCATGGCAATGTGATGATTTTGCCGTGGACTTATGCTTTTTATTTAGGAGATAATATGCGCCTCGGGGGTGAATTTTCGATGCCACGGTAAGGTGATAAGCTTTGCCGTGGGCTTAATGTTTCTTAGGGAATATGGACTGGCCAAGGGTAAGTTTCGATGCCACGGCAAGGTGATAAGCTTTGCCGTGGCTTTAATGTTTTCAGTGGTGGTGATGGAGAAAAAGGGGTTTGGAAGGAAATCCCCTACAGAATAGGTAAGCTGCCTAACAGAACTTCAAAACAGTTATCCGATTGGGTAACCGTAATAATTCCGGCGATTTGGCTGGGGGTAAATGCCGTAGCAAGGTTACGCAACCTTGCTGAATTTCGACCGAGAGGTAAGTCGTTCGCCTGGAAAAGTGGGGATCGAGCGATGCCTGGCTCTTCGGGCCCTGAAAAGCCCCACATCACTCCCTCCCCAGTGACGTAGTCACGAAACAGGTAAGGCAGGTTAGGGGGTGGTTAGTTGGTTATGGGCGCGCGTTTGAGCGCGAGTACGGGGAGGTTGTGCTGGTGGAGTAGGAGCGGTGTCAGTAGATGGAGGTGATTCTGGAGCGGAAGCTTCCAGAAAACAGGGCTTAAGCCTTTCGACGTTGACCGTGGATCGCTTGCCTCTAATGTCGATCTCGAAGACGCGGTCACTGATGCGGCGGAAGACTTTGAATGGGCCATCATAAGGTGGGTCGAGGGGTTTTTTGACCTTATCCACCCTGACAAAGACGTGCGTGCAGCTGTGCAGTTCAGGGTGGACGAAAAGTTTTTTGGAGCCGTGCCTGGTTACAGGGGTTGCCCTAACCTTACGTAGCAGGTCACGGAGATGTCCCAATTCGCGAAGTTGGTCACGCGGTGTTTCGCCATTCAGGAAAAGTTCTCCTGGAAGAAGGAGGTTGGTACCATAGGTAAGCTCTGCTGCCGAAGCACCCAGGTCCTCCTTAATACTTGTCCTCAGGCCGAGGAGGACGGTTGGAAGGGCGTCAAACCATTGTGTGTCATTATGACACATGAGTGAGGCTTTAAGAGATCTATGCCAGCGCTCTATCATCCCATTTGATTGCGGGTGGTAGGCGGTGGTACGACTTCTTTGGCAGCCGAGAAGATTTGTTAGCTGCCTAAAAATTGTCGCCTCAAATTGTGGACCTCGGTCCGAAGTTATGGTGGTTGGTACACCGAAGCGTGTGACCCAAGTTGAGTAAAAGGCCTTGGCGACTGATTCGGCAGTAACTGCCCGGAGAGGTGTCGCCTCTGGCCATCGCGTGCAGCGATCCATCATAGTGAGGATATAAGAAAATCCTCTTGATGGAGTAAGCGGTCCCACTATGTCTATGTGGACATGGGCGAAGCGTGCCGTGGGAAGCTTGAATTGCGCTGGCTCCAGTACGTTATGTCGCGCTACCTTGCAGCGCTGGCACTGGAGACAAGCACGGGCCCAACCGGTGAGATCTTTATTCATCCGGGGCCAAATGAATTTGCGACGGACAGCAGCGGCTGTTGCTCGGCCGCTGGGGTGGGCTGGGTTGTGGTAAACCTGGAACACGCCCTTACGGAGTTTCTCGGGAATGTAAGGTCTAGCGGTTCCAGTGGAGACATCACACCAGATTTCGCCCAAAGGGTCGCGAAGAGTAATTTTCATAAGCTCTAGTGCCGTATCGGCAGTTAGGAGGGACTTGAGCTGTTCGTCCTCCTCTTGAGCTAGGGCAAGATCAGCGTTATTCAAGGTGGTACGCAAATGAAACGTATCGATTCGAGAAAGGGCGTCCGCCGTGACGTTCTGTTTACCAGAGATATGCCTGATCTCCGTAGAATATTGCCCAATGAGGTCTAATTGACGCTCTTGTCGGGGGGAGGCATTTCCCGACTTCTTCCGGAACGCATAGACCAATGGCTTGTGGTCTGTTAAGATGGAGAGTGAGCGACCTTCTATCATATGACGGAAGTACTTAACAGCGCTGTAGATCGCGAGCAATTCACGGTCGTAGGCGCTGTAACGTCGCTCAGTGGGACTCAGTTTCCTTGAAAAGAAACCAAGTGGTTCCGGGCGGCCTTCAATGTCCTGTTCAAGGACGGCTCCGATTGCGGTATCCGATGCGTCGCATTGGATAGAAAGTGCCGCTCCCTCGAGAGGGTATCGGAGTAAGGTGGCATTTGCCAATTGTTCTTTGGACAGTTGGAATGCTCTATCAGAGACTTCTGTCCAATTGATGGGGCGCTTATCATTGCGCTTAGCTCCTTTCAAAAATTCATTTAAGGGAGCTTGAATCTGAGCGGCATTCTTCAGGGTTGGGCGGTAAAAGTTAAGCATGCCCAAAAATCGACACAGCTCACTTACGTTAGTAGGCCTGGGATACTTCATGAGGGCCTCCACACGGTCTGGAAGTGGGCGAATGCCCTGGTTGTCAACGACATAACCCAGATAGGTGATTTGCTCTTTGGCGTATTGACACTTTTCTGGGTTGATGACAAGACCGAATTCGCGGAGGCGCTCTAGGACCTGACGTAAGTGGTGTTTATGTTCGGCGAGGTCTTTGGAGGCGATGAGAATGTCATCAAGATAAGCATGGCAGCAATTAAGACCACGTAAAGCCGTGTCGATATAACGCTGGAATGTCTGTGCGGCATTCCTAAGGCCGAAAGTCATCACTTTGAACTCGAAGAGTCCGAAAGGTGTAATGACTGCGGTCTTGGGGATGTCTTCTTGTGCCACCGGAATTTGATGGTATGCCCTGGTGAGATCCAGGGTAGTGAAGACATTGCACCCTCGTAACTTGTACGAAAAATCGTAGAGGTGTGCAATTGGGTATCTGTCCGGGACAGTTGCTGCGTTCAACAGCCTGTAATCGCCACATGGGCGCCACTCACCAGAACGTTTCTTCACTAAGTGGAGTGGGCTTGCCCAGGGACTGTCCGACGGTTGGCAGATACCTAGTTCGATCATATGCTCGAACTCCGCGCGCGCCGCACGTAATTTTTCCGGAGCCAGTCGACGTGGACGCTGGCTCACCGGAGGACCACGTGTTTCTATATGATGAAACACCGTGGCTTTATGTCGGCGCTGGTTAGGCAGAGGAATTGTTGTACTCACAAATTCCTGTACCATAACCTGGAATGGGTCTATGCACTCTGTGGTCCCTGAAGTTGCCGCTGGTGATGCCGTCATGGGCAAGGGGGGTGCGGTTAGAGCCACAAGTCTGTTATGGGTCGAATCGACCAACAGATTATGTGCACCTAATAGGTCGGAACCTATCAGGGGTTCATTCACGTCCGCAATGACGAAACGCCAAGTGATCGGACGACAAAGACCCAATTGCAGTGTCAGCTTTTTACGTCCGTACGTAAGTATCGGCGTATTATTTGCTGCTGACAATTTGAGTGCGGCTGGCACGCGGTTACGCGGAGCAAACGATCGCGGGAGGACTGAAATATCGGCGCCGGTGTCGACAGTAAAAGCGATATTCAGTTTCGAATCCCGGATGGTTAAGCGACTTATCGTAGGGGTGCCGGCCGATTGCGCGAGGGTGTCGGTCGGCAAAATTAGTTTAAAGAGCGCCTCTGGTTGGTGGAAGGTTGCGTCCAACCACAAGGCGCTTTGCAATTGAATGCGCGATCACCATATCGCTGGTGATTGGCGCACCAAGGCAGAGTAACGGCATTATCAGGTATGTTCTGCCTATTAGTATTGCCGTTACGGGGAGGTCGAGCCGGAGCTCGTTGGGAATTGGCCCGGTGAGGGCCATTTTGAGAGGAATTGGCCCTCTGTGGGGCGTTTTGAGGCATATAGGCCCTCTGAGGGGCAGTTTGGTAGGAATTCTGCCGATTGAGAGGACGGCTCGGCATGGCACGATTCTGGGCGCTTCGAGGATTGTTCCTCACCTCCGCACGCAATTGAGTTATCTCGCGGAGGAGTGAGGTTTGGAGCGCCCGGAGGTCAGCAGGAGTTAGTTGTGTGGGCGAATTTCTTTGGTTAGGGTTGGGGCCTGCCACTGGATTCCCCTGAGGGAAATTGGTTGAGGCGGGCCCTCTAAAAGGTAATTGGGTTTGAGGAGGATGGGGAGTTGAGACCAATTCATGGGCTGAGGAAGGCAGACGAGGGTGCCGTGCAGGCTGGGCGGCGTGTTGAGAAACCGCCGCTACCTGGTACGCTGGAGGCTCAGAATACTGATCTGAGCTTTCCATAATTGCGTCCGCAATTTTGGATAAATAGCCCAAACTCTGATTGGGTTGGGCTATAAGTGCCGAACGGGCATGCTGGGGAAGACACCTCAAAAAGTGAGGCTTTATTAGGTCGTCCCCAATCCTGGTCCCCGCTATAGAGCGTAAATGGGTCAGGAAAAGAGATGGTCTCATCCCAGAAAGGCTGGATACAGCGGCTAAACGTTGTTGGCGCACACTTCCTGGCTCGTCCAATGCGTCGAGCAGAGCTTCACGCATGTTGCTATATGGGTTGCGGCCGGCCGACCTTATTATGTGTGCAACATGCGGTCGTTGAGTGCGGTCAAGCACTTTCAACAGCTCAACTGCACGAAGTTGTTCGTCGTGCAAGGCTGAGGCCTGGAAGATGTGGTCTGCCACTGCAAACCAAAGGTCTGGGTCCTCCTCATCGAAGGGGGGAAGTCCTATATTAACAGGACGAGTCCCATTCCCGAGGCTGGAAGCATCGTGGAATTCTTGGGGCTCTGTGTGCCTATGGGCTTGTCTGGAAGTACCGGCACTAGTTGTGGGCATTAAAATGCCGGAATTTACCAAAGGGCCGGTACTAGAGGCGTTAGGAGCAGTCGAGGGTGTGTCTGTGGAAGTAGGCTGGGGTCGGTTCACGACGCTGGGGGCAACGGGTGGTGCCAGGGGAGTAGCTTGTCCGGGCAAGTCTAAGTCAGTATCGACTTGCTCAGCTGGGAAATCGACGCTGGAGGCGTCGTGGAATTCGAGAGGCTCGGATTGTTCCTGAGCCCTTTTGGCCACGGTGTTTCTCGTGTTGACCATAATGGATAGTGACGCGAAACGGGAGTCAAAGGCGTAAGAGAACGCGAAGAAGGGTGAAAGGGAGGCCGATGAGTCAAAGGAATTGAATAGAGTAGAGATAAGGGGTTGTGATGAAAAGAAGCGATTGAAGGTGCGGAGTCGAAGGGGTATTGTGCCAAGTCGAGTGGAGTTCCTTGAAGTCGCGAATGTAAGTGTGCTTATAAAAAGAGGGTTAAAAATTGTCGTTAGTACCCTGAAGGGGTTTACAAAAGTTATGATTTTACTTGATTAAGTCACTTCAAAGAGTTTAGCCAATTAATTTTTATTAAGATTTGTAACTTGGGTTTTCTTTATCCTGTTGTTTCTAAAGAAAAAGAATTTTTGAATATGTATAAAAAGAGAGAAAAAACAAAGGAGAAAAATTTGAAAAGTTACAATCTGAAAAGTCTAAATGCTCACAAATTCCTTTTTGTTGATTTTCGATTTCAAAACTTTTGTTAATGAAAATTTATGAATACTTTTTAAAGATTTTCTCCTATTTTCAGTTCTTAGGGTAAACGATATGTATGTTGATGTGTGTAATCTTTTTATTTTTTCTTTGGCTTTGGTGTATGTTGTTAATTTCACTTTGGTTATGTACTCTTTATCTAATCCGTTTTTAATTGGCTTAGTCTCAGTATGGTTTCCTTGAATGTATTAAATCTAAAAACGGAAATGTAGAATCCGTGTTCTAGGTGACAATAATTCCTTATAGATTAACTTTAAGTAAATACAGATTGTCAAGAGAAAACGTTCTTATTTCTAATGTCAATAAAAAGTAAAAAATTAAGTTTAAAACAGAGGAGAACGGAATGTGGCGTAGTCGGAATATGAAGTATTTATTCAATTTATTTTATTTTAACGGAAATTTCTTATGTTGATGCGTCTTTTTTTACTTATTTTCATTAGATTTACTTTTTTGTAAGTAACGTCATAGATAGATATCTTTTGCAGGTTTTGTTTTTACAATTAGTGATTATAATAAAAATGTTTAATTCTCATTGTTAAAAATATTTATAAAATGTGGCAACGTTTTGTAAGTGTAGGCGATAGCGTAATCTGAATACGTGTTTCGCGTTTTCGATTATACTGTGCGCTTGAAGAGCTGTTTTGAGTTAATATAGTTATACATGAAGTATAAATTGATCGTAAATTTAAAGCTTACAGGAAGAAGGTTGAAGCTATATAAATTGACTAGACGATCGTTTATAATTAGTTACAATACAGTGAACGACAATTGAAAGTGGTCAGGCTCTTAATGACTTGTCATATTTGATGTGTTATTTTGAATTGAACAGTATCAATTTTAAATTTTAGTGATGTGAATTACTATTTATCCAAGCTTACTTGTATTTGTTTTACCGACTATGAAACAGAAATATGAAGACGCATAAAAGGAAAATATATTTGTTTTACACTTTAATCTTATACCTAATACTTAATCTTGCACAAGTTTTTGTAGGTGTAAATTGTATTGTAGTAAGTTACATTTATATATCTTGGTCGATTTACGCAAAATGTTTGATTATATAATTGTTCAATAAAAATTCATCGTTTCGCAAGCTGTTAAGAAAGGATATACGATAGGGTTTTGATTTATTATTTCTCTTTGGTGGCGCGGAAAGCGCTCACCGAAATGGGAAATGACGAAAATTTTTGCAAAATAAAAAATAAAAAATAAATAACAAAAGGAAAGGAAAACCTGGTGTTGGCGTGAATGATGTGGCTGCGGTTCCTGGTCCAGCGATGTTGGTTGGAGATGTACGTGGTACAGTTGTGGTGTTGCGTAGAGTTGGTGGTGATGTTATGCCAGGTGCTGTTGTTGGGCTGGCGTTGGGGCGTACCCTTTAATTGTCTTTTTTGGCACTGAGTAGGTCACTGGCACAAAAGGTTTCGTAATGTTCTCTCACTGTTAAAATGTCTCCACGAGCGATAATTCGCGGGAATTTAGACTTTGAATACGATTTGCACCACGTAGCTACCGTTTATATCTGACTCCGGATCAGAAGTTGAAAAGGTTGCGCGGTTTTAATTTTCACCTTAAGGTCACTGACTAGCACGTACAACGTATGCTCAGGCGCGTGTTCGCGAGTCGCGGTCACCAATGTGGGGTATTTCTATTAGTGCGTCGACACGGACGCAGGTACAACGAAAACACCACCGCTGTTTCAACAAGAGAATTCGACTGGCGACACAGGAAGGTTAGTCCAACAACGAAAGGAAACTCAGGAACGATTGTTTTGTAATTTTTTATTGTTTTCCTTTAATCGATACACAAACACTGAAAAACGCGATTCTGAAGGAATTTGCGTTGGTCTACATACGCGATTAAATGACAAAAACGTGTAAATTATCGAACGACTTCATCGGATTAAATCTGAATAACTATTTGTTTTGTTATCCTACTGCCCAGCGTCTTTTAAAAAAACCACAAGGTATTACACCGCACAACGTCATCAAGGGACAACACTCGACTCGAGATGCAATCTGACTGGTGACTCCAGCTCACCAAAGAAACGGAAAACCCTCAAAAGAAACTAAAAAGGAGGCGGAGTTACACGATTAACTTGAAGTAGTTAATCGTGATTGGACCGGACGGGGTAGTCATACATTACGCATGTGTGGGTATGCCATGCATACGATCGTTCGGCGACCGTGGTGGATGGAGGTACATCGCTAGTGCATTTTCTAAGAAAGTAAACACTAGCATGTGGGGTGTGAAAACCCGAAACCGATGATTTGGTCATCCTAATGGAAGGCCATAAATCATCACTTCGGTTGCCGATGATTAAACATTGCAACGAACATAGGGTGCAGCCATTGCCAGATGTTGTAAGTAAACATTTTCTGGCTGCTGGTGATCGTTGTTTGAATGCTATCTCTGAACATGGGGACCGACAATTGGAAGCCAGCGATTGCTGGTAATCAGGGACATGTTTGGTTTGCTTCAGCAGAAACCTTGTCGGCGGTAGCAAATCAATAGGGGCAAATAGCCGCATGCATGTTATGCCGAGGGTAAACAAATACAACGAGTCACAAGGAACTCTTGTTGATTGTTGTTTCCATAGCTTAAGGCTATGGAAACGAGATGCCCTGGCAGAATGTATGCCTAAAGATATGATTTCAGATGCCATGGCAATGTGATGATTTTGCCGTGGACTTATGCTTTTTATTTAGGAGATAATATGCGCCTCGGGGGTGAATTTTCGATGCCACGGTAAGGTGATAAGCTTTGCCGTGGGCTTAATGTTTCTTAGGGAATATGGACTGGCCAAGGGTAAGTTTCGATGCCACGGCAAGGTGATAAGCTTTGCCGTGGCTTTAATGTTTTCAGTGGTGGTGATGGAGAAAAAGGGGTTTGGAAGGAAATCCCCTACAGAATAGGTAAGCTGCCTAACAGAACTTCAAAACAGTTATCCGATTGGGTAACCGTAATAATTCCGGCGATTTGGCTGGGGGTAAATGCCGTAGCAAGGTTACGCAACCTTGCTGAATTTCGACCGAGAGGTAAGTCGTTCGCCTGGAAAAGTGGGGATCGAGCGATGCCTGGCTCTTCGGGCCCTGAAAAGCCCCACAGGAGTTCCACAGCTTCCCCGCTCTGTAACGGAACGAGTTCTGATACAGGGATATTCGTGCCGTCGGGAGATGAACCACAAACGGGTGCGATCTGTTGGATTGTCTTGTGGAGCGCATATAAACCGAATTGCATGGAACAATGCCAAGAATCTCCGAAGAACAGCACCCGTTATAATATCTGTAAAACAGACAGAGGTCGGCTACGCGCCTTCGATGTGATAGCGACTGTAGTCCCCGATCAGGCGGATCGCTCGTCTCTGTACGCTCTTAAGTAGGTCGAGGGTATGTTTAGGACCCGAGCTCCAAACATGAGAGCAATATTCGAGCGCGGGTCTAATTTGGGAATTATATAGGAGAAGAAGTTGGGCCGGAGTAAAATATATGTTGGCTCTAAAAAGATAGCTCAGTTTTCCTGAGGCTGATCTGGCGATACCCGATACGTGTTTATGCCATGATACATTCCCACAGACCGTGACGCCGAGCAATCTCAAACTTTCGCCAGCCTCGAGGGCCTGATAAGTTAAGAAAGAAATCTTACGGAGAATTGTATGCAAAGGGATGAA
The DNA here is from genome assembly GCA_963931805.1 of Microdon myrmicae. Taxonomy (NCBI): domain Eukaryota; kingdom Metazoa; phylum Arthropoda; class Insecta; order Diptera; family Syrphidae; genus Microdon; species Microdon myrmicae. The sequence continues at coordinate 96,847,775 of OZ007496.1, forward strand.
TGAAACGTTTTCTTTTCCAGGGACTTTTTAGATTAAGGATTTGATCTCTTTAATGCGTGAAGCATTTAAGGTGCTAATGCGATTGCATTAGTGAAATTAGGAGATTGGATGAAAGTTATGGGAGTTTTTTAGGAAAGCGAACCGTGAGGTTTGGCGGAACCGCCACTTACTGAATATTATCGAAAGTACCGAAACGACAGTCTTTCAAGTGGGTTTTGAGCCGAAGAAATGAAAAGAAGATACAGGGCCGGAGATTCTGCGTAAAGAGAAACTGAGAAACCGCTGTTGTTGCCAAAAATTCATAAAATTGCTGTATGACAGCGCGCGTTGTCTTGATGCAGCATTTAGTACACTTCACAACCATTATTTCACGTTAGACCCTCTCAATACTAATAATAACTGCAGCAAGTTTAAACTAGTACTGAGTAAAGTGATTTAACATGTCATGGCAAAGGGTGTGCTGGCGGTCCTATTATTCAGGAAACTACTTTCATTAGTAGAAAACGGAATAAACCCGCGGTTGTTAAATGTAATCTAAATAATGAAAAGCTATGCGCCCTTGTCCTGTAAGGCAATATTTGCGAAACATTCACGAGCTAACAGAAGTCTGCATGGTTATACATACATGCCAAATCGCCAAAACGGGAGATTACGCGACTAGGAAACGCTTCCTTCACACTATCCATTGTGGCTCGTGCTGTGTGTGCGGTTGCACCGTCTTGTTGAAACCAAATGTTCACCAAGCTCCGCTCATTCAATTCGGTCAGTAAGATGTCGTTTATCATGGCCCTGTAGCGTTCGTGAGTAACAGTACCCGTATTGCCGATGGCGTCCTAAAAAATACGGTCCAATCACTCCTCCCGCGTCAACGCCGCACAACGCAGTGACTTTGAATGGAATTAATGGCTCTTCGTGCATCGCATGCGGATTTTCGGTTCCCCATAAACGAAGATTTTGCTTATTGACGTAACCGCCTAAGTGGAAATGAGTATCGTCCCTCATGATGATTTTCAACACAAAAGCGTCCCCTCCGTTGTTGAGATTAAGTATGGCTTGACAGTGATTCACACGCCCTCGATTGCCTATCTGTTTGTATTCTGCAGATGTCTAGTGCACAAATGTTGTTGATTGAAGAGATGCCGGACGAGGAATGTCGTCCGTCGAGATCCTATTTGATGATGATCTGATCCGGCTCGAAGGACCAGAAAATGTGACGGGAATGTTTGGAGTTGTCCACTGTTCCCGTGTAGAGAGGAACCCGATGAAACTGGCAGCAAAACGGAAGCACAAGCAAACCAAAACTGAACTCGAGTCAGGATATTTAATTTTTTACTGTTTAAGTCGGATGCGACTTGGTTTACAATTTATTAACAGAGCACAATAATTCAATTTCTCTACATGAGATTGAGTAAGTTTACTTCATAATTTATGTTGGATCTGCAGCAATGACTCGAAGGTGTGCGCGTGAGAATAGCTGGTAGCAGACTGACTCATTAGGCATAACTGCCAATTCAAAAGGGACGCTATGACGTCATCGTTGGTGACAATCGACCAGCTGGTGCCAGCTGCTGCGCAACTGGTATACACTGCGAATGTACTAGATTTCTCCAGTACATTTCAGCACATTCAATTGCCAATCAGCAACAAATGTCAAATATGATTCACGTACGATGCCATTTGCAAAAATTATAACATCTTCCGATAGGATGATTAATATGTAATGTTATTGTTTTTGAGAAGGTGTCGGGTGAAGTCTTTGAACACCAGTACACACTTAACACGTTTGAAAATGAAACACTCTGTTTGTTTTATATTTAGACTAATTTTTATTTCTAACCAACACACACGTAAGTCACATAAATTAGTTCTTAGTTTCACATATATTCCTCGGTCATACACATACATTCCTCGGTCGACACAGTTAATTGGCGAAAATCTATTAAGTTTAACACGACTTTTTCTTGTAAAACTCTTCAGAATATTTTGAACACTTATCTAGTACATTTTTCCCGCACTCACACCGCGCACCACTTGAAGGCCGACACGGTCAAAATTCTAGAACCAATAACATGCTTTTTTCCTTCCTCTCTCCGAACGAAGACTTTTTCCGTGCAGATCGAGGGATATTTCCCTTTGTCTGCATGGCACTTTTACCAGCCACCATTTCCTTTCTTTATCTCTCCCGGCTCAGGATCAAAAGAGGAAACACAAAGGAACAATCAACAGAGGATCTTGCTAATGTACATTTACGATCCTCAATGTCGGTGGGCGATAAAACGAACATGCGGTTCGTTTTGTGGCGCAAGTTGTTTGTTTTAACCGGGGCAAGGAGAATGGAAAATGAGGTTGTTGTGGGAAATGATTTGGGTAAACAAACCTTTCAAGGATCATAAAATTGCAGACTCACATTTTATGATTTTTAACAAATTTACTTGAAAGTTGGTCACCTGATCCGTAGATTTGGATTCAGCGGATTTTGCGTGTTGAACATATCGTTTATCATGTTTTGGGTTTTTAAGTTAAATTCAATATGAGCAAATTGACCGTTTAGTTCAATTTGCTTGATATTGAAGTGATATCACGATATTTAATGTATGCGCGATTTATGGTGGAGACTGGCTCCAAAGAGGTAGGTATTAAGGGGTGGAGAGTTTTGCGCATAACAAGGTGTTATTCGAGTTACTCAAAATATGACTCAATGTCTACCCTATATATGCCATAAATTTGTCCGAACCTACGGTGGAGGTAGCGAAGAAGATGAGAAAACATTAGTTAAGTTAAAACTCAATATCTACCCAAGGAACTCCATAATCGTTCAGAATCCTACAGAATAGTTAGCGGATAATGGTAACAACACATTCTTCGAGTCTAAAGTCTATCATACATAATCTTTCAGTAAGCATATCTTGACCACGATTAACAACGCGTATATTCATCCTAAAATGGAATTCAATTCCCGTATTTGGCCAACTACATCTAAAACAACTCTCGTATGCGGTAAGATACCAAAACGAGCAATGACACTCATTGAGAACTCAAGCAAAAATCTTCCAATTACATCTATAGAATACAGACGGTACGTATCCTGTCTATCTATTTTGTATGCATATTAACACAGGCATCGCTCAATGGATTTTCGTAATTACATTCCACATTGTGACCTGCCTCACCAAACATCTTCCCACGATACCAATCAATTAGAGAGTGAGCATCAGTTCGCATTTGAAAGTTGACTACATGTCTATGAGTTAATACGGAGATTTGTATTCCACGTGAGTGTGTGTTTCCTGTTAGAATTGTGCTCTGACATGCGATGGTACTTCAAAACCCGATTTATACCAAAATAAAGAAACTACTCTAACAACGTAAAACAAAAACTAAGTGGGTATAGCTTAATATGAAGTCAGGTAAAAGTTTCGGACGCAACAGAACCAACAAGATGACCACTATAATGAAAATGGAACAATTTGCTGTATTATAAGTTTGCTCATGTTAGATGCAATCTCTTGGTTAAGTTTAACTTGTTCACCAGTTACTCGATATCCTGTCCATATACGATGCTAATATAACCGATTTATTAAAAAAACGACTTAGAAAGACAAGTTTATGTTGTAGTCTTTCACTCAGGGAGCGTGTCTCCTTGTCCTGAAAAGGACGAGGAATCTCTCAAGACCGCTCCTGAGAAGGGTCGTTATGGTCGCCACCGTGCCCCCTCAGACCCGAGGGAAGAATGACGACCGATTGTTGAATACGGGCCAAATATTCCAATAAAAAGACAGTACCAATATATGTTAGAACTTAAATTTAAATTTAATTATTAATTTTAGTTTAGTTTATTGGTGTCCTTACACATCGAACGCCAATTGAGACTGATCCCCGAATACAAAATTCATCAGCCTTCTATACAAAATCTTAGCGGGATTTTGTATCGCGGATGCATCGAAAAGAAAGCAGAATTCTGAAACGTACTTCGACTGGAGTCGAGTACTGGAGAAAAGGAATGGGATATCTATTTTTAAATTGTACCCATCTGGCTAGAATGCAGATGAAGATAAGGATTTGTAGGAACACGGGTTTGTTTGCATATGAAGGTATGCCTTGCGGTGTTTTTTAGGAAGGATTTTATATTTGAACATTGGATTGTTTGTTAGTTTGGTGATATGGATGCATGATATAGTAGGTGCATCTGTGTGGGGATAATAATAAAATGAAATGTGTGTGTGGGAGGGAAATGATAGGGCTTCGTGGAGAACTACATTTATAACACGAAGATAATTGTTCGATAAGTTTTTTTTGTGTAACCCTGAATTTTATTCCTTGTACATATCAAGATAGTCTCCCTCAAAATAGTTCCGTTCCCATCTTTGTACTGCGACGGAGGTATTATTTCTAATCTTTGTATCATTTTTTGGAGGATTTTTCTAGAGTACCGTTAAGCTTGTTAGTTGCACAGATGTAAAAAGTAGTTTTACTTCTAATTTAAACTATTAAATACTTTATTTTATTTATTTGTTTTTCTTTCTTTGTTTTCTATTTTTTTTAAAATTTAAATTGCACCTATTTATTGAGCTTATCTATTTATTCTAAAAAAAAATGTTTCTCCGGGCGACAAAAATATGTTATATTCTACGACAGAGTTGGAGCAAGCCATCAATGAGATAATTGTCTCATACTTTCTATCGGCACACTGTCAATTATAAAACATATTGAAAGACTAGACCCCCGCTTGCTGGAAACCATGCCGTGATGCAGGAGATTAAACTACAATGAATCACTCAGGCTATGCTAACGGAAGCATACGCTTCCAGTAGGACCACCCATGTCAGACAGGCTAGCGAGGAGTTACACACAAAGATATTCAGGGTGTGACGCGTCACCGTGCCCATTGGGTGGTTTGGAACCAGTGGTATACTGGCTGTATTATAACGGCGCCTCTCTGACACCGGATCGAATCAGAGCAGTAAGCAGACCTTACCATATCCAAGCGGGCCTCTGATATGGCGTATTATCTGAAACCCCAAGATTCGTGGGAACAAGAGTGAATAATCAATATACACAGAACAATCCACGAAAAACCCGATAAACGTAGGTGTGATGAGCCGACACTACCATAAGGGAACCAACCATCAAGAAAACATCGACTCGGCAAAACGAAGACGTAGGGAAAAACGGAAAAAGCGGGATATATGCGTCGGCACGTGGAATATTCGAACGTTATATAAACCAGGCGCGATACAGGCGGTCGTAGAAAACGCGAAACAATATCAAATGGACATCGTCGCGCTTCAGGAAGTCCGAATCTCACATCAAGTTATCGAAACCAACGGGTTCAGACCGGCGTGTGGAGGTACATAACACATAATCTGGGAACCGGCTTCATCATAAGCAAGAAGATTACGCCCCATGTAAAAGATGTGAGATATAATAATGACCGGATATCTGTGCTAAAAATTTAGCGCCCATGGTACAATTATGTACTTATAAACCTATATGCCCCAACAGAATCTACCGACGAAGAAGCGAAGGACATGTTCTACGAGACCCTAGCGTGACGGCATCTTATCATTCGATGTTAGAATCCTCCTCGGGGACCTCATCACGAAAATTGGAAAGTCAGGTATCTTCCAACCAACTATAGGTAAAGAAAGCATACACGACGTTTTAACTGATAGTGGAATTCGAATTAACATGTTGGCTACGTAAAAGGATCTGGTAGTGAAAAGCACGATGTTCAAGCACAAGCAAATTCATAAAGTCACATGGATATCAACTGACGGCGTAACGCCTTACCAAATAGTCCACTTCCTCATAGACAAAAGACACCAACCGAACACCCTTGACGAAAGATCATATAGAGAAGCAGACTACGACCATATTCCAGTGACGCGGAAAATTAGTAGTCGGCTCGCAGCCACACGGGTATTCACGGGAGATGAGCAAAACGTTCGGCATTGATAAACTAAAACACCTCCACAAAAAGGCTAAATATCAAGACGAACTAACGAATAAATTTACCATCCTAGAGAATGGGATCAGTGAGGAAGAGGAAGCCAATAGTGTGGACACTAAATGGACATCGGTCAGAGACACAATCAAACAAACAGCTCAAAAGGTATTAGGATTTAAGAAAACAATTAAGCTCAAACCTTGGTTTGACGATGAGTGCCGGGCGAAGATTGAACAACGTAAACGCATCAGAGTGATCGACTTAGAAAGATATGATGAAGTCAACACAGAAAGATACGCGGCGATTCGGAAAGAGATAATGAGACTTTTCAAACACAAAAAACGTGGGTGGGAAAAGACTCGGAACGAAAAAATCGTAGAAAATGCCAGAGCAAAGAACATCAGAGGTATGTATGCCATAAATTCAATTAGAAATGGCTACCGAGTGGAAACCAAAATAATTCGGGACGTAAACGGCTGTCTGGCCACAGAAACAAACAATATCGTGACAAGATGGAAGCAGTACTTTGAAATTATGCTCAATGTGCGCACCCATCAACCACAAATAAACTCATCAGACATACATACAGCCGAGCCTCAGATCCCGGAACCATCTTTCAACGAAGTTGTAGGCGCCACGACTCCCGGAGTCGACTGTATACCGACAGAGTTTATGAAGCATGAAAAATCCACCAAATGAATAATACAATATGGGATAGGGAAGTCACCCCGGAAGAATGGAAAACTTCAGTAGTCGCCCAATTTTCAGAAAAGGCGACAGATCTGACTACAAAAACTACAGAGGAATATCATTGCTCCCAATCACATACAAATTACAGGTATTCCCGACTTACGACCGAGATAGGTTCCTGGTCATCGGTCGTAAGTCGATTAAGTCGCAAGTCGAATTTCATATAAAAAAATTCCGACTTAGCTAGTATTATTTGTACTGAAACATGTATGTAAATCGAATTTTTTTACTATGTTTTTTTTTTTAATTTTTCTCATATATTTTAGGGATTCCCCGCAACTACATATTTGTCTTCTTTAAGTATTTTCTATGAAAAAAATTGGAAAAAAAATGGTCGTAACTGCGAATAGTCGTAAGTCGAACGGTCGTAAGTCAGGCACTACCTGTACTAACAAATGCCATACTGGCGTGAATCACACCGTACACAGAAGAAATACTTGGAGACTACCAGTGCGGATTGCGTAGGAACTGGTCAGCGAGCGATCACATGTTCACAGTAAGGCAATTGCTGGAAACGAAGTGGGAATACGGAGAGACGGTCACCAACTTTTCGTTGACTTCAAAAAAGCCTACGACTCAGTCGCAAGGCAAAGACTTTTGTACTTGAGCTGGGAGTCTCGAAAAAATATGTCCCCCTCATTCAAATTTGCATGAACGAAAATAATGAGCGAGTTAGAATAGAATACCACCTCTCAGAACCATTTGAAGTTCGCAACGGACTGAAACATGAGGATGGGCTCCCACCATGTTTTCAACTTTGTACTCGAGTATGTCATTAGAAAGGTATAAAACGACAGCATGGCCGGATCAACCGTGCACGGGGTCACACAATTGCTCGCATGTGCGGATGACATCGCCCTTCTGGGCGATAACCTAGGAACTGTAAGTAAAAACAGTGAAATAATTATGCAAGGGACAGAAGAGGTGGTCCTAGAAATAAATGAAGACAAACAAAATATATGATTTCGGCGAGAGTAGGCGGACCTCAGAGCACATATTAACAATAAACGCCAGGGGCAAGATATTTGAAAAAGTTAAAGAATTGAAATACCTGTGAACAATACTGATGGCCAGTAACGAAATATCGGAGGACATTAAAGAAAGACTGCATTCCGACAACGCTAGTTGGCACGCAGTCAGTAAACTACTGAAATCCAAACTGCTATCACGCAATATAAAGCTCCGTGCTTACAGAACCATAACCATGCCGTTAGTTCTACACGGATGCGAAACATGGACTCTCACAAAACGGGAAGAAAACAAATTCCGCGTATTGGAGAATACAATTTTAAGGGGTATCTTTGGCGGTAAATATGACGAATGGAGGAAATTGCACAACCACGAATTGGAAGAGCTATACCGCAAACCTACAATAGTGAGACTAATCAAGTTGCGAGGATTAAGATGGGCCGGGCAAGTGGCGCGAATGGGCAAAGATAGGGCCTGTGTAGAATTCTTGACTGAAGACCAATAGGAAAGAGACCAGTAGAACGGCCCCGACGGAGATAAGAGGACAATGTAAGGTTTGACAATGAGGTGGTCGGATCAAATGGTCAAGCGTGGAAGGAGCGCGCACAAGACAGGGAACGATTTCGGAGTCGAGTCGGTGAGATCATGAATTCCGGGTTCCTATAGGCCAATAAATAGTAATAATAGTAATGGAAAACTGTAGGATCAACCGTAATGGACTACTATATATGTATATATATATATATATATATATATATATATATATATATATATATATATATATATATATATATATATATATATATATAAATATATATATATATATATATAAATATATATATATATATAAATATATATATATATATATATATACATATATATATATTTATATATATAAATATATATATATTTATATATATATATATATATATATATATATACATATATATATATTTATATATATATAAATATATATATATTTATATATATATATATATATATACATATATATATATTTATATATATATATATATATATATATACATATATATATATTTATATATATATAAATATATATATATTTATATATATATATATATATATACATATATATATATTTATATATATATATATATTTATATATATATAGTAGTCCATTACGGTTGATCCTAGAGTTTTCCATTACTATTATTACTATTTATTGGCCTATAGGAACCCGGAATTCATGATCTCACCGACTCGACTCCGAAATCGTTCCCTGATACATATATATATATATATACATATATATATATATATATATATATATATTTATACATATATACATACATATATATATATATACATATATATATATGTATATACATACATATATATATATGTATATACATACATATATATATATATATATACATATATATATATATATATATATATTTGTGTGTGTATTGTTTTATAGCTTGAATTTCGTGTAGAGGAATTGGTAGTTCTGTGGGGATTAGGAATATTGTGCCAAACACGGACACTCGGTTCACTCCTATCCCCATCCGACTGTCACTAAGGTTCCAAAAGTGTCTGCCGCGGACCGCAAGAAAAACATAAACGAACTCCACCATGCCACGTCCACACCAGGAGTAAGTAAACAAACACAAGTTGTTCTTAATTAAATTTTTGATTTATTTCACCTTCATTAACTTTAACACGATTGCCAACACGTCTGCTAGTTGTTATACCTCCACAATTATTTTACTTGAATGGCCTTATACTGGGGGGCACAAGAAAAATTATTTTTTTATTTTCAACGCGCTCGACTCCAACTCTACTCTTCGTTTCACATCGTACCGGCGCCTGTACGGTGGGTGGCGGAGCGACCGTCTCGGTTAGTGGATGAAATTCGACTCAACGATATTCAATCGTTTGGGGTGAAGATCGTTGGTAGTACACATGTATGTGTGTACATGGGTTCTTTCATGGGACACACCATGATAACGAATCTGAAACACCAAGAAGAGGCATAACGTGCATCCAGGAGACGTCTGTTCGTTGAACAAACAAATCCAATTTCGTGGGATGCTAATGGGTTTGTATTTGATTATGTATCGAGGTCATGGGGGATGGATTCAGGGCAATTACAATACAAAGGGAAAAGCGACCTATGCATCGTTCGATAATGAGGGTCAGCTGGGTAAATAGCAGCCACTCATTAAATGAAAACAGCGTTTAGGATACCACAAACGATATGGATTGTTTATGCTAATCGCTAGGAAGCCTATGGAGGAACAGCGTTCTTTGTTTGCACTTGGTGCGAGTTGGGGAAATTGGCTTCAGCGTCGATTGCGCTAATTGAATGCGGCTGCTTGGGTATTTTATTGCTGGAAGAAAAAGGTTGCCGGCCAATGTGTACATTAAGAGATTTATCATACACATGGCGAAGCTGAAAAAATAGACAGCGCAATGTTTATGATCCCTGGGGAAGGTTACATAGTGGGTCGTCCAAATCCTTTGTTATTAGGAATTCGTCTAGGGGAATCTGCCTGGCGCCGAAGATGCCAAATCGGTTTGGAATTCCTGATAAGTTGAGCAAGAAATCTTACGGGGAATTGTATGCAAAGGGATGCATGAAAGGTAAGTTTTCTTTTACAGGGACTTTTCGGTTATATAGATTGGATCTATTTGATGCGTGAAGCGTTTAAGGTGCTAACGCCATTGCATCAGCGAAATTATGAGATTGGGTGGAAGTTATGGGGGTTTTTCAGGAAAGCGAACCGTGCGGTTTGGCGGAACCGCCACAGTTCTCTTTCGATAAACTTATCGAGATAGGCCGGTCGATAAGGGGTTGGAATTTGTACATACACGTTATTTGCTCGCCGTGTGCAGGAAAGTTTGAATATTTTAGAATGAATAAACTATACGTCCTGCAAAGGTAGTACTATGACATCTAGATTGAGAGGGAAAAAAATTTAAATGAAAACAAATATTAATAGTGAAATTATTATCTTCTTATTTTGGTTTGGAAGAAGAGGTCTTCGTATTCAACAAGCTCTTTGAACACGAATTATTTCATTTTCAAATCAATTCAATGTTTTTGGAACAATACGAGGAAACCCACGAGACAAGCCAAGCCACCTTTAAAATTGTTTGTATTGGCGGTTTTCATATATTAACAATGTCTATAAAGTTTCTTTGAGTCAATCGACGATTCTGAAAACTAGTTATTTCACTAAATAATTTGGACTACTTAAAAACTTGGGATTTTGATAAAAAGTCCATCGTCGGAACAATTCTGTAACATTGTCAATGCATCAGAATCAACAATTTGCTTTTTGTAGACAAAATTTGATGCAAATCCTTTATTCCCCAGATTCCAGTTCATTTGCATCCTCTACTCGTAAATTTTTTTTACTTTTTTTCCTTTTATCGAATTCGATAAAATGAATGAGCTCAATATAATAATACTAAATTCGTACTAAACTCGTACGGTATTCAATGAAATTGTAAAATCCTCACGTAGTTTCTGATGCACTTTCAGTGAGTTAGTGCCGGGTCTAATTTACATCTGCTGTTGAAAGTGTACACCATTTTAAAGACGAAATAAAGGCTACGAGGGAACTCTGCTTCTAGCTTCAAAGTCAGATCCATTCAGCTCATAAGCAAATCCATTCAGACTATTTATTTACCATGAGCGTATTCAATTTATGTACTGGTCATTTTGGGTGATCTATGTACTGGTCATTTTAAGTGAAAAGGAAAATAAAAAAAAGTGGGATTTCATCCTTGTCCAATGTTTTGTGAGTTTAAATTGCAAAGATTGTTTTTACTTATATTGCATTAACGAGTTTTTCACGATGTTCGATCAAAAGCTTTCGTGTCTTTCAATATCTATCAACTAGATTAACCGGTTTCGGAGAATTTTATGTTAATCTAAGATTTACGATCGCAAGGGGCTTAGAATTTACCTCCGTAATTAACAACCACTGATAAAAAATTCTTTCAGCGTAATGCGGCGCCAATTACAAAAACCTTCTTATGATGCGGGCATGTTCATTTGTAAGCAAGTAAGAAGAGAACGAGGGGGAAGCTTAGAGGGGAGCTATAAATATGGATCGAAATTAGTGAATGAAATTTGATACATTTCAGAACAACTCTTCCTCGTGCAGGGAGATCACCCCAAATTTTCGAATGTAGGTCTTGTGTGAGACATTTCATTATAAAGGAATTGATAAGAAGATTAATGTACTGTTTTAATCAAAACATCTCCACATGAAGCAATTCCCATCATTAGGAGGAATACAAAGTCAATCGATTACCCACATGAAAATTAATACCAATTTTCAGTTCGTGATATATAACATCAGACGGTGTCATTATTTTAAAGGATGTGATTGTTTCTGTTATTTTTTTTCTTTTTTTTTAAGAGCCCATTGTATTACATCAAAACCACCCAATAAATGAAAACTGCCAATTGAGGTCACTCGGAATAAAAATCCACCCATACCGTTCGAAGGAGGTGATCAATTCACTTTATTGTAAGCCGGGGCTCTCCTATTTGACCATACTTAGTGGTATTCAGATTTGTTCTGAGGGTTGTGGACGTAATAGGTTGTTTTATGTTGAAGTCATAACCTATACCTTTCTCCCATTTCTGTCCTAATTTTACCTTGTAATTGTTACAAATCCAATCAGTGCATACACAGGATGTTCTTTTTTTCTGATAGAGAATTTGCTGAATGGTTATTGGTGAAACAAGCTGTCATACGGCGTTCACTGTTTGACATTCATTTATTAGCATACTGTGGCAAATCACGTTTGAGCAACGCTACCAAATTATTCAAATTTACTTTGAAAATCAATCGTCGATTTTCACACTTTATAGACGACTTCATGATTTTTATGACACACATAATCATCATCTGAGCAATTCATCCGTCGAAGTGTGGATAAATTTCGTATTACATACCCTCTAAACGATGCCCTAAGCCCAACACGGCGAAAGAATGCCCATACTGAGGAAAATATCTCCGCTGTAAAGGAAAATGTGGACAAATATTTGTGGTCGTGTGTGCGCGCCTGAAGATGACTTTTAACGTGAATTGATGCGCATTATCAGATTGACGGGTATCGATTTCGTTTAGCAAGTTCAGTTGAGCAAACACCGTGATAATACCTATAGCAAAAGAAAGGAGTTAGGCATGATACGTTGCCTCTATGTATGAATGTACGTCTTCTAAATAGTGCCAGATTGAATGCGTGAAGTATTTGTTTGCATCTGTTAAAGGACCCCATGTATTCGGCCGCACTTTACGCAGTTTCAAATATGTGGTCCAATTAAGAAGAAGTCCCTGCAAACGACGTGTTTTTCAATATTTTTTTACAAAAAAACTGAAAACATTTATTGCAATTTCTGAAGTTACATATTACAATGGACGTTAAAATCTCAACAAAAAAATGTTTTTATGAATAAAGAAATAGCTGACCAAACTTGACTCCTCGGATTTGCCCCGTCCAACGCCCAGGTCCTTGTAGTTATCCGAAATCAACGAATACAATGTTTTCAATTCAAATATGAAATTCTTCTTTGCATGGACCTCAACAAAAAAAAAAGTGAAAAATAAAAATTCGAGGACAAGAAGAAAGAAAAACCATTTTCTTTTCATAAACAAATTGTTAAAAACAATACTTTGTATTACGATTTTTATAACATGTCAGCTTCCTTCAAAGACCAATAAGTTAAAGAATCATCATCATCATCATCGGCACTACAATCGGCATCCGGTCTTGGCCTTATTTAGCAAGTCCCGAGGCTTGTTAAATTTTCCATAATAATTTGTTTTTCCGGGCAAGGTTATTAGCCTTGCGCCACAAGTTCAAGAATATCTGTGTAAAGTTTCAAGTCAATCGGTTCACAACTTCGTGATTTACGCTGCACGACGCGGAAAAAACGTGTTTGGAGAAAAACGCCATTTAAGTTTTCGTTCTTGAAGGGTTTTCAGTGAAACCGCCATAGCAACGCTCCAGTAGATCGGCTCGCTCCAGTAAATCTTCGTGTATCGAAAGAATATTATTTTGTATTCCTGGGTGGAGAGGAGATGGATGTACCCCAAGTATTCAAAAAAGAAACTTTGGCTTAGAAATTAAACGGTAGAGGCCGTAAAGAGCGCTCGTTCACTTACCTGCTATCGGTACATTTGGTCTTTGGCTTTGTGGGGGCTCTCTATACTACATGGAGAACCAACCCACAATTATAGCTTAATTTCGACCGCCTACAGCGCGTCACATTATCCCCTATCCCACCGTTCAGCTATTTTACTTGTAAAAGAAAGCATAGCTGAATTCATTATTCTATGCAGGCAATGGAGAATTGAATTCAGCTCCCTTTTGCTATACGGCAACTCCATATCATTAATTTCTACCGGAAATCTCAACGTCATATTGGTTAGCAACAACTAAATCTAACCAAACGACGCTGTTGCATCATAGCAAAACCGCTGGGGTTATTTCAGCTTCTTAGAGTCTGGTTCTCATGCTGATTATTTCCCAAGCATCAGCGGCGTCCTATTGACTTTCTCCAGACACTCCATTCGCTGAGGATCAATGATCTCTTTTCACAGGTGAATAGCACCAGCTACATATTCCTCTCCTCCATAATTCTGTCTCCCTACAGTTCAATGCACTCCGAGATCACTACAGACATCGCACTAGGTCAGTGGAACTGTGGGGGTTCTCTATATCACATGGTGAACCAGCCTACAATACCAACCTAATTTTGACCGCGAACAGCGCGTCACATCAACCCCTTTTCCACCGTTCATGCTATTCGCCTGAAATATCATGTTTTCCAAATGGACGCATAGCTGAATTCATTCTTCTATGCAGATAATGCATAATTGAATTCAGCTACCTTTTTGCCAGCCCATGAGATTTCCATGGGCTTTTCCGCAGATCATCCATTCGCTTGGGATCAATGATCTCTTTTCGCAGGTGAATAGCACCAGATACATTTTTCTCTCCTTCACAGCTCTGTCTTTCTGCAGTTCAATGTACTCTGGGATCACCATATTCACCGAATTAGGTCAATGGGTTATCCTCAAAGTACATTGATTCATCCACACATAACCAAACCCACCCGAGATCATAGTACCCTGTGTTTCTGTTCTCTCATTCTCCTATGTTCGTCGACTGGCGAATTGACCGATGTATTCACCACACATCGACGGGCGTGACAATGCGAGAGCAGAAGGGTGATCTCTTTTGGTTGCCCGTGCAAAAATAAAATTACCCGCCTTCATCCCTTTTTGATTCAATCGCTATTGATACACCATTGAGGTTGGTTACGCCGCTGCGTGGAGTTTTGTTTTATCCAACGACAAACGTGAAAAGAGTTGTTAGAAATAAAGCTTAATTCTAATTTTTCTCGCACCACCTTTTGTACTTGTATACCAACAATAAAGGATAGTCAAGGTGTATATCATTAATAAGTTCTAAGTTAAGTGAAATAAAAGTAAAGTATCATAAAAACAAATAACAAATAAAGAGAAACAAACAACTAAATCAAACGACAAAGGATATTTTATTTCTCCTCCTCTTCTCCTGGATTATCTGGCGAACATTTGATTTCATAGTGACGTGCAGTGGGGAAGAAGTGAATCCTGTGCCCATGATCGGCATAATACTTCTCCTACCCCCACAGAACATCTCGGAGACTGCATTAATACACGCACACTAAGCCAGATCAACCCTGTGTTATTGTGCTTTCCGTTTTGATTTCTTCATCCTTTCTACGCCCATCAACGTGGAACGAATACACAACTACTTATCCACCTCGATGAGTGTGGGGGATTGAAGGATGCAAAATTGAGAGCGCAATTACCATTGGGTGGCCAATGTGCACAATCGAAAAATCCAATTTCATCCCCAATTGGGATCAGTCACATCTCAACCACTACCGCGGCAGGTCACGCCGCTCGAGGCTAAAGTTTATTTCGCGTTTATTTAACGCAGTCGCTAGTCATACTTTACCGCGGTTTTCACGTCGCCGCAAGCTAAGTCACAATTCAACACCAGTTTTTTAATTACCGCGGTCGCAGTGTAGAGAAAGAAGTGTTCCATCTTGTACAGGATTTATATAAAATCAATTCAATAATATTAATAATAAGTCGCATTATAACTGCCGTCTGTATACATATTCAGAGTGATAAACTACATAATAAAAGGACTAATCTAATTTATATTTAATTCAACGTGTGCTGCTGAATAGTCTAGTGAAAATAAATAAAAGAAAAGAACAACTAAACGACAAAGGATATTTTATTTCTTCTCTCCTCTTCTCTTGGATTACCTGGTGATCATTTCGCGCAGTGGAACATTTGTTGGTGGAAGAAGCGAACCGTGTGCCCGTGTACCACGGTGCAAAACTTCCTACTATATTTGCTTTGAGGTTCATCTTTGACAACAAGAGACAGCACTGGGTTCTCAACGCTCGGTTAGATACTTCCCATATATCTTGTTGAGATTGGAATTCAATGTATTAACCATAACCTGAATTGAGTTGTGAATAATGGATAAGAGATCGTTTATATAGATGAGGATAAAGTGGGTGAGAGTATAGAATTCTGGGGAACATCTGCATTTATTTCAAGGGAGGAAGATTTGACATCATCGAGAACTACTTGAATTGAACGGCCAGAAAGATAGTTTCTTAATCATCGGATCAATGAATTGTCAGGTCCATAGTAGCATAATTTCGACAAAGGGACAGGATGCCAAACCTTTCTTTCACCGAAGAAGTGGATGGAATGACTCCACTTTTCGGTAAGATACGCCATCTGATATCTTGTGGACCTTGTGGAGGTTCTTTAAAGCTTACCTGAAGAACCCCCCATATTTGCTACCCAACTCCCATCTTCCTCGCATACTTGCAACATTTCCTTCTTCAAGGACTACAAGAATCCAATGCATTTCCTAAATTCCCTGCAAAGAATTCTTCATATCATACGGGCATCATAAATCCAAAAACTATTTGGCACCTTTGTATGCCAAGCAAGTCTGCGGTACACGTGCACACCACATGTCCCTGGCAATTCCACGGCCTCGGCAGCTTTTTGTTCAAGGGACAAAAGCAAACACACGCATCTAGCGTCTAGTGTCATAAATCGAATTCCTTCGCATATAACCATGCATACAAAATTCAATCCTTTTCGTTTAGCAAGATACGATACACGATCACCCATTGTATACCTAAATTGCTTTAGCATCACCACCCTAATTGCAATGTGGCTATTTACCCAGCTGCAATTGACCTGACCCATGATCTGTTTGTCCAATTGACAAACAATCACCAACTTCGTGCTTACCCACCAAACGAATTCTTCAGCATATACAAATGCAGACAAAAGAATTCGTTTCTTCCACCGACAAAGATACGATATACAATTTTCATTGTATGAAGAATTCCAAATCCATTAGCACCTTTTCCTAATAGTAATGCAGCTATTACGCAGCTGCACCATGCATCTATGCCATTAGAAACGCCCTTTGTCCATCTTCCCTTTTTTCAGCTTCGTTTCTCATGACCTTTGTTGCACGAGCAAACAGTGATCCGCTAGCACATCGCTAAAATCACCACGCACACACCGATCTACGTACCAGAGATCGTCTCCCATTGGTCACTGGACGATAGGAAAATTTCATTTCCTTATTTGCCACACCATAGAGAGACATTTTCTCTCTCTTCTCGCAATCTGATCTCGAACTGAGGGTTGAACACCAGTCGGAATTTAACCCTCAGTGAGTCGTTTACCAACTACCAGACCAGGTTGTGTCGTCTTCCGGTCCCCGTAGCGCGCCGGGGATGCGTACATCTCGGAGTCGGAAACTTTAGTTCTTTGCCCGGTGCAGCTATGTGTTAAGATTGTGCAAATTATATAAATGTCGAGTAACTGGCCAATGTTAGTATGTAACTGTTTGTCGTTAAATAAGAGTAAAGGGGTGATATCAACTCAATGGAAAATCGGTGTTACTTAAAGACAACAGTGTAAAACATAAAAGGAACAATTAAAATAAAAAGCGGTGATCACCAGCCACAAAATGTGCCAAACAAAGATTAGAAGAATAAAATAAGCTCAAATATACATGTGTACCAAATTTTAAATAAAAAGATGTTAATGACAATAACTATACTTGTATGTTTTATTTTCTGTGCTCTGTCCGCTCGTTGCAAAGGTAAAACATTGTTTTATAATTCTCCTTTTCATGTGAACAATTTTCGGTGGAACCTTTTAGCGATGATGGGGATAGGAGTGAACCAGTCCCCATGCCGACACTCCTATTTCCTTCCCCACAACCTGTTGCTACGAAAGCCATATTGGTGGTCTGTTAAAAACCCCCCGAAGCATTGAGCTGATATGCGTCCTTTTGTCTAAAAAACCAATTTCCTAAATCCCACATACCAGTTCCTTAAATCTATCCACCATCACCCATCATGCAATTTGACAAGAGCATTGAAAGACGATGTAGCTTCTACGTGGCGAACCAGTTTAGTCCATCTTCAAATTTCTTTGCACATTCCGATGAAAAGGTTTTTCCAAGCCAATCTTCCCCTTACAGATATAAAACGTACAGGCAATTCGCTTAGGAATAGTTTCCATCGGGTGAAGGGTGTGCATGAGTATACTTTTCAAACCTCTCCACTTCCCTTCTCGGAATGCAGAATTACGAAGTGCAATTACCCTTAGAGGCGAGGGACATGAGGACACACAGTCTACGATTTGGTTTAGCATTACGTTTCAAGCAAAATCAAATCAACCTCCTAATACAAGCTGCCCTTCTTTCCAATATTCCCATTTTCTCTAGCTTCATTGACTGTTGAGTAAATTTGCGAACGTTTGGTCGCGTTTAGAGGGCAGGGAAGTGGGAAATTGAGGATAAGTGTGCGATCGGTATAATAGAGCGCGAATGGGCAGAACCTAATGTACGCCTGGTGGAAACGATTCATTTTTGAAGAGGGCAATAGTGTGGACACAAAATGGGCATCGATCAGAGACGTAATCAAACAAACAGCCCAAAAGGTATAAGGATTTAAGAAAATAATTAAGTCCAAACCTTGGTTTGACGATGAATGCAGGGCGAAGATCGAAGAATGTAAACGCCTCAGAGTGGTCCACTTAGAAAGATATGATGAAGCCAACCCAGAAAGGCGCGCGAGAATTCGGAAAGAGACAATGAGACTTTTCAAACCCAAAAAACGTGAATGGAAGAAGACTCGGATCGAAAGAATCCTAGAAAATCCCAGAGCAAAGAACATCAGAGTGTATGTATACCGACATAAACTCAATTAGAATTGGCTACCTAGGGAGACGCAACATAATTCGAGACACAAAAGGCTGTCTGGTCACAGAAACAAACAATATCGTTACAACATGGATGTAGTACTTTGAAAACCTGCTCAACGCGCGTGTTACGTCAAAGAATCCTTGACGAAACAAAAACCCATCAACCAAAATGTGTAACCTAATTACACATTTTGTCTAGACAGAAATATTATTAAGAACAAAACTCAAAAGGTTACTAACTACAAAAATTCAAAGAAACGTAAAATATGGAATAACCAAATTAGAATAAAATGTATATCACAACATATGTTACCTAATTGCACATTTCATCCAGATGAACAAACTCAAAGATAAGAAGAAGAACTCGTGGAAATACGAAAATGAATATTACACTAATTGCAATATAATATCCATTGTGATAAAGATATTGTATTGCAACGTAGAGAAACAAACCTAGATATAAGATTTTATGTTAGAGTAAGTTTAGTTTACAAAACGGCAGTCTGAAGAGCAGACGTTTGTTGAATTCGAAATTGAATAAAATATAAATTTTATTTAGAAGTGTTTTCCTTCATTTCACTCAAGTGGAGTTTAGGAAAACATAATTCGCGCGCCCATCAAACACAAATAGACGCACCAGACATACATACAGCCGAGCCTCAGATCCCAGAGCCCTCTTTCAACGAAGCTGTAGACGCAATAAATCGATTGAAAAACAACAAAGCTCCCTGATGTTGGGTTTGACCTTGAGAAGATCGGACGGGATAGTCAGGCGTGGAAGGAGAGTGCACAGGATAGGCAACGATGGCGGGGTCGAGTCCACGAAGTCATGAACTTCCTGGTTTCTACAGGCCAATAAAAAGGTTAGTAGTATTGCACTGGTGACTGGTCTGTCATCGACAAGCGAAGGAGTGGAAGAGGAGTGAGAGTTTTTGATGTTTTCTACAAATACCCAGACGTTTCTAATACCTTTGTGGGAGTGTAGGTTTTTTGTCTCACCCTCTGGTCATGCAAAAACTTTAGGCGACAAATATGCACATTACAATAATTTTTACGAGCTTCTGATATCGTCGGACTTTATTTCTCTTAAAAACTGTGGCCGGAATCCGCTTCACGGTCAAAGGAGATAGTTACCGCGCCACAATGAATTTTTTTTGAATTTGTTTAAAAATATTGATGCTATCGACTTAGACGAGGTATGGTTAGAGTTTAAGCATTTTTTGTCTAGCAAATCAGTAAAAAATCTAGGAGAAAGAATAATGGAAAGTACATGGAAAAATGTATGGTTCCAAGAAGATGCCGCAACGTAAGGCGACAACTTAATAACATAAAACGAGCCTGTCGATTAGCCTCCAATGACTTGCTATTCAACTACTCTCGAATATTTTCCATGGGACTACGTGAAGTGTTCGGTTCACGTTTCGAGGCGACGGACACTTTTTTTAAATATTTTTATTCACGGAATAATTTTTCCAAACCTTTAATGTAGACGACGGCTTTGACCAACGACATGGACTCGACGATTGCTCAACGCCGACTGACTAATATGCTTAGTTCAATCCACTAAATAAAGTACAACGTGTTTTTATGTATAACGTCTATGACGTTTTGATGATGACATGGAATATTATACAAACGGCTTGAAATTGTTAATACTAACATTCCTACTGCCATATTTTGATTAATCTTTAAGCAAACTACACGAACTGCCTGAATATGTGTTTCCTCGTCATCACAATATCTAAGCATTCAAAATCAATGTACACCGAAATCTCCCGCTCTTTTTAAGCAAACCCCCCGTATTTTTTTTTTTTTAATTTAAAGACTTCAATTAAAAGTAAATATATCCATCTTTTCTGTAAGCAAAAAAAAATTCCCCGGGCGACGAAAAACACTATATTCTACGACGTAGTTGGATCATTGGGACAGTTATCACGCAGTTTATGTCAAATAAATATTTTAAAAATTATTTAGAAATGACGTCTTTGAAAAGAGACATTAGACTGCTACATAATTAACAATGTTAATTATCACCCCCTCCTTTCCATTTAACTCAATATCACAAATTAGGACCCTCATCCCATAAAATACATACCATATCCAAAAACAAACATTTCAATAGCACTTTTAAAATCACATTTTCATCATCCTTTCCAACACATAATCCTATCCCAACAACGATAATTCATGCCCAAAACTTTCCATCGTATATAATATAATAACATTTTCCACCCCTTTCATGCCCTATTTCGCATTTTCGTAATTCCTAAATCAAAATGAATTATAAAATTCTCTAAACGAGGACCTTTTGAATATTTTTACACACAACCCAACACAATGACCCATTCCAAGAACATTTACCGCTATTCTACTTTTTCATACAACCCACCACAATGACCCTTTCCCAGAAAATTTACCGCTATCCTATCCCTATACACTTGACGATTCGATGAAAGAGGTCAAGTTCGCGAGAGCCACCCAATTTCGACGATCAATAAACGTTAGGCTGGCGACAAATTTGTTGCCCTCATATAAAAATGACATGAATTAGCGATTTTGCGCTCTTATGTAAAAAAGTCGGTGTGCGATTCATAGTAGTTGAAAATTGAAAGTGAACTGTCGTGGTTTGTCGGAAGTATAAGAATAAATAAAGTGCTAATATTCGGTAATATAGTTTTTACATACATTACAGCTAATTTCTTTGTTACGCAGACGTGATAAACAGTGATAAGTGACGGGTGTGATTATTGCCTGATACGCCCCCGAAAGTTCCCTAAAGTGAGAAGAACAGCAGAAGTCCCAGCATCTTGCGATACCTTAACGCAAGGAGGACTACCAGACAGCAGACAAACTATTCCCTCACAACTACCAGACAGCTGACGTGAATAACCACGTTAAAGATTTTTATTGTTTTGCAAAATCAATTTGCAGCAAGACCAAGAGGATTGGTGAGCTTAGCAATCGCTCACGAACGGGTGTAACTTTCTATTAAATAAATAAATAAATAAATAAATAGCAACAAAAAAGTGACAGCAAATTGATTGCGTATGGGTTCACAAGAAAGGAATTAAATAGGATTATTACCGCCGTGTTGTGTAACTATTCCAAGTACTACCCACATATGAAATGTGGGAGCCCTGGAGTTGTTGTGACACCACTAAAAACAAATTATGGTCAAACATCCAACCTATGAGAGACGCGCATTATTGTGTGCTTTCCCAATAAGTTTTAAAACAATGAGAAGACTACTATATCCGGCAAAATGTTTGTAACAAACATTGGGCATACAGTCTCGAATTTCCATAGAAGCATGGCTTAGTATAACAATTCTTTTATGTCTAATGAAAACGAGGTCAATGAAGGTTCATTATGCTGAAGTCTAGATTCATTCACCTGTCACATTCCTAACCGAGGCGATGAGATGTCTCAAAGTGTACCGACCGAACATTTAGGAAGCATTTCATTCTGACAGTGTTGCTACCTGAGTCAACTCGAAACGATTGAGGAGAGACTTAACCGGCAAAGACATAAAATTAACTGCGACATAATTAATTTCTACTTTTATTGCTTCGTCAATCGTACGTGCTTTTAATTTGAATACAAAGAATGCATTTGCCAAAACCAAAACAGAAATAGACAACTTGAACTTCATCGAAGTTTTTGAATGTTGTTTTTTCAGTCAACACACTGTCTACGTTCGCATAAATCATCTTATCGACTATAAGCACGCTATAAAGTTTTCCAAATCGACTGACTCATCGAAAAATACATTACACTAAAGTTAACCCTTCAGATTTATGGCAGTTTATCATCGAACCGCAAAAAATAACGACCTGAGAATAGTCACTCATGGAGCGACGTGCAACACTCAGACTGTACAGTCTCACAGTCTATATTAGCAAGAGATACTTCGTCAGCCTTGAGGGCAGGCAATAATGTATATCCATCTAGCGAAGCCACGCAATTGGTAATAAAAAAAGAAGACTATAGTGTGACGTCGTCCACTCACCTTCCCGCCGAGTAGTGGCTTAATTCTGATCAACAAACGCAAGCTACTCACCTTCGACTGATCAACACACTGCGAGGTTAAATTATGTTTAATCCAAATTGTTGGTGTTCGTTCCTTCTGTGATGTTCTCCCCCGTATCCGTAACTTTTTTCTTCCGGCAGCTTCTTCACTACACTTTACACTTTACACTTTACACACCTTACAAGCACCGATCTTATTGCGATATAGCACCCTGCAGAATAACAATAAACTATCCTGCCACTGCAATTCACACACCAGCTCAAAATAGTCATGTAATAATTCCGAATTTCCCGGTACCGTCCGGTCTTCAAAGGCTTAAGCTACGGGCAAGAATGAGCACAATAGTAAAACTAAAAAAAAAAGCGCGATCTGGCAAAACGGAGCACTACCTTCCAACACGTTGCGCATTTGAAAACCGCTCAAGTCTCACTATTTACCTGTGCCACGATCGTCGGACGCCTAACCCCAGCTTCAAAAGAAACAAACGTAACATCTGTTCCCACCAACTCAACGAAGAGATACACGTTTAATGTACAACTGCTGCTTGGGGAGACTTTCAATCCACACAAACGAAGGTTCGGAAGCGACCGGCCACTGGAGGCTGTGTGAGTGCATGGGGGCTCAAGCGACAGTGGAGACATTGTTACCGCTTGGAGACATGCATGCAGTGTGGTAAAAACGAGTTGTTCGAGTGGGAATTGAGTTAAATCTTGACAGGAAAACAACCGTTGTGACTGATCACACATCAACGTTTAGTGAGGTGGCCAGATCTTCGAAGGGTTTTATTACACACCGGTGTAGTATGCTAGTATTTACTACTCTATTTGTGAATTGTTATATTGTATGTTAAATATCCTTACACATCATTATTCTTTAGGTAACACTCTAGTTTATCCAATTTATATTAAATGCAAATGCTTGATAGACAGACTGAACGATTCACAGTTCAGGAAGTTTTCTTTTTTGGACTTTTGTTAAGATTCGGTAGTCTGCCACCATTCAGAAAAATGGATTAATATAATCAACAATTTATTTAGTTTTTTTATTTGATATAGTTTCGACAACATTATAAAGCAGCGACTTCAATTAAATAGAATTGAAAGTACTCTCGGATTCCGTTCCGAGGTAAACTTGAGTTAAAGTTGATTGAACGATTTATTGAAATGAAACGGGATGAAAGTGCTCAATATACTACATTTAATTATTTGCATATTTTACTATTAGAGATTTTTTTTTTTTTTGATTTGAAGTTCCCGAATTTATTTTAATTCGAAATCAAATTATACATTTATCTTTATGTAGGACTAGATGCATGTCCTATTTTACAAATATTGTTCTTATGTTAACTTACAGGCTGTTTACAAGCACTCTAACTTATACAATATCTAGTTTTTGGTTTTTGCCTTCCGGCGTACAGTGACTTGTAGTTAGTTCACAGTATAATCAATATATAAGAGGTGTGCCCCTTTACAATTTTGCTAAGGCAATATATATATAGCTTTTCTAATTTTTTATTCTTTTTTATAATATATATATAAATATATATATATATATATATATATATATATATATATATATATATATATATATATCATCATCATCATCATCATTGGCACTACAACCGAAAACCGGTTCTGGCCTTATTTAGCAAGTCCTGAGGCTTGTTAAATTTTCCATAATGATTTGTTTTTCTCAGGGCAAGGTCATTAGTCTTGCGCCAGAGGCTCCCCGACGGGGGATATATGTATATATATATTGTTATGTATGTAAACAAAATTGACTAAATCGGGCAGAGTTTCGTCTCCCAACAAAGAAACTGCTCATATCAAAAGATCATATACACAAACTAGAAGATACTCGAGCCAACAAGGGATCACAACTATAAATCAATGACACCCGATCCAACAAAGGTCTAATCCAAGAAGAGGGTGGAATACCTATTATATACCACGCTTTCCGTGGTGCTAGGGATAAACGAATTGTCCACAATAGCGATATCTCTAATAGGCCAGACCGACTTCGATTCAGTATGGTGATCAGTGAAAGAGATAAATCAATAAAAGACCGAACCAACCCCAACTGGTGGTGGCTCCAAAACGAAGAAAGGACTTCACGTCCTCAGATATAATATTCAGCTCTGGCGCAGCTTCCTCCCTTCCTTTTCCTTTGCCCTCCTTCCCGTTAACTTCTGTTATTTTATCTTTTTTGTTTTCATTAAGCACTTATTGTTTTGTTTTTAAAATTTTTGCATCCTCAAAAAAAAAAAAAAAAAAAAAAAAAAAAAATCTTTATTTTTTTTTGTCATAATGCTTCGAAAAGAAGAAGAGGTAGACCTCTAAGATAACAGTTTATTTTTTTATAATGTATGTGTATTATATTAAGAATAAATAAAAGAAAATGTAAGCTGAAAGGCATAAATTAAGCATATAATATTGTATAATTTAGAGTGCTTGTGAAGAGCCAGTAAATTACATTATGTAGTAAAATTATTAAGATAGGTTTAGCATTTAGACTAAAATTGTAAAATATAAAAAAAGACTTTGTGAATAAATGCGTCTGCAAACAAACAAAAACACCCGATCCAACAAGGGATCATACCCATAAATTAATGACACCCGATCCAACAAGGGATCATGCACATAAACTAAAAGATACTCGATCCAAAAAGGGATCACACCCATAGATTGATGACACCCAATCCCACACAAGAGATCATATACACAAAACTGCAGATACCCGATCCAACAAGGTGTAGCGATCCTAAATCGCCACCCCTATCCAAATCCCCAATATTATCAATTCCTAAATTCCCTAATTTCATATTGAATCATATGAGCAATAAATTAACCCAAAGTTAATTTATCACTCATTGATTCAATTCCACATAATAAACCCAAATTTTCCATTGCTTCATTTCAAATCCCATATTGAGTCACATGTACAACGAATTTAACCAAAAGTTAATTCATCATACATTGACTCAATTCCTAAAAACCTTGACATCATGAAATGATAAATTCAAAACGCATTTCATAATTTCCCTTCGTAGAACCCATCCAACTAAAGCCTCTAACAAATTCCCAGAACACAACTCAAATTGAAACGCAAACTCTTATGTGTGTTTCTGGGAATTTTGACCATAAAATAGTTGACAATTCTCAACTAAAAAATCTATAAAAGGGGAGTGAATTTCAATTTCGCCATCAGTCCCGCCCCGCGGACGAGAGAGTAAACCAAATATGCTATGCGGATGACGTCCTGGTGTACACGTCAACCAAAGGCCCTAACCTCGCAACAAATCGACTCAACCGTCACTTGGACGAACTGTATCAGTATTACAGTCGATGGAAAATCCGACTTAATCCATCCAAAGCAGTAGCCATAATTCTGAGTAGTAAACACTCCCAACCTACTTCTCGATATTCACAGAATATTCGAATAAAAATGGGAGATACTACGATTAGACCGCAGGACAAGATGAAATATCTTGGGGTCACTTATACCCCAAAAATGAATTTCATCAAACATGTGACCCACAGTCTCCAAAGGGGCCTTGGTCGGTCTAAGCAACTGCACAACATCCTGAAGTGGAGGAACAAAGTTGACACCAAAGTTAAGCTTCTCTGCTATAAGCAGCTAATCCGATCTGGAATATCGTACGCCTTTCCCATATGGTCCTGCATATCTTCGGCTCAAATGGAAAGACTTCGGGTTTTCGAAAGGAAACTCCTCAGAAGATGCACCAATCATTCTAGAAGGCCTGACGGTCGTCATTACCCCAACTCTCACCTATACGAAGGCGCCTCCATTACCCCTATCGACGAGTACTTGCTTCAATTAGCATATAAGTACCTCGAAAACATTCAGAACAGCGAGAACCTACTTGTACGGGACTCTTGCGTTCTTGACCCCTCTCTCTCTCGATCTCTTCGGATCAAACCCCCACAATTTCTTCTTCAGTATAAAACTGAAGAAAGCACCCTTCCCAACAACATTCCCCTCTATAATAGAGGATTTCTGGACCCATCCCATAGGGTCTACAATTAACAAACCAAACACGAACGCACAGTACAAGACGGCACAAATACAAACATACACACCGACCAAAGCGCAGATTATCAGACGCCAAAGACGTGATCTGCGTTTACTACCGCACCCAAGACCCACCGGTCTTGTAAGATTTCTTTCCCACCATCCCGCTATAAAAGTAGTTAGAGAACACTTGGACTAACACTGTCCACACTATCCTTGGATACCCCCCCTTTTTTCTTCTCTTTTCAGATGCCGCGAGACCGAGCCCAATATCCTCACGGATGTGGGTGATTCTGGTTATCGCAAGATGACCAGAAGTCAGAGACAAGATGAAGGACACATATGTCCTGTCTCGCCAAATTCGGCCTTCTCGCCACATTTTTTTTTTTTTTTTTTTTTTTTTATTTCGCCATCAGTTAAAGTTCCGAGGCCGAACCTATGGCCAACAAAATATAAGTCGATCATTAGTTGAATTTCAAAGGCCGAACCCCTGGCCGTACGTGACATAGAACCGCATCACAAAAAAAATAAAGAGTTCATAGCGAGGCAAAAATTGTTGTCTTGTCTTTGGTGTCTCCGGATCTCCGGATTCGTTCACCGTTCCTCGAGTAAATTTGGCCTCGAGGTTTTCACGATAACCACAGTGGTGTATCTGGATAATCCCCCTTTTCTCCTGAACGTGGATACAAGGCTCAACTACCGAAAGTCACCTGAAGCGCTCGCAGGATCTGCGTAAGGAAGTTACTTATTTAAAAGGAGCTGACTGGACGTATGAGCCGTTCGAAAAACGCATTGGCCGGCAATAAGAACTGATTAAATTGCACAATCACGATGATTCGCCTACCCTCATACATTTACAAAATCTTCAATGTCGACTATGAAAAGGACTTCCGTCAGGAGATAGAAACACCGGGGGATTCCCTATAAAGAGGCAAGGCACGATTACTACGCCGTCTCCTCCGCCTTGGGACCCAACAAAGGGATCATAGCCGTACAGCAACGACATCCGATCCAGCACAATAACAAAACTATCCAATTTGGGACAGGATCGTAAATTACGACATCTGTTGAAGATGGTCCACCGTAGATCAGCATCACCGAGTTGACGATGGAGCCAGAAATCCAGAAGACAGCAGTTGAAGAAGAAACTCAAAAGAGGCCAGTCGCCTAGTTCCAGAATATTTTAGTTCCGAAAGTTTTAGTTTGAAGTGAATAAAGGTTCCAAAATAAAAGATATTGTAATCCGATAATAAAGGAAGAAAGGTGAAATTACGGTGTGATCTAAAGAAACAGTCTTAAGGTAAATCAAACATTTCTTAATATTGTAATGTTAATCTAATTTCTTAATGTTTTAATATAAAGTAAAAGTTGTAATGTTACTATAATTTCTTAATATTTTAATATAAAGTAAAAGTTGTAATGTTAATCTAATTTCTATATGTTAATAGAAAGTAAAAGTTTTAATGTTAATATAATTTCTTAAAGTTTTAATATAAAGTAAAAGTTGTAATGTTAATCTAATTTCAATATGTTAATAGAAAGTAAAAGTTTTATTGTTAATATAATTTCTTAATGTTTTAATATAAAGTGATAGTCTTAAGGTAAATCAAAAGCTTTAGATAATTTTGAATAAAAGGAAAATTCAAGTATCGATAAAAAAAAATATACTGGACTATTTCTCTCGGGGGAATCGCTGAATTCACTGCTGGACGGAAATACCGGAACTCCCTACTACCGAAGCCCGACCCGAAGGCGCGAAGCTTTTTCATTTCTATAAACAACAAGTGTGTTGCCAAAACAAGGCATAACACATTTTCTGATGGCAGCGGTGGGATAATCGAAGGAGCTCTTCAGGGATTCACCGATGGAATACCTTCCAATCATATTTTTGATGTAAGTACAGTTTCTATTTTGTGTTCGAAAGTAACATTCTATACTGTCAAACAATATAGTGTAATTGAGTGCAGCAGTTTTGTAATAAGTATAATAGTAAAGACGGGGATAGTAGTTGTAAGTAAGACGACAGTTAAGGCATTCTAAAGAAAGACAGTGTTTAGTGGAAGGAAACAAATATTGGGTTTTGCTGGTATATCAGGAACAGTGCAGTAGACATGGCAACAGAAATCCCAATTAATGTGCTAATCTCATTCATTCCTACCTTTGATGGTAAAAGCGATGAAGTTTTTACTTTCATCGACTCCTGTAATGATGCTATGGAATTAGCATCAGATAATCAGAAAAGTGTCCTTATTAAGTTTATTAAAACTAAAGTGCGTGGCAGTGCCACAACAATCCTAATTAATAAGGAGATTGGGAATTGGGACACACTTAAATCTGAATTAATATACATTTTTAGGGAACCTCATAGTTCATTGCAATTGCACCGAGAACTAATTTCCATAAAGCAAGGTAAAGACGAATCCGTAATCCATTTTTTACAACGTGTTGAAACGTTGCAAAGACGTCTTTTACAATGTAAACTGGTAGATGTCAAAGAAGAACATAGGGCAGGCCAAATACAATATATTCAAGATGAAACACTTACAGTATTTATTAATGGTTTAAAAGAAAGATTGTCAACCTACGTTATTACGCAACGTCCTAAAAATCTTGTAGAAGCTAGAACAGCCGCCTTAGAGGAGGAACAGCGTATAAATTTGTTTAAAACGGACACCCAGAAGGACTATTCAACAAAGAATCTAGCAAAAATCAACTATGAGGAGAGGAAATGCTATAATTGTGGTAAACCTGGACATATTACGAAGTTCTGTAACCAGCCCATAAAGGAACGTAAACCTAATTTCGAGGAAAGTAAATGTTATAATTGTGGTAAGCCAGGACATATGGCTAAATTCTGTAGGTCAATAAGACAAAGTGAAGATGACAATATTAAACCTATACAGGATCATGGCTTTGGTCCTAACACCTCTAATCTCGGGCACAAAACTTTTAACCAACAAAATTTTCAGTAAGCTGTAAGGCTAGTGAGGCGCCTATACAGCTGAGAACATTAAATAGTTTTGAAAGTCCTCATGTTTTAGTAGAGATTAATGGCGAATTAAGGAAGTTAATAATAGATACAGGTGCCGACATCTCTCTGATTAAAGCGAATTGCGTATATGAAAATGAAGTCGATTACGGGAGAGCGATTATGTTTAGTGGTATATGTGGTAAAAAACGGAAAACCCTGGGCGAGACGGAGACAGAAATAAAGTTTGTTACTGCAATATGGAAGACTCAGGGTAAAAGGGCCAAGTTTCATGTGATTGAAAATAATATGTTGGAAAATTATGATGGATTGATCGGGAACCATTTCCTACGAACGGGTGGTTTCATAATCGACTATAGTGACGATACTATTAGAGGAAAGTTTGGTGAAATTCCATTGAGATATCTTAGCCAGCAATTTGAGGTAAAAGAGAGGTCAGAAGTTTTTCGAATGATTCAGGTGGATAGGCAGTTGAATACGGATATAATAATACCTAAACAGGAAATTACCAGAGGTATTATTGTCCCCAGTTGCATAACCCAAAACGTCAGTGGTAAATGCCTTGTTTCGATAGTGAATACGACGGATGAACCATTCGACCTTAGCGGGGTCACCATTCGTGGTTCAAATCTGAATGAATTTAATGTAGTACGGAACAGAATACAAAGGGTGTCTGGCAATGTTCGAACTGAGCATCTAAATGAGGAAGAAAAGCACAGCCTAATGGAGATTATTAAGAAATTCAGTGATGTATTTAGTGTCGAGGGCGAGAAGTTATTTAGTACTTCGGTCACCAAACATAGAATAAGAACCAAAGAATTTTCAGACCCAGTTTTTACTAAAACCTATAGGTATCCCAAAGTGCACGAGGAAGAAGTTCGCCAACAAGTAGAAAAATTGAAAGATGATGGGATTATTCGTAATAGTAGTTCTCCCTGGAGTTCACCACTATGGATAGTTCCAAAGAAATCAGACGCGAGTGGGAAGGAAAAGTGGAGAATGGTAATTGATTATCGCAAGTTGAATTATTTGACCATCGCGGATAACTACCCCTTGCCGAATATTAGCGAGATACTCGACCAGCTTGGGAAGGCTAAGTACTTTTCCACATTGGACCTGGCATCCGGATTCCATCAAATCCCTATGGAAGAAGAAGACATGGAGAAAACCGCATTCAGCACCCCATATGGCCATTTTGAATACACCAGAATGCCATTTGGACTAAAAAATGCACCAGCTTGCTTTCAAAGGCTGATGAACACCATTTTAGCTGGTCTACAGGGTGTAAAATGTTTCGTATACTTGGATGACATCATCATCTACGGTCAAAATTTGAAAGAGCATAATGAAAAACTTATTGAGGTACTCGAGCAGATCAGAAAGGCTAACCTTAAATTGCAACCCGATAAGTGTGTGTTCCATAGAAAAGAAGTTTCGTATCTAGGACATGTGATTACAGATAAGGGCGTGAAACCGAATCCTAACAAGATAGAAAGTATAGTACAAATGGAAGCACCTAGGAATCCCAAGGGTATCAAATCATTCCTCGGCATGGTGGGATACTACAGGAAGTTCATTAAAAATTTCAGTAATATTGCAGAACCTCTAAATAGGCTTTTGAAAAAGGAAGCTGAATTTATCTGGGACGAAGAACAGGAACAGGCATTCAACAAATTGAAACAATTGATTACCAATTACCTTATATTGCAGTATCCTGACTTCACAAAAACTTTTATTGATAGATAGAGACGGTCGTAGAAAACGTGAAACAATATAAAATGGACATCGTTGCGCTTCAGGAACTCCGACTCCCACATCAAGTAATCGAAACCAACGGGTTTACACTGGTGTGTGGAAGTACCGATACACATAAACTCGGAACCGGCTTCATCATAAGCAAGAAGATTACGCCCCACGTAAAAGATGTGAAATTTGTTAATGACATGATAAAATTATGTACTTATAAACGTACACACCCCAACAGAATCTACGGACGAAGAAACGAAGGACACATTCTACGAGACCCTAGAGGAAGTATTCGATGGGATCTCATCATTCGATGTTAAAATCAATGCGAAATTTGAAAAGGAAGATATCTTCCAACCAACTATAGGTAAAGAAAGCCTACACGATGTTTCAAATGATAATGGAATTCGAATTATTACATTCGCAGCGTCCAAAGGTCTGGTAATGAAAAACACGATGTTCAAACACAACCAAATCCATAAAGCCACATGGATATCACCCGACGACGTAACGCTTATCCAAGTAGACCACTTCCTCATAGACAAAAGACACCACTCGAATATCCTTGACGTAAGATCATATAGAGGAGCAGATTGCGACTCCGATCATCTTCTAGTGATG
Source organism: Microdon myrmicae (assembly GCA_963931805.1). Taxonomy (NCBI): domain Eukaryota; kingdom Metazoa; phylum Arthropoda; class Insecta; order Diptera; family Syrphidae; genus Microdon; species Microdon myrmicae. The sequence goes on from OZ007496.1 coordinate 96,880,186, forward strand.
GGTAAAATCAGAAGCTGACTTGCAGCAAACCCACGCGGACAGTCACGAGGGGCGAAGATCGAAGAACGTAAACGCCTCAGAGTGATTCACTTAGAAAGATATGATAAAGACAACGCAGAAAGATACGCGACAATTCGGAAGGAGACAATGAGACTTTTCAAACCCAAAACACGCGAATGGGAGAAGACTCGGAACGAATAAACCGTAGAAAATACCAGAGCAAAGAAGATCAGAGGTATGTATGCCGGCATAAATTCATTTAGAAATGACTACCGAACGAGAGGCAAAATAATTCGAGACGCAAACGGCTGTCTGGCCACAGAAACAAACAATATCATGACAAGATGGAAGCAGTACTTTGCAAATATGCTCAATGTGCGCACCGATTAACCACTAATAAACGCACCAGACATATATACAGCCGAGCCTCAGATCCCAGAGCCCTCTTTCAACGAAGTAATATAATAATAATATAATAAATAATTGAAAAATAATAATAAAAAAACCATTGAAAAACAGCAAGGCTCCCGGAGTCGACGGTATACCGGCAGAGTTTATGAACCATGAAAAATCCACCAACTGAATAAAACAATATGGCATAAGAAAGTCACCCCGGAAGAATGAAAAACGTCAGTAGTTGTGCCTCTCGTCAAAAAGGACGACTGATCTGAGTGCGAAAACTAACAAATACAAAATACTAACAAATGTCAAACTGGCGAGAATCACACCGTAGGTAGAAGAAATATTGGGAGACTACCAATGCGGATTGCGTAGGAACCGGTCAACAAGCGACCAAATGTTTACAGTAAGGCAACTGCTGGAAAAGAAGTGGGAATACGGAGAGACGGTTCACCAACTGTTCGTGGACTTTAAAAAAGCCTAGGACTCAGTCGCAAGGCAAAGACTTTACCATATTGTAGTTGGAGTGGGAGTCCTGAAAAAATATGCCGCCCTCATTCAAACCTGCATGAACGAAAATAAACGGCGAGTTAGAATAGACAACCACCTCTTAGAACCATTTGAAATCCGGGACGGACTAAAACAGGCAGATGTCATCTCACCATGTCTTTTTAACCTTGTCTTCGAGTATGTCATCAGAAAGGTAAAGGATGACAACATGTCCGGATCATCCCTGAACTGGGTCACACAAGTACTCGCATATACGGATGACATCGCCGTTTTGGGCGATAATCTAGAAATTGTAAATAAAAACAGTGAAATCATCATGCAAGTGGCAGAAGATAATAATATCTATATAATAGAATAAATGAAGACAAAACAAAATACATGATTAGGGCGGGAGCAGGTGAACCTCAGAGAACACATATAAACGTCAGGGGCAAGATATTTAAAAATGTCAAAGAATTTAAATATCTGGGAACGATACTGACGACCAGAAACGAAACGTCGAAGGAAATTAACAAAAGACTACACTCCGGCAACGCTAGTTGGCATGCAGCCAGTAAACTGTTGAAATCCAAACTGCTATCACGGAATATAAAGCTCCGTGTCTCTAGAACCATAATCATGCCGATTGTTCTATACGGATGTGAACCATGGGCTCTCACAAAACGGGAAGAAAACAAATTCCGCCTATTCGAGAATAAAGTCCTAAGGGGTATCTCTGGCGGCAAATATTGCGAGGAAGCAGGACAATGGAGGAAACTCCACAACCACGAATTGGAAGAGCTATACCACAAACCTACAATAGTGAGAATAATCAAGCCGCGAAGGCTAAGATGGGCCACGTGGCGCGAATGGGCAACGACAGCACCGTGCGTAGAATTCTTGACGGTAAGCCAACGGGAAAGAGACCGACACGGCGGCCGCGACGGAGATGGGAGGATAATGTTAGGTTTGACCTCGAGGAGATCGGATCGGATGGTTGAACGTGGAAGGAAAGCGCACGGGACAGGAAATCGAGGAGTCGAGTCGGTGAGGTCATGAACTTCCGGGTTGCTACAGGCAAATAAATAATAATAATAATAATAATAATAAAAAAAAATAAAAAAAAAACAGTATCTGTAATTTATTTCGGGAATATTTTGTCATACGGGGGAAGTAATGCTACTGGACCAAAATTTACAACCCACTGCATTGCGTTTTCTTTACAAAACCTTCTATAATGATCTTACCCAGAATAGAACTATTCATTGTTAGCCGTATAAGGTTCCAGTTACTTTATAATGATCATACTAAAATCTTATAATATTTAGTAGCGCTTTGAATGTATTATTGTCATTAGTTCTTCGAAATATACTTTATCATATTTAAAATATTCCTTAAATCCTGGTTTCAAAAGACTTGAACTTCTGAAAATTACAAACATAGGATTGCAGTTAATATACAATATTTGAAAGTCAAATGCGATCAAAGCTTTTTCCACATTCCGTCTTTCCCAGACGTCTCGTCTCAAAGAATATCTAACATCGATCAATCAGCTTACAACTGGTTGCATACCGCAGTCTCTAATGACAAGTTTTCTATCTGCACGTTTTCCGCTCTAAGGCACCGAAGCAGATAATTAATTCGTATCTGTTCCCGCCAGCGTCACGAAGTTACTAACCTCTTTCAACGTTGTCTCTCCTTCAAGTCCGTCTTAGGGTTCTACCTGACATTTATTGTATTCCTTCAGTTTTTTTTCCCACTCTTCCCCAGTCATTCACTAGTGAGAAAACCTGTTGTTGGTGTGCATAATATTTCATTCGAGACAGTGCAGTTGAAGCGTGTCAGATGATCAATGGACGCAATAAACTACTGCTTCCATTTGGTGGCTTCCCTTACCTTACCTGGCTGCGTCTAGAGCTTCGAGTTCAGTGTATTCCCGTAGAGTACTCGTATGTTGCTACAGCAGCAAATACCATGTAACCCAACGGTTCACGATTGGGGAAAGAAGAAACCGACCAGATGTATCTACAGGAATACATAGTAAACGTGCATGTGTAATACCCAGTCCAAAGACCGACGAAAACAAAAACATAAGGCACCGAACTTCTACCTTCTGCTGCAGACGCCACCTTGAGAAGAGGTGTGTTTAGAACGCCAACAGGAAGCCGACGGATTGTTTGAATTTTTTGTCGGTCTTGCGGTCGAACCAAAGGCCTTGGTGTTTTCGACTCATGAGAATGCAGCGCATGTGCAGAAGGGGTGCAGTAGAAACATATCCATGGAAGGCAGGGGGTAAGTGTGTTCCAACAATCACTAGCGCACGGTGATATCATTTGTAGCCTATGGAAAACGTATTTATTCAAATGTGAAAGATATATCACCACAAATCTGCATAGAAGAATCAGCTTAGATGCCCAAACATATTATTTAATTTAGTCTCTGTTGTTAGCACAGATGGGGAACGTTGAAATTGAACTGCTCTCTCATCAAATAAATAGTTCATGGGATCAAATAACTTCTTTTTTTTGAACAATCAGATAAAACTTCGATTAGGACGGTAAACACAAATCTTACCAAAAAGGTTGAGGTGAATGTACTCTTGCCAAAAAAAGGCAGTTATCAGCAGCAGAATGATTCAGCATGAGGACATTATTAGAGAACGCATAATGCGCTGCTTAACATGTTACAGTGGATTTTACTCGAAATTTTTCGTCAAAAGGGGGTTTGAACCCACAAATATAGACAAAACTGCGAGTGAATACGCAGAAGAAAAGAGAACATCTTTGCACTAAAAGCCGGGTACGTCAAAATGATCCGAAAACAAGCCGCCTATGGGGTCAAAGTGTCTAAAGAATTTCATCATCATCATCATCATCATTGGCACTACAACCGGGATCGGGGCTTGGCCTTATTTAGCAAGTCTCTCCACCGGTACCCGGTCCTTATCCGGGACTTGTTAAATTGTCCATAATAATTTGCCCTTCCGGGAAGGTTATTAGCCTTGCGCCACTCATAAAGAATTTGCTACGAAAAAATCATAGGAAACAGATACAATGTCGAAAATGTCGATAAAGCCATGGAAATCGTCGACTCCGACGATCATGTAGGCACTGTAGCGATACCCTAGGACCTAAACATTGCACAAAAGACCATTTGAAACCACTTGAATAATGCAGGATTCAAAAGTACAATCAAGCTATTTATGAGAGTCACGGAGTTGACGCCAAAAATCTCATGGATCGCATTTCCATCTGCGAATTGCTGCTGAATCGCAACAAAATCGACCCATTTCTGAAGCGGATGGTAACTGATGATGAAAAGCGGGTTAGTTATGACAGCACCAAGCGAAAACGGTCATTAGCAAATTGCAGTGAGTCGGTGCTAACGATGGACAAGCCAGGATTGACGGTAAGGAAGGTTTGGTGTATGTTTGGGGTAATTGGAAGGGAATCAGCTACCTTTTTTTTTCTCCTTCGGCCAAACTCTTAATTCGAACGTGTACTGTCAACAATTGGGCCATATGAAGGAAACAATCACCCACAAGCGGCCAACTTGGACAATGAGAAAGAAATTGTATTCCATCAGGAAAACGTCAGGCTACACACATCACCCGAATTTCCGGGAGCTTGGTTGGGTGGTTCTTATGTATCCACCTTATAGTCCGGAGCTGGGACCATGTGATAACCACATGTTGCACAATGCAACTAGTTATGATGAAGGTGGATAATATAACAACATTTTTAAATAACTCTCCACCCTCTACACTAGAGGTGTTGGCACAATCGATTAGCTCAGTTCTGATTACATCGGGCTGTGATACAAGAGCTAATGCGGCGAATTCAAGAGAACAGTGCAACAGTATTGCATTATAGATGAGCGTCAATAACGTTGTGGCCAAAAACTAAGAGCAAAAGAAGCAAGCGGCGAATGGCGACAACGGATGTGAAAGGCCGATAAGGATCGAGGAGAGGAACAAAGCGATAAGTAAAAGAAGACACGAATTGAAATTGTGTGCGAAGTATTTTTCGGTTATTCGAGGCATGCGTAAAATTGCCTTTAAGTAACAATGTCCAATTCCACCCATTTGATGAGCTTATCAAAATACAAGGGTTGCTAACTAACCGCCGGCGTGTCAGCACGTGCGCTTCTGCCTCGTGATCCGCACCATCAGATCAATTGTGCAATCCGTTTAGGGTTTCTTAAAGTAAACACAAGATACCCTAATTGCGCTAACGGTTCGCGCGTCAAGTCTGCTGTGGGATCCGAAGTAAACAAACGGATCACCACAGACGAGTCCGAGTGTAGTGCAGTGATATATATGGGATTCGTGCCGTAGTGTGGAAATTGTGTGGAAGTGTACAGCGCGGGAAAACTGTGGGGGGCGAGGTATGTTGCGCCGGCGAACAGCGCTGGTCCACTTCGCTCCTCCAACGTCACTTTATAAATATCCAACAAGAAACACCGCCAGCCCGATGGAGGACAAAACACTGAGCAACACCGCCACAGGGTTCACCGAGAATCAAGCTCCAAAGCACGGTGCGGACACCACACAGGAATAAAACGAATGCCGTGTTTTATTATTAGTTATTATTAGTTATTGGTATCATCATCATCATCATCGGCACTACAACCGGGATCCGGTCTTGGCCTTATTTAGCAAGTCTCGAGGCTTGTTAAATTTTCCATAATAATTTATTTTTACGGGCAAGGTTATTAGCCTTGCGCCGAAGTTATTTGTATATTTTGTATTTATTGTAGGTTCTTATGCACTAAACTGTTTCTTGATTAAGCACTAAGCAAAATTTCCGCTAACGACCACACGAATAGTTAATTCACGCTACCGTTATTAAGGACGAAATTGACTCCAAAATGACTAACCCCGTCTCGTCAACGATTACTCGCGGTTGTATTTCGTATCCCCGTGCGCACAGGGGAGCGGGAGTGACATGACCACGACCTGCCTGCTCGGCGGATGTAAAAGGATTCAGCGATATTCGTTCGCTGTCAAAAGAAATTCGGCCAGTGACACTGGCTCTCTTAGAGAAGATCATCAGGGTACACATATATGTGTGTATGTTGGTTCTTTCATGGGACAAAGCCACGAGAACGAATCTGAAACAAAGAAAGAGCATAATGTGCATCCATGAGATGTGAGTTCGGTTAAGCAAACAAGCCGAATCGCATTGGGTGCTAATTGGGTTTCTGTTTGTTCATGCCGCTAATCATGAGAAGCAGATCCAGAAATGTGTAGGACAAAGAGATCGTATAGATCATTGTCTAGGAATGTGCATTGCAGCTGTATTGGTTGACCGCAATGCTGGTGGACATGGTGCTAATTGGTTTTAGCGTATTTACAGGGAATTGGTGTTCATAGCATCGCTGCCAAGGGTAAGTATACGATTCCTATTTGCATTTGCCTATGCTGTAGGATTTAATTGATGCCTAAGACGCAAGATGCGTATATTTGCTTCTGTCCCTTGGGTTTGGGTCGCCAGCGTGTATGTAAAGGAATTTATTAAACACATGGTGAGGCTGAATAGGCGACGCAATGTTTATGATCCCTGTTATGATGGTTACATTGTATGTAAACCAAATTGTTTTGTTTTCGACTAGGGAAAATGCGTGTATAAGATTGAGATTTGCCTGGCAACCGAAGGTGCGGAATTGGGCTTGGGATTAATGAAGTTTGGAACAGAATTCTTATAGGGAATTTTGAATTCGAATAAATGAATGAAAGGTAAGATTTCTCTTCCAGGAGCTTTTAGCTAAATACGTTTGGTAAACTTAATACGTGAAGCATTTACAGGTGCTAATGCGATTGCATTAGCAGAAACTAATGAAAGGTGGGTTGTAGTTATGGGGCGTTCCTCGGGTAAGTAGACAGTGGGGTTTGGCGGAACCGCCACAAAACTCATACTCTTTCCTTTTGTAGTATTCCAGAATACTACCCCTATTAGCTTTAACACTGAATCTCCTTACATATCTAACATCTCATTTAAAACATACCATAAATAAACCTACCCAACAATATATCAAGCCAGTTACAGTTACAGTACATTTCATAACATGCCCCTTTTTATTTCAAAACAGAGCACTTTGATTTTCGTTCAAATTCTATTCAATTTAAAAGTCACAGAAACTAAAGGAATACTTTGAGAAAATTTGTTTTGTTCATATTACAATGTTCCATAAGTAGAGAGAAATTCTAATTGTAAGATCAGTTGAGATTGGAAGTTAGTGGAGTTTAGTTTTGGCGGTTGGAAGAAGAAGTTTAGTTTGAGAGTTCTAGTTGGGGATTACAGTGGAAGAAATGTTTGAGTTAGTAATTGAATTATAAGTTTTAGTTAGAGTTTTGTTATTTAAAAAAAAGGAGAAGCTGTAATAAAAATAAACAAAGTAACACACAATAAACGGAAAAGAAACTATAGAAACCGCCCACATAAGCAAATAATTTCTCAATTCAAAAACGAACAACTTTATATCAAGAATTGAAATAAAACAAAACGCGAAATGATGAAAGAAGATTAAATAAAGGAATAATAAAAGGTCCCCGCTCTTCCCTCGATAGAGGAAGCACGGCGCCGGACTCATAACACTTTCCTTGAGCCTGTTTTTCCTCTTCTTCGCATCTGTGTTGCGTCCCTCAGGCATCGATGCTCTCGATTGGTCTGCCCACGTCTGTAACCAGAAACCAGCAATCCTTGCACTTAGCGAGACTCAGGTAATAACTGATGCAGATATTTCCGATTTTACTATACCCGGTTATAACTTAGTGCCTTTGTTCTTTCCCCGTCGTGGTCTAGTCATATACATACGGAGCTTATCAGCTTTTGCCACAATATGGGCTCTGCTCCAATCCAGAATTTAATTTTTCGTGGTTAAAACTTCACGTTCGTAGGCATATCATACATTACGGCTTTTTTTTTTTACAGAAGCCCAAACATAGATTGGATAGAAACGCATCCTTTAGTCAATTTGATGCTCTATCCGATTCTATCGATAGGATCTTGGCTCTATATCCGCACACTGAAGTCGTTATTGCGTGTGAATTCAATGTGCATAACTCTCAGTGGCTTCGCCACTCCGGACCACAACACCTGAGGGTCAGTATGTTCAGCTCTTTGCTCAGTCAAAAAATGTAACTCAACTCGTCAATGAGCCAACATGGGGACCATGTCTGCGTGCGCCGCCTTAATAAGGAACCTATAGCGTTTGGGATAATAGTGAAGAATGTGTGATTCGAACTGATGCTTTGATAGTTAGAATCACTAAAAATTTAACCAAAGCGCAACCCATCAGGCTACTGGCTGTGTTAAGAATTGCATTTTTAAACTCAAGTATATTCAACTGATGTGAATTGTTATGTTATCGCTATGGTATATGGCTCTGATCCATTCTCTTATTCGATTTTCGTTCGGTGTTCTTCTCTATTTGCTTGTGTATTGTGTGTGTATCTGTTAGAGACGCTACAAACCCACCATTGCTGTGACCCTGGTCATTGAAAAAACTTTTGACACGATATGAATCGAATGCCTCGTTTTTAAATTACTGAATATGGGCCTCAGTAGAACGCTGTGTAGTGTCATTTACCAGTTCGTTCTAAACAAAGCTTATCAAGTTCTAATAAATGGAAAGCTTTCCCGAACTTTTGACGCCGCTACCCGTACCCCAGGGCTTCATTCTGGGCCCCATCTTATTTTATATCTACACCTCAGATATTCCTCCCCCTTTGGACGGGAGAGTAAACCAGATATGCTATGCGGATGGCGTCCTAGTGTACACGTCATCCAAAAACCCTAAACTCGCAACAAGTCGACTCAACCGTCATCTGGACGAACTATATCAGTATTACAGTCGATGGAAAATTCGACTTAACCCATCCAAAGCAGTAGCTATAATTCTGAGTAGTAAACACTTCCAACCTACTTCTCGATATTCACAGAATATTCGAACAGAAATAGGAGATACTACGATTAGACCACAGGATAGGGTGAAATGTCTTGGGGTCATTTATAGCTCAAAAATGAATTTCATCAAACATGTGACCCGCATCCTTCAAAAGGGGCTCGGCCTGTCTAAGCAACTGGACAACTTTTTGATGTAGAGCAGCAAAGTTAAAACCAGAGTTAAGCTTCTCTGCTACAAGCAGCTAAACCGATAAGGATTATCACACACCTTTCCCATATGGTCGTGTGTATCTTCGGCCCAAATGGAAAGACCACCAACCACTCTAGAAGACCTGACGTTCGCCATTACCCCAACTCCCACCTATACCAAGGCGCCTCAATTATCGTCAACGACCAGAATTTGCTACAATTAGCACACGAGTAACTGGAAAGCATTCAGAACAGCGAGAACCTACTTCTACGGAAGTCTTGCGCTCTTGACCCTTCTCTCTTTGGCTCTCTTCGTATCATGCCATCACAATTTTTTCTTCAGCACAAAACTGAAGGAAGCACCCCCCCGAACAACATTCCCCTCTATAATATAGGATTCCTGGACCCATCACATAGGGACTACTGCTAACACACCACACACACACACACACGTACAGTACAAGACGGCACAAACATGCACACACACATTCAAAGATTATCAGACGACAAAGACATGATCTGCGTTTACTACCGCACTCAAGACCTGCCGGTCTTGTATGATTTTTTTCCCACATTCCCTCCATCCAAGTAGTTAGAGAACATTTGAACTAACTTCGTCCACACTATCCTTAGATACCCCCCCCCCCCCCCCCTTTTTTCAGATATCTCGAGACCGAGCCCAACATCCTCACGGATGAGGGTGATTCTGGTTATCGCAAGATGACCCGAAGCCAGAGACAAGATGAAGGACACATTTGTCTTTGTCTCACCTAAGTCGGCCTCCCGCGAGACGCTTTTTTTTATTAGAAGGTCAGTCTCAATTTTGCGTCCGGGGACTCCAATAAACTAAATGTATATAAAACTAAATTAATAAATTTAACTTTAAGTTTTACTAAATACTTGCATTTTTATTGGGCTTGGCCGATTCCGGAGCCCATATTCAACAAACGGTCGCCACTCTTCCCTCAGGCCTGAGGAAGCACGGCGGCGACCGTAACAAGCGTCGTCCGGAGCGGTCTTGAGAGATCCATAGTCCTTTTAAGGACAAGCAGACATGCTCCCTGAGGGAAAGCCTACAACCCCTGGCCTCTACTGTTGGTCCTTGTGCTTCCCCATTCTACTGCCCAAGCGTTGAAATCTCCAGCAACTATAAGAGGGCCCTTATTTCTAGCTTCTGTGTTATTCTGTCCAAAAAGCATTTGCAATATTCTATTTCCCACCTTCGCGGAGCGTAACCTCAGTAGAAATTAATTCCTCTGATCTTAGCATAGGCAATTCCTTCCAGCCACTGGACACTTATGCATTCCATGGGCGAATTTCCAGTTGTCCAGATGGCCGCTGTTCCGCTGATGTCTTCCTCACGTGTAATAGTACCAGTGCCAGGCATCCTGTACTGCTCATTGACGAGTACCACGTCAGCACCATATTCCTTAACCGTTTGGGAAAGGAGATCTTGTGCAGCTCCACAATGGTCTAAGTTGATTTGAATGCACTTAAACCTGTCCATTTTTATTGAGAAGATTGGACCTCACGTTTTAAAATGCTCGGCAATTGTAACTCCCTGTTGAGTGGTGGTTACCACCTTCGCATCCTGATTCGCAGAACATGCATTTGGTTTGTGCTTTACAACCCATTGCTTTGCGGCCCTTTTCATCACATTTCAAACAATTTTCCGAACGATCTTCTTCGGATTTGCAAGATTTCGCCACATCACCGTATTGCCAACATCTGAAACATCGTGTGGCTGCGATGTGTTCTCGAAGTCTGCATCTCACCCATCCAACCCGTAGGAAACCTGTAGCCAGCAACATGCTAGCCTTTTCTCTTGGTAAGCGGATCATGGCAGACTGCGTGCGATCTGGTTTCCTTCTTAAAGTCCTTACCGCTTCCCTTGGGATCGCGTTCAGTGTTGGGAACTCTATAGTGTTCGCTGTTAGAATTTCCTCCACTGTAGTAACTTCATCTAAATCACGATTTCCTGTGACCCTGTTTTCACACTAGCATCTTTAATACATGTTGTACTTTTGCTTTCAGTGTCTCGGTGGTGGCCTTTGGTCGGCGGTCCTATCCGATCTCCTCAAGATCAAACATAACATTGTTTCCTCCATTGTCCTGATTCCTCGTCATATTTGCCGCCAAAGATACCCCTTGGGACTTTATTCTCGAATACGCGGAATTTGTTTTCTTCCCGTTTTGTGAGAGCCCATGCCTCGCATCCATATAGAACAATCGGCATGATTATGGTTCTATAGACACGGAGCTTTATGTTACGTGATAGCAGTCTGGATTTCAACAGTTTACTGACTGTGTGCCAACTAGCGTTGCCGGAATGCAATCTTTTGTTAATTTCCTTCGACATTTCGTTACTGGCCGTCAGTATCGTTCCCAGATATTTAAATTCTTTAACTTTTTTAAATATCTTGCCTCTGAAGTTTATATGTGTTCCTTAAGGGTCACCTGCTCTCGCCGTAATCATGTATTTTGTTTTGTCTTCATTTATTTCTAGGCCCAACAACCGCTTGAAAGATGTTCTCATGGTTTTTACTTACAGTTTCTAGATTACCGCCCAAAACGGCGATGTCATCCGCATATGCAAGAACTTGTGGAACTTGTGTGACCCCGTTCAGGGATGATCCGTCCATGTGGTCGTCTTGTACCTTTCTGATGACATGCTCGAGCACAAGGTTAAAAAGACATGGTGGGAGGACAGCCCCTGTTTCAGTCCGATGCGAATTTCAAATTGTTCTGAGAGGTGGTTTTCTATTCTAACCCGCCGTTTATTTTCGTTCATGCAGATCTGAATGAGGGCGGCATATTTTTTCAGGACTCCCACTCCAACTACAATATGGTAAAGTCTTTGCCTTGCGACTGAGTCCTAGGCTTTTTTAAAGTCCACGAACAGTTGGTGAACCGTCTCTCCGTATTCCCACTTCTTTTCCAGTAGTTGCCTTATTGTGAAAATTTGGTCGCTTGTTGACCGGTTCCTACGGAATCCGCATTGGTAGTCTCCCAGTATTTCTTCTGCGTAAGGTGTGATTCTCGCCAGTATGATATTTGTTAGTATTTTGTATGTAGTTGGTGTAGTGCCTTAAAAAGCCCTACCACCTTTTTCCCCCTTCTATACATCTTAATCCCAGAAATCCTACACCAAAACCTTAAAAATAATCAAAATCCTGAAAAACCAAAACTCAATCCAAAATTCGCAATAAACGAATCAAAATATTCATTTATCGGTTTGCATTTGCCCACACGGCATAATTTAATCAAAAAACCTAAACTAAAATCAAAATTCGCAATAAACGAATCAAATATTCGTTTATAGCTTTGCATTTGCCCCACGGCATAATCTCAATTTAAAATCCAGAAATACATTTCAATCTGGTAATTTCCATAGAAAATTAAACAAACCAAATCCATGGCAAATCGCACCAGATGTTCGAATTTGCCACAGGCAAACAATACCCAAATTCCATTACCAATTCTCATATGCAAATAGATTGATGAAGATTCAGAAAACTGAATCTTATCTAAAACAAACATTGAGCATCGCACGAAATGTATCGAAAATCGAGATTTTCCATCTGAAACGTTCGTTTCCAAGATGCAAAATCTCGATTTTATTTCGTTTAAAATGTGATGTATCGCGATCTCGGAGAGGCAGCCGTCACTTGGACGAACTGTATCAGTATTACAGTCGATGGAAAATCCGACTTAATCCATCCAAAGCAGTAGCCATAATTCTGAGTAGTAAACACTCCCAACCTGCTTCTCGATATTAATCCCATTAAAAATGGGAGATACTACGATTAGACCGCAGGACAAGATGAAATATCTTGGGGTCATCTATACCCCAAAAATGAATTTCATCAAACATGTGACCCACATTCTCCAAAGGGGCCTCGGTCGGTCTAAGCAACTGCACAACATCTTGAAGTGGAGGAACAAAGTTGACACCAAAGTTAAGCTTCTCTGCTATAAGCAGCTAATCCGATCTGGAATATCGTACGCCTTTCCCATATGGTCCTGCATATCTTCGGCTCAAATGGAAATACTTCGGGTTTTCGAAAGGAAACTCCTCAGAAGATGCAGCAATCATTCTAGGAGGCCTGACGGTCGTATTACCCCAACTCTCACCTATACGAAGGCGCCTCCATTACCCCTATCTACGAGTACTTGCTTCAATTAGCATATAAGTACTTCGAAAACATTCAGAACAGCGAGAACCTACTTGTACGGGACTCTTGCGTTCTTGACCCTTCTCTCTCTCGATCTCTTCGGATCAAACCCCCACAATTTCTTCTTCAGTACAAAACTGAAGAAAGCACCCTTCCCAACAACATTCCCCTCTATAATAGAAGATTCCTGTACCCATCCCATAGGGTCTACTATTAACAAACCAAACACACGAACGCACAGTACAAGACGGCACAAACACAAACATACACACCGACCAAAGCGCAGATTATCAGACGCCAAAGACGTGATCTGCGTTTACTACCGCACCCAAGACCCAGCGGTCTTGTATGATTTCTTTCCCACCATCCCTCTATAAAAGTAGTTAGAGAACACCTGGACTAACACTGTCCACACTATCCTTGGATACCCCCCCTTTTTTCTTTTCTTTTCAGATTTCGCGAGACCGAGCCCAACATCCTCACGGATGTGGGTGATTCTGGTTATCGCAAGATGACCAGAAGTCAGAGACAAGATGAAGGACACATATGTCCTGTCTCGCTAAATTCGGCCTTCTCGCCACAATTTTTTTTTTCTCGGAGAGGCAGTCAATCAACGTACATGGTCCCCGGCGGAAGTGCTGCAGGACCACGATCAGAACGAACAGCATCTAAGAACAACATAGAGCAAAGTCCTTGGAGGTGGTGTCCCCAGGAGAATGGTCCTTTTTCCAATTAAATTAAATAAAATGTGAATTTAAGTAAACAAAAGTATTTTTTTATTATTTTGGAATTGGGTGTTCATCACAAAACGTTGGCTGCTCCAGTACAGGCGACGACTTCCAACCAGCAAAAAGAACCGGTGAGTAAAGTGCGGCAAGCCCACAAACTAAACCCTTGCAGCGTCCACGATTTCGGACATCACCAAAAGGCACCTGGTTCCACGGCACAGGGACGCTATTCCAAAGCGACGTCCCAAGAACGATCGCAAGCTGTTCTTCCCTCGAGGTTTGAGGAAGCACGGCGGCAACCGCAACGGGTCCCATCGGGAGCGGTCTTTAAGGATCCTTACGTCCTTTTCAGGATAAGAGGACACGGTACCTGGGAGCGAGGCCAGTAGTAACATCTACTACGTCCAACATTGTCTGGTGCGTTTATTTGTGGTTAATGGGTGCGCACATTGAGCATATTTGCAAAGTACTGCTTCCATCTTGTCATGATATTGTTTGTTTCTGTGGCCAGACAGCCGTTTGCGTTTCGAATTATTTTGGCTCTCGCTCGATAGTCATTTCTAAATGAATTTATTCCGGTATACATACCTCTGATCTTCCTTGCTCTGGCATTTTCTTCGGTTTATTCGTTCCGAGTCTTATCCCATTCGCGTTTTTTGGGTTTAAAAAGTCTCATTGTCTCCTTCCGAATTGTCGCGTATCTTTCTGCGTTGTCTTTATCATATCTTTGCAAGTGGGTCACTCTGAGGCGTTTACGTTCTTCGATCTTCTCCCTGCAATCATCGTCAAACCAAGGTTTGGACTTAATTGTGTTTTTAAATCCTAATACCTTTTGGGCGGTTGTTTGATTTTATCTTTGATCGATGTCAATTATGTGTCCACACTATTGGCTTCCTCTTTCTCGCTGCTCCCATCCTCTAAGATACTAAATCTATTCGTTAGTTCGTCTTGATATTCAGCCCTTTTGCGCAGGTTTTTTAGTTTATCAATGTCGAACTTTTTGCTCGTCTCCCGTGACTGCCCATGTGGGTTTGCTGCGAGCCGACTTCTAATTTTGCACGGTAGTGCGCACGAACGGAGAGTAGAGTGTCTACCAGCGTCGAGGTTTATAATTCGGCGGGGAAAGTCGTATTGACTCAAACTGAAGAAAGATTTCCAATAAAGTCTTAATAATTAACTAAACTGTTCATCGAAGATTTTTATTGATTCAAATTGACACTTTTTATTTGGCGTTACCATCTGTGATGCTATTTGGTGCACCTATTGTGGGATTTGTCTCTCATAGTAGAAGTGTATGAAAGTTCGGTGGAATATTGGTGAACCCGTACCCGTGCTGGTAGCATTTCCCAATATTACCCACACTTCCTCTAGGGTCTCGTAGAACGTGTTCTTCATTTCTTCGTCGGTAGATTATGTTGGGGCGTGTACGTTTATAAATACATAATTGTACCATGGTCCCTGTATTTTTAGCACCGACATTCGGTCATTAATAAATTGCACATATTTTACATGGGGCGTAATCTTCTTGCTTATGATGAAGCCAGTTCCGAGTTTATGTGTATCGGTACCTCCACACGCCAGTGTAAACCTGTTTGTTTCGATTACTTTATGTGCGAGTCGGACTTCCTGAAGCGCGACGATGTCCATTTTATACTGTTTCGCGTTTTCTACAACCGTCTGTATCGCGCCTGGTTTATGTAACGTTCGAACATTCCACGTCCCGACGCGTATATGCCGCTTTTTCCGTTTTTCCCTACGTCTTCTTTTTGCCGAGTCGGTGTTTTTTTGATGATTTGTTCCATTATGGTAGTATCGGCTCATCACACCTACGCCTACCGGGTGTTTTCTATTCCTACAATTGTGCATATGTGAGATAACTATGATGATGTAAATTTTTTATAGCGCGGGGCGAGACAGGGGATAAGACAATAAAAACAAGAAAAGAAGAAACGATAAAAGGAAAAACCCCAAAGGGCATACAACTTATTTTACTAAATTAATACTCGCCGTAGTCGAATGAGTGTGTCCTCTATATGTGTTGTGTTTTCTTTTTTGTGGGTGTATCCACAGCTTTTCATACTGGACCTGGAAAAGGCTAAGAGGCAGAAACTGTGTGATTGGCATTTTAAACGAGTACCTTCTGTCATTCTTATTCATTACTGTACTGAAAAAACAGATACTGACTTCTTTCTTCTTGAATACTTTCCGAGCAATAGTTCAAGAGATTCTTGTATAGCAATGATGCAAGCAATTGGTGCTCAATTGGCGGTTAGGGGTCACTTATCTATATATATACAGATACTGTAACTGGCTAAAATTCAACATAATAACAAATAGTAGTACATTAATTAATCCACCGTCACTTAAGGACAAAGTAAAAGTGCACAGGACCACATGCATTTTCAAAACCAGGAACGCGTGTGGTTTTTACTCCTTCGTCCGAAACAGAACCTTTAAAGTTCGGATAAATGCAAGGTTTTCCTGAATTTTCTGTCACCCCAGGCGCACCACAAGATGCCGTTCTACGAAAAAACGAGCGTTAAGGTTTTCATTCCACAGGAAGGTCTCTCCACCGATTTCCCTAGCCTTCCTAATCTGTACATAAAATTCCACGAAAACTTTAATATTCCCCTCTTAAAGTAACAAAAGACCTCTCAGCTTTTCGACAATACATTTGCAGGAAAATTTCATCTGGTCCCCAACGCAGCGAACCCATCAAAAATAAGTTTTTTTGGCCCTAATTGGCTGCCCAGCCCACTTTCTATGGGGCCTCCCAATACTTTCCCCCTAACCATTTACTATCAGAATATCAGAGGACTTCGGTCCAAAACCCATTCGATCTTACAAAATACTCACTCCCTTCCCTTTGATATATACGCTCTCACCGAAAGTAACCTCATCCTCGGTATCAATAGCCTAGAATTGCCCCCCCCCCCCCCCCTGACGGTTTTCGTGACGACGATGTTCATTGTTCCTGTCCCGACTTCCCCTGCCGATGGGTGCTGCTTGCCATCCAAAACGGACTAACATCTTCTCTTATCACCATCTCTTCTTCTCCCAACCTCGACTATGTCGCTATAAAAATTGAACACTGCTTAAAGTCCTTGTACATCATATGCTTCTACATACCGCCTTCGCAAACTATCGAGTCATACGAACTCGCAATTGCTGCAATCGAACGCTTAACTGAGCTGAGTTCTACTCCAGACGTCATTGTAGTCCTTGGCGATTGTAACCTCCCCCATCTTCAATGGACGCTGTCCGACGATAACTCCCACTACATCTCAAACCCCACTACTACCGATGAATGTCTCTTTGTAGACATCCTCACCGACTCTACCCTATGCCAAGTAAGCAATGTCCTAAACCATCTGGGCAGACAACTTGAACATGTGTTCACGACAGACCCCTTTAATTCCTCAGTTGCCTTTGCTCCCCGCACCCTCTCAACTATTGACAACCACCACCCCCTTCTCTTATCCTTATACCACGACTGCTCAGCCCACTACCCCCCTCCCCTCCCCCTACCAATTTTCTTACAACTTCCGAAAAACCAATTTCCGCCTCATAAATGAGTACCTCAGCAGTACCACACTCCGCTTAACCGATATACGTGTATATCGTATACTTAACCGACACAGGTCATCATTCTCATCCCCCCTTGGTATAACCGCAAACTCCGCACCCTTTATAACAAGAGGAATAAGTTGTGGAACACTTTCCTTAATACGCGTTCTCACATGGACTACTCCAACTATCTCGGTTACTTTTATCAATTCACCGAGCTTTACAGCTCCCTCCACCACAATTATCTCACCAAAGCTCAATTCAACCTGATCAATGACCCCAAATCTTTCTTCCACTTTATCAACTACAAACGCAAATCTGATGCCTATCCCACCTCTTTTTTTCTACGGCTCAACTACTACAACTGACCCCCATACCATAGCCAATCTTTACGCGTCCTTCTTCAAACTATCCTTCAAGGACGACTCTTTCGATCCTAACCCCCCTTACTTCACGGGCCTGTCTGAATTCTCCCTCGGCCCTCACATCCCACCCCATTCAACAATACCAAGTTATAGAAAAACTTGAATAACTGAATGACGATTTCAGTCCCGTCCCAGACGGACTCCCTGCAATCCTCTTAAAAAAAATGTTCTTCTTCTCTCTCTCTCTCCCGCCCGCTTCAATCTTCAATCTATCCTTTGCACAAGGTCTATTCCCTGACATTTGGAAATCCTCTTACATAACCCCCGTACATAAAAAGGGGACAAAAAACGATATATCCAATTATCGTCTCATTGCTAAGCTTTCGCACATTCCTAAACTTTTCGATGGCCTTCAATATGATGCGTTATATTTTTGCAGCACACCCACATCTCTCCCAACCACCACGGCTTCCTCTCCGACAGATCCACTTGTACCAAATTTGTTCAATTCACATCCCACACACTCCTTGCCCTCGAAAACGGCGATGAGGTTGATGTAATCACTACCGACTTTAGCAAGGCCTTCGACAAAATCCCCCACAACCTCATTCTCTTTAAGTTATCTTCCCTCGGTTTTGAACCCCTGCTGATTAAGTGGATCTCATCCTATCTCAATGATCGAACCTGCCACGTACGATTTAGATCCACCCTCTCCGATCCTTTTTTTCCAACCTCAGGTGTCCCCCAGGGCAGTCATCTCGACCCCCTCCTATTTACCCTAACCATTAACGACATAGGCTTTACGCGGATGATACCAACATTTTCAAGACAATCCGCTCTCCCCTCACTTCTCCAATCGGATCTTGACAGCTTTTCGACTTGGTGCCAAAATAACTGCCTAGAACTGAATATCGCCAAATGTCACACAAGCATCTTCTCTCGGAAGCGCTCCCCCGCCCAGCCACGCCCCTATCTCTTACTGAACCAACCGATAACATCCAACATGTGCCGGCGGGAAGAACCGAATTCTTTTGTTTGCATGTTGTGTAGGCTGAAGGATTTGGTTTTTGGCGGCTAAGCGTGAGATGCTGGCGATGTTTTGTCGGTTGCACAAGGAATCGTGGGTCGCGTACATTGCAGCTGAATAAACAAGTTTTGTCCAACAACAAAGCCCGTTGCTTTTGTCGTTGGACAAAAGGTCCCTCACAAATGTGCATGCCAGTAAAATTGTTGTGCACATGTGAGATTGGAACCAACGGTAGACCAACGGGAAAAAGACCGGTAGGACGGCCGCGACGGAGATGTGAGGACAATGTTAGGTTTGACCTTGAGGAGATCGGATCGAGTGGTCAAGCGTGGAAGGAGAGTGCCCAGGACAGGGAACGATGGCGAAGCCGAGTCGGTGAGGTCATGAACTTCCGGGTTCTTACAGGCCAATAAATAATAATAATGTGAGACTGGAATAGCCGACCAGAAGAAACGATAAGATTCCCTGATTATGATGGTTACAATATATGTGAACCGAAATGTTTTCAGGGAAATTTGCTGATGCGTTGAATGATGATAAAACCACTACAGAAGCATACTACGCATCATTACTTGACCAACTCATGGCGGAAATTGCAAAAAAACGACCACATTTGCAGAAAAAGAAAATCGTGTTTCACCAAGACAACGCGCCGTCTCACGCCTCAGCGTTCGCCATGAAGAAAATCTGTAGTGCTCTGAAAAGCCCTACCACCTCCATCCCCCACACATATAACCAAACCTCATAATCATCCAACTAATTCAGAAATACATTATCCCAATCCAGCAAAATTCCTGCTAAACGAATCAAATATTCGTTTACCTTACATATACATCAATTTCCTATGATCCTCAAACAAAAGCAAACATATTGTAAATCGAACCAGATGTTCAATTTCTATACTCACGCTCATGTGTCCGAGAATTCGCCTAACCGAATTCTTAACTTAAAAAACAAACAATTGGCTCCAGCCAAAGTATCTACATCGAGATTTTGCTTTGAATTCGATCTCTTCGAGATACAAAATCTCGATTTGGTTTCATTTATAAGGGTGATGATTTTCAGATTCGAGGATCAGTCTCTAGGTTGGCGTCCGACGTTCAAGGACACCAATCAATTAAAATAAATTGGACTAAATTAATAAAACCCAAAATTAAAGTCGTTTTTTTAATATTGGATCTGGCCGAATTTCAGGTCTCCTTTTGCAGCAATCGGTCGTTACTCTTCCCTCAGGTCTGAGGAAGCACGGTGTCAACGACCTCAACGGGCCTTCTCAGGAGCGGTCTAAAGAGATCCCCCATCCTTTTAAGGAGAAGTATTATGCCGGACACGGGCACACGGTTCACTTCTTCCCTATCAATCATTGTCACTAAAAGTTTCGAAAATGTTCCGCCAAACTCTGTCAGAAAACTGTTCATCAAATGCGGAAGAATAACGATAACATCCCGGAACTGCGGCACAGAAGACGAAAGTACAATAACACACACTGGTTCCACAGCACAGGAAACGAAATGAAACGCACTGATTAGATGTTATGACAAAATGTGTTTTTATTTTAATTAATTGAGCAATGAGTGCACCGATCAACAGCAATTTAGAGTTCCTTGTTTTAAAATAAAGTTACTTTTCTCACTTATAAATTCTTTTTCACTATCTCAAACGAACTGCGGCACAAACTCGCCAAAGAATTGGAAACCGACAAATTCGAAACACCTCTCACGACTCCGGGTATTATCGCGTGTCTGCACCGCTACAGACAGCGGGATGGGGCATGTGACCAGCGTGATCAACGGATGGAAAACGACTCAACGATATTCAATCGTTGTCGAAAGAAATTCAACCAGTGAAACTGGCTCTCTTATATCAAGGATGCATTTCCTGTTCCAAGACGGACGTAACCAACAGATCTCATACAGAAGATCGCCACAGTACACATGTATGTGTGTGCACTGGTTCTTTTATGGATCACAGCCATGGGAAAGACTCTAAACAAAGAAAGGGATAATGTGCATTCATGGGATGCGAGTCTAGTAAAGCAAACAAAATCGAAACTAGTCGGACGTTAATTGGGTCTTTGTTTGAGATGTACGTCGCGGCTAAATAAATAGACACAACGCATCGAAGAAATGGTGTTAATGGATTTTCGCTAGATTACCGGGAAATAGTGTTTATAACATCATTGGTAAGGGTAAGTATTGATTTCCTATTTGCATTTGCTTATGCTGCAGGATTTAATTGCTGCCAAGAGATGCGTGTATTTGTTTTGGTCCCTTGGGTGTAGGTCGCCAGCCAATGTGTTTGTCTGGTAATTTATGATACGCATGATGAAGCTGGGATAAGCCAACTCAAGGGTAAGGTTTCTTGATTATGCGGTTGTATTATATATGAACCGATGAATTTTCTTTCCGGGAATTTATGATAAGCTTGGAGAGAACTCTTATAGGGGATTTTAAATGCGAAGTTATGCATGCAGGTAAGAATTCTCTTTCCCAGGGGCTTTATAGATTATACCTTAGATAATCCTAGATACGTAAAGTATTTAAGGTGCTAATGCGATTGCATTAGCGAAATTATGTGATTGGATATAGTTATGGGTGTTTTTAGGATGGCGAACCGTGGGGTTGGCGGAACCGCCACACGCTCCCTGAGAGAAAGGCTACAACAAATCCACGAATTACGGTTTGAACTGCTTGACCATCCGCCTTACTCACCAGATCTAGCCCCAAGCGATTTCTTTTTGTACCCTAAACTAAAAATTGCGCTCGGAGAACAGAGATTTTCATCAAATGAGGAGACAATCATCTTCGTGAACAGTTATTTTGCAGAGAAAAACGCCGAGTACTATTTGGACGGGTTAAAGAGATGTGAGCATCGCTGGGAAAAGTGTGTAGAGTTACAAGGAGACAATGTAGAAAAATAAAAATAAATTTTAACAAAAATTGTATTGTATCTTTGTTAGGTCGGAAACTTTTCAGTCCACCCTCGTAAATCTGTAATATGGAATCGTGAATTTTTATTTTATTTTGTTTCTCACCGTACTCAATCATTGTAGTAACGCAAAGTCAACTCTGTCAACATTTTTAGATCGTATCTGTTTCGTATGATTTTTTTGTAGTAAATCCTTAATGAGGCACTTTGACCCCATAGGCGGCTTGTTTTCGGATCATTTTGACGTACCCGGCTTTTAGTGAAAAGATGTTCTCTTTTCTTCTGTGTGTTCACTCACAGTTCAGTCCATATGTGTGGGTTCAAACACCCTTTTGACAAAAAAATTTCGAGTAAAATCCATTTTAACCATTTGAGAAAAAATGTCTGATTTCTTTGTTAGGTCAGAAACTTTTCAGCCGACCCTCGTACGCCAATACACGTATATCTTTCTGATCCTAGTGAGGCAATACAACGGACTTTTGCGGAAAACGTCAGGCGCACGAAGCGTGGAAGTAAAATTGATTACTGTCCCAGAAGGGGATTAGTATTCCAGGACCGAAACAAATACAATACACCCAAGTACCCCGAAATTGTGCATTTAAGCAACAAGGACATTACATCGTCACCAAAAACTCTTGGCACGCAGAGGTATACAACACCGGACCACATAGAAAGGACAACCAGACAGCCGACAACCGTGAGTACGCCCTATATTTACATTAATATATTTTTGTGTGCAGGAAATTTAAATTTGCATCAAAAGTTCCAAGGTCATCAAAAGTACAAATTCAGAAGAATTTCGTCACCATCCCTTTCTAAGAATTTCTTTAAACAATACTTAACACCTCCTCAGATTCATCCGACAAATCTCATCGCCTTTTCTTTATGTTAATGTATTTTCTTCGAAGGAATTTAACGGAATATTAATGACGTTGTCTTAGGGTTGGGGTTCGATTATGTGGATGCCAATTATAGTAGATAGTTTATTATGCACTCACATGTTAATAGGAGTAAAAAGGTGAGCATTTTATAAAATTTAGTAAAATTGAAATACAAAATCATAACTCCGATGGGTTTCTTGAGCAATCGCTATAATGAACATTATAGATACATCACTGGCCCCAATTTACTCAGGTTTTTTCTTGGAAAGCAAAGGATATCAAATCTTCTAGCCATGTGTTTTTTTTTTTTTGAGAATAGACGGGTAGCGCAAATATGTATTACGACATAACATTACGATGTATCTTAATCCTTAAAACAAAATAAAACGATTAATATTCACTGTCACTCAATTCATAGTACATTCATTTTATAGGAACCTTTTTTTGCTCATACAGAAAACCAAAGAAACATTTCGCACTTTCCTAAATAGTGTAAATTTTATATTTTACCAAGAAAAAAAACATATATTCCAACTATCTCCACAAATTCAACCCATATTATACAGTATCATCATCATCATCGGCACTACAACCGGGAACCGGTCTTGGCCTTATTTAGCAATTCCTGAGGCTTGTTAAATTTTCCATAATGAATTATTTTTTCCGGGCAAGGTCATTAGTATTGCGCCATATTATACAGTATGACTCTGTGAAATATATTTCCAATAATTTCATCGAATTTGCACAATACACATCACTAGTATTACTCAACGATTGTCGCTCGAATCTGCCAAATGTTTATTTTGCCAGCTCAAATTCCTTTTTTTTTTTAGTGGAGGAATGGTACAATATATACAAGTGAATCCCTTTTAAAATGAATTAACTGTCCTCAGTTAATCACTGCCATTGCCATTGCATTTCCTACACGGCTTCTGAGGCTACTACTCAATATCCGTTGATAAGTTCTTAATAGCTGAACCCATATCTGCGGTTACTAATTAAAGTCTGCAAAAAAGTGTCTACATCGTCGACCGAAACTATGATCGACATATTTGGTTACACACACGGAAAAGTATACATTTACATGTTCAAATTTATCACCGCTCTATTCCAAGTCCAAGTCCAAGTTCAGCTGACTGCATTCAAACCCGCATGTGTGGTTATAAATGCGTTAACTAACCTACAATACTATCAGGCGGACCGGTGAGCGGAATCCAATTAAAATGAGCTACCATATAGGGCTCTATAAAGTCACAAAGAATAGTCGATATTCTTAACGGCCAAATAAAAATAACAGACTGGCAACTCCTAATTGAAAGTTGTTTACATTTTAGTGTGGAGTTTCTAAAAGTTGAAAAATATTGCAACAATAAAGAATGTGCAGTGCTAGTGATAATAATTAATAAATTGCAAAATGTATAATTTCTCGATTCGGCGCAAAGGTAATAACCTTGCCTGGAAAAACAAAGTATTATGGGCAATTAAACAAGTCTCGAATATGGACCGGATACCGGTGCAGAGACTTGCTACATAAGGCCAAGTCCGGATCCCGGTTGTAGTGCCGATGATGATGATGATGATAATTTCACGATATAAAGTTTACGTTATTGATCGTTCAATTTTATTGGGTTGTTCAGAACGTCATTGCGTTTTTTTATTTGATTTTTAAATGCGTTTATTTCATTTGTGTTTGTATAAAAACTATCAGAAATTTGTCATTTAAATGATCTGGAATCGGTATTTTTTTTGTCAAGTTGTTGAAAGCTACCTGAATTACCAAGCCAAATGTAAGCATCCTCTGTTAACTTATTTGTTTGCAGCGCTGTCAAAATAGGTCGACTATAGACATACTCTGTGATTTTTATCAAAGATAATTAAATTAAATTACGAATTGTCTCTTTTAAATGAAAGTTCTTGGACCGAATTGTTAGAAATGTTTAAAAAGGCTTATAATGACTCAACTATATTCAATACAAGAATACGTCTGGTACAAAACATTCAAAAAAGGCATGAGGTAATCGAAGATTTGTCCATCCCGAACGGTCTTCAACGTCTGCCACTGATGGCAACAAACAATTAGTGCTTGAAAATTGTCGATTCCGTATTAAAAAAAATAAATACACAGTTGTTATATATTTAATATAATTAATTCTGGATGTTGTCTTATACTAGATGGTATTGTGGTGGTGCCGCCAAACCCCACAGTGCACTTACCTAAAAACCCCCATTACCTCATCCCAAGACGCAGAAGTTTTCGCCAATGCAATCGCATTAGGCACCTGAAAATGCTTCACACATTAAAGAGATCAAATCTATGATTTTTAAGTCCCTGTGTTGCAGTACGAGGGTTGCCTCTTATGTTTCGGGATTTGACAACCCTAGTGTTGCAATCCGGCAATTGACAGCTCTGTCGTAAAGTTGGACATTTTTGAGGTTATATGCAGTCAGAACGTTTTGACATACGAGCGCTATTTGTGTTGTTTACAGTAACTTAAAAGATTCATCTCGGCCCAAAAATGAAATTAAATCGTCAACATTTTCGTGCGATTATTTTTTACAACTTTCGGCGTGGATTAACTCAGCAACAGTGCATGGATGAACTTAATTCAATTTTTGGCGATGAAGCTCCATCAAGGACCAGTGTTTATCGTTGGTATGGTGAATTCAATCGTGGTCGTAGTTCACTCCAAGATGAATTTCGTGAAGGTCGTCCAAAATCAGTTGTTGTTCCGAAAACCATTGATGCTGTGCGCGAACTGATATTGGAAGATCGTCATGTGACCTATCGTGAGATTGAGACAACCTTAGGCGTTAGTGGGACCAGCATACATTCAATATTGCATAAACATTTGACCGTCAAAAAAATTTGTTCGCGTTGGGTGCCACACAATTTGTCAATCGCCCAAAAAAGGCTCGTGTCAATTGGTCGAAAGAAATGCTCAAAAAATACGGTCGCGTTGCTTCGAAACACGTCTATGACATCGTGACAGGTGATGAATCGTGGATTTACGCGTATGAGCCCGAAAGTAATTAGCAGTCGACTGTCTGGGTGTTTCAAGATGAGCCAAATCCAACAAAAGTTGTTCGCGCACGAAGCACTTCCAAGCAAATGGTCGCCTGTTTTTTCGGAAAAACTGGACATGTCGCAACCGTACCACTAGAACAACGCAGAACAGTCAATTCTGAGTGGTACACAACCATTTGTTTGCCAGTTGTCTTCCAAGAAATCAGGAAAACCAACCGCCGAAGACGGATCACTCTTCACCACGACAATGCGAGCTCTCACACATCGGCTGCGACAACTGCATTTTTGAGCACCCAAAACATCGATTTGATGGGTCATCCGCCGTATAGTCCTGACTTGGCACCGAATGATTTCTTTTTATTCCCGTACGTAAAAGACAAACTGAGAGGTCAACGTTTTTCGACACCTGAAGAAGCGGTTGCTGCATTCAGAATGCATGTGTTGGAGATACCTCAATCAGAGTGGCCAAAGTGCTTCGACAATTGGTTCAAACGCATGCAAAAGTGTATAGATCTTCATGGGGAATATTTTGAAAAACAATAAAGTTATTTTCGATGATCAATATTTGTTTTTGTTCTCTAATCCCGAAATATAAAAGGCAACCCTCGTACAGCAACAAAGCATCAAGAACAGAAGAATCCTAAATGTTATTCAGGAATGCCAGCAGTGATTCGAAACGACAAATTGATCTGAGATTCACTGCTCGGCACAATAACAATCAATTGTCACTGTTTCTTGCATGCATTAAGCGCCTGAGCTTATACTGTGAAAGAAATATACCAAAGAGCTGACGACATAAATTTCTGGTGGCACTGAATGCCACCAATCGCTGAAATAAAAGATTTCTCATTTAACCGTTAAACTGTTACTGTTTTGACACAGTTTTATGATTTTTGTTGTACTGTTTTTTACACAGTATATGGTTGAACGTTAAAAGTAAAAAAGCTTGTTTTTTTCGGTGCTTTCAGTACCTGTTGTTTTTTGACACTGTCAACTTGTTGTCTACTTTCTCAATTCTTGAAACCTTAATTTTAATTCGTTGGTAAAATAAAAGTCAAAATTATCAGGAATTCCAAACCAATTTCGGCATCTGCGTTGCCAGACAAATTCCCCTAGACGAATTCCTGTAAACAAAAGGATTTGGTTTACATATAATGTAACCATCATAACAGGGACCATCCACATTGCGTCGCCTATTTCCCGTCCTCACCAAGTGTATCATAAATCACCAAATATACACATTGGCTGGCGACCACTTTAACCAACGATAAATGGTCCAACGCAGATGCATGTAATTAGCACCATAGACGTTGAGACCAATTTCCAGTAACCTAGCTAAAACCAATTAGCACATTTCCACATCGTATCGTCGTCTTTTTGTTTAGCCGCGACGCACATGTATACAAAGATCCCATTAGCATCCGACGAGTTCGGTTTTATTTGCTTTACCGGAATCGTATTTCGTTAATGCACTTATGCCCTTTTCATTG
Organism: Microdon myrmicae; assembly: GCA_963931805.1. Lineage (NCBI taxonomy): Eukaryota > Metazoa > Arthropoda > Insecta > Diptera > Syrphidae > Microdon > Microdon myrmicae. The sequence goes on from OZ007496.1 coordinate 96,907,356, forward strand.
TTTCAGATTCGTTATCATGGCTTCGAGCCATGAAAAGAACCGACGTTACATGTGTACCATGACGATCTCCTCTATGAGATCCGGTTATCTCCACCGTAAAAGTGAATGCACCCAAATTTCACCAGGACAACGATTGAATATCATGGAGTCCTTTTACATCCACCGATCGAGCTGGTCGGTTCTCCACCACCGCTACCCGTAGCCCTGCGGGTATGCGTGCGTATCAGAGTCGAGTTTCGTTTACACACCTCGATACAAATTAAGTCCATGCGCGTGTGTCCTTCTCCGTGCTAATTAAAGCCTTTCTTCTACACAGTCTTCCGTTAAATGTGCTTCCTTCAGAACAGTAACCAATCCTTAAACAGTGTCGTGAACTTAGCAACGTGAATAACAATACATTAAAATAGTAATTACTAATTAATCATGAACAGCAAACTCGTAAGACCCGGTGTTACTTAAGAACAATAGTAAAGGAAACAATAAAAGGAATAATAAAGAACATTCACTACAATAGACTCAAACAGTGCCTTTTTATTTACTTGTTGTGGACGGTGTGCTGTGGAGATGTACTTGTTTTGTTTTTCCAGAGAACAGTGTACGGTGGAACGTTTAGTGGAAGTAGTGGGTGAATGGTAGAATCCGCGTCCATGCCGACGCACAGACCATCTATCCCCACAGTATCTCCGGGGTGAAACCAACGAGACAATCCATAGGCGTAAACTTGGTACCTTCGTGTACGTTGGTATTATACAGGAATCTTGCCGTCCTCAGGTATTGTTATCATGACTGAGAGTTTCCATCCACAATACTGCGTAGGTAATCTATGAGTGGACGATGGGCTCGTTCCAGAGCTGCATTCGATTGTGGATGGTACGCTGAGGTTTGAAATTTTTTGGTAGGGAGCAGCTTGCACACGCTTCTAAATAAGTTGCTTGGAGAATTTGTGGAGTTCTTTAACCTTACACAAGAACCACCCACAGTTCCAACCTCAACTCCCTTTGCAAACCTGCAAATATTTCCTTTCTCAAGCACATTTAATGCATGTGTGGGGGTTCTTTAAAGCATTCACAAAGAACCACCCATTCCCTTTAGATTAACCCGCCTTTCCACACCCAACAAATCCATTTTGCTTACCTGTAATCGACCAGCGTTAAGCTACCCTTTCAATATCATACCTGTAAAATAAGCCCACGGCAAGATCATCATCTTCCCATGGCATCATACGAACACATATCAACCAAACCACTTCGGTCCATTTTACATGAATCAGTTAGGAACATGATCGGTTCCTCTGGGCGGCAACATGCCAATCAAACATACTCCGATCCTCCTGTGTCTGCTTGTTCCAACAATCCGTTGGTCCAAAAGACACGTTGGGCAACTCACCTGCTTGCACATCTGCAAGCCAGATTTCCGATGATCGATCGCCTATGCCGATAACCGATCATCGAGTTGGACACGATATGATTGTTATTTAAACAATCATACCAATGATCGTGTCCCATGTAGCGTTTTCTAAACTAAACAAATCTCCACACTAGCTCTTACCGCTGGTATAAGCGATAAACATCCATTGGATCGGACACGATCATGATTGTTATTCAAACAATCATGCCAATGATCAGGTCCCACGGTATAGTTCCCTTAAACAACTCTCGTACCATTAACCAAGGTAAACAAACGCGTATATTAGCGTTTGAACCCTTGAAATAGCGTTCTGTTGACATAACATTGAGAAATCTAACCCTGCATCAACGATCCCTATACTAAACATGACAACCTTTTCCGATCACTATCCAAGCGACCATCTATTTGCACAGCTAACCTGAGTTGAATTCGAATATCATTCTGTCGGTTGTTGTTGCCGCTTTTCCTTATTCGACTTCAGTTTATATTTGAAATGCTGTCCTTTCCATGTACAGGCCCTTTCTCTGTATGTGTGCAATCTCGAATAGAGATATCCGCGCGAAACTACATCTGGAATCGTCACCAGAGAGTCTGATTGCATCCCCTGTCGGAGACACACGCGTTCGGGTCGTCGCGTCTTAACCTTACTCCACGGTCGGTCCATCCTTACCAGTCGGTTGAGTGTTAACAAGTTTCGGTTCTCAAACCCAATTGCACTAATCAGTGCCTAAGAAACAATAGTTCTCGTGATTGACATTTTTATAAAGGCAAATCTAACTACACTTATCAGTGCCTAAGTTTTAATAGTTTTAGAGGTTGCCATTTTTGTAAAAGAACGAGCCGATTAATACTAACTTTCATACCAGTGTACGGGAATTAGAAACGCTGACATTACAAATTAAAAGACCAACAATTTTCTTTAAAGTTAACCCGTTGAATACAACCAACCCCTGTGTGTTTTATTTTACCTTTTGTTGTTTCTGGGTGCACAGTTGTCCGGTGGAACTTGGGCAGTGAAATACGTGGTGCTTTCAGCGAACCCTGCGCCCTTGCCGGCGCCACGACTATAAATCTACCCACACATGTAATTCATTACCTGAAATTACCTGTAAAGAATTCTCTTACCAAAATGCATCCAATGCATTTCCTAAATTTCCTGAAAAGAATTATTTACATCATACAGGCATCATAATTTCAAAAACCTTATCGACACCCTGTTTGCTAAGCAATTCCGCTGCACATGTGCACACCACATTATCATCATCATCATCATCATCGGAACTACAACCGGGAACAGGTCTTGGTCTTATTTAGCAAGTTCTAAGGCTTGTTAAATTTTTCATAATGATTTGTTTTTTCCGGGCAAGGTCATTAGTCTTGTGCACACCACGCGTCCCTTGCAATTCCACGGCCTCGGCAGCCTTTGTCCAGGCGACAAAAGCAAATACACGTCTAGCGGTCATAAATCGAATTCTTTCGCATATAAACATGCATACAAAAATTCGATCCTTTACGTTCAGCAATATACGGTACACGATCACCCATTGTATACCTAAATTGCTTTAGCATCATTTGCCTAATTGCAATGCGGCTATTTACCCAGCTGCATTGTACCCGACCTACGGTCCTTTCATCCAACCGATAAGCCATCGTCGCTTCTCGCGCTTTGCCGCCGAAAATCGAATTCTTCTGCATACACAACATGCAAACAAAAGAATTCGAGTCTCGCAGCGGGCAGAAATACTATATACAATTCCCATTGTGTATGTATCTCATCACCATTAGCACCCAATCCTTCCCTAATGAGATACAGCTCGTTTACTCAGCTGCACTCTTATCCCTCATGACGCCTTGGTCCATTTTCCTTTTGTTCTTTTTCCCTTGTTCGGATTCGTTTATCCTTGGCCGAAATGCATCGGTAAACAATGTGATCTACACGATCAACACACACACACTAGCTAGGATCTACGTACCAGAGATCTTCTCCCATTGGTCGCTGGTCAAAAGGAAAATTTCATTTCCTTTTCACCACACCACCAAACTCACCCAGAACTGAGGGTTGAATCAAAGTCGGAATTCAACCATAAATGGGTCGTAATTCAACCATCAAGGCGGTCGGGTTGTCCACCATCCCCCGTACCGTGCTCCGGTATGGTGTGTACACGAAAAGTCGAGTGTGAATCGTGTGAGTCGGCTGCGCGAACAATAGTTAAAGTGGAGTTTTTAAAATGTGTTTTGCTTACCTTACCTGGTCCCCCTTTTACTTGCAAAATTAAGTATTCAATGAATGTTGTATTGAGTTTAAAGTAAGTATAAATAAATATTTTTACATGAAATAGAACATAATTTAAATAAACTCTGTGAAATTTGTGCGCCGAAAAATAGTACTTCGAATAGAACTCATTAATAAATTAATGAACAATATTGTGAATATACCAATGTTAACAAATAGAGTACATAAAAATAAAGATTAAACTCCGCGTAATCCTGTGTGTTTTATTTCGTTGTCCTTGTGAGCTGCTTGAGGTGTCATTGTGAGTTGTGGATTATGAACGCGATGGGGATAGAAGTGAATCAGTACCCGTGATGGCACACCCTACTTCTAACCCCCACAAATTGCTACCCTGATCGGTGACTAGTTGCTTCGGAATACCATACCGAGCAACTATTTGATCAGAGAAGACCGCGGCCACCGTCTCTGCCTCCGCAATGGGCAAGGCATATCAATCTATATACTTAGACAAATTGTCTTGGAACGTCAGTATATACTGATTGCTTGTTGGAGTTCGGTCCAGGGGGCCAACGATGTCTAAATAGACTTTTGCGAAGGGCCTCTTCGGAATGTCGAGGATTACCATAGGCATACGTCTGTTTGGTGAAGACTTCATGGTTTGACATGTTTTGTATACTTTAATATATTGCTTAATGTCGCGCATCATATTCTTCTACCAATAGTTCCTGCGTATTTTATTATAGGTCTTAATCATTCCTTGGTGTCCATCCAAAGGTGGATCATGGTAATCCCGAAATAAGTATTGGAATACCTCAGGGTTTGTTGTCTGCATCCTTTTTTCCATGCAGGAAGGAATGGGATCCTAGTGAAAAGATGACTTGTCGTCCCTTTAACTTCCCTGGGTTCCTTCGCATGCCCTTAGTTTGTTTCCACAATGCACCTTTGTAGTGTGGGAGGTTCATCACATTTTTGCGAGGTGCGCCACGATGCATCCGCATTGGTGTTATATTTACATAGTTTACCTTATAGTTTTACTATATTTCCAATACTTTTTTGTCATTACACGAGGGTGAATCAATAATAGGATTTCCAAATACGGTAATTTCTTTTTATACATTTATTGAATAATGTTACACACTGACTATACCATCAACATTTTTAATATAGTCTCTTGCGTTATCTACACACTTTTGCCACCGATTTAGAAGCTTTAATATCCCTTGTTCGTAGAAAGATTTAGGGCGAGTTGTTAGCCAATTGCGCACGGACTCCTCGACTTCTTCATTACTTTCGAATTTTATACCTACAAGTTATTCCTTCAAGGGTGCGAACAAAAAATAGTCACAAAGAGACAAGTCTGGGCTATAAGGAGGGTGTTTGAGGGTTTCCCAGCCCATTTCTTCCAATGCATACCAGACCTATTTTTGATTTACGGCCAATAACCTCGGAACCCATTGAGCGGTATTTTTTTAAACTAAGATCATCAGTGATAATGGATTGAACGCTTCCATAGCTGATATACAAGATGTTCGACTTTCTTGCGCTTGCTTATTAAAACTGCCTCCGTCTTATGTCCAACTAGTTTCAGTCCGGCTATATCTAGCCAGCATTTAATGCTCTGCGTTGCTTGGAAGCAACTATTCTCCAGGTCATCTAGATGTTTAGTTACGGCCACTATTGCCAAATTATCTACCTACCCAATGATTCTAACCCGGTACATTGACCATGAGCACACCATCATACATTATATTCCATAACAGCGGACCTAATACAGATCCCTGAGGTACACCCGCTGTTACTTTATATTCCTGTGGTCCCTCATCTGTCATAGAGCAGTCTTCTATCCGAGAGATAGTTTGCCAGTATACGCACCAAGTGGGGTGAAACTTGTAGATCGTGCAACGCTTCTAGAATCCGATGCCAATTCACCGAGTTAAACGCATTTTTAATGTCTAGCGTCACCCCCGTGGAATATTATTTTGTACCACCTAGCCATCGTGCTCCAGCTATCACATTGCGAGCGATGTCGTACACCACAGATAGTGCCTTACCGGTTGATATACTTTTCCGGAACCCATACTGCGATTCAGAGAGCCCCGATGTCCCCACAGTGAATTGTTCCAGGCGAGTGACAATTATTCGCTCAAGCAATTTTCCAGTGTCCAACATGCACAACGGGCGATAAGACGACGGCGCCTCTGGATTTTTGACTCCTTTTGGTATAAGCACAAGTCGCTGTTTTTTCCATCGTTTGGGAAATTGTCCTGTTTGAAGGCAGGTTGTGAAGAGACTGCTGAAGACTTCCGGCTTTTTTGTTAAATCAGTCTTCACTACAGCGTTAGGGATATCATCCAGTCCCAAGGTCTTCTTTTTTTTTGACAACACTTGCAGCCAAGAGCACCTCTTCGGTGGTCACGCGAGGTTTCTCTTCTTCAGTGATACTCCAATCTTCTTGCACTCTCAACACCTCATCTCACTGCGGGAAGAGGACATCAGCGATTCTTGCCATTTAAGTTTTACTTTTTTGCATTTGACTACTGTTGTTCTGTAGTCTTTTCATGACTATCCTGTAGGCGCTGCCCCATGGGTTGTCATTTAATTCATCCCTTAGGTAGCAGAACGCGTCATATTTACTTTTGCGGATTACATTCCTTAACTCCTTCCGTTTGTTGACGAATTCCGCATGCAACTGTGGGTAGGTATTACGGTTTCTTGCTCTTTGTTGCAAGCATCGTAACATGTTGCACCCCGATCGCACATGCGCGATTTCTGAGTTCCATCAATACACTGGTTTGATACCCCCTTCTTTTTTGCGGCATAGTGGCCACCATGGGTGGAGGTGTCCAAAGCTTGCCACTCCCTACTTCTTGCCAACATGGAGCTGGCAAATGTGATGTCGATTTTGGACCGGCCTCTCTCGTGTATGAAGGTGTCATCTACACCATCACTAAGTAAAGCCAGATCTAGGACTGCGAAGGCTCAGAGTAGTGCCTGGTCGCTACTGTTGTTCCTTGTACTTCCTCATTCTACTGCCCAAGCGTTGAAATCTTCCGCAACTATAAGAGGGGTTTTATCTCTAGCTTCTTGTGTTATTCTGTCCAAAAAGCATTTGAAATATTTTATTTCCCACCTTGGTGGAGCGTAACAACAGTAGAAATGAATCTGATCTTAGCATAGGCAATTCCTTCCAGCCACTGGACACTTCTGCATTCCATGGGGGAATGTCCAGTTGTCCAGATGGCCACTGCTCCGCTGCTGTCTTCCTCCCATGTAATAGTACCAGTCGGCCCCATATTCCTTAACCATTTGGGAAAGGAGATCTTGTGCGGCTCTATAATGGTTTGAGTTAATTTGAATACACTTAAACCTCTCCATTTTTATTGAGGAGTTTTTTAAATGCTCGTCATTTGTAACTCCCTGTTGAGTTATGGTTACCGCCTTTGCATCCCGATTCGCAGAACGTGCTTTACAGCCCATTGCTTTGTGGCCTTTTTCACCCCATTTCAAACAGTCTTCCGAACGATCTTCTTCGGGTATGCAGGATTTCGCCACATGACCGTATTGCCAACATCTGAAACATCGTGTGGGTGCGATCTGTTCTCGAAGTCTGCTTCTCACCCATTCAACCCGTAGGAAACCTGTAGCCAGCAACATGCTAGCCTTTTCTCTTGATAAGCGGATCATGGCAGCCTGCGTGCCACCCGGTTTCCTTCTTAAACTCTTTACCGCTTCCTTTGGAATCGCGTTCAGTGCAGGGAACTCTATAGTTTAGTTTAGTGAGGACAGAACCCTCATATATTCAGCTTAGTACAAGCGATAAAACTTAACAACTATCTTAAAACTATTCTTATACATATAAACTATGATTAAAAAGAAAAGAAAAAAAGGGGGGGGGGGGGGGGGGGGGGGGGTATGTTTGCCGAGTTGGTAACTGGGTTTATCCACCAATTATCACTCATTCATTCACCTCGCTTAGTACAGGATGTAAGAGTGTAGACGGGGAGTGGGCGAGGTCAGGAGGGGAAGAGAGGAGATGAAGTTTGAGAGCAGTAGAGAAAAAGTTGAAATCGAAAGAGGTAGGGTAGGAGTTTGCTCGCCGCAGCATTCGCGAAATGGGTTCATTAGAGCCGTAAGAAGTGTGGTGGGTGGGCTGATAGAAGAGATTCGGGTTTTGCAGGTTACGGGAATTAGTGTGAAGTCGAATGATGGAGAGCAAACTTGGGCAGTTGATTGTGCCTGAAAGGAGACGGCGGACGAAAAGGATATCGGCATGAGTTCTGCGCTCCTCAAGTGTGTTGAAGTTGATCAGGTGGAGCCGGCTTGTGTATGGGGGGAGAATCCGAGGATTCGCCCAGTTCAGTCCCCGGAGGGCAAAACGCAGAAAACGACGTTGCACGCTTTCGATTCTGCGTACATTGGACGAGTAGTGTGGGGACCAGACCTGACTAGCGTATTCAAGATGGGGGCGGTCGAAGGCTATGTAGAGAGAACGGGAAACGTAAGGATTAGAGAATTCTTTAGACCAGCGTTTCACAAACCCAAGGACGGAGTTGGCCTTAAGAATAATACCATAAATATGCGGGATGAAGCTAAGCTCCCTGTCAAATATGATCCCGAGGTCGCGTATCGAGGGTGCAGATGATATCTGCTGGTTTAGCAGGAAGTAGGAGCGTGGGGGGGGGGGGGGGGGGGGGCACGGGGACGTTTGCGGGAGAAGGTGATGGAGTGACACTTGACAACGTTGATTTCAAGGCAGTTATTACGGCACCAAGTTGAGAAGCTGTCGAGGTCCGCTTGGAGAAGTGAGGAGTCGAGAGGAGAGATGATCGTTTTGTAGAGTTTGGAGTCGTCCGCATAGAGGGAGATGGATGAGTATTTAATAATGGAGTCAACATCATTGATGGTAAGGATAAATAGGTGGGAACCTAGATGGCTGCTTTGCGGAACCCCTGACATGGGAAGGAAAGGATTGGACAGGGAGGATCTGAATTTGACACGGTGGGATCGATCTTTCAGGTAAGAAGATAACGACTTGATCAATGGGGGTTCGAAACCTAGGGAGGACAGCTTAAAGAGAATGAGATTATGGGAGATTTTGTCAAAGGTCTTTCTGAAATCGGTAGTGATTACATCGACTTCATTGCCATTCTCTAAGGCTCGGAGAGTATGGGATGAGAACTCGATCAGATTCGTTGTAGTCGATCTGCCCGAAAGGAAACCATGCTGGTTGGATGAGATGATGGATTTACAACGGAAAGATAACGCGCTGTAAAGAATTCCTTCGAACAGTTTGGAGATATGAGACAGGTTGGCGATGGGACAGTTGTTGTTTATATCGTTTTTAGGTCCCTTTTTATGTATAGGGGTGACGTAGGAGGATTTCCAAATACGAGGGTTGCCTTTTATATTTCGGGATTAGAGAACAAAAACAAATATTGATCATCGAAAATCACTTTATTGTTTTTCAAAATATTCCCCCACTTTTGCATGCGTTTGAATCAATTGTCGAAGCACTTTTGCCACTCTGATTGAGGTATCTCCAACACATGCATTCTGAATGCAGCGACCGCTTCTTCAGGTGTCGAAAAACGTTGACCCCTCAGTTTGTTTTTTACGTACGGGAATAAAAAGAAGTCTTTCGGTGCCAAGTCAGGACTATACGGGGGATGACCCATCAAATCGATGTTTTGGGTGCTCAAAAATGCAGTTGTCGCAGCCGACGTGTGAGAGCTCGCATTGTCGTGGTGAAGAGTGATCCGTCTTCGGCGGTTGGTTTTCCTGATTTCTTGGAAGACAACTGGCAAACAAATGGTTGTGTACCACTCAGAATTGACTGTTCTGTGTTGTTCTAGTGGTACGGTTGCGACATGTCCAGTTTTTCCGAAAAAACAGGCGACCATTTGCTTGGAAGTGCTTCGTGCACGAACAACTTTTGTTGGATTTGGCTCATCTTGAAACACCCAGACAGTCGACTGCTGTTTACTTTCGGGCTCATACGCGTAAATCCACGATTCATCACCTGTCACGATGTCATAGACGCGTTTCGAAGCACCGCGGCCGTATTTTTTGAGCATTTCTTTCGACCAATTGACACGAGCCTTTTTTTGGGCGATTGACAAATTGTGCGGGATCCAACGCGAACACATTTTTTTGACAGTCAAATGTTTATGCAATATTGAATGTATGCTGGTCCCACTAACGCCTAAGGTTGTCTCAATCTCACGATAGGTCACATGACGATCTTCCAATATCAGTTCGCGCACAGCATCAATGGTTTTCGGAACAACAACTGATTTTGGACGACCTTCACGAAATTCATCTTGGAGTGAACTACGACCACGATTGAATTCACCATACCATCGATAAACACTGGTCCTTGATGGAGCTTCATCGCCAAAAATTGAATTAAGTTCATCCATGCACTGTTGCTGAGTTAATCCACGCCGAAAGTTGTAAAAAATAATCGCACGAAAATGTTGACGATTTAATTCCATTTTTGGGCCGAGATGAATCTTTGAAGTTACTGTAAACAACACAAATAGCGCTCGTATGTCAAAACGTTCTGAGTGCGTATAACCTCAAAAATGTCCAACTTTACGACAGAGCTGTCAATTGCCGGATTGCAACACTAGGGTTGCCAAATCCCGAAACATAAGAGGCAACCCTCGTACTAGGGAAGATTCCTTGTGAAAGGGATAGATTGAATATCATTGATATCGGGAGGGAAAGAGAAGTGGAACATATCTTTAAAAATACAGCCGGGAGTCCATCAGGCCCAGGGCTGAACTCATCTTTGAGTAAGTTTAATTTCTCCTTAACTACGTGACGCTGAATAATTTGAGGGGTGAAGGGGCCGAGGGAGAATTCGGGCAAGTCTTTGAAGTGAGACGGATTGGGTTCGAAGGAGATGTCTGTGAAGGATTTATTGAAAAACGAAGCGAATAGATTGGCAGTAGTTAAGGGGTCCGTTGAAGTAGTTGCGCCATAAGAAAGGGAGTGCGGATGGGCACTGGATTTACGTTTGTAGTTTATGAAGTGGAAAAACGATTTGGGGTCATTGATCAAATTAGATTGTGTTTTTGTGAGGTAGTTGGTGTAGTTTTGGAAGGAACGCGTTTTGAGGAAAATGTTCCACAAGTTATTTCGTTTGTTCCTAAGAGCACGGAGTGTGCGGTTGTACCACGGCGGCGATGAAACCGATGACCTGTGACGATAATAGGGGACATATAAGGCGACGGCATAGTAGATCTCCTTATAGAGAGTGGCAGTAGCTTCTTCTACCCCAAATGATCAAAGCGAAACTCTGTTTTGCTAAGATGCTCATTTGAAAGGCGGTAGTTAGCTTTGTGGAAGTTGTAGGAAAATCTGTCATGAGGTAGAGAAGGCTGGGTTTCATGATCAGGATATATGGATAAGAGCAGCGGGGGGTGGTAATTATCAATGGTGGAGAGGGCGTGTGACTAGGGGCAACTGATGACTTGTGTGGGTCCGTTGTGAACACGAGGTCCAGTTGTCTCCCCATATGATTTGGGAGATTGCTTACTTGATGGAGGCATGAGTCGGTGAGACGGTTTATAAAAATACGTTCCTTGGAGCTAGTGGGGTTTCAGACGTAGAAGGCTTATTCGTCAGCCAACGTCCATTGGAGATGGGAGAGGTTAAAATCGCCAAGAACGACGATATCGTCTATTGAGGTGCTTAACTCGGTTAGGTCATCTACCGCTTCTATTGCGAGTTCGTATGACACGCTGGGTCACGAAGGAGATATATGGAAGCAGATAATGAAAAGAGACTTAGGACGCTTGTCGATTTTTATTGCGACGTAGTCAAGATCCGGAGAAGAGATGGCAATTAGATACGAGGCGAGTTTGTTATGAGTGGCAAGCAGCACTCCACGGCATGGGGAGTTGGGATCTTCTCGATGAGCGTTATCATCGCGAAAAACATTGAAGGAGGGGGGAATAGTTCAAGACTATTAATACTAGGGATAAGGTTGGTAGCAATCACTGTCAGGATTTCCTCTACAGTGGTAACCTCATCTAAATCACGACACTCGACCGTGATTTCCTGTGATACTGTTTTCACACTGGCATCTTTCTTTAGTACTTGCTGTACTTTTGCATTCAGTGTCTCGTTGGCGACCTCTGGTCGGCGTTTCAGTTCCAGCAGCAATTCCCCTTTTGCTATCTTTCGAACTTTATTCACGCTTTTTCCGAGTTCACTTAGCTCAGGCTTGGTCTTCATAAACTGTGTGTGTGTTTTAAATAAAATGGCAAAATATATGTATGTTGCAAAACCATAAAGGAGGAATCCCTATTATATGTCGATTATTGTCATTCATTATAAAAAAGAAAAGTAATTGTACACCGAAAGGCAAAAAAAAAAACAACACAAAATTGATATTTAGAGCGGTCGCGAAGAGCTAGTACGTTATAAAAACAGGATATAGCATTTAGTCCTAAGTACAAAAATTTGTAATTATAATTTTAAATAAATGTGGATTTCAAAATAAAGAAACCGATTGCAGTTGTTTTCGTTGACCTTTTTGTGTAATAAACTACAACTCTGCAAAAAGAGGAAGAAGATAATAGAAGATGCATGGGAAGTTCGTGATTGACGCATGAGGTCTCTTCTTCTCTAACAGCTGGCTTCCATCTCTTTGCGAATTGGCCAGTTGAATAGGACATTTGGAAGAGCTTCTGCAGCAATTTGATGGGTAAAGATCATCCTATAATTGGGAGGATGTCATCCTAGCCAGCTTAATGTTCAATTCTCTGAGTGCTCGGACAACAGAAGGAGTTTGAAAACCGATCTGACCTATGGCATACTGCTTGGCGTCAAGTTGAGACGATGCTGATGTGGTTTCAGCGTTGAGTTGACTGGGAATTGTACAGGATTAACTTCCTCCATTGTGGTGATGACTGACCTGTCATCCACCATCGGCAAAAGAATTGATGTGGAGATAGAGTTATTGACGGTCTCCCTAAATGCCCAGACATTTCAATTCGGCATGGGAGAGCGTATATTTTTCGTTTCCTTTTATGAACGTGCACGAACTTTGCGCAATGAGTTGATTTATTGTAGGCATTCCTTACTCTCTTGAATACTTTCCAGGTTTCCTTTGCCATTGCTCGACGTATACAACCAGAAGCTTACGTCTTTTGATCTAACATCACCATCAGTCAGTTCAGTCATATAATGTGAATAGTGAGCGTTCAGTTGAGTTTACGAATTCGAACAAGTGAATTTAAATATATATAATACAAAAAAAAAAAAAAAAACCTAGTAACCAACAAAGTGCAAACTGTGCGTTCATTGCTGTATGCTAACGCAACAAGGGCTGCAAGAGATACAACGCAAAAGATCACTGGAAGCGGGTGAAACGAAAACAAAATTTTATTTACTTCATTCTTAATTAACTATCTTACAATTATTAACTTTCAATTTTGATTTTTATTTTGATTTTGATTTTGATTTTAATTTTGATTTTAATTTTGATTTCAATTTTGATTACATTTGATTTATTTTATTTACTCATTTTAATAGGTAAATCGCGTTTTTCAGGTCCTCTACGTCATTCTTCTTTGTTTCTTCCCATTTTTTTGTAGTTTCCCCTTTTAGATTTGCTGCGTTTTCTTTTATCGAATCCTCCGTGTACTTTCGTACTTTCACTCCCTGTCTCCACCGTGGGCTTTGTAATCGATACACGTATTGTTCCTTCCCAATTGATCAATGCAGCCACCGGTCGAGGCACGCACACCTGTTCCTAACAAGAAACAGCAATCCCGGGTCTTTGCACGAGACCTCAATCTGAAGAACTTCGTCGGCGATATGAACCGACTAGGGATCTCAAACTTCAAGGCAAAAACCTTAGGCCCATTCCTAAACAAAATTGTAACCTTCGATAGGGAAACCTACCGCAAGATTAACGACAACCTCAAGACCAAGGAGGTAAACTACTACACTTTCACTCCGGCCGACGAAAAGTCAAGAACCATTCTTTTAAAACGAGTCGCTTCTTGCTGGGAAACGAACGACATCGTAATTGCCCTTGAGGCAAAATTTCCCAACGTCAAATTCACTGACGTTAAAAAATTCTTTCCCCCACAACGGTTTGTGAAAATCAGACCAGAAAAATACAGCAAGGTGAACATATCGGAGCTTCACCTTGCGCCAGGGACCGACATAGATTCCATAATAAGGACAAAGTCGCTTCCAATCTTGCATCAGCAAGTCGTCTTCGAGGTATTCCATAACAGTGAAATACCTCAATGCAGACGTTGCCAACGTTTCGGGCATGTCTCCGGAAATTGCAATATGAGCCGCCGTTGCGTTCGTTGCGGAAAATCCCACGATATTGGCAAGTGCGAACTACCGCCAGCCAAATACGATCCCACAACAAATGTGCAGGATGAAATAATATTCCCAACTTGCTGCAACTGCGAGAAGAAAGGACATCCGACCAGTTACAGGAACTGTCCTAAATATAATGAAATAATTCAAAGATCCAAGGAGACTCGAGCTAAACGAACAGTCAAGTCGGACCTCGGAAAACAGGCCATACAAAACTTCATCCAAAATGGATTTACATTCGCCGAGATGCTTAAAGGCCGACAAACAAAGAGTATAGCAAGTTTTCCAATTCCTCCCCTTCAAAAGCATATTTAAGCCCCTAAGCGACCCGTGGTAAAGCCCAACAGAACCCCACAGATCCAAGCGGCGACACAAAAGCCTTCAAAGGGCAACCCTCAATGCTCGAGAAACTACTTAGTCTCTCCCGCGTGATTGAGGATATTCGACCCCGATATGAAAAACCAACAACTGAGGCTGAGAGGGATGCACTCCTTTTCACGACATATGTAAGACATACGCTTCAAAATGGATCCCAATATTAAAGTTATTCTTATAAATGTCAACTCCCTTGTTTCGCTATCAAAGCGTGCGATAGTCTCTGACTTCATAAAGGATAACCGGGCGGACGTGGTTCTTGTAACCGAAACTAGGTCGCATCCATGTCACCGTCCCGCTTTCCCAAACTTTTCAATCATTCGAAGAGATCGAACCCTCACTGGCGCCCCCACCATCAACGGAGGTGGTACCTGTATTCTAGTTCATAGCGAACTTCGCCATGATGCTATTGACCTCCCACATTTGCATCTAGCTAATAACGGTAGAGTGAATATATACTCCGTATACCACTCACATAAAACCAATAATGGCCCTATTAATCCCGAACATATCGGCCAGTTAATAAGGTCCTCGGGGCATACACCCTTCATCATAGGTGGCGATTTCAACTCCAGGCATCCCCACTGGAACAACTCCGCCTCTTGCCCAAACGGCACAAAGTTGTTCCAATGGTACACCGAAAACTGTCATGCCCTCAACTTCGAAATAGTCGCACCTACGGTTGGTACCCGAGGCAACTCCATCCTGGACATCTTTATTGTGTCCAAAGACTTACTTCCCCAAATCACTCCTCCCCAAGTATCGGCGGGTGTATCTGACCACAACGCTGTGACCATGTTCATCCGCGGCTATCGAGCATCCCGGGCTCATGTCAGATACAAACCCGATTATGGGCGCACACATTGGGACAACTTCAATATTACATTGAACGAAAAACTCCACAAACTCTCTCTCCCCACTGACAGGAACCTATCGACGGTTGAGATAAATAACGCTGCAACTGGACTTCACGAGATTCTAGTTGAAACTTCTGAGACTCATGTCCCGAAGTACAAACTTGAAAAGACTTGTCAGATTCCCCTTGACGACCTCACTCTTCGTCTCATCCCGGAGCGTAAAAAGCTGTGCAGAATGAGATATCGTCACCGCTTTACGCAAAGGGAGCCATTATTGCGATCCATTATTCACAATATTGGTACACTGATAAAATAAAGAATCGAAAACAATCGCACCCGACAAACTGAAGGGTATTCAGATGGACCAGAACATTTATAAAAATGTTAAAAAGATATGTGGCACCTCTCGTATCACTGGACCAATCAAGCACAGCGGTCTTGTTGTCAATAATGAAGCCAATAAAGCAAACATCATCGGAGAGACCTTTGAAAATAATCACAAGCTCACTCTCGAGGATGGCGACCGTAAACTAATGCAATAATTAGTTCAGAGGTTCACAATAAAGTAGACAACTTTAACGAGCCAATAGTTGTTTTTAACTCAGCTAACAGTGCATGGGGATGGGTGCGAACATACAGGGCAAAGTCTCTGATTGCCTTCAACCCGGCGAAGGCCAGGACGATCCTTGTCCCTGTTCAATCCAAGTTGACATGCAGTCTCCACGTGACACCCCTGGATAGCTACTTTGACACCCGCCAAGTAGTGAACCAATGCATGCAGCGACATCCTGAGAAAGGTTGACGCAAGGCTAATAACCAGGCCCGTAAAAATGAATTATTATGGCAAATTTAACAAGCCTCGGATATGGACCGGATACACGACGACGACCACGGAAACGAAAATGGCTAAATGATTTAAGGATTTTTTCATGGAACATACGCTCACTATACAGAGCTCGAGCTGCACAGCAGCTAGCCGATGCCCTGTCCGAATATATGGCTGACATAACAGCATTACAAGAAATAAGATGGACGGGGAGTGGTGTTTTTCAAAGAAAAGAGTATGACATTTATTACAGCTGTCACGCAAAACACCATGTGCTCGGGGTAGGCTTTCTAGTCAGCCAAAAACTGAAGCCTGCCATCATCAGCTTTAATGCAATAAATGAAAGGCTATGCACTCTTCGCGTGCGAGGCAAATTTAAGAACATAAGCCTCATAAACGTTCACGGACCTACAGAGGAGTCCCCTGACGACGAAAAAGAAGAATACTATGAGAACGTCGAACGGGCCCTCAATGCCTGCCCAAGATACGATCGTTCTTGGGGACTTGAATGCGAAAATAGGTCGGGAGCCGGTTTTCAGGCACTACGCAGGTTCCCATAGTTTGCATGAGAACACTAATGACAATGGACTACGAGTCATCGAATTGGCAGCATCGAAAAACTTGGTCGTTGCGAGTACCAGGTTTCCGCGTAAAGATATCCACAAAGCCACCTGGGTATCACCTGATGGAGCCACTCGCAACCAAATTGACCACGTGCTGATAGATCGCCGCCACTCTTCGAGCCTGATGACGGTACGAACGTACCGAGGTGCCAACGTCGACTCGGATCACTATCTTGTTGGTACAGTTTTCCGAGCGCGGATTGCCTTACGGAGACGTATTGCATCCGCGGATCAGGTTCGAATCAACACGGCTGCCTTACGCAATGAGAATACCAGTAACACCTTTGGTCATGCGTTAAGACTCGCCCTCGAAGAGCTCGACGGAGGGAGAGTAAGTCCTGGGGCCAGAATGCCGGGCGTAGAAGAGAAATGGACACGCCTTAAGAATACTGTCATCAGTGCTGCCAACTCCATCTTAGGCAGTAGTCGTAGAGATCGGAACGACTGGTTTGATGATGAGTGCAAACTAGCGACTGAACGTAAGAATGCTGCATACCGGGCAATGCAGCAGTCTCATAGGACGCGGGTACGCGAGGAGAAGTACAAAGAGCTCAGAAGATCTGAAAAAAAACTTCACAGACAAAAGAAAAGTGCCTGGGAAAAAAACCTTGTCTGTGAAATAGAGAAAAGTAGAGAGCGAGGTCCGCACCAGGCGCGGAAGTTCTACCAAATAATCCGCAGTATGACGCGGTACACACCACGCTGCACTTACTGCAAGGATAAAGAGGGTAATCTGATCACCGATCCTGAAGGCATTCTGGAGCGATGGGAAGTGCACTTCAATGAATTGCTAAATGGTCAGCTCACAGAAGAATTGGAGGAAAATGCAAGACCAAGACCAAATGCTGCCGCCACCAAGCATTGAGGAAACATTAAAAGCCATTAGACAGCTAAAATCAAATAAAGCCCCTGGAGCTGATGGCATACCAGCTGAGCTGATCAAACAACGTGGGACAGCGTTACATCACGCAATTCACGAGATCGTGGTGCACGTATGGGAGCAAGAGGAGATGCCGGAAGATTGGCGTCGTGGTATAATTTGCCCCATACATAAGAAAGGAGATATCACACTGTGCAGCAACTATAGGGGTATAACATTGCTGAGTACCGCCTATAAGATACTCTCCACTATCCTACAAGACCGGATATCCCCATACGCTAAAGCCATCATTGGTCAATATCAGTGTGGCTTCATCCCAGCCAAATCAGCAATTGATCAGATATTCACCCTTAGGCAAGCGATGCCATCATCTATTTATAGACTTCAAGGCCTCCTACGACAGCATAGCCAGGGAAGAACTATATAATGCCATGAGAGAATTCGGCATTCCAAATAAATTGATACGACTTTGTAGGTTGACCATGACCAACGTAACTAGTCAAGTAAAAGTAACGGGATTGCTGTCCAAACCAATAAACATCTATAATGGACTCCGACAAGGGGACGGTCTGGCCTGCCTCCTCTTCAACCTGGCGTTGGAGAAAGCAATCCGTGACTCTGGCGTTACAACAAGAGGGACTATTGTCACCAAGTCCAGCCAGATACTTGCCTACGCAGATGACATCGACACCATCGGTAGAACCGAATCGGCGGTACAGGAATCCTTCACCCAGATCGAGCAGGCGACACAAAAACTGGGACTGCACTTTAATGAGGGAAAAACCAAGTACACGGTGGCAACTTCTGCGAAGAGAAGACCTAACGTTGGTCAAACTATCAGGGTAGTGGAGCACGAATTTGAAGTAGTGCAATCCTTTAACTACCTTGGGTCAATAGTATCAGCCGATAACAATATGGAAGAAGAAATACGCGAACGGCTGATTAAATCCAACAAAGCCTACTATGGTCTATCAAGGCTCTTTAAATCCCGAAATTTATCCAGAACATCCAAGCTACTACTGTACAAGACCATGGTCTTACCAGTACTCATGTATGGATCCGAGACCTGAGTGCTTAATAAAAGGCACTCTGAACTCTTGGCCGCGTTCGAGAGAAAGGTCTTAAGGAGAATTGTTGGCCCCGTATGTGAGGGAGGACGATTCCGGAGACGCTACAACCATGAGTTGTACGCAATCTACCTTGAAGCTAATATTGTAAGAAAAATCAAGATCGGTAGACTCCGGTGGGCGGCACACCTAGCTGGAATGAGCGAAGAGGAGCCTGCCCGGAAAGTCCTTTGTGGCAGGATGTATGGAAGGAGACAGCGCGGCAGACCTTGTCTGCGATGAAGGGATGGCGTAGACCAGGACGCCCAGAGCCTGGGAGTGCTAAACTGGATGACATCGGCTCGAAATCGGGACCGGTGGAGAGATTTGTTAAATAAGGCCAAGACCGGATGCCGGTTGTAGTGCCGATGATGATGATGAACAGTGCATACTTCGACGACACACGTGGTAATAGTCACGGCTTCGTCACACCAAATATCCCTACAGAACCTAGTTAAATATCGAAACCCCAAGAAGTCACCCGGCATCGACAACATGTCCTACCACTCATTGCGAAGGCTTTCTTCTTTATTCTTTATAAAGCTCTCCATTCTGCTCAACCATGCCTACAACATGGGGTACTTTCCCCAAGCTTGGTTGTCTGCCCAATAGCAAAATCTGGGAAACCAAATTATCACCCCTCAAGCTTTCGTCCTATTTCGCTCCTCACCAGCATCAGCAATATATATGAACAGTTCATATACGAGAGGCTAAATAAATTTATCAGTGTCAGGAACCTAATACGATTTCCAATTTGGATTTAAAAGAGCGCACAGCACCACCATGGCTCTCAAATTATTTCAAAACCACGTTTGCGTGCGCCACTTTAATAAGGAACACACCATTGTGGTGAGCCTGGACATTGAAAAGGCTTTTGACACAACCTGGATCGAAGGTCTCGTTTTTAAATTACTGAATACTGGCCTCAGTAAAACACTGTGTAGTATCATCTACCAGTTCGTTTTATACAGAACCTTCCAAGTTCGAGTGAATGGAAAGCTTTCCCGAACTTTCAACGCCACTGCATGCGTACCACAGGGCACCATTCTAGGCCCCATCTTATTTAATATCTACACCTCAGATATTCCTCGCCCTGTGGATGGTATAGTAAACTAGATTTCCTATGCGGATGACGTCCTAGTGTACACGTCATCTAAAAGCCATAAACTCGCAACAAACCGACTCAACCGTCATTTGGATGAACTGTATCAGTATTACAGTCGATGGAAAATTCGACTTAACCCATCTAAAGCAGTAGCTATAATTCTGAGTAGTAAACACTCCCAACCTACTTCTCGATATTCACAGAATATCCGAATACAAATAGGAGGTACTACGATTAGACCACAGGACAGGATGAAATATCTTGGGGTCATCTATACCCCAAAAATGAATTTCATCAAACATGTAACCCACATTCTTCAAAGGGGCGTCGGTCGATCTAAGCAACTGCACAAAATCTTGAAGTGGAGCAACAAAAATCACACCAAACTTAAGCTTCTCTGCTATAAGCAGCTAATCCGGTCTGGAATATCGTACGCCTTTCCCATATGGTCTTGCATAT
The DNA here is from genome assembly GCA_963931805.1 of Microdon myrmicae. Classification (NCBI taxonomy): domain Eukaryota; kingdom Metazoa; phylum Arthropoda; class Insecta; order Diptera; family Syrphidae; genus Microdon; species Microdon myrmicae. Next base: position 96,927,580 of record OZ007496.1, read on the forward strand.
CTTCGGCCCAAATGGAAAGACTTCGAGTTTTCGAAAAAAAAACTCTTCAGAAAATGCACCAACCGCCCTAGAAGACCTGACGGTCGCCATTACCCGAACTCTCACCTATACGAAGGTGCCTCGATTATCCTTATCGACGAGTACTTGCTACAATTAGCATATAAGTACCTCGAAAGCTTTCAGAACAGCGAGAACCCACTTGTACGGGAGTCGTGCGTTCTTGACCCTTCTCTCTTTCGATCTCTTCGGATCAGACCAGCACAATTTCTTCTTCAGTACAAAACTGAAGAAAGCACCCCTCCCAACAACATACTCCTTTCTAATAGAGTATTCCTGGACCCATCCCATAGGGTCTACTGCTGACACACTACAAACACGCACACACAGTACAAGACAGCACAAAAACAGGCACAAATACACACCGGCCAAAGCGTAGATTATCAGACGCCAAAGACGTGATCAGCGTTTACCCCCCCCCCCCCCCCCCCCCCCCCAGTAGTTAGAGCACAATGTGGGTGATTCTGGTTATCGCAAGATGACCAGAAGCCAGAGACAAGATGAAGGACACTATTGTCCTTGTCTCCCTAAAGTCGACCTCTCGCCTCCCCATTTTTGCATCCAGAATCGGCCCACATATTCGATTTAGATTTGATACTCTTCGCTTTGTATGGGATAAAACTCTGAATACTGAATAGTTTCTGGATCGGCTGTAGTTTCGGTATTGAGAGAGAATAACGACCAAATTAAGTGTGTGTGGAGATCCGTTAGTGGACTTCAGATTCCACCGAAATGTCGTCGCACGAGTCGATAAGTGCAACCAGATTTCGCGGCATTAGGACATGTTTTGTATCACTGGCGATTGTAATTGTACTATTGGTTGGGTGATAAATTCATCTACTTGTCATCTGGAATGGAATTCAAAAGGCTCTCTCTGACATTATATAAAATATGAACGAATCCATCTTTTTACCTACCACAGCTCAACTGAGCTAGTATTTTGCTTATCTCCTGTGTATCTTGTTCATTATTGACTTTGGAGACTTTTTGTATTCATTTTACACCATTGGTGGGTAAAAAATTGCTACTCTTCTAGTATGGCGACTCCAACTGTTCCCACTTTTTAGGAGTATGCAAAACATCCATTTTAGGTTTAGATCATTTAATTTCTTGAAAGCATTTTGTAAGCTAACTACAATCCTTAGCCAGTTATGATGTCTCAATGGTGTTCATGTGCCGACATTGGGCTTCCTTTCACGGTTTGGCTTCGCACAGTCGTTGAATGCTACTCGTTCTCTTCTGTATCTCCAATCTGAATGGAATTCTGGGTCCCTTTGCCCTGGAAGTCGTTCAACAGTCCCGGGTCGATTAGATTTAAATTCGCACAGACAAACTGAAAGTCGAACTGTGGCATTTCCACTTCACCTGGCTTGATGCATCTGAGGCCAATGTGTGGCCTCAGGAAGCTATCAGCCAGAGGAAACCATCGGAGTTGAATTTCTGGTTCTTGACCGGCTTTGTATGCTTCGAGCATTCTTTTCCGATGTTGCATATAAGTAATCCGCAAAATCTTGATCTTTTTCGCTACGTAGTCGATATTTAAGCCGTGCCCCATGGCGGCAGCAATATCTGTCATAGCTGCGTTGCGTAATTCCCGATTGCGATAGTCTGGGTCTTTCAAATCCCAAAGACACCGATGAGCTCCGTACAACCTCAGGAATTTCACAGAGTGTTTCAAGCTCCACTTACCCTCTAGCAGATCGTCTTCAAGACCATTCCAGATAACTTTTGTGGGTATGTTGTTGGGGTCATTTTTAGGGCAATTATCTTCGGATTCCTTTTCCGCCTTGACGGGTGTCAACATGTTGAATTTCCAATCCTTACATTCAGAAGTAATTCCTTCGTTTCGGGACAATTCTGTTGGTGGCAGCGGTGCAGGTGTTACCGGCGCAGGCGTTGAAGGTGCAGGCGAATCAAACGAATGATCCATCAAATCGTCGTGTGGAGACTCTGGTATTTCCTGTTTGATCTTTTCGGCATCGGCAGGATATTGGAAATACGCCGGAGCTGGAGACATGAGATCGGGATCAACGAAACTCATGGGAATCGTTGATGATGGCATTTCAATTCGACGTTTCAAGAATTCGTCGGCTGGATTGAACCAAATGTAGTTGCTTTCGAAGACCGTTCCCATTTGATTGGCTTGTTCCCTTCTCCTCGTTTCTGCTTGATAAGTTTTTAAAATGATCTTCAATTTTTTCCATATACGACTCTCGGGCATATCCATCTTGAATGCGATATCTTCAACAGCTTTACTGCGTTCCTTGGTCTTCCGGTAGTGCGGGTGTTGCGTGTCCCACAAACAGTCGTGAATGCTAAGAAGGTCAACAAGCTGCATTGACTCTGTAGAAGTCCACGGACGGTTCATACGGGTGTGTACCGCTTCAAAAGTTTCATCGTCGCTAATGGGCTCCGATTTTGCCTCGATATTCAACTCTGGCGCCTGAATGCTTTCGTTAACTAGGCTTGAACACACGAGTTTACTCTCATTGCTCTGCTCAGCCGAATTACCATCTGCCTCACCGTCACTTCCGGCATGAATTCGAACCGGATAAATCTGAAAGGGGCAACAAAATAGGGTGTTCTCAATATAGCGAATAGTTGGTTAAAACATTTCTGGGCTTTAACTTACGTCCTTCCAATGGCAAATTTGCCTCAGAAAGCTATCGGCCAAAGGGTACCACTTAAGTCTGCTCTTTACTACCTTCCCCTTGGCGTACCCCTCAGCGAACCGCTTCCGTTCCATTCGGTACATCGACCTAAGTGCGCTGATCTTTCTGATTACTTGCGAGTCAGTGGGATGGTCTTCTAATGACTGGGCAAGTTCACTAATTACTCTCCTTCTATTCGTTCGATTCTTATACAATGGGTGGGATTTGTCCCACAGGCACGTGAATTTCCTGTAGAGTTTTATAAATGCCGTCGCCTCCTTAGTCCTCCACAGCCAGAGGTCCTTTTCAACGTAGTTCTCCAACATTTCATTGATTTCCTGCATTTGTTCGGTTACTTCTGGATTGTCTTCCGGTTTGTTGTCTTCACCGTCGATTGAGCTCCCTATCGAAATACAATTTTGCGTTCCAGAATTGTCCTCTTCCAAAGGTATAAGAATCTCTGGATCAATGGTGAAGACAACAGCATCTTCCAGATCAGAATCCGAATCGTCCTTTTTGTTCCTTTCCAATCTCGGAACATGTCTCAAAAAGGAGTCAGCCAATGCGAACCATTTAAGCTTGGTCTTTGCCCCGAGACCTTTCCTGATTCTCTGTTTAATTCGACGTTTTTCATATCGATACGTTGATCGAACAACGTTGATTTTCTGGGCGATAGTCTCCATGGTCACATCGTCGCCCATGGCTGTGGTTATATCAATCATAGCAGCCTTCCGCATAAGACGGTTTCTGTTGAACGCATCACCCAGATCCCAAAGACAAGGATGTGAACCATAAAGGCGGAGTAATCTGATTAATTGCTTAGCGCTCCACTTCTCGACCTCGAATTCCTCGTTTTCAATATAGATAGGTTGGAAGTTATCGGGCATGGAGATACCAGTATCCTGAATCAAACACAAGCTATTTACAGTAATGAGAATAGAAAACTGAGTGAGATTACCTGCCGCATTGAGGAGAAGATAACACGGTTTTCCTCTTCATCGCGAGGTTTCCAGAGTCGCGTTCGTCCTCGGAAGGAGTAGGATGACATGTTAGGAAACGTCTGTAGTCCAGATGTGTTTTGTCCACTGCTTGAGTAGCGAACACACTATTTTTATTACACTTAAAATATTGTTTTTCACTTTGCAGGAATGATTATTTATATATTCCCTTGTTGCGTGAACAAAACTCACCACGAGTCACGTCAAAATGGTGGTGGTAAATATGACAACGGTTTGCAATGTGGAGTCCATTTCCACTAGGGATTGAATCTGTTACCGGTTTCAGCTGTCATGAGCATGTGACACTTGTCAAGATTTCACAGGGGTTTAAAGCCTTGCTACCGCACGAGAATAGATTCATGGAATTTTATTGGTCCTTTTAGTTTACATTAATTTGTTTTGTTTTTGTACTTTTCTTGTTTTATTTTTATTTTTCCTATATTGAAAAACAAGTAGTTTCCGTATCATATTCCGTCGTGCCGTAAAAATGATTGCAACCGATGCGCATCCACTGCAGGTTTCTTCAATTCAAAGACGTAAATTAAAAGTTCCCCTAAAGGTTATTCGGCTCAAACCTGGAGATCTTCGCACTAAAAAATTATGTGAAGCTGATACAAATTCGCCAATACTTCAAGGTAATGGTGTTGCCCACATTGGCATCATGAATTTTTACACTTGGCAATTTTAACCATAGCTTACTGGTGGCGCCACCTTTTGTTAAATGGCAGACGTTGTTTGTATTACCAATAGTATTTTTTTTTGTGATCTAGAAGTGATGTGGTATTTTAACAATTTAATTAATATGAATTTAATAATTGACTTACTTGGTGTAGTTGACCGTTCTTCGGTCGGTGAGGTTGCTCTTCGGTGGGCGACGCTGCTTTTCAGGTTGCAGGCTGAAGCTCTTTCGAGTCCCCTATTATGATACTGTTGCGAGCTTAGTGTTCGCTGGATTAATTATTTTAAAAAATAAGAGCCGTTATATCAATTTTCTTTGTACACACATTATTAGTCCGTTAATAACTACCATTACTTTTACCGTACTGTTGCAGCACAAGCAACAGCAATAACGACCAAAGATGAATCGATTTCTCAACACTGCAATAAAGGAGAACGAATTCAGGAGAATATTCAAAATTCAATCCACCTCATATCAGAATAGACGAAACCCACCACGAAGTATGTAGATATCTACCTAAAGGTTTGAACGGGAGATCGCACCATAGGTTGTCATCTGTGCTAAACGGTTTGCACTCACATTCCAGTACACTCAAAGTGGGATGATCACTGGATCAACGGTGACTGGCAAAAGCGCTGGTTCCATAGAACAGTTTATTTTGTTCTACGGTAATTCCTTTTTGTGATACGGGGCTTTTGTTGGTCGAGATCTGATGATCCCAACGGCCAAAGAGGAAAACCGTTCAAGGTTAATGCAAGCCAGCATATAAGAAGGCGCAGGAATGTTGCAAAGCTTCTTGTTAGATTTTTAGCTGGTGGTAGCAGAGCCAAGTGGCAGATAGAGCTTAATTGAATTGTCGAATTGATTAAATTACACAGTGAAAAAATAAAGAACCAAAAATACCTCAACTTTGCCATCTTTTGATTCGTGTCTAATTCTGTTGCTGGCGTTTTGCAAGAACATCGAAAATTACGAAGTACAAAATTTCTGGTCCGAGAGAGAAGCGAATCTGGATCTCAATTGGCTATTCCCAGTTGGCGAACCACAACTGGCGAAGTAACTGTTGGATTTTATTAATTAATGATACAAAAGTGGATAGTTACAATGTAAAATATTGTGACGCATATGACAATCCGTACTAGAATATTCTAGAGAGTCCGAAACAGAGTACTAGAATATTCTATAAAGTAATGGAAAACTGAAGGCTAGGAACAGTAGAACATTCAATGCAATGGAACGGACGGAAACGAAACGCTGAAACAGTATAAATACGCCGCACACAGAGCATAGTGATGAGTAAGAAGTAGAACGTGAAACAAGCGATAAGTCTCAAGTTAGAAGTAAGAAGGAAAATACGCGATAAGTACGGAAGCGATAAGTCAAGAAATCGTTGTATACGGTAAAAGTGACGGTTGTGATTAACGGACTAATAAAGTGTTATATTAATTCAAAAATCAATTTAACGGCTCTTATTTATTCAAAAATAATTAATCCAGCGAACCCTAAGCTCGCTACAATTGGTGTCAGAAGTGGGATTAATTATTGGTGAAATAAATAAGTCTGTGGAAGTGTATTGTGACGATGGCAGATCGACATTCGGAGAAGAGTTCGCAACCGTTGGACATTTCGGAGATGTTCAGGATTATGATGGCAAAATTGGACGCGCAAGCTATCGATATTAACTCAAAATTGGACGCGCGAGCTGCAAAATTGAATGCGTGGGCTGCAGACGTTAATTCAAAATTGGATGCGCAAGCTGCAAAATTGGATGCGCGAGCTGTAAAATTAGACGCGCGAGCTGCAGAGGTTAATGCAAAATTGGATGCCCAAAGGTAGTGTATGAAAGAATTCTGGGACTCGGAAGCGGAAGAAGCTGAGGATCAGGAGGAATTGGAGCCACATGAAATGAAGAAACTCAGGAAGAGCAAAGCTATGGCCGACAGCAGTGAGGAAGAGGAGGAACATGACGATGATGTGTTACGTGAAGAACTGAAGGATTTCATCGATGATAACCCGATTGAAGAGGACGGCGGTGATGATGAAGACACTGATGCTTCAGGCCGTTCCCTGAAACGGATTTACAATGATGATGACGAGTTGCACGACCGACTGGAAGACGACGACTGTGACCTTATTGAAGAAAATCTTGGTTTGAAAGTCGAAGGCAGAAAGGGTTCCACGCGTCTGCGTCGTACACAGGGCGAAGAAAGTGATGGAGAGGAAGACGACGACTGTAATCTTATTGAAGAGAATCTTGGTTTGAGAGTCGAAGGCAGAAAGCGTTCCAAGTGTCTGCGTCGTACACAGGATAAGGAAAGTGATGGAGAGGAAACGCACGTCGATGAAGGTTCTGCACGTGAGGCTATAGACGAACAGCTATTCGACGATGAAGACGATGTTGAACGCCGCTCTGAACGTAGTCACAGGGAAACTGAGCCGGCAAAACATTTCAATGATGAATTGGAAAGGGGTCACTTTACTGATTTGGACAAAGAAATCCGTAAAACAGATATTCCTGAGCGAATGCAATTGCGCGAAGTTCCGGTTACGCCTGTTCCAGAGGGACCCAATGAACTACAAGATGAAGCTGAATGGATTTACAAACATGCGTTTTGTAAATCAACTATTTCCGACCAAGAAAGATCAACGGATGTTGAAGGTCGAGACCGCTATTGTAATCCACCACATACGGGGGGAAAGATCAAGCAAGCCCTAGATTGTAGGCGTAATCAACAGCTAGAGGTGCCGTTCATTACGTTCTATAGAGAAGAACACGTTAAACTAGAATTAACGTGTGACGATCTATGGAAAGTCTATTACTACGACGCACGATGGTGTTTACTGTCAGCTCCAAAGAACAAACCGCTCCAGTTATTTGAAAAGATGCGGAACTACCAGTTGGATACGGTTATGAAATCGACAAATGCTCCAATACCAGATGATATGCGTGTAATTAAAGATGAAGATCTAGATCGCTTACGTGATGCGCAAACTCCAGAAGAGCTTAAGGGTGTGCACATGGATTTTCTCTTATACTGTTCGCATGAGATCCCTAAAATGCAAGAGGAATTCCGTCGTCAGGAAAAGAAAGAATGGCGGCAGGCTAGAGCTGACGCGAAAAAGAGAGCAGTAGAAAAATTGGATGAAGGTCAAGAACTTCCACCGCCGAACGTCAAGATGAAAGTGGTGCATCGCGACCGACTGGCGGCTTTTGTTGGCCCGGGAGACCAGTGAACTTAGTTCGGGACGAACTAATCTAGGCGGAGGGTAGTGTGACGCATATGACAATCCGTACTAGAATATTCTAGAGAGTCCGAAACAGAGTACTAGAATATTCTATAAAGTAATGGAAAACTGAAGACTAGGAACAGTAGAACATTCAAGGCAATGGAACGGACGGAAACGAAACGCTGAAACAGTATAAATACGCCGCACACAGAGCATAGTGATGAGTAAGAAGTAGAACGTGAAACAAGCGATAAGTCTCAAGTTAGAAGTAAGAAGGAAAATACGCGATAAGTACGGAAGCGATAAGTCAAGAAATCGTTGTATACGGTAAAAGTGACGGTTGTGATTAACGGACTAATAAAGTGTTATATTAATTCAAAAATCAATTTAACGGCTCTTATTTATTCAAAAATAATTAATCCAGTGAACCCTAAGCTCGCTACAATATAAATGCGCTGAATCGATTCGCCGGGGATGGCTCGCGGCAGACGTCCGTACTCCGTGGCTGCTGATCGAGAAAGAGACTGATGATGTGCACGTGCGTCATCTGGAAAGCTATTTGAACTCGACGAAATACAAGATGGTGGATGTTCGTTGAGTTTGATCAACTTCGTTGTCGCCGGTGTGCGCATCGGATGTCCACTCATGGAGAATATTTTTATGTCTAATACTTCCCCTCGATGAGCGCACCGGCGCCAAAAAGCTCACATCAGGTTTAGGGGGTCGAGACGCCTCCCGTGCTTCGGTTTGGATAGGGCCTTAGTGAGAATTCTTTTTTTTTTTTTTTTTTTTTGGTTTCGGTTGGAAGGTGGAAATCTTCAAAAGATACCTCTAGACCGACCCAGGGGCATGCCGGGTATTTACCGACTAAAACCACCTCCCGCCAGGCTCATATTCCCGTTGATCCCCGCGGAACTTTCTTTTAGATATTTCATCGCGGGGTGATGCTGTCTTCACCGTCGTGAGAATGTCAGCGGGCATTTGTTCCGTTGGCATGTATTCGACCGAGAGTGTTCCGCTGTCCACTGCTTCGCGGATGAAGTGGTGTCGGACGTCGATGTGTTTGCTCCGGGAGTGGAATACGGGGTTCTCGACCAGCTTCCGAGCACCGTTGTTGTCGTTGAACAGCGTCAGCTTGTCTGGTAAGGCGAATCCCAGTTGACTGATCAGCCTTCGTAGATGTATGGCCTCTTTCGCCGCGTCGGATATGGCCATGTACTCAGCTTCTGTGGATGATAGGGCGGTGGTCCTTTGCTTCCTGGATTCCCAAGAGACCGCTGTGCCGTAGAGTGAAAAAACGTAGCCGGTGTATGATTTCCTGTCGTCGGAGCAGTTGGCCCAGTCGCCGTCGCCGTACCCTGTGAGGCTTTCATGGCTTTCCTTGAACGTAAGCCCATTGTTGGGAGTGCCTTTGAGGTAGCGTAGTACACGTTTCGCGTCTTTCCAATGCTGTTCGTTGAAGTGGCTGTTGAATTGGCTGAGTCTGCTCACGGCGAAGGCTATGTCTGGTCTGGTGCATACGGCAAGGTACATCAGAGATCCGATCAGCTCCCTGTATGGCAAATTCTTGTCGGGGTTTTCATTTCCTTTTTGGAGCTTTGTGCCGTTTTCCAATGGGGTGCTCACTGGTTTCGAGTCGCTCATTTTGAACCGCTCCAGAATCTCCAGTGGGTATTGCGTTTGAGTCATCCGTAGTTGCTTCTTTTCTCTTTGGAAGTCAATTCCGAGACAGTGCTTGATTTCGCCGAGGTCCTTTATTCGGAATGTCTTCGATAACTGTTTCGTCAGTTTCTGTATTCTTGCTTTGCTTTGGGAGGAAACTAATAAGTCGTAAACGTATATGGTGACGAGTAAAATTTCCTTTCCTTTTCCTTCGAAGAAAATGCACGGATCGACTGTAGACTGGTTCAGGTCTAGCCCCGAAAGCTCGTGGCGTAGTTTCGTGTGCCATTGCCGTCCTGCGTGGCGGAGACCGTAAAGGGCTTTCTTTAGTAGGCATACTTTGTTTCCCTCGCGTATCTTTGTCAGCATTTGTCTGGCTTGACTTTGGGGACTGTCTTCGCTTCCTCCGGATTGAATCAGCTTTTCCAGGGCGGCTTCTGTGTGTTTTGGAATCTCCATGTAGATGGTTTCGTCGAGCTCGCCATTTAAGTAAGCTGTTTCCACGTCCAGGTGGTGAATGCTCATGTTGTGCTGAACAGCTAAGGCGGCCGTGACGCGTATCGAGTTCATCCTGGCCACTGGTGCAAAGGTTTGATGGTAGTCGACGCCGGGAATTTGTGAGAATCCTTGGGCGACTATGCGTGCCTTTCTACGTTCCAATGTTCCGTCGGGATTCGTCTTGTTACGTAAGACAAATCGGCTGCCGATGACTTTGCCGTTTTTCGGGCGTTCGACTAGGGTCCATGTGTCATTTCTGATGACGGCCTCAATTTCCTGTGCCATCGCCTTTGTCCACTCGTCGATGTCGGGTCCAGTTATGGCCTCTTTGATGAGTACTTCTGCGGTTCCAGCTGCCTCGGAAGAAGTGTCTCTCGTTTGGAAGAGTTTTCGGGGTCTTCCCCTGATTCCAGTCCTTACTTTTCGTGGTCTACCTGGTCCTTTGCGTATGTGTGCGATTGCTTCTTCTCTGGTTGGGGTTGTTGGTGGTTCGGCTTCTTCGTCGCACGTTTCGTCCGCGTTCTGGGTCGTTGTGTCTTCGTTGTTGGTTTCCCCGGGGATGGCGAACTCGACCATGTTGTGCTCGGTTCCCATTTTGTCGTTCGTGGAGCTGAGTTCGCGAAGGTTGGTCTTTCTGATGCTTTGTGTGAATACAACGTCTCTGGCGATTTCTATTCTGCGTTGGTCGAGAAGCCAGATCCTGTATCCTTTGGATTGATCAGAGTAGCCGACGAATATCCCCTTCTGAGATTTTGGGTAGAACTTTCCTTTCCTGGGTCCTCGGAGCCGGGAGTAGACGGGGCGTCCGAATTCACGAAAATAGCCGACGTTAGGCACGTTTCCGGTCCATACTTCGTGTGGGGTTTTGCCATTTAAGGCATTGGTGGGGCATCGGTTCCTGATGTGGTTGGCCGTATTGATGGCCTCGCCCCAAAATCGTGAGTCCATGTCGGCTTGAATGAGGAGACATCTGGCCATTTCGACCAGGGTTCGGTTCTTCCAGTCCGCTACTCCATTTTGTGGGGGGATATGAGTGACGGACAATCGATGTTTGATTCTGTTCTTCCGCAGGTACGAGGTGACCTCCTTGTTTGTATACTCGGTGCCGTTGTCGGACTGTATACACTTGATCTTTCGGCCGGTTTGCATTTCGGCGAAGGCTCTGAAGTCTCTGAAGGCATTTAAGACTTCTCTTTTGCTTTTGAGCATGCGAACGTTGCACCACCTGGAGCAGTCGTCGATGAACGTGACGAAGTAGATGGATCCTCCTAGGGACTCGGTGTTCATCGGCCCACATAAGTCGGAGTGGATTAAGTCCGGGATGCCTGTCTTTCTGTTGGATGAGTTTGGGAATGGCAGTCTCGTTGTCTTCCCGAGGGCGCATATGTCGCACATCGGATCCTGGATCGGATGCTCCATGAACATTCCCCGTATGCGACCGTTTTTGTGGCTCGCAACCAAATCCTTAATGTTTAAGTGTCCCATTCTGCGGTGCCATTTTTCCAGCTCGGTGGTACGGGAGTGTCCGGAGTCGGCAGCGGCAGCGGTGAGTGTTGGTGGCTTCTGAATCGCCAGAATGAAGTAAAGGTCATTTGTTCGAATGGCGTCGAGGATAGTGTGTCCCTTTTCGTTCGTGACCTTGGCGCCTCCCTTGTCGAAAGTGACTTTGAACCCCTTGTCGGCGAGTTTGGTGACCGACATCAGGTTCATCCTTAAGTCAGGCACGTGTAAGGCGTCCGTCACGGTGATGTTTCGTCTGCCTCCGCTGTGGACGGTGGCCATATTGATGTCGCCACGACCGGTGATGTTGGTTGAGGTGCAGTTGGCCAGGTTTAGCGTCGTGGGATGCGTCTCGTGGTATTTTTCGAAGGCGTGTTTGTCGCTCGACATGTGCGATGAGCTACCGCTGCCCAAACACCAGCCGCCGTCGATAGTTGATTTGGGGGAGTGCATCTCGTGCTGTGTTGAGCTTGTGAGAGCTAGGACGCTGATGCCGTTGTTCAGCAGCTTCCCCTCCTTTCCGGGCTTCTTGGATGTGGAGGAATCTTCCCTGATCCGGGATCGACATTCGGCTGCCTTGTGTCCGATCTTACCGCAGTTGTAGCATTTGAAGGACGGTTTTCTTCGACTTCTGTTATTTCCTTGGTCCTTTCCTTGGTCCTTTCCTCTTTCGGTCCTTATGACGTTGTGCTTGGCGGCCATCGCGCCTTGTATTTCGAGGTGCTCATTCGTGTGTCTGGCATCACTTTCTTCGATGATTTTGATGCGAAGTGCCTCCGGAGATGGAAGTTCGTCCCGAGATTCAATGGCGCACCTGAAGTTTTCGAATTTCGGAGGGAGACTGTAAAGGAGCATGATGCAAAGCAGGTCCTTATTAATCACGATCTCCATGTCAAGGAGTTTGTCGACCGTATCGAAAAAACTTCTCAGGTGTTCTCGCACGTCGTCGCGGTCGGCCATGCGGTGCTGCGTGAGTCTCTTCGATAGACTGGCTTTCCTAGCTGGTTCTTTGGATTCGTATGTGGAAGTCAGTTTCTCCCATACGTCGCGCGAGGTTTCGCATCCCTTGATGCATTTTATTTCCGGTGGACTGATAGCTAGGGTGATGTCAGCTTTGGCCTTTCTGTCGCCCGTTTTCCACTTCTCGATGTTCACCTCGTTCGCTCCCGTGGGTTCAGGCTTGGGGAGTTCTCCGCTTATGTATCCCCACGCGTCATTCTTGATGAGGATTGCATCCATCTGCAGCTTCCACTTGTCGAAGTTTTCCTTTTTGAGGGGCTCGATGCTCGCGATGGATGGCGCCATTTTGGTGAGGGCTTCGGGTTTCTTCTTTTGGGCGTTCCTAATTAGTTCTCGATGGTAGGCGGGTGCCTGGGCCCATAACCTGTTGGATTTTTTTAATTAATGATACAAAAGAGGATAGTTACATGTAAAATATAAATGCGCTGAATCGATTCGCCGGGGATGGTTCGCGGCAGACGTCCGTACTCCGTGGCTGCTGATCGAGAAAGAGACTGATGATGTGCACGTGCGTCATCTGGAAAGCTATTTGAACTCGACGAAATACAAGATGGTGGATGTTCGTTGAGTTTGACCAACTTCGTTTTCGCCGGTGTGCGCATCGGATGTACACTCATGGAGAATATTTTTATGTCCAATAGTAACATTCTAGATCTAAATTGGCTATTCCCAGTTGGCGAACTACAACTGGCGAAGTATCATTGGTAGATGCGGGATTTAGACGAGAGAGAAGCGAATCTGGATCTCAATTGGCTATTCCCAGTTGGCGAACCACAACTGGCGAAGTAACACGTACACTTAACGATTTTTTGACTTATTGCTTTCTTACTTATCGCTTGCTTACTCTGCTCACTTCTTCCTTCTCTGATTTTTTTTAACTGTTTTATATTTGTATATTTAAGTGATACAGTGACTTAAAATTAATTTTGTAACAACTGTTTACATGTAATTATTATAATAATACATACATTTTCCAAACAATGTTTTAAGAGTTACAGGATAGATGTGTGTTTACATATACATTTAGTAGGGTTCTGTCTTCCTGGAAAAGGTCAGAAAACCAGGAATTTCTTCTTTTTACTTTACTTAATCTAAACCTAACCCCAATTATAAATATAACTTAACCTAACTTAGTCTGATTAATATAAAATGAGTTATCAGCAAAACAAAGCTTTATAATTAAGGGGGTATAAGAATTACAGGATGTTGAGTGAAGTCGGTTAGGGTTAGAGGTAGAGTATTTCGTTCCGGTTGGTCGTTGGAAAAACATAGAATGTTGGAAAGTGGTTGGACGTTACTGGTTGGGGGTAAGTTCAGTGTTGTGGTATATGTATAGCGTTTGCGACGATAGTGAACAGCGAGAGAATCGAACCGACGCTATCACGGTTAGAATCACTAAAAGATAGAACCAAAGCTCAACCCATCAGGCCACTGCCGCGTATTGAATTCGATTTCTAAACTCAAATACATTCGAATAATGTGGAATTGGTATACGGCTTTAATGTATGTGCTTTTGGCGGTGTTGTTCTTCACTAGTCGTGTGTGTATCTGCTAGAAACGCCACTTATGATCTCGTTGAATCATTTACCAGTCTGCCTGAGGTGAACATAACTCTTGTGTGGAGACAAGAGGTTCGTTATCGCATAACCGCGCTCGCTCTCGAGGCTCTACCCACGCTCGACTGATAACGGCATTTTGTAACATCAGGGGCATCGGTTTCACCAATACGAATGTGAACGCCGTTCACCAATATTTGCAAACAACGAAACCTGGTATCCTTGCCCTAACTGAGACCCAGGTCGATTCGTCAACTGATTCGACATATCTTCGTTGCTCAGGATACGACTTACATTCGAGATTCCGTTTTAAGGGCGGAGTCTGTGTCTTCGCGCGGTCCGATCTGGCTTGCCAGAGGATGGAGGCGTTGGACCCAATAAAATGGACATCCTATGGTTGACGGTCGTGCTGAGGAATTCCGTTAAATTTCTTTGTTGTCTATACCGCTCCCCGAATGACGATCAACCGACGACATTTTTCGAACATCTTTCACATACCGTCGACTGGATACAAATCAACCACCCTTGTCCTTGGTTATTTTAATGTGCACAATTCCGGCTGGTTGTTACATTCTAACAGAACCGATGAGACTGGGAGGCTGGCCGAGATGTTTGCAATAAGCCACAACTTGACTTAACTCGTGGAGGAACCGACGCGGGTGCCGGATGCCCGAGGCGATTGTGCGAACACCCTGGATCTGTTTTTGACACCCGAACCGAGTATTTATACCGTAGAGGTTTCTGCGCCACTAGGAAACTCAGATCACTGCTTGGTGTCTGTCGCGCAAGCACTTGCATATCAACCGAATAACCGGCCTAGGCAGCATCGCCATGTATGGAAGTATGGGGGTGCTAACTGGGACGATTTGCGAGATTTCTTCGCATCCTCTCCATGGTCAGAGGTGTGCTTCGGAAACTCCGATGTTAACGCTTGCGCGGAGTCGGTATCAGAGATTATTCTTCTGGGGATGGAGATGTATATTCCACATTCCATCAAACGAAGTTCGTTTGATAAACAATGCGTGCAGATTACAGTGGCTAAAAATACAACTTTTAAGCAATGGCGCTCCAATCCCACCGATGTTAACAGAACGAATTTTGTTAGAATCAGAAACGCGTGCAACCAGGCGATTGATACCGCGAAAAAAGCTCACAACGACAGGGTGATCAATAAGCTCCTTCGGTGCCCAATTGGTTCGCGCCCCGTCTAGTCAATGGCAAGAGCTGTCAGCAGCAACTTGACAGACAGCGGAACGTTAGTCATGAATTCAAAGGATAAAGTTGATGTGTTCGCAAATTTATTTTCCACTAATTCAAACCTCGATCCCGGCCTTTTGGAGCCACCTGTGATTGCGCCCTATTCAACGCATTCTATGTGAACTGGATTGTAGGAAGGCAACCGGCCCGGACGGAATACCAGCAATAGTTCTTAAAAACTGTGCTCCAGAACTATCGCCGGTTCTTGGCAGACTCTTCCACTTATCTTATGCACGGAGGACCTTTCCTGACTGCTGGAAAATCGCTCGAGTTCAGCGCCTTCGATGTGATAGCGTCTGTAGTCCCGACGTCAGCGCCGAGTCCCCAATCAGGCGGATCGCTCGTCTCTGTATGCTCTCAAGTAGGTCGAGGGTATGTTTAGGAGCCGAGCTCCAAATATGAGAGCAATATTCGAGCGTGGGTCTAATTTGGGATTTATATAGGAGAAGAAGTTGAGCTGGAGTAAAATATTTCTTGGCTTTAAAAAAATAGCTCAGTTTCCCTGAGGCTGACCTGGCGATGCTCGACACGTGTTTATGCCACGATACATTCCCACAGACCGTAACGCCGAGCAATTTCAAGCTTTCCCCGGCCTCGAGGGCTTGGCCATTCATCACAAGCTGTGTAACCGATGATCCACTCTTCTTTGTGAATGTTGTATATTTTGGATTCGATTCCGGGTGCAGAGAACCCATTAAGGCAAAAGAGTTGGGCTTCAAACATTACTGAGGAAAACCTGAAGAGATTGAAGAGAGCTAGAAATGACTGCAATGCACATATTCAACGTGCCAAGTTTTTGCATGACCAGAGAGTGAGACAAATAATACTACACTCTCCTACCGGTATCAGAAACTTCTGGGCATTCGTGAAAAACATTCAAAACTCGGTCTCCTCATCCATTCCATCGGCTATAGTCACCAACGCAATAGGGAAAGCGAATGTACTTGCTGTACATTTTACAGCGAACTCAACGGTGGCTTATACTACATCAGTTCTGGTTCAAATTGAGCATAAGCAGCACACCATAAGCCAGATTCGCTTCCGAACGCGTTCTCTTGCCAGCGCACTCAAAGAGCTAAACGTAAACAAATCCCCTGGTCCTGATGGAATTTCTTCTTCAGTCGCTAAATCACTGCGGAAACTTTTCCATTTGTCTTATTCTACTCTCGCAAATAGATTGAAGTCAGCGAACATTCAGCCAATTCCCAAAAAGTCACCCGTGCAATAGAGAAAGCGAATCTACTTGCTGCACATTTTGTTGCGAACTCAACGCTGCCTGATACCATATCAGATCCGCCTCAATCTGACCATAAGCAGCACACCATGAGCCAGATTAACTTCCGAACGTGTATTGTTGCCCGAGCACCCAAATAGCTAAACGCACACAAATCTGCTGGTCCGGATGGCATTCCCCCAATTCTCTTGAAGAGATGTTCTTCTTCACTCTCTAAACCACTGCGGAAACTCTTCCATTTGTCTTATTCTACTGCCCGTTTCCCAAATAGATGGAGCTCAGCAAATATTCAGCCAAAAAAACGACAAATCGTCCCTCTCTTCTTATTGACCCACAGTACTAACTTCTATCCTCTAGAATGTAATGGAATCATTGATTAACCATCAATATTCCAAATACCTGGAATCAAATGACCTCATCAATGACGGCCAATATGGCTTTCGTAGCAACAGGTCCACAGGAGATCTGATGGCGTACCTTACCGAAAAGTTGAGCCATTCCATCCACTACCTCGGCAAAAGCAAGGTAGTCGCATTGGATATTTCAAAAGTCTTCGACAGAATTTGGCATCCAGTCCTTTTGTGAAAAAATCATTCCTATGGAGTGAACAATTCCCCGATCCAATGAATATGAGATTATCTGTCTGGCCGTTCAATCCAAGTGGTTCTTGATGGTGTCAAATCTGTCTCCCATCAAATTAATGCAGGTGTTCCCCAGAGTTCGGTACTCTCACCAACTCCCTTCCTGATCTTTATAAATGATCTCCTGTAAATTACCCACAACCCAATTCACTCGTTTGCGGATGATAGCGCGTTGAGTTTCTCATACTCATACGAACACTCCCGTCCAAACTCTTCGAACGTCAATACCAACCAGCAACTGGCCAACATTGAATTCAAACCTCAAGAAGATATATCAGTGGAGTTTATCTAACCGAGTAGAATTCAGTGCCCTAAAAACTCAGTGCTGTCTCTTGTCGTCAAAGGCGAGCCCCAAAATAAATATACTGTCTATGAACGGTACTTGCCTCAACGAAGCCACTATCAATTCTTGGTACTCGAAGTAGTTCGACTCAACTGGAATGACCACATATTTCAAGCTGCGAAAAGTGCAGCCACATGTATGGCGTTCCTTAAGAGATGCAAAAGATACTTCACTCCATCCAACCTGGCCACTATTTACAAGGACGATATTCGTTCAAAAATGGAGTTCAACTCCCATATTTGGTCAGGTGCATCCAAAACTGCGCTACACGTGTGCTCGACAGGATGCAAAAACGAACAGTGAAAACTATTGGGTACTCGGCTATGAGTCGTTTAATTCCGCCATTAAAATATAGGTGCTACGTATCAGGTCTATCTCTTTTCTCTGGGCATTACCACGGTCGTTGCTCAACTGAACTTGCTGAATGTGTTCGGTCCCTTCAGACATTTTGCCGCGATACCCGTCAATCTGTGAATGCGCATCAATTCACGTTGAAAGTCATCCTCAGACGCACAAATAAACATAGAGAGTCATTCCTTAGTCAAACCACACGAATGTGGAATGCTCTGCCTGATCATATCATGATCATGCTGCTCTGTGAGCGCGTGCCTCATTGATCCAAAGAGGTGATAGTCAGATGGCGCCAAGTCTGGGAAGTATGGCGGGTGCAGAAGGTTGCCCCATCCAAGCGATTTCAAGGTGTCTTTCACTAGTTTTGCTGTGTGCTGCGTAGTTTTCGCTGGCGCCATCTCTTAGCGAAACCGGAAAAAACGTATGCATACACCTAGTATATATGTATAAATATATAATATGTATCTATCTACTCATGGCTGTTGTGTCTCCGAAATCGTGTTCGCTCACATATGTAGCCAACAATTCTCTCTTCGACCTTCCTCTCGAACGCGGTTAAGAATCTTTTACTGAGAACTCAGATCTCGGATATATATATATATATATATATATATATATATATATATATATATATATATATAAATATATACATACATATATAAATATATATATATATATATATATAAATATATACATACATATATATATACATATATATATATATATATATATATATATATATATATATATATATATATATATATATGGCGCAAGGCTAATAACCTTGCCCGGAAAAACAAATTATTATGGACAATTTAACAAGTCTCGGATAAGGACCGGATACCGGTGGAGAGACTTGCTAAATAAGGCCAAGACCGGATCCCGGTTGTAGTGCCGATGATGATGATGATGATGATGATGATGATGATAATGATGATGTTGATGATGATATATATATACATCATCATCATTGGCACTATTACCGCGATCCGGTCTTGGCCTTATTTAGCAAGTCTCTCCACCGGTCCCGATTTCGAGCCGATGTCATCGAGTTTGGCATTCCCAGGCTCTGGGCGTCCTGGTCTATGTCATCCCTCCATCACAGACAAGGTCTGCCGCGCTGTAGTGTTCCATACATCCTGCCACAAAGGACATTCCGGGCAGGTTCCTCTTCGCCCATTCGAGGTAGGTATCCCACCCATCGGAATCAACCGAGCTTAATTTTTCTTACAACATTAGCTTAAAGGTAGATCGCGTACAACTCATGGTTGTAGCGTCTCCCGAAACGTCCTCCATCACATACGGGGCCAACAATTCTCCTTAAGACCTTCTTCTCGAACGCGGCTAAGAGTTCAGAGTGCATTTTATTGAGCACACAGGTCTCGGATCCATACATGAGTACTGGTAATACCATGGTCTTGTACAGTAGTAGCTAGGATGTTCTGGATAAATTTCGGGATTTAAAGAGCCTTGATAGACCATAGTAGGCTTTGTTGGATTTGATCAGCCGTTTACGTATTTCTTCTTCCATATTGTTATCGGCTGATACTATTGACCCAAGGTAGCTTAAAGATTGCACTATTTCAAATTCGTGCTCCACCACCCTGATAGTTTGACCAATGTTGGGTCTTCTCTTCACAGAAGTTGCCACCATGTACTTAGTTTTTCCCTCATTAATGTGCAGTCCCAGTTTTTGTGCCGCCTGCTCGATCTAGGTAAAGGATTCCTGTACAGCCGATTCGGTTCTACCGATGATGTCGATGTCATCTGCGTAGGCAAGTATCTGGCTGGACTTGGTGACAATAGCCCCTCTAGTTATAACGCCAGAGTCACGAATTGCTTTCTCCAACGCCACGTGGAAGAGGAGGCAGACCAGACGGTCCCCTTGTCGGAGTCCATTAAAGATGTTTATTGGTTTGGTCAGCAATCCCGCTATTTTTACTAGTAACGTTAGTCATTGTCAACCTACAAATTCGTATTAACTTGTTTGGAATGCCGAACTCTCTCATGGCATTATATAGTTCTACCCTGACAATGCTGTCGTAGGCGGGCTTAAAGTCTATAAATAGATGATATAAGGGAATCTTAAATTCCAAACATTTTTCCAACTCCTACCCCAGAATGAATATCTGATCAATCGCTGATTTGTCTAGGATGAAGCCACACTGATATTGATCAATGATGGCTTTAGCGTGTGGGGCTATCCGATCTTGTAGGATAGTGGAGAGTGTCTTATAGGCGGTACTCAGCAATGTTATACCCCTATAGTTGCTGCACACCGTGATATCTCCCTTCTTATGTATGGGGCAAATTATACCACGACGCCAATCTTCCGGCATCTCCTCTTGCTCCCATGCGTGCACCACGATCTCATGAATTGCGTGATGTAACGCTGTCCGTCCTTGTTTGATTAGCTCAGCTGGTATGCTGGTATGCATTGCCCGGTATGCAGCATTCTTACCTTCAGTCGTTAGTTTGCACTCATCATCAAACCAGTCGTTCCGATCTCTACGACTACTGCCCAACATGGAGTTGGCAGTACACATGACAGTATTCTTAAGGCGTGTCCATTTCTCTTCTACGCCCGACTTACTGGCCCCAGGACTTACTCTCCCTCCGGCAAGCTCTTCGAGGGCGAGTCTTAACGCATGACCAAAGGTGTTACTGGCAGCCGTGTTGATTCGAACCTGATCCGCGGATGCAATGCGTCCCGTAAGGCAATCCGCGCTCGGAAAACTGTACCAACAAGATAGTGATCTGAGTCGACGTTGGCACCTCGGTACGGTCGTACCGTCATCAGGCTCGACGAGTGGCGGCGATCTATCAACACGTGGTCAATTTGGTTGCGAGTGGATCCATCAGGAGATACCCAGGTGGCTTTGTGGATACCTTTACGCGGAAACCTGGTACTTGCAACGACCAAGTTTTTCGATGTTGCCAGTTCGATGACTCGTAGTCCATTGTCATTAGTGTTCTCTTGTAAACTGTGGGAACCTGTGTAGTGCCTGAAAACCAGCTCCCGACCAATTTTTGCATTAAAATCACCAAGAACGATTTTCACATCGTATCTTGGGCAGGCATTGAGGGCTCATTCGACGTTCTGGTAGTATTCTTCTTTTTCGTCGTCGGGGAACTCCTCTGTAGGTCCGTGAACGTTTTTGAGGCTTATGTTCTTAAACTTGCCTCGCACGCGAAGAGAGCATAGCCTTTCGTTTATTGCATTAAAGCCGATGATGGCAGGCTTCAGTTTTTGGCTGACTAGAAAGCCTACCCTGAGCACATGGCGTTTTGCGTGACAGCTGTAATAAATGTCATACTCTTTTCTTTGAATAACACCACTCCCCGGCTATCTTATTTCTTGTAATACTGTTATGTCAGCCTTATATTAGGACAGGGCGTCGGCTAGCTGCTGTGCAGCTCGAGCTCTGTATAGTGAGCGGACGTTCTATGAAAAAATTCTTAAATCGTTTAGCCATTTTCGTTTCTGTGGTCGTCGTCGTGTATCCGGTCCATATCCGAGGCTTGTTAAATTTGGCATAATAATTCATTTTTAAGGGCCTGGCTATTAGCCTTGCGCCAACCTTTCTCAGGATGTCGCTGTATGGATTGGTTCACTACTTGGCGGGTGTCAAAGTAGCTATCCAGGGGTGTCACGTGGAGAGTGCATGTCAACTTGGATTGAACAGGCACAAGGATCGTCCTGGCCTTCGCCGGGTTGAAGACAATCAGTAACTTTGCCCTGTATGTTCGCTCCCATCCCCCGTCGCTCCCTTTTACTCCAGAGTTTTTGTGCTGTTTACGATCAAGATCAGAACTGTTGTACTGTTCCCTTGAATTCGTACCAGTGTTTCTGTGGGGTTGAAGCCTATGTGTCGTGACACGGAAACTGGTTTTCTCCTATCCCCAACAATATTTAGTTCGACGATGTTATCTCTTCTCAACGATGATTCAACAAATAAGAGGCACTGGACGATTTCTGTTGTATTCTTTTAAATTTCTTTATTTTTAAACAATGACACAGGTTCGGACAACATTTGTAGTTTTATTGATATTGTTTGAACATTAAAATTTCACTATGTACGATCTGGTAACTATATGGTTTGAATTACATTATATACTTTCACAAGAAGTTTCTAAGATATGATGAGTTTTTTTATATTAAAACGTTAAAGTTCACAAGCAACGGTCTTTTAAGTAGCTCTTCTGAATTATTATGGCATACGCTCACAATGGACATTAAAATCCACAAGCAACGGTCTTTTAATTGGTTCCTTGGGATTAGCATTGCTCACTCCCACAATGAACATTAAAATTCACAAACAGCGTTCTTTTAATTAGGACTTTTGGATAATCATTGCTATACCGGTGAACGGTGACCGTACCGATCAGAAAACCTGCGTCTACTTTACTCGACGTTTGATATTCTCACCCTCATCGCAACGACAGCGGCGCGTGTGTGTGATTTGCCGGTTGATATTGGACTCTTGTCAGCGCGCGACGCTGACCCAACCTCGGTGAGTGAGGTGGGTTTCGACTCATGTCATCGCAGGGGAAAATAAGCTTTCCTTCTTCCTAACGACCAACGAGAAACTGAATCGCATCCCATTGGGAGGTTCCCAAAGACATCGTCCAGATAGGTTGAATGCCTTTACCTTGGAAAGGAAGACAAACGAAACATGCGTTGGGTGAAGGAAGTGAAAACAAAGATGCAACTGGTCAAATATGATGATTGATGTACGGAGGCTGGCTGTCCTGCCATCATAAACGATGGGGTGTAGGTTTTTTTGTTGTTCTTATGTCAACAGAACCTCGCTTACGATGGCACAGGCTAAAATGCATGGGTGCATGTTTATTTTAGACGAATGTATCGTGGGACATGATCATGGGTAGGATTGTTTAACAACAATCATGGTCGTGTCAAATTCCATGACCGGTTGGTGGCTGATCATGGGAAATTTGGTTGCATCTGCTGAAAACCCAATGAACATAGGAACATAGTTTGTTTACTCATCGGCACTGCGTATAGAATCAATTCCATTGTACACAAATTGCCAACAGCTCATCGGTCGACAGTGTGTTTACATTAAACAACACTTGAACTCCCTGTAGGCAGCCAGCAATGGGCTGTGCTGTAACATAGATTGTCGTTTGAACGATCGACCGATGGTTCAGCAGATAAGCAAGGGTGAACATGTCATGCACGTGTGTGGGAAAATGCTTCTTAGAAATGCGCATTGACATGTTCGGGGGTTAATGTCGGTTACATGATGAGGTAACCGAATTAGCTTTCAGGAACATGATGCGTTGGATGCAAGCATGCCCTTGGGTGAAAGTTTGTAGATGCTAATACGATAGCGTTAGCAAATGGCAATTACTCTAGGTGATTTAGGTGCTTAGAAGATTTCTTAGCGTATATGATGGTAAGGTAAGTAATGGCTTGACAAATGGACTTACTAAAAATACTTGTCCTTAAACCTAAGAGTAAGTTACTTGATCGTAATGGGCAGGTAAGTAGTGGCGTTCAATGGAACCGCCACTTTTCTTGTGTCACTGCTCAATGTAATCGAAACTGATCTCAGAGCTTGTCACACAAGCTAACCCTTCTAGTGTAAAGGGTGGAGGGTTATTTTTAAACACGTTAATATGGAACACCCCCATCACCACTAATTGCAACGTGCAATATTATCCCCGGCCGAGAACGGAGTTCTCAATATCCCTTCTGGACTTGCATGCGCTGTGTGGAGAGAGGGAATTTTGTGTTGATGTGTAACGTGTTAGGGAGAAGTGTTGTGGGGTGGTGTGGTGTGGTGTGGTCTGGAACGGCCAGGATCTAGTAGGGACGTCCTGAAGGCAGGAAGGTTGCACCGGCTGTGAGTGTTGATAGATACCCAGGAAAGGGCGGTTCCTTACGCTGGGACACTCTCCCTTCACTGGAGGAGGTGGTTCTGGATCTATAGGTAACGTGTAGGGTGGCTGGTGAAGGAGGCTATAGTATTCTGCTTCTTGTCGGTGTGTGGCGATATTAATTTTGTGTTCAATCGTGACTACGCCCAATATTTCAACGTAGAATTATTAGAGCAAGAGTAAAACGCCTCGGTTCTTTTTACTGATCTGACACAGACTTTCCATTAGAAAATTTGTCAAATCGGCCATTATCACATACATTTTGTGACTTTCAACCATTTTATTTAAAACAAAGTGGTGGGGAGTTATTGGCTTTATATTCAAATAAAATGTATATTTACATTCAGGATGGGCCTAAATTGCATGCCTAGTTTCAATATAACATAAAAAATAAATACGAGACATAGAATTATTTTATTTATATTTTTATAAACTGCAAAAAAGTGTCTAATGCAATGTCTAATTTATAACAATTATATCATGCCAGTAACCTCCATCTGCTTGTTGAAGTCATAAATTCCCAATAATACATTTAGAAGTTGGTCTTAGAATGGCGTTGATTTCCCGTACAATGCTTTGTTGCAACCGGACAGTTGTTATTGGATTATCACCATAGAGATTTTAAGTATCTCCACAGAAAATAATTACGTGGAGTAAAATCCGCGCTCAATGCCTCCTCTTCATGATATGAGTTTCCCAGAAAACACCTTTTTGAACAGGTCATTCGGCTTCAAATGTTACGTCAGTTGAATTTTCTACACTTTGAGACGAGAATCGCAAGTTCAAATTAAAAGAGGTTCATGGACATTCTATCAGTGTGACAGGTGGCGCCTCCCCGTTGAAACCAACTTGAATTGTAATCTTGTGGGGGGCGACGTCGTGGTGCCGGCGTACGGTACGGGGTTCTACTCCACCCCCACAACTTCCACTAAATGTTCCACAGTACACTGTCCACAGAAAGAAACAAAACAAGTACATCGTCACAGCACACCTTCCACCAGAAGTAAATCAAAGGCACTGTTTTGTATTGTATCGAATGTTTTTATTGATAGTTGGAATCAAAATGGACGGCTTAATAAATTGTCTTAATCGTTTATTGATTAATGTTTAACTTTTTTTACGTTATAAACTATTGTATTCGGACCGGGGTCACAAGAAAAATTTCTTTTAATCGAATAGTTGTTATTTACTAAATCTGACTCAATTTACAAATTTACACAACACCAAAACGACGGTATATACGCATCTCCGCAGCGCTACGCAGAGCGGGAGGTGAACCGACCGGGTCGGTGGTTGCAATAAGACTCTCCGAGGATTGAATTTTAGCTTGTTGTAGTGCTCTGAAAAGCCCTACCATCTCCTTCCCCCACACCTACATCCAAATCCTAGCAGTAATACACTAAAACCTGAAATTCAATCAAAACCCGAAAAAATCCAAACTAGACCCAAAATTGGCAATAAACGAATCAAACATCCGTTTATCGCTTAACATTTGCCCCCACAGCATAATTTAATCTAAAAAACTAAATTAAAATCAAAATTCACAATAAACGAATCATATTCGTTTATCGTTTTGCATTTGCCCCACGGCATCATCTAAATTCAAAAACCAGAGATACGTTATCGCAATTTGGTAAAATCCATCAAAGTGAACAAACAAAAACCCGAATTCATTTACATATCCACATCTGCACAATAGTTTCATAGGAATTCAGGAAACTGAATCCTTATCTTAAATAAACACTGAGCATCTCACTCAGGATTCCAAAATCGGGATTTTTGTAGGAAATTGTGTATTTTCGAGATACAAATTTCGATTTGTTTCTCTTTATAAGGGCGATGGGTTTTGTATTCGAGGATCAGTCTCAATTGGCGTTCTAGGTGTAAGGACGCCAGAAAATGAATTTACAAATAAAATTAAAATTTAATAAAATTAAAAGTATTTTTAATTGATCCTGGCCGATTCCCAGGACCATATTCGATCGGTAGCTGCTCTTCCCTCAAGGTTTGAGGAAGCACGGCGGCACCGCAACGGGTCCCCTCAGGAGCTTTCTTAAAGAGATCCCTCGTCCTTTTCAGGACCAGACAAGCTCCCTGAGAGAAGGACCACTACAAAAAATGGTGGCAGCAGTTTGGGATCCCAACATCCCCTACCAATAAAATACGAACTAGGCAGTGGATTAGACTGGTCCCAACATCCCCTACCAATAAAATATAAAATGAATTGAGCAGTGGGTCGGACTGATTCATACATCCCCTACAAAGGAGACTGACGGCAGCGGATGGACTTGTTGATGTTTGCAGCTATCGGGAACACATCTACAAAAAACATAATTTTTAAAATAACAAAAGCGTCCCCGGGGCTAAACACCGGGAGTAGTAAAAAAAAAAAAATTTCAAACATTTTATACAATAAAAGCATGCCTGGGGCTAGACACCGGCACAGTGAAAAAAAAAAGTGAATACAATTGGTCAACACAACTCCGGCCAACCCCGACATCCTCAGATCACGGATATGAAGCAACGACGCATACATTTGATGATAATAGCTGTGTCTCAACCCTCGAAATAGACGAAAGAAAGTATTATGAATCAGCGGTCGCTTACTCCTCCTCAAGATCAACAACATCAACGACGTCAGCAGCATTCACGGCCATCCGCACAATCCACACCACACCAAAGGCTCACAAATAGTGCAGGGAAGAGTAATGATATTAGCAGCAATAACCACCACAAACCTGGAAAACAGCGTTCTTCAACCCCCGTCTGGCTTGCAACACACTTAAAAGCACCAGCAGCATTCGCAGAGGCATCAACAACAACGAGTAACCTAGCGACGACTATAGCCGCCAACACAACTAGAGATCACAGGTATTTATACACATTTTTTTTGGTTTTAACAAATTTGCAAGGAGACAAATAGAGCCCCTAACATAAATTGTAAATTCTCTTAAAAGGACAAAGAGAGTCCTACAATATGAATTAAAATTTTTTATTACAAATGGGACACATAGAAACCTCAAATAATTAAATTCCTCCAAAATTTATTTTTAAATTCATCAAAGGGGAAAAATTCTAGAATATACTTTAAGGGGATACAAACACCCAAAAACTAAAATTTTAATTTTCTATATATATATATACAATATAAATATAAATACACACATACATATATACATATAATTTGAGGTTAATAAGAAAACCTCGAAGCGTAATTCTAACACAGTACCTTTCAAATGACTGTGGGAAAATTTTCATACTCTTGGGGTAAACTAATATTTGTAGCGATTTTTTTTCAATTTTAATCTCCATGCGCTCAACTTTTAACTACTCTTGGCCTTTTTCTTTTTTATATCTTTACATTTTTCTTCTTAGCATCGATTTTCTTTGCGTTTTTCTCTTATCGGTTGATCAGAGTTTTCGACTTAATAATTAATTTACTTGGGCTCGATAAAAATGTCCTCTCTTTTTACCCTTGACTTCCTTTACAGGGTCTCTTTTGCTAATCTGTCTTCCAGGATTTTTCGAAATTAGGAATGTTTTACTTCGGTGTCGGTAAAAATCTTTTCCTACCTTCGATATTTTCGAAATTTCCTCTATAGGTGAAGATGTGTTGGGTTTGAAAGGATCTCTTTTGCTAATCCTTCTTTCACAGCATCTCTTCTACTAATCTGTCTGTCAGGATCTTTCGACATTAGGATTGTTTGCTTCTCTTACCTTCGATAGGATCGATTTCCTCGGATTCTCTTCAGATAGGCTCGTTACAATTATAATTGGGAAGATGAATTTACCGAAGGAATATTTCACCCAAAATAATACCCGAATCGAATATTTGAAGCGCGCGAAAATTAATATCCAATTATAATAACGCGAATTCAAATATGAACGTCACAATCGGGTTAAAGGATATTTTGGATTTCGTACCGGTGTTTAACGGTAACCCGGACGAATTAGATGATTTTATTTCTTGCGGGGATATTGTTTTTTCACAGGCACAGGACGACAGTCAGCATGCTTTTTATCTAAGCGTGGTGAAAACCAGACTGAAAGGGCCAGCATACGACCACATCCGGTACAAGGTCATTTCAACCTGGAATGATCTTGCTTCCGAATTAAAGGGAGAATTTAAAATTCTCACCTCAAGGTCAGTGGCACAAAACAGTCTGGTGAAAGCCAAGCAAGATAGCAAGGAAGATGTGAAGGAGTTTGGAAACAGACTCGCACACCTCCTGCATCTGCTGAACAAAACCACGTTCGAAAGCAATGTCGATCCTGCGGTGCGAACATATCTCCTCGAAGAAAATAAAAAGCTCGGCTTGCATACTTTTGAAGATGGTCTTAGGGATTCCCATTTAAAACTCTTAGTGAAAGCACGAGGTACCCCAAGTCTTAGAGCAGCAATAAATTACGCTCTCGAGCAGGCCCCACGACTAGGCGATAGAAACCTTCTTAATTTATGTACTAATTCCAAATATAGCCAGCCACAAATTTGCCAATCGTGCAATAAGACTGGACATACTTCCTGGACTTGTTATTGCAATACAAACTCTCTAAATGTTGGTCCCCAACAAATGAAGACAGAGGTTCAACGCGTTGAATGCACTTATTGTAAAAGATTTGATCATTCTCAAGTAGAATGTAGGATACAGTCTCATTTCAAAAGTCTAAACGACTCTCCATCGAATAAAAACGATTTTAGAGCTCCGCCCACTTCTACCGCAAACGTCTGGAGAAGTGGAGTAATAAACAAAACGAGTAGGGTACAACAATCACAAATTTGTATAGGAACATTAAACAGCCAAAGATTTAAACAATCGTTCTTAGAAGCAAAGGATATAAACAGGAAGGTAGAAAATGCCTCACCTTACAAAGTGTCGTCTACGGATGAAATTGGCATTAGAGATAATAGGGACAAAAATCAGAGGCAGGACGATCTAGAGGGCCCCCAAATAGAGGAGATATTGGCCAAAGATCGCATCCAACAGTCAACATTTGAATCCGTTTGTCTACGGGCCGGATCTGATGATTCGACAAAGACTCCTGACCATACTATCTTAACACCTCCATCTACTTTTATATTCTTAAATGCTCCGACGTCTAGCAACAACACGTCCAAGCTCATAGAGCACAAACAGAAAATTCCGGCAAAATGTAAGCCTGAGGAGCAAGAACTCTCAGCAGATTGTAAGCCCGAGAAACAAGAAATTTCAGCTAAGTATAAGCCTGCGGAACAAAGAGTCCCAGCAGAACTTAAGCCTGAAAAGCCACTAGAACTCCCAGCATCCAATAAGCCTGAGGAACAAAGATTCCCAGCTAAGAGTAAGACTGAGGAACAAGAAGTCACAGTAGAATGTGAGCCTGTAAATAACAGCTATATCAAATTACCGCTTTTAAATTGCTTGTTTGCCCGCATCGTTTCCCTTGTTTATCTGATTTTTCAAATTTTAAAATGGGTTCTACAAATTAAACATAAAAATAAACAAATGATCAAAATCCCTTTCACAAATAAAACAATGGTTAATCTTCCAAAATCGATTATGAATTCTACACCCTTTAAAATGCTTTTCATAGATGGTTTTACTGCCCAAACTTTGAAAAATTTTACACACACCAAACCGACGAGAGTTTGGAAAGTCTTCCACAAATTTAAAGAAAAACTTAAAGTGAAACAAATGGATTTTCCTTTATTATTCAAATATATATGTATATGTGTATGGACATAAAAATAAAACACCAATTCTCACATTATTAATCTAAAAAAAAAAAAAAAAACTATATGTAAATTAAATAGAAAATATATAATTAATAATATTGAATTCCCCTCTTAACAAATAATTGTACAAAAACAAAATAGATACATATACATAATAACGCAAATAAATAAAATAAAACAACCAACTTTGTTTTGGGAAATTTATGTATCTAAAAGAAAATTGTCTATAATAAACATAGAACATTTGTAAATAATACAACAGTATTAACAACTCAGGGGATAATAAGCAAAATATAATACAAATGAATCTTTAAATTGCTTATATTATGAAGAAAATCTTCGCGAATTCATATCAAATGAAGTTTGTAAATATTATATAGCTAACGCTTATATATATAAAAGCTTGACATAAAATAAACAAATAAACTGTCTTGAATTATTCAAATAGAAAGCTGTAAATGACAGTTTGAATAACTTTAAGTAAGCAAAAATTAATAACAAAAAATCTATGAAATAAACAATATTATATACAAATATAATAATTTCAAATACCTATGTAACATTCTTCAATTAACCTAATCACATATATCCTAAGAAAAATAAGGAACTAACATTTTTCACTTTAAATCAAAATGAATTTTAAAAATTTAGAATTAAAACTTTCTTTATAATACAAAAAAAAAAAAAAACAAATATAGTCCTCAAAATGAAACAGAAATATACTCTGTAGATAATGTAAATTCCTATATAATACACAAGTTGTAAGGCTTACCTAAAATTGATCTGTAGCACAAATTGAATTTAATATTTTATTTAAAATAATCTTATTTCATAAAAATAATTCACAATTATTATTAAATATATTGAAAAAACAAAAGAACACTGTAAATAACATTATTAATATATGTAACTTAAAAATGTACTTATATACACGATAAGAAAAATTGTGAATGTAAGCCTATAGTTTAACACATAATCTTAGATTTTCTAAAAACATAACAAAATACTGAAGAACACTCTACCGTAAGCTACAGAATTAACACAAAATATTGAATAATATGTAAAAACAAGAAGAAACATTTAAAAAAGTAGCAACCAATTGTAACTACAATGAAAATTTAAAGTAACCATTATAATTTGAAATCCAAATTATGTAACGAATCTTGATGACATCGCCCTTCACCTTTTATCGCGCCACTCCTAGAAAATTAATCTCTTACAGATTAATTTTTTTTTGAAGGAGGGGAGGATGTAGTGCTCTGAAAAGCCCTACCATCTCCTTCCCCCACACCTACATCCAAATCCTAGCAGTAATACACTAAAACCTGAAATTCAATCAAAACCCGAAAAAATCCAAACTAGACCCAAAATTGGCAATAAACGAATCAAACATCCGTTTATCGCTTAACATTTGCCCCCACAGCATAATTTAATCTAAAAAACTAAATTAAAATCAAAATTCACAATAAACGAATCATATTCCAAATAAAACATATTACAAATAAAATTAAAATTTAATAAAATTAAAAGTATTTTTAATTGATCCTGGCCGATTCCCAGGACCATATTCGATCGGTAGCTGCTCTTCCCTCAAGGTTTGAGGAAGCACGGCGGCACCGCAACGGGTCCCCTCAGGAGCTTTCTTAAAGAGATCCCTCGTCCTTTTCAGGACCAGACAAGCTCCCTGAGAGAAGGACCACTACATTGTCTTCAATCCTCAGTTAAGGGTGAGATATGGAGGAGAAAGGGAAAATTTTCTCCTTAGGGTGTGGCCACTAAGGAAATGCGATTGTAGCGTTTCCGCCAAACCCTACGGTCTACTTACCTGAAAAAACCCCCCAACTACAACCCAACTCCCTTTAGTTTTCTAATGCAACAGTATTAGTACCTAACAATGCTGCGCGCATTTAAGAGATCAAATCTATGATCTTTAAGTCCCTGTAAAGAAAACTTAACTTCATGCATTCTCTTCGCATACCATTGCTCCTTAAGAATTCTTTATTAATTTACCAGGAATTTCCAATCAATTTCGGCATCTATGTCGCCAGTCAAATTCCCTTAGATGAATTCCTGTAAACAAAATAATTCGGATTGCATTCAATGTAACCGTCATGACAGGGACCATATATATCGCGCCGTCTATTTTCCCAGCCGCGTCATATACCTTTTCATACAAATTGCCTGGCAACCTTTTTTGTTTGTCTTATCAATAAACAACCCAAGCAGCTGCATATAATTAGCGCAATAGACGCCGAAACCAAATTCTCCAGCATTTCCTAATGCAAATATGAACCCGGTTTCTATTGCAACCAGAGATGCCATAAACATCCAATTTGCTTTTAGCACCTTTTTCTCCTAACGTCGAAAATAGCGACGAGGCATCGTGTAAACAATGACCCGCATTACCAGCGGCGCATGTGGTCATTTTTCCCTATTGTCCTTGCCGCCTGCCTGCTTTCGAACACATGCAACAACATTGAATATGTTCGATCGCGCACATATACTGCACCACTAGTCACACCCTTAAGAGAAACGTTTTTCTCTCTCTTCCTTTTTTTCCTTAGCGAAATCATCTCTGCATGAGATGACGATCGCTGAGTCCTTTTCCATCCTTCGACCTGATCAGGTCATGTCTCCATCGCTATCCTGGTGCGCACAGGGGAGCGATAATCGCGTGAGTCGAGAGTCGCGTTCGGTAACCACGAAATGTATTCGGTGTTTTCCCTGTCAAATAACATTTAAACTTAAAGTTACAAAAAATCGTTTTGTTTTAAATTGTGTATTTGTGTCACCGTCAACGAACAGAGTAACATTAAAATAAAATAAAAAAAAATGTAGTTACCACAGTGTGTTTAACTTTTCCTGTGTTGATGTCGCGGAGTTTCGCTTTGTGTTTCCCTCTCGGTGCGCCGGTTTTCCCCTCAGAGACATTTTGCTGTTTGTCCTGTCGTTGTGTCCGGAGAACTGTTTTCAGCGGAATTATGATGGAGGAGGAAGTGAATCATGTACCCATGCTGGTACATACTTCCTCCCCACACGATCTTTCCTCACTGGGTGTGACCAATGGACGGCGATCTCCTATGCAGTGGTGTGAATGTGCGATCGTACACATCACTGTGTTTATCGATGCATTTCAGCAAAGGATAAACGAAACCTGAAACGAGGGAAAAAGAACAAAGGGAGAAGCGACCTAAGGCATCGGTCTGTAATGAGGGTCAGCTAAATAAATAAGCTGCAACTCATTAGGTGTGAAATGCATTTGAGATACATCAAACAATTTGGATTGTTTATGGCATCGCTGCCAAGGGTAAGAACAACATTCTTATTTGCATTTGCTTATGCCATAGGATTTGGTTTATGACACTAGACGCAAGATGCGTGTATTTGCTTTTATCCCTTGGACGATGGGTCTGCTAGATATGTGCCTGTGGGAAGGTTAGGGTGCACATGAGGGACAAAATTGCTTAGCAAACAATGGTGCCGGATTAGTTTTCCTGCGAATTCTAGCGATGCATTGGATTATGAATGCTAAGAATTCTTTGTTGGGAAAATTTTTGCCGATGCGTTGATACATGGAAAAATGCCCTTGTTGGTGAAATTCCTTTCAGGAATTTCTAGATAATGCATTGGGGTCATTGATTGTCCTTGGACAGGGAAATGTTTTTATGTCCGAAAACGATGGAGTTTGAGGAGCTTCGGTACAGGAAGCTTGGGGGTAATTGGGCAAGTAGACAGTGGCGTTTGGCGGAACCGTCACTACCCTTCAATTTTTGAAGAGCACGGATGAAGAATTCGCGAAGTATTTGACAATAGTTCTCAGTTTTCACTGTCATGACCAATCTTATTTTCAAAAATGGCCCAATGATACCCGAACCAATACTGTATCTCATTCAAAGACCTTAGGGTCAAAGACAGGAAGCTGGTGTTTCTATCGGGGATTATTTTGAATTTAAAACCAGAAATTTATCAGTGAAGATTAGATATGCTAGGGAAATTTTGTGAAAAGTTCCAACGCCACATTTGCAAAATTATGTTGAAGATTGAGTCGTTCGGTTTTAATTCTTGTATAAGTTGAATTTTAAACGTTTTGAAATGCAAAACGCGATGTAAAATTCGTCGCAACGTGGTCCTTATAATGTTTACATGCTTTTACCGGTTCATTAACACACTGAACAATCTTTGGTATTCTCGCTGACTTCGAGTGCCGTTCCTCCATTATTCATATTGTTTACCGATTATCTCAAACATGAGATTCATTTACGAATAGACTTTACGCTTGGTGCTTAACTGATGTCTCGTAAACCGAAGTGAGCACGGCACGAGGATATTCGACTCGAAATCGTCACAGAATAATTGTATATGTAATACGTGCGAACACAAAATGAACGCGACAATCTTGGGAACGGCTCCATGGTGATTAAAAGTTCAACGGGCTGATGATTTCCATAGGGCTACGTATTTCATTACAATATATTAAACAAATCTTGGCGCAAGGCTCCTTGCCCGAAAAAAAAAAAAATTATTATGGAAAATTTAACAAGCATCGGGACTTGCTAAATAAGGCCAAAACCGGATCCCGCTTGTAGTGCCGGTGATAATGGTGATGATTAAACAAATCGCGAACCCAGTTAAGGCTCAGCTTATATATTGTGACGCATATGACAATCAGTACTAGAATATTCAAGAAAGTTCGAAACAAAGTACTAGAATATTCTATAAAGTACTGGAACACTGGAGACTATGAACAATAGAACATTCAAGGCTATGGAACGGACGGAAACGAAACACCGAATCAGAATGTGAGGAAACTGTATAAATACGTCGCACACAGATCATGGAGACAAGTAGAAAGTAATAAGTAAGAAGTAAGCAGAGAAAGTAAGCAGTGAAGCAAGAGATAAGTCAAAGACGCGATAAGTCAAGAAATCGTTGAGAGTACGGTAAAAGTAACGGTTGTTATTAGCGGACTAATAAAGTGTATATTAATTCAAAATAAATTTAACGGCTCTTATTTATTCAAAATAATTAATCCAGCGAACCTTAAGCTCGCTACAATATGTATAACAAAGTGTGGTGTTATATACTACAACAGTAATTGTAGATACAGTCCAGTATCGGGGAGTCTCGAAATAGTAGACCGGTTTAGGGAATCACATTTCATTGAAGTATTTTTCAACAAAATAGTGGACAGGTTTAGTGAATCGCTTTTTATTAAGGTATGACTCTTGGGTATTTATTTAACAATAAGTATGTCGTCTAAAGGTGGTCCGACATTTTCCTGGCATTCTTCTAAACGTAACGCAAAATTGCCTGTCCGTTACTTGCTTTTAGTTGATTTAGGGATCGAAGATTGTTGCTGTATTTTTTTTGAACTTAAAATGCTTCATGGGAAAAAGTTTGTTGGTGTCAAGTCAGGCCTTGGAACCGGCTAGTTTATGACATTCCATCAGAATATAAATGTCTGGCTGTCCTTTCGTCCTGAAGCCATGTGTTACGGTAAAAACCAACAAAACAAAATCATGTAGAGCTAACATTGGTCTGAAAAGACACTTTAACATTTTGCGGGAGAGGCTCCCGACTCTGATGAGGTGACTAGCGCACACTTTGTACATTTTTCTTGCTTCTTGATGGTCTAGGTTACCTCGTCAGTATTTGTCCATCGTTGAAACAGTCTCCTCAGGTTTCTGTAGTCATGTTTTAATATATTCAGTGCTTCTTTAATGCGAAGAAATCGGTACATATTGCCGCAATAGCAGCAGAGTAATTGTTTTTGTGAAAATGCGCACATGCAACGCCCCCCCCCCCCTCCCCTCGCTACATTTTCCCTTAAATTTTCTACTGCACACGAATTTTTCCCAACGCTGATACTAACATACCTAGATCTCCGACTTTTGCCAGGGTTTACACTCGTGTAGGAGTAGGAAACAAAACAAATTGAAAGCGACTTTTGGGACAATCCGCATAGCGAAATGGAATTACAATACGTTCACAATAATGAAATTATAAGTGATATCCTTACTATAACGTTTTATTATTGTATAACTTTAATGATATTAAAGATAGATTTATTAATTATAATAACGACGTGCACATGGTGTTCCTGCGATGAGCTCTCTAGTCTTTCCAGTAAGAACGCGGAAATTCACATCGTCTTCGTTCAGCTTGGAATACACGAATTGAGGTAAACGGTCTGATAGAATCCAAATTCGTCCCTCCCCATCGACTTTCAGGTCGTTTGGAAAGATCAATGAATTCGAATCAGAGTCCACAAGACCTTGGGTTTCAACCGTATAAGGATGATTAACATTCCAACAAGCAATGGCATCTTTGTTCACTTGTGTGTAGAAAATAACTCCAGTCTGCGGATCGAAATCCTCTGCTGTTGATTGTGAATTATCACCACGATCACCAACAATTCGATAGTCATAGTAAGAAGCAGTACTTAAAGCACGTGTCTCATTTTGCAAGACCCGATTGTTAACAACGAATTCCTTCGTACTGGCTAAAGCATGGAAATACACATTACGACTGCCGTCCTTGTTAACGTAGCCTAAGGTCAATGAAAATATGCCATCGGTCCATTGGAAATTGACACCACCAACATTGAAGTCTCCATTCAAAGGATCAAAGTGGAAGAAATTGTGTTTGACACGCCACGAACGTTCCTGTTGCAAGGAGTAGACGATCACACCATAGGCTCCCAAATCAGGGATATAAGCGTGCGCGTTATCACATTCATCAATGCTGGCATCGACAATCTGGAATTAGAGAAATCAAGTGTGCTAACAGACGAATGCTATAAACTAAAACGGCAATCCTTACAATGTTGGCAAGAAAGGTGCTGTGCATAATCTGTGCTTTGGGTATGGTGAAGTGTCGTAAGAGTTGATCGGTCTTTAGATCGTATATAAGAATCGAATTGGGCTTAACTTGTGTCGGATTCCCAAGGACGTCATTCAGACCAGTATCTACCATCCATAGGCGATCACATACGTCTGCTTGTACTCTGAAGGCAGACACAATACTGGGAGATGCGTCGCGATTTCTCCCTACGGCTAAAATGGGAGAAACAGAGTAGACAATAAGTGCTGTGGGTTGATGTTGAATTTCTCACTTTACCTGGTAGAGTGTTGGCTTCCCAGCTGGGGTAGGGGATGAGTCTTGGTGAGATCTCGTCAGTACTGAAATCAATGTAGTTTAGAGTTGATGGGACTCCCGACTTCCACCTGAAATGTTATGCATTTATTAGTTTGTACTGATTATTTATTTAGATTTTTTGTATAAGATAAGTCAAACTTCTACGAAAATAGAACTAAAATGTTTTCAAGGTTCTTATTTGGTTCCTATTAACTATTCAGGAACATTATGATAAAGTTTCTTATGTGCAGGTAAACCTGACATTTTTGAATTGAAAAAGGAGTATTTTAACAGAGGGGAAATATGTAGTACACGAAAGATTAAAAAAGAAATAAGTATAATAAATAGGGAGAAAAAGGCAATAGAAAAAAAATTGAATAAATAAATAAATTAAATAAATTTGATAAATAAAAAATACATTGACATAATTGAAAAAAAATGTAGGGGGACCGGGGTTTGATTCCCCGTCGGAGAGCCTCTGGCGCAAGACTAATGACCTTGCCCGAAAAAACAGATTATTATGGAAAATTTAACAAGCCTCAGGACTTGCTAAATAAGTCCAAGACCGGTTCCCGGTTGTAGTGCCGATGATGATGATGATATATATTATAATAAGTATATTATAATTTTCTCCTGGAGTCCTGAGATGAAAAAAAAACTTCGGGCGACAAAATTCGTTTGCACTCCATCCGAGGTCCTAAAAATTTTTTTTAGACGACAAAACACTCTTCACAGTTGCTGTATCCCCGAAGAAGAGAAGGAGAGAATTCTTCAGGCAACTAAATACTTTTTTACTCCATCTATTTCCGATGAAAAGAAAGTGTCTCCGGGTGACGAAATACTTTTTGTACGACGTCCGGACATTATTCCGTCTTGCTAATCGAGAATTGCCATGGGTATAAAACACACTTTGTACCAGGTTTTGCCCACTGGTATTTGTTTTAAATAGCTGTACTTATCGAATAATAAATGGAGATCCAGAGTGACTGGTTTGATGATGAGTGCAAACTAGCGACTGAACGTAAGAATGCTGCATACCGGGCAATACAGCAGTCTCATAGGACGCGGGTGTGCGAGGAGAAATAGAAAGAGCTCAGAAGATCTGAAAAAAGGCTTCACAGACAAAAGAAAAGTGCATGGGAATAAAACCTTGTCTGTGAAATAGAGAAAGGTCGAGAGCGAAGTCTGCACCAGGCGCGGAAGTTGTACCAAATAATCCGCAGTATGACGCGGTACACACCACGGTGCATTTACTGCAAAGATAAAGAAGGTAATCTGATCACCGATCCTGAATGCATTCTTGAACGATGGGAAGTGCACTTCAATGAATTGCTAAATGGCCAGCTTTTGGCGGATCGTTGGTCTATACTCGATGATGCAGTGTTCCGCCGAACACTGTTCGCAGGAAAACAAAACGAAACCGGAGCAAATGATAACGACGATTAAAACACTTGTATTCCTTGTTCATTTTCCGTGGTTTTTATTTTAGTGTTGGAATTCGTCCTTCTGTTGCACAATTATATTTTATTATGGTATAAATGACGCGTAACTTTTAATCGAATCTACGATACACTAAACTTCCGACACACTCGAAACGTTTCTTTACTTCTTCAAGCTCGCGTATCCTTCTCTCCGCCCTTACCGCTGCTCCTTGACGAAAACTCCGTGACGATCAAAATCAGACTGTCTGTCTGCCCACACAGATATCCAGATTCCAAACTGGTATCTGTATCTACACGGAAAAATTTCCCTAATTGCTCTGCTAACAGAACTTCCGAATTTCTGTTAGCAGCATGTTATCACGTCCCAGGGGTGATTTTTCATTCCTGAAAGAAGAAACTCGCTCATCATCGAACATCATTATCACCATCAGTGGTGGTGGTCGAAATTAAGTTCGACGGTTGTCGATTGTATGCCGCCTTATTTATATAACACATCTGGCGCTAAGGCCGAAAGATATCCTGCAATTTGCATGGATGCATGGTTCATGGGTTTTGTTTGACTTTTGTCAATACACCCGAAATCCATTAGATCTTTCTAATCGGTGTGAAATACAAACAGACACCGTGGGATCGGAGTAGTTTCCTTGTATGTTTTCAACCTCATACAATTTGAATTATCTCGTTGAGATAATTACGGTTGCCGTTTCTTTATGTTTGCCGATAGACTTGGTGGTCTTTATGGCAGCTACCCGCACGTGCATCGTTGGTCGGCTACTTTGCATTGCATAGACGTTTGAAATTGC
This sequence comes from Microdon myrmicae, assembly GCA_963931805.1. Lineage (NCBI taxonomy): Eukaryota > Metazoa > Arthropoda > Insecta > Diptera > Syrphidae > Microdon > Microdon myrmicae. The sequence continues at coordinate 96,966,254 of OZ007496.1, forward strand.
CGATTCAATGGAATGTTCATGGGCGCAGGCGGATTGAATGTTTCTTTTTTGTTTCAGGTATGATGACTTACGAATGTTGAGCTTGGCATTAAAAGCTTTGGGGACGTTCAGTTCCTTGCTTTTTGGTGTCGGTCTCAACGTTGGCTGCGAGTTGCAGGCCCTATGGTGGGACTTTGGGGCACGCGTCTGTGGGCGCGTGCAACGCTCTCAGGTAAGTAAGTTCTTTGAAGATAGGAACCTTACCTGCGTAGAATTGTGCGTTCGTAGAACGCTACATCACTCCCCCCCTAGTGACGTAGTCACGATATGAAGTAGTTAGTTGCTTGGGGGGTGTAGTTGAGTTTTATGGGCGTGCTCCCTTCCGTATTGGGCGGTGTTTGGGTGGTAGAGGAGCGAAAGTTATCGCGTTCGTCGTTCTTTTTCGCTTGTCAGAAGTTGGGGTTTCAGGTTGCCGTACATTGAGAATCTTCGCAGCGTCTTCTTGTGCGCGCAGATCTCGGGCGCGCTGCCGCGTTATCGGTCCGCGTAGGATGTCCGACGCCCCGCGCGCGACCATTTCGCGAGGGTTTGGTTGATTCTCAACATTTGACGTGCCTGTCGTTTCGTGGGAGTCTGCTGGGTGGCGTAGGGGGCAGGTTTCGGCTGCCGCCGCTGGTTGTTGATGCACTTCTCCCAGTACGGTATCTGGTGGTAGTTCCAGGTGGCACGGTTTCAGTCTTTCGACACTGACGGTGTACGGCTTGCCGTCGATGTCAACGGAGAAAACTCGGTCGTTTATTCGATCCAGCACCTTGTATGGCCCTTCGTAGGGCGGTTCTAGAGGTTTCCTAACTTTGTCCACCCTGATGAAGACGTGCGTGCAGCTGTCCATCTCTGGGTGAACAAATATCCTCTTGGAACCGTGTCTGGCGACAGGTGTTGCCCTGACCTTTCGCATGAGTTTGCGTAGGTTTTCCAAATTTGGCAACTGTTCGAGCGGTGGTTCTCCATCGGCGAAGAACTCTCCTGGGAGGCGCAGATTGGTTCCGTAAGTCAGATCTGCTGCTGAGGCTCCCAGGTCTTCTTTTATGCTTGTGCGCAAGCCTAAAAGAACTGTCGGTAGTACGTCCAGCCATTGATTATCGTCGTGACACATCAGTGAGGCTTTCAGTGAGCGATGCCATCGTTCAATCATTCCATTGGACTGGGGGTGATAAGCTGTCGTATGGCTTTGTTGGCAGCCGAGTAGATCGGTGAGCTGCCTGAAAATCGCTGCCTCGAACTGTGGTCCTCGATCGGCTGTGAGAGTAGCTGGGACGCCGAAACGTGTGACCCAAGTCGAATAGAATGCTTTGGCCACATTCTCTGCGGTCACTGTTCTTAGTGGCACTGCTTTTGGCCACCGAGTGAAGCGATCAATCATTGTCAGGAGGTACATGTAACCTCTCGACGGCGTAAGCGGTCCCACAATGTCGATGTGTACATGGGCGAATCGTGCCTCGGGGAGCTTAAACTGTGCTGGTTGTAGCACGTTGTGTCGATCGACTTTGCAACGCTGACATTGCAAACAATTGCGTGCCCAATTTGTTATGTCTTTTGCCATATGTGGCCAGACGAATTTACGTCGGACGGCTGCAGCGGTTGCGCGTCCGCTTGGGTGGGCTGGGTTATGGAATGTTTCGTACACATTCCTTCGAAACTTTTCTGGGATGTAGGGGCGAGCTGTCCCTGTCGATACATCACACCAGACTTCATCTTTTGAGTCGTTGAAATGAAGTTTACGCAGAACTAGTGCTGTCTCCCCTTTCAATAGGGACTCGAGTTGATGGTCCTCTCCTTGCGCTTGTGCCAAGTCGGCATCATCGATTTGCGCACGGAGTTTAATTGCATCGATACGCGAAAAAGCGTCTGCAATTACGTTGTTTGCACCTGGAACATATTCGATTCGCGTGCTAAATTGCCCGATGAAATCCAGGTGCCGCTCCTGGCGTGGGGTTGAACTTTCCGCTTTCTTTCGGAAAGCGTACACCAGTGGTTTGTGATCAGTTTTGATCGTCAACTGGCGTCCTTCGACCATGTGCCGGAAGTACTTTACTGCGGAGTAAATCGCTAGTAACTCCCTGTCGTAGGTACTGTATCGTCGCTGGGTCGGCTTCAATTTTTTTGAGAAGAAGCCCAGCGGTTCCCATTTACCATCGCACTCTTGTTCGAGTACGGCCCCAATTGCAGTGTCGGAAGCGTCACACTGTATGGACAATGGGGCTCCTTCGATGGGATGTCGAAGTAAAGTTGCGTTCGCCAGCTGCTCTTTCGATAAGCGAAAAGCTTGGTCAGCTGACTCGGTCCATTGAATCGGTCGTTTGTCGTTTCGTTTGGCTCCTACTAGGTATTCGTTCAGAGGAGCCTGGACCTGTGCGGCGTTTCGAAGCGTTGGGCGATAAAAGTTTAACATGCCCAGATAACGCCTAAGTTCTCGCACATTCTTGGGGCGAGGAAACTGCATTAGTGCATCCACCCTGTCTTGTAATGGGCGGACGCCTTGGCCATTTATACAATAGCCAAGGTACTTGACTTCCGATTCTCCGAGGTGGCACTTGTCTGGATTGATTACCAGGCCGAAATCTCGGAGGCGCTCGAACACTTGCTTCAAATGGGAGCGATGTTCGGTCATGTTTTTCGATGCTATGAGTATATCATCGATATACGCATAGCAGAAGTCAAGTCCGCGGAGAGCTGAGTCTATGTAGCGCTGGAACGTTTGCGCTGCATTTCGGAGACCGAATGTCATCACCTTGAACTCGAATAGTCCAAAAGGTGTGGTTACCGCGGTTTTCGGTATATCTTCGGGAGCCACCGGAATTTGGTGGTACGCCCTCGTGAGGTCGAGGGTCGAGAAAACTTCGCACCCCTGCAGCTTATAAGAAAAGTCGTGCAGGTTTGCTATCGGATATCGGTCGGGTGTCGTTACTGCGTTCAGCATTCGATAATCGCCACATGGGCGCCACTCGCCGTTACTCTTTTTGACGAGATGAAGTGGGCTCGCCCATGGGCTGTCGGACGGCTGGCAGATTCCTAAGTCGAGCATATACTCGAATTCTGCACGAGCCTCGCGCAATTTTTCGGGAGCCAATCGACGCGGGCGTTGGCTCACTGGGGGGCCGCGCGTTTCAATGTGATGAAAAACGCCGGCTTTTGCGCGTCGGGGATTGCTAAGCGGAACTGTTATATCCGCAAATTCTCGCAACAGATCGCTGAATGGTCCGTTGGCGACAGTGCACGTTAACGTCAATGCCTCTCCCGCCTTTGCGTTTACTGGCTGAGAGAGAGACGTTAACGGGTCCATCAGTCTGTTGCTGGCTACGTCCACTACTAGTTTGTAGTGTCGCAGCAGGTCCGAACCTATTAGAGGTTCGGTCACATCGGCCACTACGAAGTACCATCGAATTGGTCGACGTAGGCCTATTTTTAAAGTTATTAATTTTCGTCCGTAGGTTTTAATTGGAGTATTGTTCGCGGCGAACAATCTCAATTTACCCGGCAACCGATTTGCAGGTGCGTATGAGCGCGGAAGAACGGAAATATCCGCACCTGTGTCAATAATGAAGTCCACATTTAACTTCACGTCGTAAATTGACAAGCGACTTAATTGGGGGCTGCCGGCCGTTTGCGCTTTTTCTACGGTCGGCAGTTCTAGTTTAAAGAACTAGACTGAACCCAGTTGCAAGGTTGCCTGCACCCCCTGGCCTGTGCCCCGAAACGATGGTGGAAGTAACACCTGCCCAAGGTGTTTTCGTTGGCAGGCGTGCGCGATCTGACGCGCCCCCGTCTAAAGTTCTCGCGCGACCTGCCTCGTCGCCGTGATCTGTCACGGCCAGGCCATGAATTGTTCCCCACGCTGAGGTTATTCAGTTGCGCTTGCAACTGCTGGACCTGCCTGCCTAAACGTCCTATCTCATTGCTCGTCTGTGTTGCATGAGTGCACGTTACCGTGGAGGTTCGTGGTTGGGGCAGAGGTGGATTTTGCGCGGGGTTCGTTGCCGGAAGGAATTGGAGATCCGTTCGGGATCTGTCCGTGGCCATTACTGCCTCGGCGTGTCGCGCTAGCTCATCGAGACCAGGTTCGGCTAAAGGCGCGACGATTGCCTGAACGTATTCTGGCAAAGACTCTCTAAATATAGCCGTTAAGGCTGTTTCGGACATGTCCGTGCCGGCTTGTGCACGGAAATAGGCGGCGCGCTGGGATGGTCGCATCCCAGAGGTGTCGGTCGCCCGTAATAAACGTCGCAAGCGATTTTGCGGCGTTTCGCTATAGGCGTTAGTCACCATCTCTTAAACGCCGTGTACGGTTGCGGAGATGGGGTTTTTATTAAGTATTTCGCATATGGAAGCAATTTTGGGTCTTGTACCCGTGTTACCACGAGGAATTTCACTTCCTCGTCGGTGATTCCTTCCACGCTGAAAGCTTTTTCGGCGTACCCGAACCAGTAGTCTGGGTCGTCGGACGTGAAGTCCGGTAATATTACGTTCGGCCTTCGTGGACGTTGGTCCGTATAGGGAGGTATGTCGGCTTCTCGTAAGGGAGTTGGTTGAGATGCAGTTGGGGAAGTGTCCCTGTTAGTTGCCATTGTCGCTGTTTCGACCGAAAATTGCGACCTCGTGATTGGCATCTACTTTGAAATTTCGCGTCGTAAATCCGTCGCTCGGTGCGCGGATCGCTTGTTAACGAGAGGTTCGCGTTTACTTTTTTCGAGAAGTCTTTCGAGTGGAACGCGGTAAAACGACCTGCTGATTCCAAAGATTTTATTTTCAGGGGTGGGCCTAGCACAAAAGGATTCTATGGTGTTGTTCGACTGTGCTGGGGGCGGACAGAGAGAAACTTTTCCGTTCGGAGGAGGACAACAAGTACGGGGAGGAGAGAACTATAGAGGTTTTTCGCGGTTGCGCAACTGTTTCTGCGTTGCCTTTATTGCGGCGATCAATTTCGCTTTATTTCGCGGTTGTTACGAGAAAGTAATGCCGAGTGTGTCGTTAGTTCGTGCGTGTGCTTCGTGGCTCTGAGGGAGCTTACAAAATTGTTATTTTGGACACTTTGTATCTGTGCTTCCTTGGGTGCTATTTTAGTACAATGTCACGGAATTCTCGTTAATGTGCTACGTTTTAGTTTACTTATTTGTACATATCATTACAAAATAAAAAAAATATGTATTCAATTTAATTTTCTTATTAAGCTTTCGTGTGTGCTCGATGATATCGGTAACCAAAATCGATACGAATTTCTAATATTGAAAAGGTAAAACGTTTAAAATTGATCGGCTAGTAACAGATTTTAAAAACAAGAAGAAAAAAAAAAAAGAAAAAAAAGAAATGACGAGAAGCGAAACCAAACGATATAAAAAATTACTGCTGATTAAAAATGCACTTAACCAATTCTTAGCTCTCGCACAGGACAACACTTGGGTTTTTAATTCTATTTCTACAATAATGGGAAGTAAAAAAAAAAACGTTTTGTTTCTGGAAAGTTTACTTAAAGTTATTCCGTCTTGTAAAATTTTTCTAGGTTTTGAATTTTTTTAATCTTAAACGTTTTCTTATTTCCAATCAAGCAGTATAAAGGTCTGTCTTGAATGCATATACAACGGTCTGCGTTAGTATTTGCTCGGAAGGAGCTTTAAACCTTTATCCGTTTCGGCTCTGAAGGACCTAATCAATTTACACTGAATTTCTGGTTGCGACTCAGACGGAGCTTTATAAATTTACACTTCTCGGCTCTGAAGGAGCTCGTACAAGAAATTATAGAAAAATGTATTACGAAATTTGTTAAAACAGAAGGAAAAAAAGAATATATATATATATAAAGGAAAATTGCTTTAAAAAAAAAACTTGCGGCTTTGTCCTGCGTTGCTCTGCTGTTGGGCGTCCGTGCTGAGTCCTGGTATCCTGTCCGAAAGTGGGCGGCAGTCAGGTGGGCACTATGGGTGGTCGAGTCACTTTCCACTGTCACATGCACTGGGTGTCACTGCAACTGTTTTTGTGTCGTAATTGTTACTATCACTGTTTGTATTGTGATCAGTAGCAAGTTCTTTAGTTTCGCGGCACTGGCACTGGAACTGTCTGTATTTGTGTTGAGTTTCCCGAACTGTTTTATTTTTTTATTTTCGCGTGTTCACTGTTTTACAAAAAATTTTGCTTTTCGCGTGTTCTTATTTCCCACGTCGGGAAGTCACCACTTTGGCGGTATTTGTCTATGATACACGTTGACGCTGGTGTTCCGCCTGAACACTGTAACACACACAAATAAACAACCTGGAACAACGGGCGAATGCACAAAAACACAAAACACAAAAGGTATAGTTTCCTGCAATTTTATTTTTATGGACAATTTTTCCTTTTTGTTGTCTTACAATCGCGACACGAGATTCGTTGTTGATTTCGCACGTAGTTGCGTATATATAAATTTTAAAATGTCATCTGTATCTACAAGAGTTATCATACGAAGACACGCAGCACTAACGATGCACACTCGTCACGCGAATATCTCCCCGTTGGGATTCCTCGATGAAGTTTTCTATAGTTCTAGACCTCCTCGGATGCTCAATCAAAATTCGACCTCGCGATATGGATGTTCGTAAAAAAACTAGCTTTCGTCTCGTTGACGATCGAAATCACTCTGCCGCCCTCAACCATATCCTGCTCTCACGATACCCAGATTCAAAACTGGTATCTGTATCTATCCAAAAACAATATTCCCTATTTGCTCTGCTAACAGAACTTCCGAATTTCTGTTAGCAGCATGTTATCACCTCCCACGGGATATTTTTTGTTTCCTGAAAGGGGAAGGTCATCTTGCATACATCATCATTATCGCTGAGAGAGTTTCATTTCCACAGCCTTCTGTTTGCACAGAACATCTGGCGCCCAGACCAGAGATATTCGGCGATTGTTTTGACGTGCAGTCGGTGGGTCTTATTTGAACTTGGTACCCGGAATCGAAATCCATTAGATCTTTATAATGGTGCGAAATTCTAGCGTGGCCGTGGGACCGGAGTATTGCCTTTGTTGGCTTAACTCCTCATAAATCATCGGATATCTCGTTGAGATATATTCGATTGCGATAGGTCGTGGCTGCCTTCTGTTGTTCAACGGATTTGGGTGGTCCTCGCGTTAGAATACCCGCACGTGCATCCGTTGATCGGCTCATTCTTTGATGGTAGCAATTCTTTTGTATCGAATTTCGGAATTGCCGGTTCGATGAGATGTTCCTGGGCGCAGGCAGCATGTATGGCATTTTGGGAATTGGTTTTTTTTCTTAGGATTAGAACGCATGGATGTTTATGCCTTTGTTTCAGGCATGAAGAGTTATAATTGTTGAGCTTGACCTAAAAAGCTTTGGGAACGTTCAGTTCCTTGCTTTTTTGGTGTCGGTCTCAACGTTGGCTGCGAGTTGCAGGCCCTATCGCGGGCTTTGGGGCACGCGTCTGTGGGCGCGTGCAACGCTCTCAGGTAAGTACGTTCTTTGAAGATAGGAACCTTACCTGAGTAGACTTGTGCGTTCGTAGAACGCTACAAGCTCACAGAAGAATTGGAGGCACCACCAATGCAAGATCAAGACCAAATGCTGCCACCACCAAGCATTGAGAAAACATTAAAAGCCATTAGACAGCTCAAATAAAATAAAGTCCCTGGAGCTGATGGCATAATAGCTGAGCTGATCAAACAAGGAGGGACACCGTTACATCACGCAATTCAAGAGATCGTGCTACACGTATGGGAGCAAGAGGAGATGCGGGAAGATTGGCGTCGTGGTATAATTTGCCCCATACATAAGAAGGGAGATATCACAGTGTGCAGCAACTATAGGGGTTAAACATTGCTGAGTACCGCCTATAAGATACTCTCCACTATCCTACAAGATCGGATAGCCCCATACGCTAAAGCCATCATTGTTCAATATCAGTGTGGCTTCATCCCAGGCACATAAGCGATTGATCAGATATTCACCCTTAGGCAGGCGATGGAAAAATGTCAGGAATTTAAGATTCCATCATATCATCTATTTATAGACTTTAAGGCCGCCTACGACAGCATAACCAGGCTAGAACTATATAATGTCATGAGAGAGTTAGGCATTCCAAACAAATTGATACGACTTTGTAGATTGACCACGACGAACGTAACTAGTTAAGTAAAAATAGCGGGATTGCTGTCCAAACCAATAAACATCTTTTCTTTTTTTTTTTTTTACACTAACTCTTTAACGGACTCCGACAAGGGGACCCTCTGGTCTGCCTCCTCTTCAACCTGGCGTTGGAGAAAGCAATCCGTGACTCTGGCGTCACAACTAAAGGGACTATTATCACCAACTCCAGACAGATACTTGCCTACACAGATGACATCGACGCCATCGGTAGAACCGAATCGGCTGTACAGGACTCCTTCACACAGATCGAGCAGGCGGCAAAAAAACTGGGACTGCACACTGATGAGGGAAAAACTAAGTACATGGTGGCAACTTCTGCGAAGAGAAGACCTAACATTGGCAAACTATCAGGGCAGTGGAGCACGAATTTGAAGCAAAGCCTACTATGGTCTATCGAGACTCTTGAAATCCCGAAATTTATCCAGAACATCCAAGCCACTACCGTACAAGACTTGGTCTTACCAGTAGTCATGTGTGGATCCCAGATCTGGGTGCTCAATAAAAAGCCGCGTTCGAGAGGAAGGTCCTAAGGAGAATTGTTGGCCCAGTAGGTGAGGGAGGACGATTCCGGAGACGCTACAACCATAAGTCGTACGCGATCTATCTCGAAGCTAATGTTGTAAGAAAAATCAAGCTCGGTAGGTTCCGGTGGGCGGGACACCTAACTCGAACGAGCGAAGAGGAGCTTGCCCGGAAAGACCTTTGAGCCAGGATATATGGAAGGAGACAGCGCGGCAGACCTTGTCTGCGATGGAGGGATGGCGTAGACCAGGACGCCCGGAGCCTGGGAGTGCCAATCTGGATGACATCGGCTCCGGTGGAGAGATTTGTTAAATAAGGCCAAGACCGGATCCCGGTTGTAGTGCCAATGATGATGATGATGACTTATCGAATAATAAGATTTTTCCACTGATGTAAATCTTCGATGACATGATTTATCGTTACAGTTTAAATTTCGCTATAAATTCTTGCATGTTTCTACAGTTGGTGCGGAGGTTGAATTTTAAGAAGTAAATGCCGAATTAAATGGAAACAAATTGGGCGAGTTAGATAACATTCATGCCATATGTAGGAACAAAATAGAGGAGTGAGCATAGCACGGTTGCCACTTTTGTTCATTAGCTGCAATCAAGAATTTAGTTTAGGAATATTAAATTTTAGGTCAAGATTAGTAGCAAAAAAAAGACGCGATTTTTGATAACAGGGATTAGAACAAGAGGCTGTGCTTCACCACAGTCATGAGGTTGGTGAGCGATAGCTTACAGTCGGCGAAGGCCACTAGCTTATCTATAAACATGTTTGATACACGTAGGAGGATCTGAAGAAGCTTTTTCAATTTCATAAATACTTTTCTCAATTTTTCAATTATTACACTTTAATTTGTTCTCCATCGTCTGATTATTGTCGACACTAATTATTTAATTCTTCTTGGATAATTATTATTATTACTAATTATTAATTTCTTCTTGGATGCTTGAGTGTTACACTTAGGCAGCCGGCCCAATAACTCGAAGGAATGAATATAATTACCGAGCGATTTATAATGCAGAGCCTCTGTTTGAAAGCTATATATGTAAGGAATGAAAGGCAATAGGGAGTCATCTGAAACTAGTGAAACGAATAATTGCTGTGCTGTCTCAAGAGAAACAAAAAAAATGCAAGTTTGTCGTAAATTGTTTAATTACCAATGTCAACATATTTTATTAATATTTTTTTAAATATTTTTTTCGCTTTTATTATTTTTTTGCATATGTCTATTTAGTTTAAATGAATTTCCGATTTATTCATACATGATTTTATTTAGATCCAACGATGAAAATAATGTGATGTCGAAACATAGATATTGTTACAAAAGCACAGCATAACAATACCTGAGTGGCTGACCATTGTTGGGGCTAATCCTAAGGTTGCTTGTTATTTTTAGTTTTAGTTTAGTTTAGTGGGGCTGTCACCCAATTTATTGGCTTAATTCAAGTAATAATTTCAAGACCTGAGTCATAATTAAGGCAAAAAGGTCCAAACTTGTGAAAAGTTAATTACTTATAACTAAATAATTATATTGGCGAGCCACCACAAAAGTCTAGAATGAGCAAAGAATTGTTTTAATTGTACGAATCTCCAACACAGAGGATCATTAGTTTGTCGTCTAACAAAGGAGCCATGTGCCACGTATACCACACTTGTGTTACCACACCTTTTTTCCATAAAATCCTGTTCCAATTTCGGTATCCTCAAGCCTGTCTCCTTCTCTTTTCAATTGGGAATTTCAAATTGATTTCATCTTCAATGGACTTTATTAGATGATCAATATTTCTTTATCACCTCCCCAACTACTGCCAAGGAATGTTGCAAATTTTTTTAATTCACATGGGCAGGAAGTTAGACCTTAATTTCATATCTGATGCTATTAATTCCTCAGTCCTATCCAGCGCTCTTGTCCTCTCAACCATCGACAACTGCCACCCATCCCTTATCCTACCCCTTTTTTACCCCCCTCTTGCAGTTCACCCTGCCCAGAGATCGCTATTCATATGATTTGCACAAAGCGATTTTTCCCTATATTAATGATCATCTTAGCAGAATTTCATTCTGCTTTCATAACTCAACTATAGAAGAAGATATTTTCAATATATAAACAGGAATCTCCAAATCCATTTCGCTTTACGTTCTCTATTCTAGGTCCGCTCCGTTTCTATAGAACCATAATCATGCCGATTGCTCTATACGGATGCGAAACATGAGCTCTCACAAAACGGGAAGAAAACAAATTCCGCGTATTCGAGAATAAAGTTTTAAAGAGTATCTTTGGCGGCAAATACGACGAGGAGGCAGGACAATGGAGGAAACTCCACAACCACGAACTGGAAGACCTATACCGCAAACCTACGATAGCGAGATTAAGATGGGCCGGACATGTGGGGCGAATGGGCAACGATAGGACCGTGCGTAGAATTCTTGACGGTAGGCAAACGGGAAAGAGACCAATATGACGGACGCGACGAAGATGGGAGGACAACGTTAGGTTTGATCATGTGAAGATCGGATTAGATGGTCAAGCGTGGAAAGAGAGTGCACAGGACAGGGAACGATGGCGAAGTCAAGTAGGTGAGATCAGGAACGTCCGGGTTCCCATAGGCAAATAAATAGTAATAATAAAAATAGTAAATTCTAGGTCCGCTCGCACTGTGATCTGACATTTAAGGGTACCCCAAAATCCCATTTTGTGTGCGCCCGTACACATGCCTCCACTGTCGCACAAAGGCCGCGTTTACCACCCCTACATACACTCACTCTTCCCTGGCCTCCTACCTCCCCTATCGCCCAGTAACTTCAACTTCCTGGTTTTCTTCTCCTTTTTTTCGATTGAATAATTGAATAATGTCTTAACCATTACTCTAGATTTTAAGATAGTCTGTAAGGTTTTATGTTAAGTTAATTTAAGCTTGCATTAAGCTAAATAAAAATGGGGGTTCCACCTTAAATCAATCAATCCAATCCAAACTATTGTTATAACTGAATGCTCCGCTCGTTACGTAATAAAAGGAATAAGCTGTGGGCTATTTTCCTCCATTGTCGCTTTGTCTCCACCTATTCCAATTATCTAGGGTCTTATCTCCACTTCACCGAACTTTATAATTCCTCCTACAAAAATTACGTAATGAAAACACAAACCAAACTAATAAAAGACTCGAGAGCTTTATTCCAAATTGTTAATCATAAACGTAAAGCCGATGGGTATCCCACCTCCGTCTCCTTCAATTGGTAAATGTCATCGGATCCAGATGTCATTGCAAACTTCTTTGCCTCCTTCGTCAAACAATCCTTCATCGAAAACTGTTGCACGATGCAACTAGTGATAATGAGGGTGCGTCAAATAATAACATGTTTAAAATAACTCTCCACCCTCTACAGTCGAGGTGTTAGCTTGTCTCACAACCGATTAGATCAGTTTCGATTACGTTGAGCTGTGACACAAGAAACACTGGGACGAATTCAAGAAAACAGGACAACAGTACTGCTACCACCGTGGGAACGGTCCGCCGCAAGATTCGTATGAACAGTTGTGTGTATAGCTCTCCATAAATTAACTCTCCACCCTCTACAGTCGAGGTGTTAGCTTGTCCCACAACCGATGAGCTCAGTTTCGATTACGTTGAGCTGTGACACAAGACACACTGGGGCGAATTCAAGAAAACAGTACAACAGTACTGCTCTTCATCGACAACACCACAAAAGCCCTGGCGGGAAGACGAGAGACGATAACGTTTTGTCGAGAACAAAGGAGCTTAGCGGCGAGAGACAACAACACGAATCAGACTGCAGATCGAAGAAAGGGACAAGAAATGTGAGGTTGACGTTTGAGACAACAAGGAAAAACTGATTTGGAAATTGTAGACATTCAAAAAGCGTTTAACGATCAGTATCATTCTACTTCCAAACATTTACAAGGAACAAAGTGGATACAGATTAAAGGATTGCGACGAGTGTCGATTTAAGATCTCCTGAAGGAAGCTTTTTCGGATGGGGATATGCAAGATAAGGCAGAACAAAGAACAAACCAAGAACATAGGTAAGTGGTAAATTCTCGTTGAAGTAATAAAATATGTTTAGTTTCAGATTGGGACTTTTGTATTTACTTTCTGGAATTCATTCAGTCCTTGACCAACAAAGGAATTGTATCAGTCCTTAATCGACAAAAAATTCGACTGAGATACCACAGCAAGTGAACTGATTTGACTTGTCCACGAATATTTTCTGTGAAGAAGAGTTGGAGTCGTGTTCCGACAACCACAGAAAATCTACAGATGGTTTCTAATTCTTCGCCAGCCATTAGAAGATTCAACAAAAGTGCAAAATACAGTCCACTCACACCACGGCACATCACAGAATTTAACAACGACTCCGTTCTTTCCGATTCCTCTTATTCCAAATATTTATCTAATTTCTCCCTTGGTTCATTTGTATCATTTTATTAGCCTACCCACGATTGATTGATTGTGGTACAGGGCTGCAGGTCCTAAGGGTGCAAATCCGCCCCGCTGTGGGGATAGTGTGGAGGTACGAAGTCGTGGTGCCGGCGTACGGCACAGGGTTCTACTTCGTCCTCACAAATTACTATAGGAAAGTTCCGCCGCAATCATACACGAACAAAAGGACTGCAAGAGTTAATCGCCAAACGAATGAACGAAACGCCGCCATGTTTGTAAACAACCAACAAAACGAACACCAAAACTCGGAACGTACCACACACCATTCACTAGAAGTGATTAATTGAAAGGCACTGTTTAGTGAATTATTAAATCTTTATTGTTTTCGGTTACATTCTCTTATTGTTACTAAAATTATACGTTAGCAATGCGCGAAAGTTACATTATGAACAAAATATTACAATCTTCGCCACGACTCGGGGTATATTTTCGTCACCGTGCGCACCGGTGAGCGGGAGATCGCGTGTGACCATCATGGTCAACGGATGGGAAACGACTCTTAGATAACCCACCGTACCGGCGCCGGTACGGTGGATGGCGGGCGACACGACCGCCTTGCTGGTTGAATTACGACTCCACGATATCTTGCTCGTTCAGAGCTCACTCGCTCATCGTGATCATGGTGGTATGTGTGCCTAGAACAAAGAAAGACATAAAGTGCATTCCTAGGATACGATTTCGGTAAAGCAAATAAAACCGAAATCGTCGGATGCCAATGGAATCTTTGTTGGAACATGTGCGGCTAAACAAAAGAGACGACGATCGGATGTGAAAATGTGCTAATTGGTTTTAGCTAGGTTACTGGGAAATCGTGTTTATGGCATCGCTAGTAAGGGTACGTATTGAATTCCTATTTGCATTTGTTTATGCTGCAGGATTTAATTGATGCCCAGAGAGGCGGAATGCGTATTTGCTTTGGTTTGCACATTGTGCGAGTCAGAGAATTTTATTGCTGGGAGAAAAACGTCGCCAGCTAAATGTATACATAAAGAAATTTATCGTATACATGAATGAAGCTGGGAATAGGCGACGCAATGATAATTATCCCTGGCTGGAATGGTTACATGATATGTGAACCGAGGGTTTTTCTTTTCAGGAAATTTATGATGAGGAAAGTAAGAACTCTTACAGGGGATTTGTAAGCCAAGGAATGCTTGAAAAGGTAAGAATTCTTTTACAGGTACTTTTGGGTTATACGAATTGGATCTATTTGATGCGTGAAGCATTTAAGATGCTAATGCGAATTGCATTAGCGAAAGCTTATGCAGACTGGGTTGTGGTTATGGGGGTTTTTTCAGGAAGGCGAGCCGTGGGATATGGCGGAACCGCCACAATAGGGTTGCAGTAGTCACATGCTGGGCATAATTGACCGATGTTCCCAGTGCATACTGGGGTTGACCTGTAGAGGTCTGGGTAGCGTCGAATGACCTACCAAAAATATCCCAATTGTATGTGTTGCGGATTCACTGGATGCAACCAGCGAATTCGCAATGGAAGGCAGCATTCACAATAACAACTCAGTCCAAACGCATTCGCCATTCACCAACGTATAGGTGATGTCGATCGACCCAACCAATTGTAATTCGCTGCACCACTCGGATGGAAATCCTCCATCAACCGATGATCTCGCAGCAACTGCCAGTAATAAAAGCAATCTAACCGAGACACCGGGTTGTCAACCTCCGGCTCGAAGGACCAAAATGTGTGTTCAACAAGCGTTGAACACACCTTCCACGAACGATGGTTCTTATTTTGTTGTGGGCCTGGCGTCAGGAACAGTGATGTCTCCTGACGTGCACTTGGATTGGGCAGGGGCGACACGTGTTTGGGTTTCGCCGACCGATGGATGTCGTTGGGGAATCTCCAGATGCGGTCACAAACACGAGGGACTGGATGTTCCAAAGCAATGGCGTCTGCAACAATGATGCCCGAAACCAATTGAATTATTGAAAAGGAAAAGTGAACCGAATACCTCGATTGTAGCAGCAACTCTCCTTAAATGGTATTCCCAAAAAGAAGAAACAACAATGTGGGGTTGGTTGCAATAGTTAAACTCGTCTTTATTTATTTGATGGTTTTCAATTCTTTGGATTGAATTAAAATACGAACTGGAGTCCCCAAACAGTTAACGAAGAAGAATGATGTCAGCAATAACAGCAGACAAAATTAAAAAAATGTCAGCTGTTTGCTGACAGTTGTTATTGTGAATGCTGCCTTCCATTGCGAATTCGCTGGTTGCATCCAGTGAATCCGCAACATTCCGCCCGCCTTCGCCAATCATTGGCGAATCAACTGGCCCCAGAGGATGATCGTCCGGAGCTTGGGTGGGGGGTTCCTCCTCCAGTGAAAGGATGCCGTGGTCCCCTGTTCGTTGCTGGAGGCCGTTATTGGTCGTCACGGAATTGATGGAACTGGCCATGTGATCTGGGTTGGAGTTGTAAGGTCGAAACCCACGATCAGTATGTCCTATGTGAACTGGCTGGAACCCTATATTGGGATCGACCTGTAGAGGTCTGGGTAGCGTCGAATGACCTACCAAATATATCTCAATTGTATGATTCGCTTCACTTACAGTCATGTATTTCCTATGCAGCGAGTCCTATGTGAACTGGCTTTGACTTGCGGAATCTATCATGGTGTCCAATGGCCTTCCACAGAGATGAGGCGGAGTACTTATTGGAGTACTTGTACGGAGGTGGTACCGCTGGTCTGGATGGATTCCCCCAAATTCTCTTGAAGAGATGTTCCTCTTCACTCGCTAAACCACAGCGGAAACTCTTGCATTTGTCTTTTTCAGCTGGCCATTTCCCAAATCGATGGAAGTCGGCGAACATTCCGCCAATTGCCAAAAACGACGACAAGTCGCTCTCCCGTCTTATGGTTATGGCACTAACTTTTTTTCTCTCGAAGATAATTGAATCAGTAAATAATCATCAATTTTCGAAATATCTGGAATCAAACGACCTCCTCAGTGACCACCAATATGGCTTTTGCAGCAACCGGTCTCCAGGAGACTTAATAGCGTACCTTATTGAAAAGGGGAGCTATGCCATCCACTACTTCGGTGAAAGCAAGGTTGTTTCATTGGATATTTCAAAAGCCTTCAAGAGCCCTTTTATCAAAATCACATTCATGTGGAGTGGACAATTTCATTATCCAATGGATAAAAGACTATCTTTTTGGTCGTTCAATCTAAGTGGTTTTGATGGTGTCAAATCTGTCTCCCATCCAAACAAGCAGAGAAACTAACTGGGGACCCAGTTATAAGTCGATCAATTCCTTCGTTGGAACATAGGCGTATCCTATCATGTCTCTTTTCTATAGGTATTATCATGGTCGTTGTTCAATTGAAGTTATTGAATGCATTCCGCCTCTGTAGACAATTTCCCGCGATACCCATCAATCTGTGAATGCGTATCAATTTACGTTGAAAATCAACTTCAGGCACACAAATAAACATAGAGAGTTATTCTTTAGTCGAACCACACAAATGTGGAATGCTCTACCTGATCATGTATTTCCTCGTCGTTGTAATGTCCAGGCATTTAAGACTAATGTACATTGATACCTCCTTTTCCTATCCACTTCCTTTTCTTTCGGTCGTACTGTGCTCTGAGATTTAAAGATACTCCAAAATTGCCTTTTGTGCGCGCGTTGGTGTAAAATAAAAACCTATAATGTGCTTCCTGCGAATACGGTGGTTGGCTTATCTGTGTGTGGGTAGGGGAGTGAATTCGTGGAGTGGCCGACAGTGTTGAGATATGGCTAGGGTTGAAAACTGTGGAGCCATTCATGAGTGTTGTACAGTTTCCAACCCCAGCGGAGCTTTCCATGAAAAGGAAGTCATGCTGCCACAACATCTCTTTCCGGATCCATTCCACTTGAGGGAGCTGTTTTATGACGACCTCGAGAGCCCCATCTCCGAAATCTAGCAAATTGTGTTGGAAATGGTCCTGTGGCGGTTCCACTGTCTACTTACCCGAAGAGCCCTCATAACTACAACCAGGTGGCCAGGCAAATCCCAATCTTATATACGCATTTTCCCTAGTCGAATTTCTGAAAACGAAACAATTTGGTTTACATATAATGTAACCATCATAACAGGGATCATAAACATTGCGTCGCTTATTCCCAACCTCACCACGGTATAATAAATCCCTTTACATATACATTGGCTGGCGACCTTTTTGTCCCTACTATAAATAATCCAACGCAGCTGCACACAATTGGCGCAAACGACGCTGAAACCAAAACCTATAGCATAGGCAAATGTAAATAGGAATTGTATACTTATCCTTGGCAGCAATACCATAAACACCAATTCCCTGTAAATAAGCTAAAACCAATTAGCACCATGTGGATGGTGCATTGCGACTATCATTACAGCCGCAATGCACATCATAGATAATGATCTATACAATCTCTTTGTTCTACATATTTCTGGATCTGCTTCTCATGACCTAGCGGCATGAACAAACAGAAACCCAATTAGCACCCAATGAGATTCGGCTTGTTTACTTAGCCGAACTCACATCTCATTGATGCACATTACTCCCTTTCTTTGTTTTCAGATTCGTTCTCATGGCCTTGTCCCATGCAAGAACCAATGTTCAAACATACATGTGTACTTCTACGATCTTCTGTATGAGATCAGGTTACCTACCCCCAAAGAGAGACTTCACGTTTTTCTTGGGACGGAAAATGCATCCTTAAATTAAGAGAGCCAGTACCACTGGCCGAATTTCCTTACCCAGCGAATTCATATCGCCGAGTCTTTTACCATGACTAGACCGAGCCGGTCGTGTCACTCCCGCTTCCCGGTGCGGACGGGGACGCAAAAGTCAACCCCGAGTCGCGTGATTAACTTTTATCATTAGAGTGCGCTAAATCAAAATACGCGAAAGATTCCAGAGACATTTAATTTAGCTTTTCAGTTAATCAATCAATAAGATAACTTCTCAAGTAATAAACCATGTGAGAGCGAGAAAAGAGAGAAATTAAAATACGTGAAAGGTTTCAAGTGACATTTAATACATATTGTTCATTTAATTAATTATAAAAAATAACTATCAGTGAATAAAAATAAAAAGAACCTTTTATAATAAATAAACAGTGTGTTTCATTTTTCGGCTGTGATCGATTGATTGCGGAGACCAACCATCGTCTTATTTCATTCTGGTTTTCGGTGAACAATTTTGTGAAATTGGTGTGTTGTTTGGATATTTCAGTGTCCCCAACGGAGTTCCTCGGAGACTTATTGATAAACGCGTTTCGGTGATCAGTACTGGGTGTATTTATTCCTTTCGTTTGTGGACAATACGTGTCGGAACCTTTTAGCGGATGATGGAGGAAGAAAGTGAACCAGCGCCGTACGCCGGCGCACAATACCTCTTCCCCACAGTCCTCTCCTTGCCCATTATTATGCACTTTGCCATCTTTTCTATCTGAATGGCGAAAATGGCACAGTTTGCCCGTCCGTAGGAACGCTCCGCCGCAAGATTCGTATGAACAGTTGTGTGTATAGCTCTCCATAATGCGACAACTCCCTGCGGAAGATACTATAGGCTTTTTTTCCCGGGTGAAACGGTCCATTGTGCGTTGCAGGCAGGCGGCAGAACGTTCCTACGGACAGGCAAACGGAGTTTTCTGTTGGAAAATGTCACTCAATTATGTATTCACAGAAGCGCACACTTTCCCCTCCCCGTCCTTACTTATTAATGAACCAACCCCTTTCCTCTGTTCACTCGACTCAGGACCTGGGCATCATATGTGACAAAGATCTACATTTTTTCTTACATATCCTTGACATAGGCCTTAAGGATAATTTTGCTCTCGGATTTGTAAAACGCTGGCCTGAGTGTTATATGTGACCTGAGTGTTATACGAGTATATGACAATTACGTTTTCACAGCAGCGCACACTTTCCCCTCCCCGCCCTTACTTATTAATGAACCAACCCCCTTTCTTTGCTCACTCGACTCACGACCTGGACATCATATGTGACAAAGAGCTACATTTTTTCTTACATATTGATGACGTAGCCCTTAAGGATAATTTTGCTCTCGGATTTGTAAAACGCTGGCCTGAGTGTTATACGTGACCTGAGTGTTATACGAGCATATGACAATTACGTTTTCACAGCAGCGCACACTTTCCCCTCCCCGCCCCTACTTATTAATGAACCAACCCCCTTTCTTTGCTCACTCGACTCACGACCTGGACATCATATGTGACAAAGAGCTACATTTTTCTTACATATTGATGACATAGTCCTTATGGATAATTTTGCTCTCGGATTTGTAAAATGCTGGACAAAAAAATTTTCCAATACTTATGTGTCGCGATCCCTCGACATTTATTGTGTCCGTTCTCTTAGGTCAGGTGACATGATTTACACACGGAGAACTGAGAACATTCAACGAAGTTTTGCCCTCCGTGCCCCCTATATAACCCGTCTCAAACTAATTAACTTACAAACGCTAGAAGAATGTCGTATTCAAGCCGGAATTTACTTCATCCTCCGTCTACTCCCAGGATCAGTTCCGTGAGCGAATCCTCTCAACCGCATCTTTTTCAACACCAACCATCACAATATACGTAATCGTAGCTTATTTTATTTACACAGACACCACACGAAAGAGCCTACCTCCAGAATGCTACGAAATGCTAACTCAAGTTAATCTCTTTCGACTTCAACCTTAATACATTTGCTCTCGAACTCCATCTCCGAATTACGTCCTCCTAATGTCGCTCCTCCACACCACACACGAGTCTCTTATAAATCTTAGTTTCTTCATCTCATCCACGGTCTTTCCGTGTTTTATTTTTGCAAATATGAGAAAACACGACATTGTGGTCAACAACACCCGCACGGGTATCTCGAAACATCCCACTACGTGTCCCACTTTTGCACGGTTATCTCATGCTTAAAGACGCAATATCGCCAAATGTTGGCAGTCTTTAAAAATACAGGTGATTAAAGCGCAATCAACGAAAACAAATTTTACAACCTTCGTTTCAATTCCGCGGCCATTGGATTTTCCTTCACGAATATTTCCTCAATAATTACGGCATTAAAATTCCTTTCCCATGTTGAGACGCACACTTTGCATCTTTTTACTGAAATGGCTGAATTGTTAAGGAAATTGTGTCAAATGTTTTATTATGCTGGTAGATTCAACTGAAGACTCTTGCTATTGAGGTGGGTTGGGGCAATTACTGAGTGGTATGTTGGGTACCAAAGTTTAAGTGCCCGGTGAAATACCACTGCTTTAACCTATATGCTCCGTAAAATCGTTGGGAGAAATTATTGACTAATTTTCAGAGCTTAACAAAAAAAACTGATTTTTATCCTGTATTCGGCAGTGACCACAAAGAGACGCCCTAAGATGGAGAAAGTATTGGATAGTGCCTGGAGTTCTTTTCTAAATTAAACTTAGTTGCCTATAGTTAAGCTCCACGATAGTATAGTGGTTAGTATACCCGCCTGTCATGCGGGAGACCGGGGTTCGATTCCCCGTCGGGGAGCCTGTGGTTTTTTGTTATGCGTCGGCATGGACGCAGGTTCAGCGCAATACCTCACAACTCTATTGGAAGCACTAAATTAACTCTCCAGGAAAACACAGAAAAAGTTGATCCACCGATGTATTTAAAAACAAAAACACACACAGTTGTTCAAGGTTATATGCTTGTTCCACTTTATTAAACCTTGTTTTGAGGCGGCACACGATGACATCGATTCAGTTTTTTACTTGTATACATTAACTCTAGGCTTTTAACCGGACATTAATTTACTGGCGACGACTTTCTCTCTACACGGTATTGCACTCTTGATAAAAACTCACGTTAAAAGGGTGCGACTGTCTTCTATAAAGACTGACATCTGCCTCCTAGAAACCATCCATATCTGCCAGATTCACGGTGTGGATTACATTGGTGTGGGAGGATTCTATATGTGTCCGTATGGGACATGTACGTTGCCCTTCAGCCTGTATATCGACAATCGACGAAAATGCACCTGAATAAACATGGGCTGGTGCAAGGAACTGGTATTATAGAGATATGCGATGGCGAAAAATTGCCGAAGGGAGAAATAGGTTTCTGTGTCTTAAATAAACAGAAACGCTATTTCGAGGGCCATAAATCTTTGATGACCTGCGCCTGAGAACGAAATAGGTTTTTGCTTCAAGATACACAAAAACGCTATTTCAAGGGTCACGATGATATGCACATCGTGTTTACTTAGGCGTTCATGCTAATGCCATTGTAGGCTATAGAGTTTTCGTGGCGATAAGCAAACCGATGGTTTGCTCGCCTATGACCTAGGCTATGGTAGCTTAGCGACAAAGGAAATTGGTCGCAAGTGTTGCGAACCTTGGGACTGGGGCAATAAATGGATATGAACCGTAGCAAGAAACCATCGGCTTCGGCTATGTCAACAATTACGCTGGCCAGCTAGTATTCATCTATTATAATTGCTGACAAGCCGAGCCGATGGAGATATGGTACGGTTCATAAACGGAAAAATTCAATGTGATGCATGCCTTAATGAGATTTAACTTTCAGGTGAAAGAGAATGAAGGATAGCTTACGCTGCCCAAAATTGCAGGTAGGTATGGTGGGTTTGGAAGGTGGTTCATTTAAGAGGATGGGCGGTTCTTTGGGAATGTATTAAAGAACCGCTACATGCCTCTGGCGCAAGACTAATGACCTTGCCCGGAAAAAAAAAAAAATCATTATGGTAAAATTTAACAAGCCTCATCATCTTCATCATCGGCACTACAACCGGGATCCGGTCTTGGCCTTATATTAGCAAGTATGAGGCTTGTTAAATTTCCCATAATAATTTGTTTTTCTGGGGAAGGTTATTAGTCTTGCGCCAATTTAACAAGCCTCAGGGCTTGCTAAATAAGGCCAAGATCGGTTCCCGGTTGTACGAGGGTTGCCTTTTATATTTCGGGATTAGAGTACAAACACAAATATTGATCATCGAAAATCACTTATTGTTTTTCAAAATATTCCCCATGAAGATCTATACACTTTTGCATGCGTTTGAACCAATTGTCGAAGCACTTTTGTCACTCTGATTGAGGTACCTCCAACACATGCATTCTGAATGCAGCAACCGCTTCTTCAGGTGTCGAAAAACGGTGACCTCTCAGTTTGTTTTTTACGTACGGGAATAAAAAGAAGTCATTCGGTGCCAAGTCAGGACTATACGGCGGATGACCCATCAAATCGATGTTTTGGGTACTCAAAAATGCAGTTGTCGCAGCCGATGTGTGAGAGCTCGCATTGTCGTGGTGAAGAGTGAAGGTCTTCGGCGGTTGGTTTTCCTGATTTCTTGGAAGACAACTGGCAAACAAATGGTTGTGTACCACTCAGAATTGACTGTTCTGCGTTGTTCTAGTGGTACGGTTGCGACATGTCCAGTTTTTCCGAAAAAACAGGCGACAATTTGCTTGGAAGTGCTTCGTGCGCGAACAACTTTTGTTGGATTTGGCTCATCTTGAAACACCCAGACAGTCGACTGCTGTTTACTTTCGGGCTCATACGCCTAAATCCACCATTCATTACCTGTCACGATGCCATAGACGTGTTTCGAAGCATCGCGACCGTATTTTTTGAGCATTTCTTTCGACCAATTGGCACGAGCCTTTTTTTGGGCAATTAACAAATTGTGTGGGATCCAACGCGAACAAATTTTTTTGACAGTCAAATGTTTATGCAATATTGAATGTATGCTGGTCCCACTAACGCCTAAGGTTGTCTCAATCTCACGATAGGTCACATGACGATCTTCCAATATCAGTTCGCGCACAGCATCAATGGTTTTCGGAACAACAACTGATTTTGGACGACCTTCACGAAATTCATCTTGGAGTGAACTACGACCACGATTGAATTCACCATACCATCGATAAACACTGGTCCTTGATGGAGCTTCATCGCCAAAAATTGAATTAAGTTCATCCATGCACTGTTGCTGAGTTAATCCACGCCGAAAGTTGTAAAAAATAATCGCACGAAAATGTTGACGATTTAATTCCATTTTAGGGCCGAGATGAATCTTTTAAGTTACTGTAAACAACACAAATAGCGCTCGTATGTCAAAACATTCTGAGTGCGTATAACCTCAAAAATGTCCAACTTTACGACAGAGCTGTCAATTGCCGGATTGCAACACTAGGGTTGCCAAATCCCGAAACATAAGAGGCAACCCTCGTAGTACCGATGATGATGATGATGATGCCTATAGTTACCTTGTCCCCTAAATTATTTATAATAACTGCCTTTATTTATTGTAATAGAGCTTAGTAGATGAAAAATGGATAAAAAAGTTTCTGATTATGTTTTCGTGTTAATGGTGACCTCCAAATCCGATGCGATCGCTCATTTACACTCTCTATCGGGGACAGAGATGTTGCTCAAGTTTCGGATATTGTTCTGGTCGATGCAAATCTCGCGACGAGTTAACACCAAAGATCGTTATTGGATGGGAGATAATGTATACTTAGGTCTATAATGTATAGGCGGAAACGAACAGTATGGCTACATTAAGTGCCCCTAGCTCAAGACTTGGCCTTACACGGCTATTACATCACAAAGCCGAATGATTATAATAATAATTGGAAATTAATGATAATTGAGGGGCACAACAAGAGATACTAAAAGACGTGGAAATAGGTGGAATATTTTTTAAAACTACAGCAATACTCGTTTTTTATCCATAGATAATTCTCTTATTTATTTAAGATTCCACCACACTTATCGAACAAATGAGCGGTTAAAAATGCAAATGACTATTCAACTTTTTTCGTTTAAAAAATCCATGTACTATGCAAATGTTACAGTCAGCAAGATTTAAGGTCCTACTCTATTTACCGACGATTGTCGCTTGTAAAGGTCTAGTAAAAAAGCCGATTAGTGGATTGATTAATAGTTACAACCGTTTTTCTGTAGTGCACTCGATTTCTAGCCGCATTTCACGAAAGCTAATAAAGTGTAAAGACTCTTTCAACAGTCTTAACTCTTGATGCTTAAAATAATGTTCCACCTCCTATGTTGAAGTGCTTTAGTAATTCAATAAATCCTTATATAAAAACCAGGTTTGAAATGCCTCATCATTTTCTTAGCACCTGCTGTCTCAACAATTTTTTCCACAACAATTCACACGGTTCTACCATTAATGTTATGTCTACCAAGCTTATACACGTATCACATTTCTAAAGTATAATAAATTGAAATTAAATTTCACAATTCTCTCGGTCAATAACTTGGCTTATGCGCTTCATTAAACAACATTTCTGCAAGAGCTTAACTTTTTGACGCATGAATTCTTTCATCGGCTCTTGAATATTCGACAAATCACCTCTTAATCCATTGCCGACCGATTCACGCTAGGTTGACATATTATTAAACCACACTGGCAACGTTCCATTGAAAGATTCAGCATCGATCAATGTCTTCCAAATGGCAACCGTCAATTCGTGAAAAACCTTGAAACCGAACCAAGTCATCGTCTATTCTTACCCTCCATCAAATACTTACAAATATCGCTATATTCGTATCTATTGGTTTTTACTACACACCAGTACGCCAAAACGATGTCATGCCGTAATTTGGCACAACTTCCGTCAATACGAGGTTTGAAAGTTACTACATAAATAACAGCGGAGTCGGCGTGGAGCGGGGCGCATAATTGTTTAGAATTTGCTACCTGATCGACCTTGGGTTACTTCTAGATTAATGAACACATTAACTGACAGCAGATTCGAAGTTTTTTTTTTTGATTATTTACCAAATTTCGAGACAGCACAGGTAGGTCACCAGAAGATTATCCAATTTTTGTTGGCGCTGTTTAGTAGCCGGTTGGAGAACCATAAGTCAGTTTGTCACTTGTGTTGTTGTTATGCATTTGGATGTGATTGTCACGGATAACTGAGGTGTGAATTGGTTGGTGGGGAAATCAAAATACATTTGTGACTGCGGGAGAACTCGTTTCTTGTTTGCGTTTTGCATCAAACTAGTGAATGAAAATAATTTTGACAGTGTTTGATGAATAGATTTTTTGTATATATATAGATTTACATATTGCTAATTGTGACATGTTTCAGTGAGACAATGAGTTTACCACCTCAAACTTTATGCGCAAAATCATTTGGTTTTTTTACTTCATTATAAAAAACTACAAGATGCTCGCAATTTTTGTTTTCTTTTAGTAAGCTGTAATCTATGGCAGAATTGTCTTATTCAGTTGGGGAATGATTCCTCTCCGCTAAATATTTACTATCGACCCCAAGCTTTTTCTGAGACTTATCACGTTTCACAGCGACGCAATATGAATATGAAATATGTTGGGCTATTTCCAAGTCATAAGCATAGATTTAAGGCTCATTGTCGGTAATTATGTATTTCGGATCGTAATCGTTGAATGCATCTTTCCAACTACTTGAAAACGACCTTGTGTTGCACACAAATCCATTTCTTTTGGGGCAAGACGAAAAGATATAACAAAAAAAAAAAAAAACGAGCACAAATCCTCCTTCAAATTTGCTTATATTGACCATTTTGGTATATCAATAATGTCTTGAAGGTTTCTTCGAGTCAAGTGACCGTTGGAAAGTGTAAGTTTGTTGATGTTTCCATCAGTAGTTGAGGTTGATGGCTTTTCTAAGGTTCGTCTTTGACGAGTTCAGAACAATCTCAAATAATTTTTATCATTTAAAAACTGGGATTTTTATAAACAGTCATCGTTGTAGAACTTTTGTAACATTTTTAATGTATGGGAAAAGAGATTTCATCTTTTAAACTAAATTCTTAGTTTAAAAGATGAAAACGATTTTCTTTAGGGAGCTTGCCACTGTAATTTTTTTTAAAAAATCAATTTGTTTATTGGTTTCATTGATGGATTCCGGTTATTGTTGTATCACACTTCGTACACTATCGTGGCTAAAATTGCATAAATTTCATATTTATGAATCAACAAAATAGACGTCTAAACTGGAACCTACCGTTTGCCCAAAAATAAACCAGACTAGTGTTTATAGTTGTAGAGGTATAAGGCCTCTTTTGACCTTCCTCTTTTGATTATAAGTACTCCTATAATCTGACTTCGTCAGGGCACATAAACCCGTGACGTGTAGCTTTTAATTTTCGTCAGGGCACATTAACCCGTGACGTGATTATTTTAAGTTTTCGTCAGGGTGTTATAATATTTTTAGGTGCACCACAGTGCTTCCGGTTCCCCGGGAAGAGTGGGCTACCGTTGTTGTCCTTAATACCGATTTACTAGCGACGTAAACACTATTGATGAAAATCGCTTTTGTTAGCTGGGGAGGAAACGATCAAATCGCGATTCGAAAAACACTGTAGCGACAAAAGAACTTTTTGTTGATCCGTAAATGAAAAGGCAGACTGATACTTTTTAAAAACTAATTTATTTTTACTTTAATTCTTATATTATTTTTGAGGAGGTCTTCTCCTCACGCGCGCTACTGACTGACTCTCCCAAGCGACTTTTTCAACTCTCGAAAATTCAAAACCTCAAATATCTTTCTCTTCTTTCGAAGGTCAAGATGCATCGCCATTATCGTTTGATCCTTTATTGGGGTTTTTATTTGTATTAGCCATCTGGCTAATGCAAACAAGAATTTTCGTGCATTTCAAATAAGTAGCACAAGATCCGTGGAAATTGGTTGTTAGTTTAGGATCTGGGAATCCGTGTCTATTAGGTAGTCATAAAACATCTGGTGTGTGAAAATATTATGTTCATGATTGCAATAATTGTGTGTCGGCGTATCGAATAGATATGCCTTTGTTTGGAGACATGCACTTTTAGGTTTTGTATCTTGTAGGTTGTTTAGGTGTTAATTGCTTTTAGCATACCTGGGAAAATAATGCATTATACTGTTTGATTTTAGGAAATTGAATCGAACAAATGCATTCAATCGAATAAATAAATGTGAATTCAACAAATGAGAATTTGAACGTTTAGTTCGATTTGGTTACAATGTTATGTTTGGAATATCAAATGGATTTTCTTATAGGTGGGAGGAAAGTGTAATGTGGGAGAAAAAGGGTAGGGCTTCTTGATGCACTACAAGGGCACATAAACCCGTGGCGTGATTTTTGTTAGGTTCTTTTACCTATGCGTCCTTAGATTCGTTGGTGATCCAACAGTCAATCGAGACTTCAAAATGATGAAGCTGAAAAAAAGAAGTGGATGATCTTGCAATACCAAATGAAGTAGTCGTTCGCGTCTCGACAAGTGAAAGAAGAATCACATTTATTTTCGAAATATTTTGCCTTATATACAAAAATCTAAAAGAAACTTATTACCTAACAATTTCTTGTACAGTTGGAAAACAAGATTCCTTCTTCTGTACCTATAATAAAAGTATACAACTAGAATGGCGACGAGAATTATTCCTTCAAAGGATATACATTTTCTTACCACGTCAAGTGACGGATCAAAACGTTTTCCTAATTACCTACGTTCTTTGTTCATTTCATGTATCAATACAAATCGATACCGCCGCGGCTGCATCTGGGAAAACCCTGAATGGAAATCCCTTTGCCTGCGTCATAAAAAATGTGCGCATCGAGGTCGTTTCATGTCCCAAAAAGCTACGAATCCTCGAGAGACGATCGGCACACACGACAACAAATAAACCAGCACCAACCAAAGCAACTGCAACTAAACCCTCATCACCTCACCCATCTCATCTCGCGGGATCAGGACTATCCTATGCAGAAGTTACGAAAGATTCCCGAAACTGGACTAAACCTCATCAACCAAATTCCAACGTTCTCAACCTGGACATCATGGGTTATATTAGAAGCCTGCATACGCTGCTACCCACCCTGAAACACAGCTCGGAAATAGAAAAAAAGGTCAGATCTTAGATTTAATAACTTCCCACATTCTTTCCCTTAATGAATAGTTTAACCCTAGTCTCCCTCAACACAGGATCCATATATTCCCACACTCGTAGACAACACCTCCGTTTGTTTGTTGAAAAGTTCGCCCCAGATGTTCTTCTTCTCTCAGAAACTTGGCTTAAATCAAACTCTCGAGTATACATTCCTTATTACACATTTGTGTCCAACCCGCGAACCACTGGCCCTCATGGTGGTACGAGGGTTGCCTTTTATGTTTCGGGATTTGGCAACCCTAGCGTTGCAATCCGGCAATTGACAGCTCTGTCGTAAAGTTGGACATTTTTGAGGTTATACGCACTCAGAACGTTTTGACATACGAGCGCTATTTGTGTTGTTTACAGTAACTTAAAAGATTCATCTCGGCCCAAAAATGGAATTAAATCGTCAACATTTTCGTGCGATTACTTTTTACAACTTTCGGCGTGGATTAACTCAGCAACAGTGCATGGATGAACTTAATTCAATTTTTGGCGATGAAGCTCCATCAAGGACCAGTGTTTATCGATGGTATGGTGAATTCAATCGTGGTCGTAGTTCACTCCAAGATGAATTTCGTGAAGGTCGTCCAAAATCAGTTGTTGTTCCGAAAATCATTGATGCTGTGCGCGAACTGATATTGGAAGATCGTCATGTGACCTATCGTGAGATTGAGACAACCTTAGGCGTTAGTGGGACCAGCATACATTCAATATTGCATAAACATTTGACTGTCAAAAAAATTTGTTCGCGTTGGATCCCACACAATTTGTCAATCGCCCAAAAAAACGTTCGTGTCAATTAGTCAAAAGAAATGCTCAAAAAATACGGTCGCGGTGCTTCGAAACACGTCTATGACATCGTGACAGGTGACGAATTGTGGATTTACGCGTATGAGCCCGAAAGTAAACAGCAGTCGACTGTCTGGGTGTTTCAAGATGAGCCAAATCCAACAAAAGTTGTTCGCGCACGAAGCACTTCCAAGCAAATGGTCGCCTGTTTTTTCGGAAAAACTGGACATGTCGCAACCGTACCACTAGAACAACGCAGAACAGTCAATTCTGAGTGGTACACAACCATTTGTTTGCCGGTTGTCTTCCAAGAAATCAGGAAAACCAACCGCCGAAGACGGATCACTCTTCACCATGACAATGCGAGCTCTCACACATCGGCAGCGACAACTGCATTTTTGAGCACCCAAAACATCGATTTGATGGGTCATCCGCCGTATACTCCTGACTTGGTACCGAATGACTTCTTTTTATTCCCGTACGTAAAAAACAAACTGAGAGGTCAACGTTTTTCGACACCTGAAGAAGCGGTTGCTGCATTCAGAATGCATGTGTTGGAGATACCTCAATCAGAGTGGCAAAAGTGCTTCGACAATTGGTTCAAACGCATGCAAAAGTGTATAGATCTTCATGGGGAATATTTTGAAAAACAACAAAGTGATTTTCGATGATCAATATTTGGTTTTGTTCTCTAATCCCGAAATATAAAAGGCAACCCTCGTACTGGAATTCTAATACAGAAGAAATTCCAATTTACTGAAATCAGGTTCACTAATATAACTAATGTCGAATACACGGCAGTTAAACTCTTCTGCAGGAGTAATAAAGTACTGGTTTTGTCGTCTATATACATTCACCCTTCTCGTGAACCTAACGTCCCTAGTGCAGACATTTCTCAAATAATCCAGCAGTCTCTGCCGGCACCTTTCATCATAGGGGGAGACTGGAATGCACGACATACATCATTTAATGACATCAAGTGCAACAAATATGGCTACCAACTCCTAGATCTCTTCCCACTTCATCCATATGTTTACGAAGACTGTCCATTGCAACCTACTCGAATTTGTAGTACAACCAAATCAACAATCGATTTCTTCCTAAAATCCACAGATATCTATTCATCCCCCTTCAGTGTCCTTTACATTCCCATCCGATCATGTGTCCGTCCACTCCACGGTTCAAATCCCTTCGCTCGAACCACTCTACACAGTGAATCTTATCCCAATTTTTTCCAAAACAAACTGGAAAAAAGTCAATAACGATATTGCTGCCAGTTTTTCAAACTATTCTTTACCGGAATCTTCAAACCTATTCCCTACTGAAATTGACCAGCCAGCTGTAAAAATAGAGCAAATACTGGGAAATGCTCTCTTCAGCCATACCCCTACGACCGTCCCTCATAACCACTTAGGAAAACCATTACCCAACCTCCTCACAAAATTATTGCGCATAAAAAAACAACTCCGACGTAAATTGCATATTAGCTACTCACCCTTTATTAAACAACAGATACAGATTTTGACCACCCTGATAAATGGACAAGTTAAAAATTTCACCGATCAGACCTACACGTCTACTCTAAACAGTATCAAACCAAACCGTGACCTATTCAAAAATATAAATCGACTAACTGGTCGTAAATTCAAGCCTCGAATAGACTATCTCATCCAACCAACTAACAGTAACATCGCCCAATCGGACACTGATATAGCAAACTGTCTCGCTGAACACTTCTGTAAAACTCATAAACAAAACGAGTCCCTCCCAGCCACTAATTTCCACGACACCGTGAATGAATTCATCTCAGGCACACTGGAGCCATCCTTCCCACCATTCATTACTGAATTCAACGAAACCAATAAAGCGTCACATCCCATGGGAACCGACACATTCCTAAGCTTTACAGAATTATCTGAATTGATTACTTCGCGTAACAATAAAAAATCTACAGGCTTGGATAGAATCCCTAACCTTCTATTTAAAAGACTTCACCCGGAGAACTTACTCCCCATTCTCTTTCTTCTCAACCACATAATAAACGCTTCACATTTCCCAAAATGTTGGAAAACAGCGGTGATACGAGTAGTCCCTATTAGTAAATCCGGTTCTTCCACCAACCCGGCTAACTTCCGTCCCATATCACAGCTAAATTCGCTTAGTAAGATTTTGGAATGTAAGATATACAAAAATCTTCTCTCATTTGCTAGAGACAACTCCCTTATCCCGAATTCTCAATTTGGCTTTTCGTCCACAACACTCAACTTGTCATGCTCTGCTAAAACTGACACATGATGTGACAATGAATCTCCAAAACCAATCCCCAACAATATGCGTCTCTCTCGACATAGCAAAAGCATTCGATTGCGTTTGGATTGCAGGACTGCTATACAAGCTACATTCAATGTTCGGATTAAACACCCACACCATAAAACTTCTCGCTTCCTACCTTTCTGATAGAAAGTTCATGGTGAAAATATATTGACTCTTTCGACACCATACAGTATAACCGCGGGTGTTCCTCAAGGTTCCATTCTCGGACCATTATTATACCTTTATACTTCAGACACCCCGCAGCCACCGTCGCCTAATACAGTAATGCTGAACTATGCTGATGACACTTTAATTTATTCAAGCAACAAGTTTGTCAAGGAGACAAGAAATTGTATTAACAGATATCTCCCGAATCTCTCAGCATATTTTACTAAGTGGAAAATCCGACTTAACCCAGCCAAAACTCAACTCATAGTGTTTAAAGGCAGAAATGCGAATTGTACTAACAACACCATACGCTGCCATAACAAAATCAGAATCAAGTTAAATAACAATATAATTAAACCCACCAAAACCTTAAAGTACCTGGGAATAACCTTCACCAACAATCTGTCCTTCTCCGCCCACACAAAAAACTCGATTCGCAAAGCCACAATTCAACTTAATCTCTGCAGAAAAGTGATGTACAAGCCGAAGGGTCTCTCTCCCAAAGTTAAATCACTTATCTACAAACAGATAATCAGACCCACTCCCACATATGTATGCCCGATATGGTACCATATCACACCCGCCCAAATGGAGAAGCTACGCATCTTCGAAAGGAAATGCTTCAGACTTATCACTGGCCTCAACCGACATTCCAACTCCCACAAATATTACAACAAGAGTTCGCTCTACTATTCCGCTAATATTGAACGTATAGATCGACGCTTCCTCGAGCTGTCCATCAAATTTATCGAAAATCTTCCCAATAATCCCAACCCGATAATAAATGCGCTCACATCGACTCCGTCAGATAACCGAACTGCCTACCCGAACTGTCTCCACATCAGAACGTTCTTCACCTCTGGCAGGTTGGTTAATAACTCTAATGAGATTGTATACCACAATACAAAGCTTTCACCTCACCAATTTAAATATAGTAATACTCAAACCTTCTCCAATATTTTGCGTTTCAACGAACAAACGGAAAGTAGTTCCCCAACCCACATCCCTGACTGACAATATCCTCACTAACCCATAACCTACCTATTGATCACTATGCTTCCCCCTTCCACACCACACTAACTTATTTCAATAATAATTAGGTAACTAGACTAAGTTAAGATAAGTTAAGTTAAGTTAAGTAAATTAGCATAGGTTAAGTAAATAACTATATCCTGCTTTTCTGACCTTTTCCAGGAAGCTCTACCCACTAAAATCTTAATCCATAACCAATATATAACTTTTATCATATTGTTTGAAAAATGTACTAGTAAGTATATGTAAACAATTATAGCTAAAGTATTATAAGTTATCTGTATTGCTTATTGTAAAAATTATTGATGGTCAATAAATACAGAAATGTAAAAAAAAAGAGGTCGTTTCATGAGACTTCTTAGTTATTGCCGTAGAAAAGGGAACCGTCATAAAAATTGGTATTGTGTGAAAAAGATACTTGAAAAATTGAAAAAGATAAATTGTAATCGCAAAATGATGTGCGATATTTGAAATGACACATGAAATGAACTTATCCTAAGAGAAATGATAGCAATGCTTAAATTAAACGTGGATACAATACTTAGGTTGATAACTGATAATAATGCTTAAATTAACAACTAGATAAAAAAAACAGAATTTAATTTTTTCAAAAATCTTTTTATTTATGGAAACAATTTCTCTAAACTGAATTGATAAGCGCATAAAATGACCGGCGTGTGCCGTCGATTGGGATGTTATTGAGATTGGTGTCATACAGTCACAGCACGAGAAATTCCTTCAATTGAGGCTAAACGGCTTCCTATCATGGTCAAATGGAGATTACAAAATAGGAAATAATCACAAGTCGCTTGATAAGGCGAGTACGGGCGGTGTTGAAGCAAAAAAAAAAAAGTTATAAAAATTCAGTGACAATTATCGCACGATGAGAAGGTGCATTATCATATGGCAATTTCCAACTCTTGGTTCAATATTTAAAGATACGAGAGTAGGTCAATAAGTCCTTAGAAACGCCTACGATGGCGCTCGTTGTATCGCTAATGGTCTGTTTTTAGTAAATATCATTCCTTACTAGGTATCCGTCAATTTTCAATTTGTTTCATGTTTCAATTTTGCATGGTAAATTTGGTATGAAAAAAATATATGCGAGATGGTTGAAGTATTTGATTTCAGCTGAGAACCTTGGAGCCCATTTAGTAACTGTAGATGAAACATGAATATACCACTTCACCCGCCAGACGAAAAACAGTCAAAACAGTGAATTGTTGGAGGCGAACGGGTTCCAAGGAAGGCAAATACGGTGAAGTCAGCTGGAAAGGTTATGGCTACTGTATTTTAGGATGCACGTGGTATTATCTTCATTGGCTATTTGGAAAAGGGACATACGATAATTGGACAGTATTATCCGTCATTAATAGGTCAGCAAAATGAGAAAATAAAAGAAAATTGTCCCCTCTTTCTAAAGATTTATTGACCTGCCCTCGTAATACTCCGTTGTCCCGCTTGGAACAAATTTTTTGTGAATTATTTCCTTCGTTACGTACCAGAACCACTCACCTGAACATATATACCGGGCCAAGCCCCATTATATTTCGGATCACATAATGTCAATCCCCTTCAGATTGATTAATGTTAAATTAACCAATCCACTAAGAAAAAATTCTTTTGCGGTATCGCTAAAGAATTAAACCATAGAATCCAGATGTACGTCTGAGAACAAGATTCGATGGCGGCACCGTTTCGTCTAATACTATTTAAGGAAACATCTCTTAAACAGAACAAAGGATAACGTATACGAATAGATTCGCTGGACAACGATGCCATGAAGATATACGAAATTATCTTTTGTTCCGTTTTCTAGAAAAAATAAATAACAATACTCCCGAAGTAATGCCTAAGGTTTTCATGACAATCGTCGATACAAGGTAAATTACTGAAGGATCAAACAAAAGGTACGCTGGCTCCCAAAAGAGAACCTAATACAAAGGATTTTATGTGAGATCAGAAATAAAAGGAAATAACATGAAAAACGTTAACGTGAACGGCCGAACGATCAGAAAGGAAGTTGAGTGTTAGTCATTCACCGAGACGGTCGAAGTTGGAAAGAGTTTTGCTGTGTGGTGGTACGTATAAATTGTGGGATTTTGAAATATGTTTTTTAACTCAGATAGGGCCGATTTTACGTCTTCAAACAAGTAATATTTTCAGCATACGTGATTACAGTACATTCATATGATTCGGAAAACATTATTCGTGCATCCCAAAGACATTCGCCTAATTCTAAATACAAAAGAAAAAATCAATTAAACGGCAGACTCATTTAATTTTTCTTTTTAACTAAATCTCTGTTTTGACAGCACAAATTTGAAATTAAAAAAAAAATCATTAATAATGAAATCAATAAATAAAAAGGACTTCCAATAGCGTGTTAGATTGTTGTGGACCAACCACGTCTTTTTGGCCTTGTTTTTTTTTATTATAAAACAATCCTATTGGCCCCGAAATGTTTTTCAAACTGATCAGCACCAGAGGCAACCAGGACAACTTTCCCGCTACAGTAGGTGGTAGGTCAACCACAAACAATATATATATGAAAAATAACCCAACACCTTCGAATAGATAAAGCGGAAGCAGTGTTTTGATTTTTGACTTCGCCATAAACGATTTTTTTAGGATCTCCAATTTTTTTTTTTTTTTTACACAAACGCGCAAACAAAAGAGTATTTTGGAGTACCCTTAAATGTCAAATCACAGTGCGAGCGAAAGGAGAGGAAGTGGATAAGGAAAGGAGCTATCGATGTACATTAGTCTTAAATGCCTGGACATTACAACGATGAGGAAACACATGATCAGCTAGAGTATTCCACATTCGTGGGGTTCGGCTGAAGAATGACTCTCTATGTCTGTTTGTGCGCCTGAAGTTGACTTTCAACGTGAACTTGTGGCGGTTCCTTTGGACGCCACTACCTACCTTCCCATTATAGTTCGAAAATGTCCACCTAGAGCGACCGAAAACCGATAAAACAACCACTGAGGCAGTTCCATTACTTGCCTAGCAATTAAGCATTTACTTACCTTTTTGTCACCCACCTAAGGTGTCTCCTAAACCATATTTTCGCTAATTCAATAGCATGAACCACAAGAGACATTTTCCTCATGGGCATCATGTGCTAGAAAGCAATTCGTCGGTTGTATGTTGCATCATCAGATTTCCTAGTAAGAAAGTATAACATGCGGCATATACCAAGGAAAACCATTTGGTGCTACGTATAAACATATTCAGCCTGCCACACACGTGCAGGGGATATTCTTTTCTTATTTTACTACAGCACATCGATCGGTAAACCGACCGGCAAGCTAAAGAATTAGCATCCATGGCCATGTTCCATAAAGGCAATTCGGTTTCACAACCCAGCAACCAACATGCCCCGACCACCGCGGTGCACATATCACCCATCGAATTTGCAGCATACAAGCAGGAGATACTCTTGCCTTACTTCCATGCTGCAATCATGTCGGTCGCTAAACCAATCGACATGAAATTGTTAACTCGCACCTGGCCACAACGGGAACCGAGTTATCGTTAGTGTAAATACACACGCGAGAATTCGACCCTCTGATAACGCCAGCAACGTGCGCTCGATCAGCATAGATGCCTTACGCAGTGCAGATCGGGTAAACATTTTCTTTTATGGAATTACAATATCCAAGGTTCGCATGCTCATGGACACATGTCATGAGCGTGCGATGTCACATCTGTGTGAGAGCACATCCTCACAGTGTCCGGGGCATCTGAGATCATCCCTTATTGGTCCCCGAAGCGATGGATGGAATTTGGTGTTGAGGTGCTATCTTTCTAAATTTGGGGATTAGATGGCTTACCTCCGTTTGTGGTGGTCTTGGTCGTCCCTGTGGACGATCCTGTTGGGGACCGTTTACCGCTGGAGTGGACGGCGTAAGAAAAGTGCCCTTGCAACTTCCTCCGGTGGGCGTGGGGGCTTCCGGACGGGGCACTCTGCCGTTGTGGGCTTTCTTGACAGCGAGGGTGGTTCTTGACAGTTCCCTCTGGTCCGCTGACTTCGGGATCCGATTATCTCCCTTGTGGCAATGATCGCCGGATCCTCCGAATGGGTCGCTCTATTCCTGCGAGTGCATCGGTGGCAAAGGTGCGCCCCAGTAGTTTCCCCTCGTACACCTGGTTTTGGTATGGAACCACCAACTCTTTGCTTAGTTTTATTGTTTTGTTTTCAACCTTTAAGGGTCCACTGGGGTTTTGGAATGAAACCACTAATTCGTTGTTTAGTTTTATTGTTTTATTTTCATTCTTCAAGGTTTAGATAAATTGCTTGGCTATCTGTCGTAGCTCCTGGATTCTATTAATTTACTTTGTTGTTTGATGACCAGCGGTTCGCCCTTCGGAACCTTGACTGATCGTGAAATTGAAAATTACTGCCCTTTTATGCTTTTTGTCGTTAAGATTTGTCAACGTTTTTTAATGTAAGAATTCCAAGAAGCACACACAAGATTTTGTGTGCTTCAATTGGAATTGTGTTGTGGGAATTGACTAAGGGTATAGTTGGATAAGTTCCTGGAAGGGAAATCATGAAATGGGTTTTGAATTAAACACTTCATGATGTCAGGATTATGGGGAAATGAATCAATGTGCGACAAATTAACTTTCGGTTTAATTTGTTGCTCATATGATTCAATATGGAATTTGGATGTAAGTTAATGGGAAATTGAATCAATGTGCGACAAATTAACTTTTGGTTTAATCTATGGCTCATATGATTCAATATGGAATTTGGATTTGGATCATGGGAGGTATTGGGGATTTGGATGGGATTATTGGTAATGTTGGGGATTTGGATGAGAGTGGCAATTTAGGATCGCTACATTGGTATTCTGTCGTTTCGGTGGCAATCTTTAATCGCGATACGGATTCCGTGGAGGCAAGTCGGGCCTCCACGTTAAACAAACAGTCAGTCAGAAAACAGCTACCCTTGAGGTAAGAGTGCCGGTCGTCAGTACTTAAAACAGTATATCCAAATTTATATCAAAAGTGTTTAATTATATTTCTAATGAAAATAAAAGTGTAAAGACGATAGCCTCTATTTTATGTTAATCCTACTTCTGACAGTATATCCAAAGTTATATCAAAAGTGTTTAATTGCACTTCTAAGATTATACCCAAATATGCAGACTGTAATCAATATTTTATGTTAATATTACTTCCGATAGTACCTCAAAAGTTAGTTCTGGATTACGATTTACTTACGGCTTAATAACAATAAAGAAGATCCATTGAATGTAAGCTGGTGTTTAATTTCCTTTTTTGTGTTCACGGCGAGTGGCGGAGTTTCTCTATTAAGCTTATGACGAATGGATTTCCCCTCGGTGTTAATACGACGCGTAACCACAAACTGATGCGCATTTTTAGAATGACGGGCATCGCGGGTAAATGTCTGAGGAGGTGAAACACATCCAGCAAGTTCAGTTGAGCAACGACCGTGATAATACCTATAGAAGAGAGATAGACACGATATGTTGCGCCTATGTTCTAACGACGGAATTGATCGACTCACAACTGGGTCCCCAATAAGTTTCACTGCTCGTTTTTGCATCGTAAGGAGCACGTGTAGTGCAGTTTTGGATGCGCCTGACCAAATACGGGAGTTGAACTACATTTTGGGACGAGTATATGCCTTGTAAATAGTGGCCAGGATGGATGGAATGAAGTATTTTTTGCATCTCTTAATGAACCCCGCACTTTTCGCAGCTTCAAAAATGTGGTCGCTCCAATTAAGAGTCAAATTAATTCGAGTGCCGAGGATTGATAGTTCCTTAACTTCGTCGATGCAAGTGCCTTTCATCGACAATATATTTACTTTCGGGTTCACCTTTGGCGACAGGAGACAGCACTGAGTTTTAAGACATTGAATTCCACTCGGTTAGATAATCCCCATTGATATATCGTTTTTAGGTCGGAATTCAGTGTATCAAGCATAACCTGATGATTGGTATTGACGTTCGAAGAGTTTGGCCGGGAATGTTCGTATGAGTATGAGAAACTCAATGTGCTATCATCGGTAAACGAGTGGATTGGGTTGTGGGTAATGGACAAGCGATCATTTATAGACATGAGGAAGAGAGTGGGTGAGAGTACTGAACCCTGGGGAACACCTGTATTAATTTGATGGGAGACCGATTTGACGCCATCAAGAACCACTTGGATTGAACGGCCAGAAAGATAGTCTCTTATCCATTACTATTCATTGGCCTGTAGTTCATGACCTTACTGAGTCGATTCCGCCATTGTTCCCTATCCTGTGAGCTCTCCTTCCACGTTCGACCATCTGATCCGGTCTCTTCGAGGTCCAACCTAACATTGTCATCCCATCTCCGTCGCGGCCGCCCTGTCGGTCTCTTTCCCGTTGGCTTACCATCAAGAATTCTATGCGCGGTCCTATCGTTGCCCATTCGCGCCACGTGTCCGGCTCATCTTAGTCTTCGCGGCTTGATTACTCTCACTATTGTAGGTTTGCGGTATAGCTCTTCCAATTCGTGGTTGTGGAGTTTCCTCCATTGTCCTGTCTCCTCATCATATTTGCCGCCAAAGATACCCCTTAGGACTTTATTCTCGAATACGCGGAATTTGTTTTCTTCCCATTTTGTGAGAGCCCATGTTTCGCATCCGTATAGAACAATCGGCATGGTTATGGTTCTATAGACACGGAGCTTTATATTCCATGATAGCAGTTTGGATTTCAGCAGTTTACTCTCTTATCCATTGAATCAGGAAATTATCTACTCCATAGGAATGCAATTTTGACAAAAGGGCTGGATGCCAAACTCTGTCGAAGGCTTTTGGAATATCCAATGCGACTACCTTGCTTTCGCCGAGGTAGTGGATAGAATGACTCTGCTTTTCGGTAAGGTACGCCATCAAATTTCCTGTGGAACTGTTGGTACGAAAGCCATATTGGCGGTCATTGAGGAAGTCATTTGATTGCAGATATTTCAAAAATTGCCGGTTAATCAGTGATTCCATTACCTTGGAGAGAATAGAAGTTAGTGCTATGGGTCGATAAGAGGAGAGGGATGATTTGTCGCCCTTTTTGGGAATTGGCTGAATGTTCGCTGACTTCCATCTATTTGGGAAACGGCCAGTAGAATAAGACAAATGGAAGAGTTTCTGCAGTGGTTTAGAGAGTGAAGAGGATTACCTCTCCAAGAGAATTGGGGAAATGCCATCAGGGTCAGCGGATTTGTGTGCGTTTAGCTCTTTGAGTGCGCGGAAAACATTACATGTTCGGGAGTTAATCTGGCTCATGGTGTGCTGCTTATGCTCAGATTGAGGCGGTACTGATGCGGTATCAGGCAGCGTTGAGTTCGCTGCAAAATGTGCAGCAAGTAGATTCGCTTTCTCTGTTGCACTGGTGACTGGTCTGTCATCGACTATGAGCGATGGAATGGATGAAGAGATTGAGTTTTGAACGATTTTCACGAATGCTCAGAAGTTTGTACTACCTGTGGGAGAGTATAGTATTTTTTGTCTCACTCTTTGGTCATGCAAGAACTTGGCACGTTGAATATGCGCATTGCTGGCATTTCTAGCTCTCTTAAATCTATTCCGGTTGTCCTCAGTATTGTTTGATTTATTCAACGGAAAGCTCAACTCTTTAGCCCTTATGGCTTCTCTGCACCCGTAATCGAACCACATATTTCTTTTGGGCTTGATACTCTTTACCCTGTGTGGAATAAAAGTTCGCATGCCAAGTAGAATTGTGTCGGTCAATGTGCCCGCTATAGAGTCAGCATCGTTATTGAGGAAAAATAACGACCAATTTACCTTCCCAAAAAAATCGTTCAGACTTTCCCGGTTGGTTTCTCGTAGAACCATACTGTTCTTTTGGGAGGTTTCTCTCTAACGTTACTGTTGGTTAGATCAAATTTAACTGACACGACACAGTGGTCTGAAGTGCCCAAGGGCGAAGCAACTTCAATTGTGTATTTGTTCGGATGGGAGGTGAGAAACAGGTCCATTGTAAAGAAAGCAGTACTGTATGATATGCTTAGGAACGTGAAGTTTTAGCGACGAGAAATCAAATTCCGCATTGGAGCAGTGGCAGAAGATGATAAGCAATATCACTTCATATGTATGTCTTATATATTGCACAGATCGACGTGAAATTCTCATTCCATTGAAATGGCCTGACACAGAAAACCAATACTGCCTCAGAAAACGATGCTAGTTGGACCCGGCGATAGATAAGCGAAAGCAACCACTACAGGTGTTATGCCCTGTAGTAGGTGCCCCACTAAATCCGTGCCGAAATCCAGGTCACATCCCTTTCGTGACAACATTTAGTGACACATTTAGTGACAGCCATTCAACACTCTGGTGATTTGTTTTTAATTCTTATTGAAAACACCATGCTTCATCACTAATTATAATGACTTTAAGAGACTTTTGTCATTCCGAGCCCGTTTAATGATGTCTTTGCAATTTTCAATTCGGCGCAATATTTGGACTCAATTTATTTAGACCAAACTTTTCAGTTAAAATAATTCTTTTTTGCGTATGCTAGACGCCATTTCTATGAATCTAATTGAAAATTTGTTGGAGACTCTTAAGCGGTCACGTTCTTTATCGATATTTTCTTCAGTAATCACATCAGATGGGCATACATATTTTCCCCGCCTCCCTTGAATCTTCGAAACCACAACATTATCGCCATAAGTTAGTTTCAAATGTTTCAGAATCAATTCAAACATT
Source organism: Microdon myrmicae (assembly GCA_963931805.1). Lineage (NCBI taxonomy): Eukaryota > Metazoa > Arthropoda > Insecta > Diptera > Syrphidae > Microdon > Microdon myrmicae. Next base: position 97,007,378 of record OZ007496.1, read on the forward strand.
TTACTAGCGTTTTTACCAATATTGAGTTTTTGGTCTTTATACATTTTTTAGCAATGCACGGAAACTACTGCCACGTAATGCGTTTTATTTAGGCTTCTCCTGAGCGAAATGCCATCACACTTTGAGCGTTTGCTAAGAAAGATTGACACCCTGTGGGGGTTCTCAATACCACACGGAAAATCAACCCACAATCCCAACCAATTTCGTCCGCTAACAGCGCGTCACCATAACCCCAATCCATAATCCATGCGCAAACATGCAAAGAACACCTCCCTATATGCAACAGCATCCGTCCCCAAATCTGCAATTGTATACATCCCCAAACTTACCAAGAATCCATTCCCCCAAGCTGTAATAAAATGCATATTCAAATTTACAACGGAATACTAATCATCTCCCCCATCTACATCGAGCCGCATACATTTTCCCAAACACCGCTGCGGTTAATTTCCTATTCAAATCATATCTCTTGCTTGCAACCAAGCAGTTCTAATTTCCCCCGAAAATCATTCCGGCTCATTTCCTGCTTAGACTATTTCCTCGCTTGTAACCAAACAACATTTAGTTTCCTCGAAAATCATTTCGACTCCTACATCCTACCCAATACCAATTCCCCTTACTGGCAAGTCATCAACACGATGCGTTGCATTTCCGGGAAACAACCACCGCAACGACCAAGACCCACATTCCCTTGTCTAACCGACAACTCATGCCCATACTTGGTCGTATATCCAAACCAATTTCCTCGTATACATAGCGCCAGAGGAACTTAACTCAGCCTGTACGGCAAGGATTCTCCGGAACCAAATTCCCTATGCAAGCATAGCAACCCTTTTCAATGTTCCTAGTAAATGGCAGTGAGTTTATTTGGCTATGACTTCACTGCCACGACGCGATAAACTTTTCCTCGCTTGAAATCAGTCAGTCGAGTTTTATCACCAGAGGAGTACCCACCGTGAGTAGAGCGTCAGCCAGAGTCGGAGTTGGAAACTGGTATTAATCGTGGTTTCGTAATCGTGAAAACTGACTATGCGAATTGGATGCAAACATTAATTAAAGTAGTAACGTTAAGCACATAACCGTTTGACACCACAATGAGTATTGCGTTTTGTATATGGAAACCTTCGTTCGCTGGCGTTAATTGTATCGATTGAAAAGCTATAGAAACATTAAGTACATAACCATTTGTCACCACAATAAGTAAAAATAAAGTGTTTTATATATGGAAACCTTCATTCGCTGGCGCTAATTGTGTTGGCAGAAAACCAGCGAAGATGATAATGATCGGTAGCTTTTACGTGAATTGTCGACGCACCAACCCGAGACACATCAGCTAATTAAAGACCTGTCCTTTGGAACTTACTTCAGTCAAAATCAGTGCGTTTTATTTCTCCTTTAGTGAACGGTTTCAGAACTCAGTGGGATATTAGTGAACCCGCACCCGTGTCGGTACACCGACTAATATAGAAAGGGATTCCGGTTTATTTTAGGACAGAGGTACTATACTTTAAATCACGACCGTGATAATCTTTTTAGTTTTGAATATACTATGTTACATCATTGTCACATATAACTCAAATGTGACAACACTCACTTCAATCACACGGAAAATCGAGCAAATTCACAACTTTCTAATTCAATTATGGCGTGTTTGTATCCATTCCAATGAGATCACTGTTCCATACGAAAGACTTGAACGAAACCAAAACAGCATTCACTCAAGTAAAAAGTTCCCCGAATTACGCTCCTATGTTATGGAAGTTGTCACAAAAAATTTAATGTTAACCTTCTTCAGTATCCTTGTCTGAAGTTCAAAGAAATCACAAATTATCACCAAGAAAGTTTCTTTATCAAGATCGATTCCGTATCGGTTCCTATCTAAAATATATTTCCGGTTCAGTTCCATCCCCAACCCGTACGTATTCTTTACTGCTCCTGTAACCAGACGCAGCCATTGCCTTGAAAAAGTCGTTAAAGTTCAAAGCACGAACAGAAATGACGAAGTAAAAAATATTTTCATTCCTTTTACCATTCACTTGAAAAATAACAATTCATCTTATTTTAAACTTGAAACATATGTGTATGTGTGAGTTGGAATAAAACCTTTCATGTCCTTATTTCCAAATTTGTGGATACTGAAAACCGTGGCTAGTGCTTCGCCGCTAACGGGGAAAGTCCACAACGAAATAAATACTGCAAGTCCTGTTCGAAAACACGACTAAAATGAAGGAGTGTACACCTTTCAAAACATCTACCACGACCGGAAGTTGATATGCATTGTGGTTGGTGCCTTCCCCGGTTGTTACTGTATTTAATAGGCGTGGTCAGCTGAGAATTTAGTCTTCCAAATTCGGACAGACGATGTATTTTTGATTTGGATTCCTTTTATCCTGTTTTTTTGTAACTTTAATTGTCAGTATAAGCGATTAGTGAAATGGGAATTTCAAGTAAACATCCCCGGTGATGGAATTTAGCACCATATAACGCTACGAGTCTTGGAACATTTGGAATTTCTTATAGAGGTTCAATACGATTGAACAAGGAAACTGATGAAATGGTAAATAGAACTGTGGGAAAATGCGCTCAATCTTATATGGCCAAGGGAGGCGAGAGCTATCCCAGGAGTCAAATAGAAAGGATACCATGGGGCTCTACATGGCTGGAGAGGGTTGCAAATACTTTTCAGATTTATACACGAGCACGGGAGACAAGGTACTGTTATTGGAAAAATATCGGAAGAATAGATTTTGGGGTGACATTGAATCAATACGTACTACTCCAGAACAAAAACAAAAGACACAATATTTGAGTCTTTAGGAGTGCTAGTTGAAGCTGCGTTGATATATTAATACGAGTATATAAGATGGGGACGGACCACAGTGTGCTTTGGGAATTCCTATCAGACCCTCTTCTAGTGTAGTTAACATATCGTTCAATAAGTCCCGAGATGGCAGCGGTAATGAAAAATCTTTATGACTTTTCGGAAATACTCCTAACATTTAAACGACATGTGTCGAAATTTTAGGACCACGCGTCATAACATACTGAGTTATAGTAATTTAAGTTACGCTATTTTTACGAGGAATCAAATATAACTATACTTGTTTGATTAGCAACGTTGTGAGCTAGATAATCTTGTGCGTGGATGTCGTTTGGTTTATGAAGAGTAGGGGAACCGGCTTGGTAGCGGTCGCGCTCGACTTTGTAGTCAGTACAGCCATGAACGAGCATACATATGTCTGTTTCACAACGGGTTATTATAAAATTTTTAACAAATAAAGGCGTTAAATCCTCGGAAATTTTTTCTCGATGGAAGGCACAGTTTGGTAATGACACACTGTCTCAAAATCGTGTGTATACGGTGGCCAGTTTCGATAACGCCACCGGTCGCCTTTTCCAGGTACGACATCTAACTTCCCACTGGGGCACATACAAAAAGCTTAAAAACAAGCATTGTGGCAGTTCCAGGGAAGGCCGGTACTAACCTTTTCCAATTGCCAACATAAAAGGGTTTCTAAAAATCAAAGCTAATGATTTGCGGTAAGGCAATAAGCATATACACCAAATGATAATTTCCCTAAGGGCATGGTTATTTTAAACGCATCATGTTCCCCGAAAGCAATTTGATCGCACCACCCGCAAACCAACTTTTCCAAATCATATCGGTCGCCAAACCACCCAACCAGGCGAAGCATGGGCACCAACGCGGCATGTTCTCAAGATCCAACTCGGTTACGACATTACGTAACCGACATAAATCCTTGAACTTGTCCATGCACATAAGAAGAAAGAATTTTCCCACACACGTGTATGGCAAGTCACGTTCATAAAGCCATCGGTCGATCATACGATCCCCATTAGCATACCTCTCCACTGGACGCAAAAACGAAACCAAACAAATGCAGCACCAACGAGATGCTGACTAAGGATGTACAATCGTATAAACATCCAACGTTCCCCTATGCACCATATTGCTCTGTCGCGACCCTTCCGGCGGCGATTGCTGGTGCCTGATATTTTGCCTGCCTGCGAACATTCACAGCGAAACGGCGTAAACGCTGTGCGCTGTGTTACATTAATGTAAACATGCTGATGCCTTTTCAGGATGGCTTGCCCAGCTGCAGATCATTGCTCATGGTGTTTCCCTTATGGATTTGATCGATCCACGGTCCGCATACTTGTGGACACACACGCCATGAGCAACAGAGGCAAACATCGTTTATGTTTCGCGCCCTTTGGGCTGGGACCAAATGCGTAGGAAATCATCCCTTGTCGGTCACCGAAGCGATGAATAAAATTTGCTATTCTGTCGTTTCGGTGGCAATCGTTAATCTTAAAACAGATTCTGTGGAGGAAGGTCGGGTCGCGTTTTCTCCTACCCCATAGGCCTATGGTACAATTATGTGCTTATAAACGTACATGCCCCAACAGAATCCACTGGTGACGAAACGAAGGACACGTTCTACGAGACCCTAGAGGAAGTTTTTGATTGTGATCTCATTATTCGATGTTAAAATCCTCCTCGGGGACCTGATCTGGGCACTAAATAGGCATCGATCAGAGACGTAATCAAACAAACAGCTAAAAAACTATAAGGATTTAAGAAAACAATTAAGTCCAAACCATGGTTTGACGATGAGTGCAGGCCGAAGAACGTAAACGTCTCAGAGTGATCCACTTAAAAAGATATGATGAAATCAACACAGAAAACCACGCAATATTTCGGAAAGAGACAATGAGACTTTTCAAACGAAAAAATCGGGAATGGGATAAGGCTCGAATCGGAAAAATCCTAAAAATCTCCAGAGCAAAGAACGTCGGAGGCATGTACGCCGGCATAAACTTAATGAGAAATGGCTACCGAGGGCGAGCCAAGATAATTCGAGACGCAAACGGCTGTCTGGTCACAGAAAGAAACAATATCGCGACAAGATGGAAGCAGTACTTTGAAAACCTGCTCAACGTGCGCACCTATCAACCACAAAACGCACCAGACGTAGATAGCTTTCTCATGCCTAAATATTGATTTGATATGTGACAAACGCGTTCTTTGGACATTTTCATAGCCACTGCTATCGCTCTCACTTTAATCCGGCGGTCGTCTAGCACCATTTGGACTGCAGTGATGTTATCGTCAGTTGCTACAGTTTTTGGACGCCCCGAACGTTCATCGTCTCCCAAGCTCGCACAGCCACGTTTAAATTCAACTGCCCAAAATTTCACTGTGGTAAATGATGGTGCAGAGTCCCCATACACAGAGTCCAACTCATATTTGATTTGCGTAGTCGTATTGCCTTTCAAAACATCCTGAGAAAGGTTGGCGCAAGGCTAATAATCTTGCCGGGAAAAACAAATTAATATGGACAAATTAACAAGTCTCGGATAAGGACCGGATACCGGCGGAGAGACTCGCTAAATACGGCCAAGACCAGGGCCCGGTTGTAGTGCCGATGATGATGATGATGATGATTGTCTTTCAAAAACAAACATTTAATGACAGCTTGATACTCAATTTTGTCCATTTTCACGAAAACACTCACATCGACTGACTCAAACGGCTGTCAAATACAAATTACGTGTCCAAAATGGCAGAAATGTTGGTGAGTCAAAAGATGCACAACTATATTCACTAGCTTTTATTGATTAGTGCTGCTATCTTCATGTTGAGGTCGGAAACTATTCAGCCTACCCTCGTATAACGGTTATAAGGGTCAAATGGTCCCCGTGGACTGTCGGAATACATCTTGTTGATAATTTAGAAATCCGTTGCACTCGAAATATTTAATTAACTCAGCATTGGCGCCCTTTTCCATTACCTTAGATAAAATATACGGTAATGCTATTGGTCGGTAATTTCGTGGGAGACACTTTCCCTCCTCTTTGGGATTGTCTGAACTCGGTCGGTTTTGCAGCAAGTAGAAGATGTCCTCTGTGCATAAGATAAGCGAAAGAGTCTGCCAAGAACCGGCGATAGTTCTGGAGCGCAGTTTTTAAGGACTATTGCTGGTATTCCGTCCAGCATGGTCGCCTTCTTATAGCCCAGTCCACGAAGAATGCGTTGAATAGTACGCAGGTGGAACCTCACATCCCGCATCGAAGACCGTAACGGCGCGATCAAGGGTGGCTCAAAAAGACCGACATCGAGGTTTGAAAACGCGGAAAATAAGTTCACCAACACATTATCTTTCTATTTTGAATTTGTGCCTAACGTCCCGCTGTCCGTTACTAATGTGTGAAAAGAAGAGGAAGCGAACTTACTGCTGACGGCCGTCTTCATTGACCAGGGGGGACGCGAACCAGTTGCGTAGTCAAGGAGTTTATTTGTGACTCTGCCGTTGTAGACCTTCTTTGCGGTATCAATCGCCTGGTTGTACGCGTTTATGATTCCAACAAAATTCGTTCTGTTAACCTCCCTTTAATAAATTTAATAAATTGTTTAGATTGGAGCGCCGTAGTTTAAAAGTTTTATTTTTTGCCACTGTAATCTGCTCGCATTTTTTGTCGAAACAGGGCTTATCAGATGAATTTCATTTGATGGAATGCGGAATGTAGATCTCCATCCCAAGAAGAATAATCTCTGTGATTGTGTTTGGTAGTATTTCTAGTATTCCGTATCAAAATTTGGCCATGAAAAAGCTTTTTTCCAAACGGGTGTCGCGTTTTCTTACAATGGAATAAAAACAACAACGCGTCGATTCTTCAGAGCGATGTTTGGCACTGTTGACTCGTCTTAAGGGCCTGACATCCACAGTCCCCCCTCTCTCTATCTTAATAACCAGGGCAAGTAGTAAATCTAAATATACTACTTGGCAATAATTTAGATAAAAAGTTGCTGAGGAAAAAAAAAGACAAAACCTCAAAAACGTTAAAGAAATTTTTCAGTGGTTTGCAAATCGCCACCGAGAGCGAAACGAAGAAAATTTGGAACCGCCAACAAACAAACGTTTAATATTCGCCACGAGAGAGAACCGTAAATAAACATACTGTGACGCGTATGACAATCAGTACTGGGATCTTCGAGAAAGTCCGAAACAAAGTACTAGATTATTTTAGAAAGTACTGGAAAACTGGAATAGAAAAGTCGAGACTATGGAACGGACGGAAACGAAACGCCAAATCAGAATGAGGGAACGGTATAAATACGTCGCATACAGATCATGGAAATAAGTAGAAAGTGAGGCAAGCGAGAAGTAAAAGTAAGAAAGTGAAGCAAGCGATAAGTCTCGAGTGATAAGTACGGAAGCGATAAGTTAAGAAATAGTTAAGTGTACGGTATAAGTAACGGTTATTATTAACGTGCTAATAAAGTGTTATATTAATTCCAAATCTATTTAACGGCTCTTATTTATTTTAAATAATTAATCCAGCGAACCCTAAGCTCGCTACAATACTTTTATATTCGCTGCGAGTGAAGCACCAACCACGTGTGCGAACCACATGTGTGAACCGCGTACATTATAAAAGAGAAGAGATAGAAAACATAAACAGGGGAGCACTACAGTCGATGGAAAATTCGACTTAACCCATCCAAAGCAGTAGCTATAATTCTGAATAGTAAACACTCCCAACCTAGTTCTCGATATTCACACAAATATGAGGTACTACGATTAGACCACAGGACAGGATGAAGTATGTTGAGGTCATCTATACCCCAAAAATGAATTTTATCAAACATGTGACCCACATTCTTCAAAGGGGCCTCGGTCGGTCTAAGCAACTGCACAACATCTTGAAGTGGAGCAGCAAAGATGGCACCAAAGTTAAGCTTCTCTGCTATAAGCAGCTAATCCGAACTGGAATATCATACGCCTTTCCCATATGGTCCTGCATATCTTCGGCCCAAATGGAAAGACTTCGAGTTTTCGAAAGAAAACTCCTCAGGAGATGCACTAACCACTCTAGAAGGGCTGACGGTCGCCATTACCCGAACTCTCACCCATAGGAAGGTGCCTCCATTATCCCTATCGGCGAGTACTTGCTACAATTAGCATACAAGTACCTCGAAAGCGTTCAGAACAGCGAGAACCCACTTGTACGGGAGTCCTGCTTCTTGACCCTTCTCTCTTTTGATCTCTTCGGATCAGACCAGCACAATTTCTTCTTCAGTACAAAACTGAGGAAAGCACCCTTCCCAACAACATTCTCCTTTATAAAAGGGGAATTCTGGACCCATCCCATAGGGTCTACTGCTGACACACTACAAATACGCACGCACAGTACAAGACAGCACCAACACACACACACACATAAGCGAGACTGTGGTGGAGGACATCCCGAGAATCACGGCAGACGAGCTACAGTTAGCATGCAGGACGGCAAGGCGCCGGGTCCTGACGGAATTCCAAACAAGGCGGTGAAAGCGTCAACTGAAAGTCGACCGGACATGTTTATAACCACCATGCAAACGTGTCTAGAGGAAGGTGCCTTTCCAGAAACTTGGAAACTGCAACACTTGGTGCTCCTACCAAAAAGTAAAAAACCACCTGTAAAACCGTCATCATATCGCCCAATATGCCTTCTAGACACTATGGGAAAGATATTCGAAAGAGTGATATACGAAAGACTGCTAACCGTAGCAGAAGAAAAAGCAGCCCAATCGAACCAACAATACGGGTTAAGAAAATCGCGCTCCACCGTCGATGCCATAAAGAGAGTAGTTGACATTGCGACGGAAGCAATAAGTGGAGAGAGATGGCGTTGGGGCACAAAGGAATACTGTGCAGTTGTAACACTGGACATAAAGAATGCCTTTAGCTCGGCAAAATGGCCAGTCATAAATAGAGCGCTTCACAGAATGGGCACCCCACACTACCTCCAGAGAATAATTTCCAGCTACCTCAGTAATAGGAAGCTGAGGTATGCAACAGACGATGGTGTAAAATACCACAACGTCTCAGCGGGAGTTCCACAAGGATCAGTTCTGGGGCCCCTCTTACGGAACATCATGTACGATGGCGTTTTGCGATTGGTGTTGCCACAACAGGTCCAGTTGATAGGTTTTGCGGACGACATTGCCCTTGTGACAGTGGCAAAACATATTCATGAGATAGAGGCAGCTACTAACGAGGCAGTGGTGAAAGTCATAGAATGTCTGGTATCCGGTGGTCTCGATCTAGCAGACCACAAAACAGAGGCGGTCGGAGATCAAATTATTAGATCGAAAGACACAATAAAATATCTAGGAGTTATGATCGACAACAGGCTACAATTCAAAGAGCACGTCAAGTATTCTAGCAAAAAAGCGACAATGCTGCAAGCAGTACTTGCTCGAATACTACCAAACATCGGAGGACCTGGATATCCACGAAGAATCTTAATGTCTAGAGTAGTGACCTCGGTCCTACTATACGCCGCCCCTGTTTGGGCCAGTATACTGACGACGAAGGAAGCGAGGAGAAAGCTGACGTCAGTCTATAGACTCTGTGCCTTAAGAACCATTAGCGGTTTCCGAACCATCTCGGACGAAGCTGCTTTTGTCGTAGCCGAAATGGTCCCAATTGATATCCTTGCGGACGAGATGTTAAAAATCTACAACAGGAGAACCTCAAGGCAACTGGACCCAACAGCAGTCAAGGAGATCAAGGAGGAAGGGAAAGCAACCTCATTAACCATATGGCAAACTCGGTGGGACAACACTACGAAAGGCAGATGGACGTACAAATTAATCCCATGTATCGCCATTTGGATGGAGAGAGACCACGGTGCCTGCAACTACCATCTTACCCAGTTCCTGACTGGCCATGGTGGATATCGCAAATATCTGCACCGTTTTGGACACAGCAGCTCACCGTTGTGCCCAGCGTGCCCAAACCAAGAGGAACATACGGAGCATGTGGTGTTCCACTGTAGACGCTTCAACGAAGGAAGATCCAATCTCCCAGGCCCACAAGATCTCATAGAGCAGATGCTATGTTCCGAGGATAAGTGGATGGAGATAAGCGCATATGTGACCAAAGTGCAACTCGAACTTAGAAGAATCGAGAAACTAAGGCAAGCACAAATAGCCGACATGGAGAGAGCAGCTTTAAAAAGCATAAAGCTAACCAGCCCCGCGAAGTAATATCTAACGGCAGTACCGCGGGGAGAGCGGTTGACGGGAGCGAGGGTGTGGTTTAGTACGCATGCGTGCGACTTGGAACCGTCGCTCCAGGTACACGAATCGTGCATGCTAGTAGCACGGGCTGCTAGTATCTATGGAGATTGCGTTGACGCATCAAAAAAAAAAAAAAAAAAAACACACCACACACACACACACACACACACCGACCAAAGCGCAAATTATCAGACGCTAAAGACGTGATCTGCGTTTACTACAGCACTCAAGACCCACCAATCTTGTACGATTTCTTTCCCACCATCCCTCCATCCAAGTACTTAGAGAACACCTGAACTAACCCTGTCCACACTATCCTTAGATACCTCCTCCCCCTTTTTTTCAGATATCTGGAGACTGAGCCCCAACATCCTCACGGATGTGGGTGATTCAGGTCATCGCAGTATGACCAGAAGCCACAGACAAGATGAAGGACACAATTGTCCTTGTCTCCCTAAAGTCGGCCTCTCGCCACCTTTTTTTTTTTTTTTTTTTTAAACAGGGGGCTCAAGAACCCAACAATCCTCTCCAACTAGAATAGCAGAAGCGTCGATCGCGAAGCGGTCAGATGATTCTCCAGTAGGTCTTTATTAATTGTTTAAGTTACGAGCAACAATTTCATTAAAACTTTAATTGTTAACATAATCTGATAACACTTGGAATAGAAAGGATTTTTGTGTGTCGGAAAGTGACAATAGCGAATATTACATGATATTATGGATGCCCACTAAGAAACGGCCCCAAATGAAGAAGAAATAAGTCATCTTTCATCAAGACAATGCACTCCGTCACAAGTCGTTGAAAATGACGACCAAACTACACGAATTGGGCTTCGAATTGCCTTCCCATCCACCGTATTCTCCAGATCTGGCCCCTCAACGAATACTGGCTGTTCGGAGACCTCAAAAAATGCTCTGAGCCAATCGATTTGGCTCTAATTATCGTTATCACAGTAACGGACGGTATTTTGAAGCTAAATATTCTCATGTTATAGAAATGTTAAGAAAAAAACATTGAAATGATCGTATCGCACTTGAAGAAGATTATATTGATGAATAAAGAAGAATTTTTCCAAAAAAATGTTATTTTAGTAGTTAGTCTCGGGACGTAGTTAGTTATTGAACAATTTGAGTAAAAATACCAAACATATAGCGACTCTTAAATTTTGACATAACGGAATAAATTTAGTCCTACCCGCAATTTGCAACATTTTTTTTAAAACCTGCCAACTTATTGCTTAAGCTTTATCAGTGATACGACGTTCAAATTTGCTGGGAATGACCAAGACAATACTGAAAGCAAAAATACAAAATCCACCTGTATGGTCGTACATTTTGGAGGATGGTTACAATAAATTATTAATATGTAGATTACTAGTATTCACTATAAAGAGGGGATATCAAACAAGTGGTATTATAAACGGCAAAACAAAACTATAAAAAAACGACCAACTTGTAATATAAACATTTCCAACTTGGAAATACCTCCGTTTCTGTCATCGTTAACTTGAAATACATGATTCTTCCACAAAGATAAAAAAAATAATAATAATAAAACTAAAAATACACGTTTGGGGTTTTGGTTTTTGCTAATCAATGTCAGTCAACTTTTTTTCTTAAGTTGGGTACCTGTATTGCCTACATTAAAATTTCAGCGCGCATTGAACAACTTGAGGGAAGTATTGACATGTGTGATGAAATGGAAACATACATTTATCGAAACATGATGGGTCGTAAAAGCCTATGTAACAATGATATATTTCATAATACGACGACAAGACTAAAGTTTCGTAGAAAAATCATTAGGACCTGGAAAAAAAATTGGACCACTGAAATTAGAATTTCTACACAGCCGTTTTCGATTGAATGTATTTCGACAATGTTTCTGTGTTAAAAGCATTTTTAAATTTATATATCCATTTGTGAGGTCCCAATTCAATGTATCAAAAGCATTTTAAAAATGTATACATGTTTTTTCGTGAGATTATAATTAAATGTAGGCTCTACACAAACCAATTCGCATCTGATTTCGATGTAGCTACACTCCATTTAATTATACTATCAAACCATCTCTTCAAAACTAAAAGTAAAACCAAAGCTGACCTGATTTATAATTAACATATCACAATAATACAATGGGTGTTTTTAGGTTGGAGTTTGATTGATTGATATTAAAGTAGTTAGGGATTCGACAACGTATTCCAAATAAATTTGTTTTAGAAGGAAATTAATGAAGGGCGGAGATGTTATCCTTCTTGAATTAAAGTTGAGGGTATGTCATTAAACAAAAGGCAGCTATTACGACGAATGTTCGGTACGAAACTAAAGTCAGTCATCTCTAATTGATATTTAAGATATTTGCGGTTAATACTTAAGCACTTAAGTTGTTGTGAAGGATATTAGAAAATGGTAGCGTTTTTGAAAACTTATAATTCCATAGAATATAATCTACATTTGCCCCACATACACTCTGAAGAAGTGCTTCATAGGAAATATCAAGTGTTTGGTAACAATAAGTTAGCACAACTATTCTCTATCCCGAGGTGAAGTTTGAGTACCATCTGTCATTTAGTTTGGTTTCAAATCCTACATCGCTTCGGAAGCGTTTTAAACAGAGATCGGCAAGGAATGAGCCAATTTTTGATGAGGGCAAAACATCTTTATTAAGGCTAATTAGCAAGCCACGAAACAACGCAAAACTAACTTAATAACCACCTTTTTTTTTTTGAAAAAATGTGTGTTGTGTAATTATACTGTTTTGCAACGTAGTAGTGAGAATCCAGATTCGAACACGTACTAAGTGAAAGTTGGAATCAGAACATCGATATATCAGACCACGGCCGCAAAAACATGAAGGCGTTTCAACCATAACGAAACAGTTTCGTCTATCACCAGTTCCTTTTGCACATTCCCATGCATAAGAAGATCCCAAGCGGAACCCCCTCTTTCCTATATCAACCAGTACAAGGATTCGCTTGGGAACAAAATCAATGTCAGGTGAAAAGTATGCATGAGTATACTTTTCATCCATCTCCGTTTCCCTTTCTCGGAGTGCACTTTTGGTTCTGCATTCTGAGAGCAGTCCCAGAATGAATCGGAGAGTATTAAAAATACACACATTATCTATAAAGCGGGCAGATGCAGGAGAAGCCTATTAATGGTTAAGATTACATTTGCAAAGTGTTCATTTTAAACACCTTTTCCTACTCACATGTGACAAATTAACGAAAAATAAGAAGATACACATGGAACAAAGTGGTAACTCCGTAAGATACATCTCTTATCCTTGAAAATTGAGTTTATAACATCATCGTGTCTTTATGTCTAAATACATATTGTAATTTGAATGTGAGATATTAAAAGAATTAAGAAGAAAACCAAATTGAAAGAAACTAAAACCAAATAATAAACATATGTAGTAATTAAGCATAAAATAAATTCATAACTAAAACTGATTAATTAATTAATTAAGGGTGAAATAATTTCATAGAAAAAACAATATTTAATAAATATTAAGTGAAGACTAAAAATATAAAAGAAAATGGATACAATAAAATTACTTCTTAAATATGACATGGAATAACAATTGGTTTTGTAATTAAAAACAAAGGACAACATCGCCTGTGGAGATTCCAACAGCAGCCACGTGAGTACACCCTTAATATATGTATATATATATATATATATATATATATATATATATATATATATATATATATATATATATATTTTTTTAAACTGTACAAATAAATTGTTACAGAAGCAGAAAATTGATTCTCCTCAATAGATTTTCTTTATATATGTTCAGCGTCGAGGCAATCCTCGACGAGACAGCAAAAAGCGACAACGGTTCTCCCGTCGCTGCAAGAGTTTCCAAATGCCCCCTGGGCACAGATAAACGCAATCACCAACAATAAAACAAATGTACAAATTAAAACCAATTAACTCTCAAAAAGGCGGACCCAATAAAACAACAAATGAATTAAAACCGAGGATCGTCTCCACGAGATCCATCACTTCATTCCACGATAGACGGTGTAACAAGTTGAAAAAACAAAAACTGTGTAAAAAGGTACCGAAAGCACCGTATAAAAATCTTCTATCCGAAAAATGTTAAAAAACATACTGTGTCTAAAACGGTAACAACCAACATAAAAAACTGTTCATGAAAGGGTACAGGTTCACTCTCCTCCATTCAGCATTCAACAACGGCCCGCTATCAGTTAGCTGAATCTTTTCATAGATTAGCAGCACTCAGTGCCAGTATAGAGTTTTCTGCTGCAACCGCATAGTTGGATGTTTATCGATGTATACATTTAGGCGCTAAATGCTTGAGTGTGTTATCGAATAGACGACGTGTGTTGCTGGTAGCAGTTTTCATTCATATGGGAGGATAACATTCTTCGTGCACATCTTCCATCCCCATATGTAGGCTTTTCGGCGAGTCTGGCACAGAGTCACCGTCTTAATTCAAACTGTAGGAATGTACCGAGTTGATTGGTAATGTGCCGAGCAGTGTATGTGATATCAATTGTCGTTTAGAATGACTGCTGGCATTTTAACGTCACGCTCCAGAAACCAGTCTGGCATTTCCGAGTGACATTTGAGGCTGCTTGATGTTTTCCCTTTATTTTGAATCTTTAATCGTTTTATGCTTTGTTGCTGTACTGCAACATCTTGCCGGGCCGACGACGATGCACCTGTGGTTGTCCTTCCCTTTGGTGCTGTCAATGTGAGACCTTTCAGCGTCGCGGTTTATCGTGGTTGATACTTGTGGTTGAGAACAGAGGCTTTAAAGCCTAATAGACACGATCAACGAAGCCAAGCAGTCACTGCAGAACCTTGGAGTTTCGGTCACTTCCTGGGAGGACGTGTTGATCTACCAAACAGTCCGGAAACTTCCCCCCAATACGCGCGGCTCGTGGGAAGCACATATTGGGGCGTACGTAGACTATCCGGCATATGACGTGCTGGAGGATTTCTTGATTATGAGGGCAAGACCCTTGGAAGTGATGGGCCCAGTCGCAACAGAGTCATCGCAACCAAGACCAAAAAGACACACACCAGGCACAGTTCGCGCATTCAATTCAACTATTGGCAAATGTCCTATGTGCCAGGCATCCCATCAGAAATTGTGACAAGTTCAAGGCATTGAACTCGAACAAAAAACAAGAGGTCGTTCGGAGAAACAAACTGTGTTTCAACTGCCTGTCAGACGCACATACTGTGCGCAATTGCACTAGCATGTTCACGTGTTGGACATGCAAAAGGAAGCATAATTCGTTGCTGCACACAACTGATCACAACGAAATGCATGCTAATGAATCACGTTCAACGGTGGCTAGCCAGTCTCCGTCTCAATGCACTTCCTCTTCCATTCAACACACCCCATCGAACCAGGCTCAGGATTCTAAGCCCTCCTCCAGGACTGGTTCGGTACATAATACATACAACTAAATTACTTCTTAAATATCACATGGAATAATAATTGGTTTTATAATTAAAAACAAAGGACAACATCGCCTGTGGAGATTCCAACAGCAGCCACGTGATGACACACTTAATATATATATATATATATATATATATATATATATATATATATATATATATATATATATATATATATATATATATATATATATAAATATATATACCATTCAACACACCCCATCGAACCAGGCTCAGGATTCTAAGCCCCCCCCCAGGACTGCTATATATATATATATATATTAAGTGTGTTATTTTTATTTTATTTTGCAAATAAATTGTTACAGAAGCAGAAAATTAATTCTTCTCAATAGATTTTCTTTATATATATATGTATATATATATGTGTATATATATATATATATATATATATATATATATATATATCTATATATATATATATATATATATATAGAATATATACATATTCTATTCAGCGCTGTTTGCAAATAAAAACTATAATCATTAAATTCTCCTTAGCTGAGTCAATCTTAGGAGGCCAAGGATGCCATGTTGCACTTTTAATTAAAACAAGTCTTCGACATAGAATCCTGTATAGCAAAGAAGTGTACAGTTTTCAAGTGATAGACATTCCTCTTCATACTCAGAGCCATTTATATGTGTTGTCACTATATGCTCCACAAGCTCATCAGGGCACACAATTTATCAATGTACTAAATAGGTTTTTCAATTTTTTTTAAGCTGCATTCCGAAGCCAACTATTTCGTTTTAACAGGCGATACCACAGCTTAACATGGTACTTGGGGCAACTTAACCGCCAACACGAGAGGTAATGCTTTGTTCGAATGGTGGCAAGCAAAGACCAACGAACACAAGTTAGAAATTTACGCCACTAGCACCCCTTCTTTCCTAAGAGGGTACTTCTTCTTGGATCCTCTACTTATAGACAGTCCTATTGAACTCTTAAATACAAATACTACTGTGGGTAGTGATTTTACCTTACGTTTGCACGGACGTGGGTTCGTAGAAACACCCACCAATAAGTTCTTTAATTATCGCGCCCAGGCAAAACTCCACTGCGCGTCGCTGAAAATTGTTCTCCAAAAGCTAACAACACGAACGAAAGATAACACAGTTAAACGTTCCTTCTTTAACTCCTTGAATTTTATTGTTCTCTTGCTGTATGCTTTACACTTTTTAAGTTTTAGTTGTTCACTTATTTTCAATTACCGTTTCGGCATATACATAAAGTTCCCTTAGTGTTCTACGGGATTTCCTCTGGATTTAGTTTAACTAAATACACACAACACCAGCAACTGATTTCGGCACGTACATATATTAGTGTTCGACTGGATAGCCTCTGAATTGAATTTAACAAAAATACACACAACAATACTCCGCCACAGTCTAGCGGCCGGTTAACTGAAGGTGAAAACTTCGGCTTAGGTAGCGCGATCAACTCTGCCACTGAAGAACCACGACTTGACCAGTGCGTACGCTTAGGGTGTTAAAATCTGACTCTGGCGAGCTGGCCGACGCTGAGCCGACCTCGGTGAGTGGGATGGATTTGCACGCATGTCTTCGGAGGGGAAAGCATTTTTTCCTTGGCCCCAACGACCAATGGGAAACCGGTTCGCATCCCATTCGAAGGTTCCCATAGACATCGTCCAGATAAGTTGAATGCCTTTACCTCAGAAAGAAAGACAAACGAAACATGCGTTGGGCGAAGGAAAGGAAAAACAAACATGCAGCTGGTCAAATATGGTGATCGGTGTACGGGCTGGGTGTATTGCCACCGTACGAAAGAGGATCGGTTTTTTTTTCTGTTGACGTTAAGTCAACAGAAACTTTTCCCACGATGGCTAGGGACTAGGTGGATGGGAGCATGTTTGTTTTAGAAGAAAGTAAAGAGGAACATGATCATGGGTATGATTGTTTGAATACAATCATGATCGTGTCCAATTCCATGATCGGTTGGTGGCCGTGTCCAGATGAACGAATCCTCTCACCCTAATCATGATTAAGAACACAGAGTACTGCAAAACCGCATTTCACTTCGCAACACAATTAACAGTTTGCACTCCGAAAATCGAAGTTTTACAATCTTTAGTGACCTTAATAACGCACGTTATCCCAATGCAAATCGAGGCAACAGTTTGTTTATGGCGAAGGACGAACTCTCAACTATTTTTAAGTCACTTAAAAAAAAAGAAATCTTCTGGAGTTAATGGAATTAAAAAACACAGTATTCAAACATTTACTGTCGGAAGCCATAAATATTTATACGACACTGTTCAATAACGCGCTCAACAATGCATATTTTCCGACGCACTGGAAAACAGCAGTAGCCCACCCCATTCCAAAACGGGGAAAAGATAGTAGCAACTCAACTAATTTTCGACCTATTAGTTTACTCTTGAACATCAGCAAGGTGTTTGAAAAACTAATAAATAAATCAATTTTAAATTGGTCCGAAGATAACAAAATTATCCCGGATAACTAACTTGGTTTTCGGACTCGGAATGACACTATCTATGCCGGGTCAAAACTGGTTTCCGATATTCAATGGAACATAACAAAACGGCAGTGCACAGCGGCATGTTTGGTTGATTTTGAAAAGGCATCGACACTGCTTGGTTAGAAGGTCTTTTTTTAAGTTAACCAGCCTGGTCATGCCTGTAAGCATATTATATATTGTATATGACATGGTTGGGCTCCTCGATAGTATAGTGGTTAGTATACCCGCCTGTCACGCGGGAGACCGAGGTTCGATTCCCCGTCGGGGAGCCTCTGGCGCAAGACTAATGACCTTGCCCGGAAAAAACAAATCATTATGGAAAATTTAACAAGCCTCAGGACTTGCTAAATAAGGCCAATGACATGGTTATGGGAAAACAATTCATCGTAAAAAGTGGCGACACATTTTCCAACAAGACTTTCTTCATAAGAAACGGCATAAAACAGGGCGCAGTCAATTCTCCAATCCCATTTAACATTTACACTAGTGATCTAGTGGATTCTCATACTCATGCTATTGCGTATGCTGATGACGTAATTGTGTACGGAACGGGTATAAAAATGGAGATCATTAAAAAAAAATTGGAAAATGTTTTCCATTACTGGACAAAATGATCTGCCTTTGGCGGTGAGAGACGTAGTAAGATATCTGAGCATCTGGCTAGACCAGTTTCTAAATTTTGATAAACAAATAGTAATGGCTCTCTCTAGGGCTAGAACTTTTTATGCTATTTCGAGCCGATTATTCCGCAATAGTCTTTTTGGCTCGAAAGTCAAAATTGTATCATACACCTCACTCATACGACCTATAATGGTCAACGGTTGCCCGGTATGGTTTCACATAGCCCCTTACTATATAGAAAAACGTCGTGTATTTTTGAGACAATGTCTGCGTTCGTGTCTCTGAATCTACAGAACGCCAGAATCTCAGTGTACAAAGTATCATGCTATTGAAGACCTGTATAACATTGCAGGCTTAAACAGTGTAGATAACTTTGTAATTAAAAGAATATGCTTCCGCATTGCAAGAGCAACGACCAATGAGAACAATTTGATCTCGGGAGCTTTCTATCCAAACGGTGGATACTTGGAGAATACTCTCCAAAGCGGATTCATTCCCCCCGAAGTATATGTTCTGTTAGATAAAAAGGGCGTTAAACAAAGCAGTTATGGGGATCCTATCATATACCATGCTTTCCGTGGAGATAGGGACAAAAGGGGTACTGCATGATAACAACATATCCACCACGCGAACCGCTTACGTCTTAGCACAGCAATTGGCGAACGAGATAATTTTAACAGACATGTTTTTTACCCTTCTTGATGGTGGCTTAATGCCGATGATAGGACTACACGTCCTCCTTAGATATAATGGCTTAAACACTTTCTTTTCTTTTCTCTCTGTTTTTATCTCTATAGTTCATTTTTTCTCCTCTTACTTAAGGTAATTCTTTTAATTTTAACTTTAATTTATAATATAGGTAAAAAAAAAATCCATATATATTTATTTGGTATATATATATATATATATATATATATATATATATATATATATATATATATATATATATATATATATATATATATACATATATGGTATATATATTGTGACGCATATGACAATCAGCTGGACATCTGGCAGGTCTCCAGAACAAACTACAATTGGTGTCAGAAGTGGGATTAATTATTAGTGAAGGAAATAAGTCTGCGAAAGTGTGTGGTGACGATATCAGATCGACATTTGGAGGATCTTCGCGTTCCTGAGTTGAAGAAGGAACTTCAGGACCGGAACCTGGATACCAGAGGCCAGAAGCAAATTCTTCGACAGCGTCTGCAAGCAGCAATGAAGGAAGAGGATATTGATGTCGACACATATCTTTTTACAATTGGGCCAGACTGTACAGTACAATGTAACGGAGAAGAGTTCGCCACAGTTGGACATTTCGGAGATGTTCCGGATGATGATGACAAAATTGGACGTGCAAGCTGCAGATGTTAATGCAAAATTGGATGCCCGAACGCAGTGGTTGAAAGATTTCTTGGACTCGGAAGCGGAAGAATCCGAGGATGAGGAGGAATTGGAGCCACATGAAAAGAAGAAACTCAGGAAGAGCAAAGCTATGGCCGACAGCAGTGAGGAAGAGGAGGAAGAGGACGATGAGGTGTTACGTGAAGAACTGAAGGATCTCATCGATGACAACCCGATTGATGATGACGGCAGTGATGGTGAAGATACTGATACTTCAGGCCGTTTTAAGAAACGAAAAAAAGTGATGATGATGACGAGTTGGACGACCGACTGGAAGACGACGACTTTGACCGTATTGAAGAGAATCTTGGTTTGAAAGTTAAACGCAGAAAGCGTTTCAAGCGTCTGCGTCGTATACAGGACGAAGAAAGTGATGGAGAGGAACAGCACGTCGATGAAGGTTTAGCACGTGAGTCTATAGCCGAACAGCTAATCGACGACGAAGACGATGTGGAACGCCGCTCTGAACGTAGTCACAGGGAAACTGAGGCTGCAGAACATTTCAATGATGATGAGAAATCGGAATCTGATGCTGATGATTTTATTGTAGGCGACGAAGGAAGGTCGATTGCTGAGAAGAAGAAGAAAAGAAGACTTCTATTCACTGATGCGTCATTGCAAGCAGGTCAGGATATTTCCGGTGTAGATATCGACTATGAAGATTTCACTAGGTATGACGAGGACGAATATGAACCCGAATCGTAAGGTGATGACTACGAAGAGGAAGACGGTATTGGGGAACGTGAAAAATGACCAAAGAAATCAACCAAAAAGAAATCTACCCGAAAGACTATTTTTGAAATATACGAACCTAATGAATTGAAAAGAGGTCACTTTACGGATTTTGACAATAAAATCCGTAAAACGGATATTCCTGAGCAAATGCAATTGCGTGAAGTTCCGGTTACGCCTGTTCCAGAGGGATCCATGAACTACAAGATGAAGCGGAATGGATTCACAAACAGGCGTTTTGTAAATCAACTGTTTCCGAACAAGAGAAATCAACTGATGCTGGAAGTCGAGACCACTATCGTAAGCCACCACATACGGGGGGAAAGATCAAGCAAGCTCTAGATTTTATGCGTAATCAACAGCTAGAGGTGCCGTTCATTGCGTTCTATAGAAAAGAATACGTGAAACCAGAATTAACGTGCGACGATCTATGGAAAATCTATTACTACGACGCACGCTGGTGTTTACTGTCAGCTCGAAAGAATAAACTTCCCCAGTTATTAGCAAAGATGCGGAACTACAAGTTGAATACGCTTATGAAATCGACAGACGCTCCAATACCAGATGATATGCGAGTAATTAAAGATGAAGATCTAGATCGCTTACGTGATGTGCAAACTCCAGAAGGGCTTAAGGATGTGCACATGCATTTGCTCGTATACTATTCGCATGACCCCTCGATAGTATAGTGGTTAGTATACCCGCCTGTCACGCAGGTGACCGGAGTTCGATTCCCCGTCGGGGAGCCTCTGGCGCAAGACTAATGACCTTGCCCGGAAAAAACAAATCATTATGGAAAATTTAACAAGCCTCACGACTTGCTAAATAAGGCCAAGACTGGTTCCCGGTTGTAGTGCCGATGATGATTATGATTCGCATGAGATCCCTAAAATGCAAGAGGAATTCCGTCGTCGGGAAAAGAAAGAATTGCGGCAGGCTAGAGCTGACGCGAGAAGGAGAGCACTAGAAAATTTGGAAGAAGGTCAAGAACTTCCACCACCGAACGTAAAGATGAAAGTGGTACTATGGGGAGGAGAAGTATGTTGCAGCGGCGCACGGCGCTGATTCCCTTCTTCTCCATCATACACCGATAGTTCCGCCGACACTGTCCACCAACAAAAGGGAAAAATGAAACGCCACAAATTCCACAGAGCTTAGTCTTTATTGGGAGTTCTTTATTTATTTGTAATTTATTTAGTTAGTTTGATCTATTTGTCATGACTTAATGCTATTGGTGTATTTTTTTCGTGTCCCAATTAGTACACTGTTAAGGTTTATAAAGGGAAATATTTTAGATTAAAAATTACTATTACTATTTGTAGTTTCACAGAACACAGGAAAATATTTTAGATTAGAAATTACTATTACAGTTTATAGTTTCATAGAACACACGCGGACTGCACGGGATAATATCTTTAATTTTGTTTTGCCGGCCGTTTGCAAAACGATTTGAAATTATTAAACTAAACCGACTCGGATTTAACATGGTGATTTCGCGTCCGCCTGCGCACTGGGGAGTGACACGACCGGCTTGGTCGGCGGATGAAATAGGACTCAACCGAGGGTTGAAACTTGGATCTTGATTCACCCCCGATTCGGGGGTGGTGAAAATCCTCTCGGCTAAGGATATGTTTACGTACCACAAGAGAAACGTAAAGTCTCTCTTTGTGGAATGGAAAACCAGATCTCGTAATGAAGACCATGGTGTATGCATGTATGGGTGATCGTACAGACCACAGTGTTTATCGATGCATTTGAGCAAAGGATAAACGAAACCTGAAACGAGGGAAAAAGAACAAAGGGAGAAGCGGCCTAAGGCATCGGCCTGTAATGAGGGTCGGTTAAATAAATAAGCTGCAACTCATTAGGTGTGAAATGCATTTGGGATACATCGTACAATTTGTATATTGTATCTTTGGTCGTTGTAAGGGAACGGAATCCTTATTTGCATTTGTTGATGCTATTGAATTCAATCCGGCGGCTATGCGCGGAGTTGACGATTGTTTGGAGATTCAAACTAAGGCGCATTTCGGGGTAAAGTGCTTGCAGCTGTATCAATAGCTACAGGTCATTACGAAGTAAATTAGATGATTACACAATGACGGTTTGTATAACATCTATGACAATTGTATATGGCATCTAGGGCAACTCCAGGGTCGTATTCTAGTGTGAGTATTTACACTAAACAAGAATTCGGTTCTTGGTCGCTAATGCAGAGATGCATTGATGCATGCATAAATGCCCTTGTGAGAGAAATTCTTTACGGAATTTCCTAGATAATACGTTGAAAGCATTAATTGCCCTTGAGAAGGGAAATGTTTCAGGTATGCTGGTGATTGGGATTTATGATGTTTGGAACAGAATTCTTATAGGGAATTTTGGATTCGAATAAATGAATGAAGGTAAGAATTCTCTTCCATGAGCTTTTAGCTAAATACATTTGATAAATTTGTTGCGTGAAGAATTTACAGGTGCTAATGCGATTGCATTAGCAAAAAACTATGAAGGTTGGGTTGTAGTTATGGGGGTTCTTCGGGTAAGTAGACAGTGGGGTTTGGGTCAACCGCCACAGTACATCATCACCGACTGGCAACTTTTGTTAACCCAGAGGACCAGTGAACTTAGTTCGGGACGAACTAATCTAGGCGAAGGGTAGTGTGACGCATATGACCATCAGCTGGACATCTGGAAAGTCTTCAAAACAAAGTACTGGAAAACTGGAGACTATGAGCAGAAAAACGATAAGTCGCCAGTGAGAGAAGTGTCACCGGGAAGAGAAGCTAAAAGTCAGGGGAGAAAGGAAAAGCGGCTATCATTAGCGGACGAATAAAGATATGAATAGAATATTGATTTGACGTCTTATTTTATGAAAATAATTAATCCAGCGAACCTTAAGCTCGCTACATATATATATATATATATATATATATATATATATATATATATATATATATATATATATATATATATATATATATATATATATATATGGTAAAAAAATAGCATCACAAAAATGTATACATCATTAAAAAAAAACAAAAACAAAAAAAAATATATATATATAAACAATAAAAAAAAAACTTAAAGGTCATAATAGTGTAACCAGGTTCAAGTTTTCCTTTTTTTCTCTGATGTACTTTGTAAATTTTCTTTAAAGTAAACACTGTAAAAATTAAAATACTGTATACCGTAAGGTTAGATATTTGTTCAGAAAATAAAATAAATATACGTAGAATAATCTAGAGTGCTCATACAGAGCCAGTATATTACATCAAAATGTAATATGTTCAAATAGGCTTAGCAATTAGTCTAATATTGTGAGAAACCCTATCTGTACATCTTTATTTTTTGCAAATAAATGCGTTAAAAAAAAGAAAGTGTTCCAGGCAACCGATCAACAAACGCATTTCGTCATTTCGGCTCTGTGAGTAGGGCGTTAGAATATACTCACAGCTAGGCCAGCTTGCCGTAAGAGGCGACTAAAGGCCGAGTGGTAGCCGGGGTCCCAACGCCCTGTGCGCCCGGTGAAATACCACCCCATCAAGCTGTAGGCTCCGTGAAATGGTCGGGAGAAATCCCTCGCCATCTTTCGGAGCTTGGCTGATGGCCCGGACTGACACGGGGATAAGTCAAGATGGTGCCTTTTGATATAAAGAATTCCGGAGGTAAACTAGTCTCCCATTCGGATCTCCGGGGGGACTATGTCAGGGGGAACATCATGCAGATATCTGATAAATAATGGAACTTTGAGAGGTTCGTCATCGCATAACCGGGCTAGCTCTCGAGGATCTGCCCACGCTCGACTGCTGACGGCATTTTGCAACATCAGGGGCATCGGTTTCACCAATACTAATGTAAACGACGTCCACCAATATTTGCAAACAACGAAACCTGATATCCTTGCCCTAACTGAGACCCAGGTCGATTCGTCAACTGATTCGACATATCTTCGTTGCTCAGGATACGACTTACATTCGAGATTCCGTTTTAAGGGCGGAGTCTGCGTCTTCGCACGGTCCGATCTGGCTTGCCAGAGGATGGAGGCGTTGGAGCCCAATAATACGGATATCATATGGTTGAGGGTCGTGCTGAGAAATTCCCGTCTGATAAACCTTGGTTTGACAAAAAATGCGAGCTGATTACAGCGGCAAAAAATAGAGCTTTTAAGCAATGGCACTCCAATCCCACCGATGTTAACAGAACGAATTTTGTTAGAATCAGAAATGCGTGCAATCAGGCGATTGATACTGCGAAGAAGGCTCACAACGACAGGGTGATCAATAAGCTCCTTCGGTGCCCAACTGGTTCGCGCTCCTTCTGGTCAATGGGAAAAGCTGTTAGCGGTAACTTCGCATCCTCCTTTTTCCCTCCGTTGGTGACAGACAGCGGAACGTTAGTCACGAATTCAAAGGATAAAGCTAATGTGTTCGCGAATTTATTTTCGCGAATTCAAACCTCGATCCCGGCCTTTTGGAGCCACCTGTGATCTCGCCGGTACAGTCTTCCATGCGGGATGTGAGATTTCGTCCGCGCACTATTCAACGCATTCTACGTGAACTGGATTGTAGGAAAGCAACCGGCCCTCACGGAATACCAGCAATAGTCCTTAAGAACTGTGCTCCAGAACTATCGCCGATTCTTGACAGACTCTTCCGCTTATCTTATGCACGGAGGACCTTTCCTGCCTGTTTGAAAATCGCTCGAGTTCAGCCAATCCCAAAGACGGGTAAAAAGTGTCTCCCACAAAATTACCGTCCGATAGCATTACTGTCTATTTTATCTAAGGTAATGGAAAAAGTCATCAATACAGAGTTGGTTAAGTATTTGGAGGGCAACGGACTTCTGAATGATCGTCAATACGGATTCCGTGGCAGGCAGTCCACAGGAGACCTTTTGACACTTATAACCGATATATGGACATCTGCGATTGAACGGCATGGTGAGTCAAGGGCGGTCGCATTAGATATCTCCAAGGCTTTTGACCGCGTCGGGCACGGGGCATTGCTGAGCAAACTTCGTTCATATGGACTTTTCGACCAGCTTTGCGACTGGACGAGGAGCTTCCTCGAGAATCGATCGATCCGGGTTGTTGTGGACGGCGAGTGTTCGGATCTGTATCCTGTTAATTCGGGGGTGCCCCAGGGTTCTATTTTGGCTCCAACCTTGTTCTTGTTTCACATAAATGATTTGTAGGAGACAACGGATAACAAAGTGTTCAGTTTTGCGGATGATAGTACGCTTGTTTCCTCCTTTTCGAGTGATCGGCCGATTGGTGCATCAACGTCGCACCAGCTGAGATGTAGACAGATTGACTCTCTGAATCAGGATCTAGATAAAGTCCTGCAGTGGGGAAAGGCCAATCTTGTCGACTTCAACGCAACGAAGACCCAGTATACAACTTTCACAAAGAAAACTGGATCATCGGTTCCACAGCTGATGATGAGTGGCCGGGCCCTCGAGGCTGGGGAACGTTTGAAATTGCTCGGCGTCACGGTCTGTGGGAATGTATCATGGCATAAACACGTATCGGGCATCGCCAGATCAGCCCCAGGAAGACTGAGTTATCTTTTTAGAGCCAAGAAATATTTTATTCCGGCCCAACTTCTTCTCCTATATAAATCTCAGATTAAACCCGCGCTCGAATATTGCTCTCATGTTTGGAGCTCGGCTCCTAAACATACCATCGACCTACTTGAGAGCGTACAAAGACGAGCGATCCGCCTGATCGGGGACTCGGTGCTGACGTCGGGACTACAGCCGCTATCACATCGAAGGCGCGTAGCCGACCTCTGTCTGTTTTACAGATATTATCATGGGTGCTGTTCTTCGGAGATTCTTGGTATTGTTCCGCGCAATTCGGTTTATATGCGCTCCACAAGACAATCCGACGGATCGCACCGTTTGTGGTTCATCTCCCGACAGCGCGAACATCCCTGTATCAGAACTCGTTCCGTT
Organism: Microdon myrmicae; assembly: GCA_963931805.1. Classification (NCBI taxonomy): domain Eukaryota; kingdom Metazoa; phylum Arthropoda; class Insecta; order Diptera; family Syrphidae; genus Microdon; species Microdon myrmicae. The sequence goes on from OZ007496.1 coordinate 97,034,154, forward strand.
ACAGAGCGGGGAAGCTGTGGAACTCCCTTCCCACGCGAGTATTCCCGGAGCGTTACAACCTGCAACTGTTCAAAAAGAACTGCAACAGTTATTTGATGGCATCTCGGGGCGCCCACTCGACGCTATAGGTTCGCCTCTCCCGAGAGAAGTCTAATAAAAAATAGTTAGAATAGAGTAACCAATGAATTAGAACAAGAAGCGCACGTGAAACTTGTAAAAAATATTGTAAAAATATTACCGCGGCTTTCATTTTACATCGGGAGTTTGACAACATTATCTGAATACAGTCCACTAACAGCACCCCACAACACAGAATTTAATACTTCTAGTCCTCGAATTGTATCTATTTTGCTATTACAAAACTTCCTTTCAACTTCAATTACAATTCTGGAAATAGAGAAAATCACACGGGGCCAAATCAGGTGAATTCGATGAATCTTTCATCACACAGGCTTGATTTTGAGCCAAAAATTTACGATAAATACGTGAGGTATCTCTTTGTTCATTAGACTAGACTCAGTCTCTGAATCACGATACTCGGGTTGAATACGACGAATATTGGCCATAAGATGCTTTATAATTTCGTAATAAAATGTGCCGAAATTTATTTGCCCATTTGGAACGAGTTTTCGGATTTCTTTGCTAGCAACGAAGGCAATGAGCATTGTTTTGATTTCTGATGTAACAGGAAAATAGTTTTGATCCTATACCGAAAGAATTCCTTTGATTGAAAGTTATTAAAACTTCAATTTATGATATCTTTTCGTTGATAGTTATTAAAACTTTAATGTATGACCGTTTATGTCGCTTATGCATGCAACACTATATACAGCGTCAAACTGGTTCCGTATTTTTGCAATTTGTTCTGTTTAATTCGTTTTATAAATTCGGACCTCCGCACCAGAAGTATGTAAACATTTTAATAATAGGCGTGTTGACCCGATACAACCACAAGGCAACAAATCGTCAGGAAAACACTGACTCGGCAAAAAGAAGACGTAGGGAAAAACGGAAAAAGCGGGATAAACGCGTCGGCACGTGGAATGTTCGAACGTTATATAAACCAGGCGCGATACAGACGGTTGTAGAAAACGCGAAACAATATAAAATGGACATCGTCGCGCTTCAGGAAGTCGGACTCCCGCATCAAGTAATCGAAATCAATGGGTTTACACTGGTGTGTGGAGGTACCGAAACACATTATCTCGGAAGCGGCATCATCATAAGCAAGAAGATTACGCCCCATGTAAAAGATATGAAATTTATTAAAGACCGAATGTCGGTGCTAAAAATAGAGGGCACATGGTACAATTATGTATTTATAAACGTACACGCCCCAAACAGAAGCTACCGACGACGAAACGAAGGACACGTTCTACGAGACCCTAGAGGAAGTATTTGATGGGATCTCATCATTCGATGTTTAAATACCCCTCGGGGACCTCAATGCGAAAATTGGAAAGGAAGGTATCTTCCAAACAAGCAGAGGTAAAGAGAGCCTACACGAAGTTTCAAATGATAATGGAATTCGAATTATCATGTTCGCAGCGTCAAAAGATCTGGTAGTGAAAAGCACGATGTTCAAGTACAGGCAAATCCATAAAGCCAAAGGAAGATGGACCCACACCATGATACCTGATATAGAAACATGGGTGAATAGAAAACATGGCGAGCTGAATTACTACTTGACTCAGCTAATATCAGGACATGGATGCCTCCGGCAATACTTGCACAAGTATAAGCATGTGAATCACCCATACTGCTTGTATTGCGACGGCAAAATAGAGAATGCGGGACACGTACTCACAGAGTGCGTGAGATTCGAGACCGCACGAACGATTTTGGAGAGACACACGAGACGGACAGTTACTCCGGCTGGAGTGATAGAATACATGCTTAGTTCAAAACAGGCATGGTCCGTAACCAGTGGTATTCTCTGTGAAATGATGCAGCAGTTGCGACATGACGAGCGGAGAAACAGGTAAACTCCGTCCCGCCCCGCCATGGAATATCTAAAAGAAAGTTCCGCGGGGATCAACGGGAATATGAGCCTGGCGGGAGGAGGTTTTAGTCGGTAAAAACCCGGCATGCCCCTGGATTGGTCTAGAGGTATCTTTTGAAGATTTCCGCCTTTCTACCGAAACCAAAAAAAAAAAAAAAAAAAAAAAACGGATATCACCCGACGGCGTAACGCTTATCCAAGTAGACCACTTCCTCATAGACAAGAGACACCACTCGAATATCCTTGACGTAAAATCATATATAGAAGCAGATTGCGATTCCGATCGTCTTCTAGTGATGAGCAAAATCAGGACTCGGCTCGGAGCAAACGCACATGGGCAGTCACGGGAATCGAGCAAAAAGTTCGACATTGATAAACTAAAAGAGCTGCGCAAAAGGGCTGAATATCAAGACGAACTAACGAACAGATTTAACATCCTAGACAATGGGAACAGTGCGGAAGAGGAAACAAATAATCTGGGCACTAAATGGGCATCGATCAGAGACACAATCAAACAAACAGCCCAAAGGGTATTAGGATTTAAGAAAACAATTAAGTCCAAGCCTTGGTTTGACGATGAGTGCAGGGCGAAGATCGAACAACGTAAACGTCTCAGGGTGATCCACTTAGAAAGATATGGTGAAGTCAACGCAGAAAGATACACGACAATTCGGAGAGAGACAATGACACTCTTGAAACAAAAAAAAAAAAACAAAAAAAACGCGAATAGGAGAAGACTCGGATCGAAAAAATCCTAAAAAATGCCAGAGCAAAATCATCAGAGGTATGTATGCCGGTATAAATTCAATTCGAAATGACCACCGAGGGAGAGCCAAAATAATTCGAAACGCAAATGGTTATCTGGTCACAGAAACAAACAATATCGTGCGCACCCATCGCGCAATATCGTACGCAAAGCTGAGCCTCAGAACCCAGAGCCCTCTTTTAACGATGTTGTAAACGCAATAAATCGATTGAAAAACAACAAAGCTCCCGGAGTTGACTGCACACCGGCAGAGGTTGTGAAGCATGGAGGAGAGGCAACCGCTCGAAAGATCCACCAGCTCATCAAAACAATATGGGATAAGGAAGGCACTCCGGAAGAATGGAAAACCTGAGAGACGGTTCACCAACTACTCGTTGACTTCAAAAAAGCCTACGACTCAGTCGCAAGGCAAAGACTCTACCATATTGTAGGTGAGCTGGGAACCGCAAAAAAATATGCCGCCCACATTCAAATTTGCATGAACGAAAACAAAGGGCGAGTTAGAATAGAAATACAACTCGCAGAAGCATTTGAAATCCGGGATGGACTAAAACAGGGGGGTGGCCTCTCACCGTGTCCTCTTAACCTTGTGCTCGAGTATGTCATCAGAAAGGCACAAGACGACAACATGGCCAGGTCATCGCCGAACGGGGTCACACAACTGTTCGGATATGCGGATGACATAGCCGATAATATAGAAACTAAACAAAAACCATGAAACCACCATGCTACCGGCAGAAGAGGTGGGCCTAGAAATAAGTGAAGAAAAAACAAAGTACATTATTACGTCGACAGTAGGTGGACCTCAGAGAGCACATATATACGTCAGAGGCAAGATATTCGAAAAAAGTTACAGAATTTAAATATCTGGGAACGATACTGACGGCCAGTAATGAAATGTCGAAGGAAATAAACAAAACACTGCATTGCGGCAACGCTAGTTGACACGCAGACAGTAAACTGTTGAAATCCAAACTGCTATCACGTAATATAAAGCTCCGTGTATATAGAACCATAATTATGCCGATTGCTTTATGCTGACTCAAAACAAAGGCTCTCACAAAACGGGAAGAAAACCAATTCCGCGTAATCGAGAATAAAGTTTTAAAGGGTATTTTTGGAGGTAACTATGACGAGGAGGTACGGCAATGGAGAGAACTTCACAACCACGAATTAGAAGAGCTCTACCGCAAACTTTCAATTGTGAGAGTGTGGAGATTAAGAGTTTTGTGCCAAACACAGACACTCGGTTCACTCTTGTCCCCATCCGACTATCACTAAAAGATTCGACAAACACTGTCAGAAAACTGTTCACAGAAAACACTGCACGCCTTACAAATAAAACACTCGATTTTCTATTGTTATTGGTTTTATCTAACGTTTTTTTTATTTTATGGATGTATGTTGAATTTTATTGTACTTAATTGGGGGCATCAGCAACGACGATGGGGACCAGTGCAAAGAGTGCACCGATCAACAGCAATTTGGAGTTCATTATTTTAAAATAATGTTACTTTACTCACTTAGAAATTATTATTAATATTAACTTGATTTTTTTTTATGACTTTAAGCGATAAACCACACTCGACTATACTCGCGTCACCGTGGGCACCGGTGAGGGGGAGATCGCATGTGTCCAGCGTGGTTAACGGATGGAAGACGACTCAGCGATAATCATCTCGTGCAGAGATCATTCGCTAATTGGGGTGAGTTTATGGTGTCGTGGTAGATATCCTCTCCCATAAGGATATCGTTTTTACCTACCACCAGAGAAACGTAAAGTCTCTCTTGGTGAAATAGGAAACCAGATCTTGTAATGAAGGTCATGGTGGTATGTGTGCGATCGTCCAGATCTGCGTGGTTTACACGTGCTCCAGGACAATGGGTAAACGAAGCAGACAGGCGATAAAGACAAAAGGATCGAAATGATCGTCGTCTATTGAGTGCATCGCGTCTAAATAAATAGACGACGATACAGCGAAGAAATGTGGTAAAAGAACAGATGAGTCGAGGGCATCATAAAAGTCTTAAATGAATGATGCCCTTGTGTATATATACGAATGAGACATTGGGAATGGTGCTAATGGTTTGGTGGACGAAACGTATCCCTTGCTAGCGTTTGTATATGCGGGGAAATTCGTTTGTGGGAAACGGATTCTATATTTGGATTGTTTATGCTTTGAATTCGATCCGGTGCTATGCGCGAAGTCGATGCTCGTTTGGAGATTCAAACAAAGAAGCAATTCTGGGTAAAGTGCTTGCAGCTGTATCGATAGTTGCAAGTCATTGCAAGGCAGATTAGATGGTTATACAATGACGGTTTGTATATACCATCTCTGTCAATGGAACATGGTATCTATGGCGACGCAAGTGTCGAAAGTTAGTGTGAAAATCTACACTAATTGGAAATTCGGGTTTTGGTCGCTTATGCAAAAACGCATTGATACATGTACGAGTATGAATGCCCTTGTAGAAAAAAAATTCTTTTTAGGAATTTTAGGTAATGCTTGTATGCACTAATTGCCCTTGGAAAAGGAAATAAAGGGACAATGGGAGTTGGGTTGCGGATATGGGGGGTTTTTCAGGTAAGTGAGCCGTGAGGTTTGTCGGAACCGCCACAAGAGTAATAAGGTCGCGAAGAAGTCCGTAGAATTCTTGACGGTAGGCCAACGGCAAAGAGGCCGGGAGGACAGTCGCGATGGAGATGGGAGGATAATGCAAGGGTTTGACTTTGAGGAGATCGGATCGGTTGGTCAAGCGTGGAAGGAGAGTGCACCGGACAGGGAACGATGGCGCAGTCGAGTCGATGAGGTTTTTGCGGATTTTTATTTATTGATGCTTGTGTTCCGCCGAACACTGCTTGCCAATAAAAGTCACTTTTTTTTCACCTGGTGATATGCCTTTATTTAGTATTAACTTTAAAAAGGATTCACGGCGACACACCTTTTTCTTGACACTTTTTATACGATACTCACGCTGACACACTCCTCCGTTTTTTCGAAGTATCGCGGATCTTTTCCCCTCAGATGTTATCACTGAACTCGTTGAGCGAATTTTTCTCCAGGGATGAGAAACTCACCCGGTTGTTCTTCCTTAATCTTCCGTTCTCTTATCCCTTGGTGTCCTCTCTTTAGCAAGGGATTTCATCTTTCCAGGAGATCACACCCTCACTTGTCCTAGGATTTCGTATTGTTCGTAGTAATACTGTGTGGATGGACCCCACACACACAGACGCGAACGTTGCTGTCAATGCCGAGGGCCGTCAGGATTTTCATACATCTGCGTATCCCTTTGTCTACATTACCCGCGGGTGATTTATGGCCCTGGTGATTTCTTTGACCGAAGTCATTATCTTCGGCTGTGATATTTACATGGTTTTTATTTCCTTGTAGGAACAGTGCCGGTTGTTTGGTTTAGTGTTTAACCTCTGTTCGCACAATAGTCCTTTTGATAAGGAAAACCAAATTGCGGTTGGCTCACGGGAAGGTCATACATTTGTTTATTCCTTGGCCATATATTTATTGCCTGGGATTTTCTTGGCTGTTGGCATCTGGCGCTGCCGCGCCGGTCACTTGTGTTTGTCTAGCTAATGGGTCGTCAAACAATGACTTTTCTGGGTAGTATCCTTCGATAGCCGGATGAAGAATCGGTCGAGAAATTGGGCCCACGTGTCTGTGGATAGGAGGGGTCGAGGACGCCCATATGGATGTTCCCTTTAGCTGGGCGGAAAGGTGAATTGGGCCCACATGTCTGTGAAAGGTATTTAACCCCACAGTGGTTTGTGTGGTTCGCAGCACCGCCAGAAGGTCATGAACTTCCGGGTTCCTACAGGCCAATAAATTGTATTTATAAGCGCCTACCGCATGCCCAGTAACGTGTCACTCACAAGACACACTGAATACTGTTGTATTCCAGAATACTACCCTCCTTATTCGCTTTAACACTAACTCATGTCCTTTCAAACACAACCCTTAAAACTACATCCTCACATATCTAACATTCTCAGTTAATACAATTCATAAATAAACAGACACAATATTCTATATCCAGTCACTTACAGCACATTTCATAAATAAACAGTCACTATATTCTATATCCAGTCACTTACAGCACATTTCATAAATATGCCCCTTTTCATAACAAGCACATTTTTCATTTCAAAACATGGCCACTTTGATTTTCGTTCAAAGTTTATTCAAAATTCTAAGTCACAGAGACTTCTAGATTGTTTTGTTCAGTTTATACGCCACAGTCAGTTAGAACAAAATGTTCTATATAAACAAGTAAATTTATATGAAAAAATTAGAAAGAAGAGAGCTCAGCTTGAGATAGCTGAGTTCGATAAAATAAAATAAAAATAAAATAATTATTTAAATAAAAAGAAAACTTTAATTCTTTTAATTATTATAATAACCTCCACGCTCTTCCCTCGAAAGAGGAAGCACGGCGATTGGAGCCGTAACACTGGTGGCAGCGGTGGGATCCACGAAGACTGGTGGACTCCCGACTAGTGGAATCCTTGAAGGAAGACCACTCCTCGAAGGAAGACCACTCCTCGAAGGAAGACCACTCCTCGAAGGAAGACCAATCCTCGAAGGAAGACCGATCCACGAAGACTGGTGGACTCCCCGAAGGACGACTCTATCCTCGAAGGAAGACCAATCCTCGAAGGAAGACCGATCCACGAAGACTGGTGGACTCCCCGAAGGACGACTCTATCCTCGAAGGAAGACCAATCCTCGAAGGAAGACTTAATCCTCGAAGGAAGACCAATCCCCGAAGGACGACTTAATCCTCGAAGGAAGACCAAACCCCGAAGGACGACTTAATCCTCGAAGGACGACTAAATTCTCGAAGGACGACCAATCCTCGAAGGACGACTTAATCCTCGAAGGAGGAATCGATCCCTGAGGAAGATTAGTGCAAGATAAAACCCTAAAGAGGGAAGGAAGGTCTGCCGATGAGTTCCAGAGGAAATCTAAATTAACCTCAGTGGCAGCAGATGAAAAAAAACAAGAAGACAACACCTCAGAAAAAAAAAAAGAACAAAACGTTAATCAAAAAAAAAAATATTATAACAAAAAAGGAGAACAAAACATCAATCAACATATATTAGTAGTAAGAATCGTTAGCGAAATATCAATTTTTCTGTTCATTTTTCCGTAGGAATATTTTTACCTTGGAACTTTTAACTTTTCCTTTTTACTAACTATTTAGTCCGATAGAAATTATTTCGAATATTCTCTTTCCAGTATTTCGACGACATTTCCGTTTTGTCTTTTTCGCCGAATTTTCTTTCTCTACAGCTTTGACACCAAATTAACTTTCTTTTTCATATATATTGAATAACTAAAAGAAAGGCCATTTTTATATACCGTATTTTTAAGAAGTGATTTTGCCATACATTGATTTCAGAGTTTTCAAGATTACGAGTCCGTATTACACGAGACAGGCGGCTAGGCAAGGGGAAGAACAAATCCACTCTCTACAAATACACCATAACCCCCCTGAAATGGCTCTCTCTGTCGGAATTTCTGATGTTTTTAGAATCGTCCCTACCTTTGACGGAAAACCCTGCGACCTAGATAAATTTATTTCCGGGGGAGACGTTTTATTTAGATCTATAAAAAGGGCAGACCCGGAGATATATGAAACATTTTTGGAGCTAGTCAAAAATAGACTAGAGGGTCCTGCCTATGATCTAATTAGGTATAGCACAATCGCTAAATGGGAGGATTTAAAGAATAAACTTGAATCAGAATATAAAGAGGAGCAATCTCGGTCAACGGCACACAATGAGTTGATATCCCTAAAACAAAACTTCAGAGAAACCGTTCGGGAATACGGAGATAGAGTTGCGAATGCTCTGAGGACGCTGAACTCTGCTACGTGTGAAATAACAGCAGACGCGGTGGTTAGAGAATTCTTGATAGAAGAAAACTCAAAATTGGCAGTGCAAATATTTGAGGATGGTCTCAAGAATGAACAACTGAAAATCCTAGCCAAAGTCCATGGGGGAAGTAGTTTAAAACAGTCTATTGCACATGTAGTATCACATGCTGCTCGAATGGACAACTCTCCCAGGCCATATAACTATAATGACAGATTTAATCGAATAGTCTGCCAAACCTGCGGTAAGCCAGGACATTCTCAGGACACATGTTATCAGAACATGCAGTCCAACAATTTTCCGAATAGACAACCAATAAAAAGAGAATATAACATTATATGCAATTTCTGTGGACGGAATAATCACACAGAGAACGAGTGTAGATACAAGATATCTAGGAATGGACCATGCCTAACAAATTACCAACAAGGTACGACAACGCGTAATCCATTCCGAAATAATCCTGCAAACACCGAAAATCGTTTTAGTGAATATCCTAGAATCACCAATAGACAAAACGATAAGCAAAATGTTCACTTTTCTCGGGTGCAAGAGTCGGAAAGCGAGGCCAGACGCCAACAGAATCAAGCTGAACGGCACTCTTCAATCTATAGTATTCGGTCGACTCAGATAGAGAGGAAACAAGGCAAATCGGAAGGAGACACACAGCCATTCCTTTCGAACGACTGTAATCATCAATATACACCAAATCTAAGATTCCACGTACCCTTTTGTCCCGAATTTAAAGAACCAGCGATACGTCTTAGAGTTAGTCCCGCAGACAATATGTACACGACTCTTCTAATTGATACCGGCGCCGACCTAAGCCTTTTAAAATCATCGTGCTTAAAGAATCAGAAAAAAGATGACAAGATCTACACAATATCCACACTAGCAGGTGATTCTTTGAAAACCCTGGGGACGGTAAGTGGCACCCTAGAAGTAAAAACCAAGGATCATACCATGCTCATGGATCATCCTTTCCACCTACTCACCGAACAAATAAATCTGCCTTATGACGGAATCATAGGAAACGATTTTTTATTTAAATATAGATGTATAATCGATTTCAAGGAACACATCCTGAAGATTCCAATGTCAAAGGGCAATGATAGTGAGCATCGAAGAAAGCCATACGGCTCTAGAAACGAGTCACCGAGCCTATTCCGTAATAAGCTAGTATGTGAATCACGAGCCACCTGTTCAGACCATAAACCACTACAGTGGCTCATGAATCTGAAGGACCCGACATCAAGATTGGCTCGTTGGAGAATATTGCTAGAAGAATATGAATACCAAATTATTTACAAGGCAGGAAAATACAACTCCAACGCAGATGCACTTAGCCGCCTCCCTATTAACCTCCAAGACACACAAGAGGTAGGCAAGGTACTAGTTACCACTAGAAGCAAAACGAGAGGTCAAGGTACCGCTGAACCATTAGTAGCCGCAAGTGAGGAAATTACTCTCCGACATACCGAATGTAAGATAATCGAAATCTCTAAACCCATAGAGTATGCCAAAACCCGGTCACCCATTCAGATCTTTATATTACCCAATAAAGAAGGCCAAACCGAAAAGATACTTAAAACCATCCCTACCTATACACGTCCGAATCCAAACGAAATAAAATTATACCCAAACACGACTAAATCCCCTTTATATATTGTTACTACGTTGCCGCTAGACATAGGAACCGAACCCAGCTTTGAACAAACACTCAGCAAAATTCATAACTATTGTAACAAAGAAAAGGTAAACCATATCGACATTTCTATCCCAAAACAAGAGCCAATAAACCCCCGCCTTAAAAATGCCATAATACAAACATTCGCCCAAACCAAGATCACCGTGTATCTTTACTCTGACAAAAGAATCTATATCGAAGACCGGCAGGATATCGCTCAAATCCTCCGTGACTTCCATAATTCACCTTTTGGAGGGCACCAGGGAGTCTCCCGCACAATCAAACGGCTTAAAACAAGGTACTTTTGGCCAACCCTCATAAAAGATACGAAAGAATTCATCCGCAAATGCGACTCGTGTCAAAGAAACAAACTAACGCTAAACAGAAAAATCCCGATGAAAATCACAACAACAAGTACAACCCCCTTCGAACGAGTAGCTCTAGATATTGTTGGCCCGCTCCCGAATAGTTACGAAGGTAATAAATACATATTAACGTTCCAAGATGACTTAACAAAGTTCACTGAAGCTATATCGCTACCCAATGCCGAAGCACCCACCATAGCTCGTAGTTTTGTGGAGAAAATTATATGTCGTTTCGGAATACCCGACGCGGTATTAACGGACCAAGGCACCAATTTCCTAAGCCACCTTTTTAAAGAAATATGTAAGATTCTAAAAATCAAAAAGATACAAACAACACCTTATCATCCCCAAACAAATGGAGCCTTAGAACGTAGCCACCGAACGTTGGCCGAATATCTCAGACACTACGTTAACAAGGACCAACTCTCATGGGATACTTGGCTACCATATTCAATGTTTGTGTATAACACCACACCGCACAGTAGCACCGCATTTAGCCCTTTTGAATTACTCTATGGTTTTCCTGCACGAATACCGAATTCGATCAGCATAAATCCGCAAACGTCATACAACTATGAGAACTACGCTAACGAACTAAAAGCCCGCCTACAGTACGGTTACAAGATTGCTAAAAACATATTGCAGGACAAAAAGGAAAAAGCTAAAGCGTGTTATGACAAAGGGACAAGCCATAAAACATTCAAAGTTGGCGACAAGGTACTCATAAAAAACCATACCAGAAAAAATAAGCTCGCTTCCTTATGGGAGGGTCCCTACGAAATACACAACATAGTATCCGATGAAAACTCAGAAATCAAAATAGGAAATAAATTCAAAGTTTTACACAATAATAATATAAAACTATTTTCGGAATAAATAAATAACCCATACACACAACATAACCAAATTTTTAACAATGATCTTAAAATTAAACACGGTTGGAAAATTTTCCATAAATTTAAGGAAAAGATATACACTTAACAAATGGCCTTTGTTTTTATTCAATATATAAAACAATTGTAAGAAATGACGGTAACGAAAAAAAAAGAAAAAAAAAAAAAAGGTAAAAAAGGGGAAGAAAGAAAGAAAATTTTAGAAAAAAAATTTTTTTATTATATACTGGGATATAATACATTTTAAAATATATATTGGGATATGATTCGAACGAAAAAGAGAATTTTGAGAAATAATATTAATTATATGTATAGAAAAAAAAAAGTTGTTGGATAATAAAAGAAAAGGTTCCAAGTGGAAATATTAAGTTAGTTAGAAATATTTAAAGTTAGTTACAAGATAATGTAAGTAGACTATAAGTAAACTTTTAGATAATTGTAACCTATTTTTCTAGTATTAAGAACTTTTGGATTTTTGTAACTTTTGATATAAGATTAACTTTGAACGCCATTGTAATTGAACGAAAATCCAAGTCGGTAATTAAACCCAATCTAAGCAATAGTTAACAGAAAATTATTCTCTTCAAGGATAATTTTCTTTCTCGAAGAAGGGTGGGATGTTGTATTCCAGAATACTACCCTCCTTATTCGCTTTAACACTAACTCATGTCCTTTCAAACACAACCCTTAAAACTACATCCTCACATATCTAACATTCTCAGTTAATACAATTCATAAATAAACAGACACAATATTCTATATCCAGTCACTTACAGCACATTTCATAAATAAACAGTCACTATATTCTATATCCAGTCACTTACAGCACATTTCATAAATATGCCCCTTTTCATAACAAGCACATTTTTCATTTCAAAACATGGCCACTTTGATTTTCGTTCAAAGTTTATTCAAAATTCTAAGTCACAGAGACTTCTAGATTGTTTTGTTCAGTTTATACGCCACAGTCAGTTAGAACAAAATGTTCTATATAAACAAGTAAATTTATATGAAAAAATTAGAAAGAAGAGAGCTCAGCTTGAGATAGCTGAGTTCGATAAAATAAAATAAAAATAAAATAATTATTTAAATAAAAAGAAAACTTTAATTCTTTTAATTATTATAATAACCTCCACGCTCTTCCCTCGAAAGAGGAAGCACGGCGATTGGAGCCGTAACAATACTTATTATGGCCAAATTTATATTCAAACGACGTAATATTATACAAGACAGACAAGACTGGACGTAGATATTAGTCATAAACGCGATGAATATAACTTGTGAATGTTTGCATTGTCTTGATGATGGGCTTGTTCAATTCCTGTCATAGAGTATAGAGTTTTTTGTCAGCTGGATAATTTTTTTTTTTAGAGAACTGGAGATCTTATTAATTTAGTTTGAAAGTCTGAAATTGACGTTGCAATTAAGCATCGTATACTTCTTTATTTAAGTTCCACATACGCAATCAGTTTCGATTGATTTTTGTACTTCCGCAATATGTACTCAGAAAGTGTTTCGTAATATTTGTTATATTTCAACAGTTTTTTATACAAAGTGTGTGACATACGCCTTAATGATGTTCCAACTCTGTCGTGGAATATAAAACTTTTTGACGCCCGGAGAAAATATTTTGTAGAATAGATACGGAAATATTCTGGAAATAGAGAAAATCACACGGGGCCTAATCAGGTGAATTCGATGAATCTTTCATCACACAGGCTTGATTTCGAGACAAAATTGAAGATCAATACGTGAGGTATCTCTTTGTTCATTAGACTAGACTAAGTCTCTGAATCACGATACTCGAGTCGAATACGACGAATATTGGCCATAAGATGCTTTGAAATTTCGTAATAAAATCTGCCGAAATTTATTTGCCCATTTGGAACGAGTTTTCGGATTCCTTCGCTATCAACGAAGGCAATGAGCATTGTTTTGATTTCTGATGTAACTTTTCGTGTATTTTTTTTTTTTTTTGCTTGTACGGACACAAATGATGCCGAACGTCCTGGTCGTCCCAATGAAGTGAATTTTTTGAGTTCGGTTCTGTAGCTTGATGCTTGGGTTTTGCATTGTACTTAAAGCTGTTTACACACACCGATTTTTGGTCATCTGTCGAAATATGTGGAACAAGTTTTACACGGACTTTGCTGATATTTAACGTCCCTTCAATCTTTTTCAGGGATCGCTTGCAATAAAATCACATACTTTGGCCCTTTATTTCCAGTGTCCAACCTACAATTGTTCTCCCTTCGCTGTTTATGCCGCAGAAGAAATATTTGCTCGACTCAAGTAATCATTGTCGAACATTTACTGATCCAGCCGGAATGTTTCTGATTCCCTTGTACCTAGTTTTGTTTGAAATTTAATTTTTACTCTCTGATGGTATTTCAAACCATGGAAAAAAAAAAGAATTACAAAGCACTTTCATTTAAACGCCCATTTTCGAAATATGTTTCAATATTTTTACAACGTTCTTGAATTATTAATATTTCTATATTTATTTGTAGCTGCCAAAGACTGAATTCATTAAATAATAAAATCCATTTATATTAAGGAACTTTCCTTTTAATTGGAGCTTCCTTTACATTGTAAGCCAATTTAACTGAATGAGTAGCAGTACTATTGTATATTGGCAAAAATAGCATCGCAAGTAAACTTTAGTAGACATTTTCCAACCTTTTTTATCTCTTTTACAGACATCTTCACGTCCTATTATTCTTTAATACATTATTGTGATGTATCTCATAAGGTTAACCAGCACTCAAAAATTGATTTTTGTCGATTTTATTAGAAAACTCTAATTTTACTGCACTATTTATAAATATAATTAAAATGTATTATATAATACATAAGACAATTGCAGAAGAAATTCTTTCAATAGTAGCGCAAACGGCATCAAGATTCGTTGCGTAATTTAGAAGAACCAATGGGGACCAACCGGCAATTAAGCAAATGAAACGATTAAAAAGCTATGACTTTGGTGATTGTTTTGACGATAATGGCAGGTGTCGTTGTATGTTATCATCGCAAACCAATTAAGGACAAGAAATTATATGGAAACATTTACTTAACTTCCTAATTTAAAGTCCTTGAAAACGAATTTAGATAACGAGCAGATACACGAACTTTTGACTAACAAAAGAAACCGTTTATAGTATAGAAGACATATTGTGTACAAGAACTAGGGTCATTGAAACGATAAAATCTTTATATTGGTATCCACATCAACTCGTTTCTTGAAATAAATTATGTCGTCAGATCTGCATTCAGCTTCTTCTACTTATCATATCTTTTGAATTAACCAAGGAATAACTCAAGAGGGAAGTCCAGAAACACTGTTTATAAACTTAACCGGTTTACAAGATATTATTACCATCAGACGTAATATGGTATTAATATTAACACTCACCTTGGCACTGTAATAAAAATTTTATTGCGCCATCGTTCCACACCTAATGGCAAATTGTTTTTTGGAATGTAACGTCCTGTTCTTAGGGCATCTGCTTCGGCTTGAGGTGTTGGCCACACGTAATTAACTTGTTTCCACGCAAATTTCTCGTCTAATTTTATAGCGTTGTTAACAAGTACCAGAATGCACAACACAGTGGAAAATAAAATCCATGCAAATGATTCCATTTTTTTTGTTGGTTTGATTATTTAAATGATTTATAAACTATTGACCAATGGGAATTTTTCACGTGAAAGCTGCGGAGAACTTTCCGATTCAGAGGCTCGACGGTAACTGCGAGTGTTGGACGAACTAATCGAACTTAAGTTGTGAGCATTTATTTATCACTTCGCGGATTGAATACGAAGACAAACAGAATTTTAAGAGTAATTTCTTCCACTTAATCAGTGAATGGACGCAAGTTCGTACCCAGTGGGTGATGCCGGTACCGAGTTGACGTAACTCAAAACAGGTTCTTTAAGATTTCGGCTTATAGTCCAACTGAATTGTTTATATTGTATTTGGAAATAGCATCAAGTGTGGATTTTACCGCATGTGATTTGTAAATTTTTTATAATTAACTTTTTTTTAATCAATGTACTGAGTCAGAATTTTTTACATCCTGATGACACATTTGTATCTTGCAGTGTGGTTTTTGCGATGATCACCTAAAACTGTTGAGTGGCCAATTATATGAGTGCTTAAGTTGTAATGAGTATGGGGCATCCATATAGGTTGGAATAATAGTTCATAGTGTTTTTCTAAAGTTCAAGGCAATTAGATTATTAAATCACCTAGAGTCTGTGCAACGCACAATGTCCTATTTTTTGTGAGTATTAAATGATCATTGCATTACAAACTCAACGTTGTGGTCGAGTTGCTGCGTATTAAAAATTAAGTGGTTGTGGGATTCGACCCAAATTATATGTATCCGAGATTTTAATTAGATTTATGCAAATTACCTTCTAGTATCTAGAGCGACTGGAATATCCGCAGCCATGCGCAAAGGCGCTTGATCTCTCCGTGAAAGTACTATGCAAAACAATACTGATTGTGAAATTCGGGGAATTCACACAATCTAGCACAGAAACAGCACATAAAGAAATTTTTTTTTGATTTTTTTTGTGTGGGAAAAAAAGATAACTGAATAACAATATTTGAGGAAGTTATTTATCATGTATTTAAATACTAAAAAATATATTGTCTTCGTCAAATATTAAAAAATGGCGGCACAACAGTCTTTTGGTCTAGACCAGGGGTGATCAACCTTTTTAATCAACGAGCCAATTTAAATTGTAAATTTTTTTGGCTGGCCGCACATAAAATAACACTTATTAATAATTTACAAAAATTTATTTGCAATAAACATTAGAATAAAAAAATATATAATTTACTAAATAGTAAAGATTTCATATACAAATTTTAATGCAAAATAAAAACAAACAAGAAAAGAACAGAAAAACGAATGTACTTCAAAATTTTATTGAGAAACTTGGCACTGTGTTTTGATACAAACTGATAAATATCAGCCGGAATCGATCAGATAGCTACACGCACGCAGTTTTCTAATCGTGCATCACCCAGTCTTGATCGGTGATCATGCTTGATTAATTTCATGGTTGAAAATAATTGTTCGCAAACATATTGTAGCGAGCTTAGGGTTCGCTGGATTAATTATTTTTAATAAATAAGAGCCGTTAAATCGATTTTGAATTACTGTAACACTTTATTCTAGTACTTTGTTTCGGACTTTCTCGAATATTCTAGTACTGATTGTCATATGTGTCACACTACCATCCGCCTAGATTAGTTCGTCCCGAACTAAGTTCACTGGTCTCCTGCGTTAACAAAAGTCGCCAGTCCGCCGCGATGTACCACTTTCATCTTGGCGTTCGGTCTTCGCTGAATCCTATAGACAACATCGTTAATTCTTGTGAGAATCTTATACGGTCCTTCCCAATGTTGCTGCAACTTCGGAGACCTTCCTTTTTGCCGATGAGGGTGTGGGTATCTTCGTGGTATGGAAATGTATCGGGTGCCACAGGGGCCCAGGTTCACCACGTTTGCCCAACCGGTTTACTTCTGTACCTGACTCTGTAGTGCTCTGAAAAGCCCTACCACCCTTTTCCCCCCATTTCTACATCCAAATCCCAGCTATTTTACTCCAAAACTAAAAATCCGATCAAAACCCGAAAAAACCCAAACATAAACCTAATTCGCAATAAACGAATCAAACATTCGTTTATCGCTTATTAGCTGCTTCCACGGCATAATTAAAATCAAATTCCCAATAAACGAATCTAAAATTCGTTTACTGTTCTACATTCGCCCCACGGCATCATCAAAACTCAAAATCCAGAGATCGTTATCTCTATCTGAAAAATTCCATTGGGTTAAGCAAATAGAAAACCAAAACCAGATACATATCGACATCTGCGAAATAGTTTCGTAAGAATTCAAGATTTTTTTTTTTTTTTTTCAAAACTGTATTTATTTGACCAAAAATGAATAGTTACAATAAGTAATACAGCTAACTTATAATAGATTGGTTACATATTAAGTGTTTACATGCTATTTGTTAACATTTTTCAAACAATTCTTTTTAGATGTGCTTAAGATTTAATGTGATATATATTGATGTGATTTATATATATTGATCCCCGTCGGGGAGCCTCTGGCGCAAGACTAATGACCTTGGCCGGAAAAAACAAATCATTATGGAAGATTTAACAAGTCTCAGGACTTGCCAAATAAGGCCAAGACCGGTTCCCGGTTGTAGTGCCGTTGATGATGATGATATATATCATAAGGTCAGAAAAAAACCAGGAACTCTGTTTATTTTAACTTAGCCTACTTTAAATTACTTAACATAACTTAATCTAACTTAATCTAATCTTATATACAATTTACAATATTTGATATTGCAATGATAGTGACAATTCGAATTTGACTTAAAAATAATATTTACAATTTTTAGTTATGGATGTGGGATTTCTCGTTGGGATTGAGGATAGTAAGGGATAGGATCAGGTAAGTTCTTGAAGGAGGGGAGAGCCATTCGGTTCTGTGTTAAAGGTAAGGATCTTGGAGAATGGTTGGATGTTGCTGTATTTGAAATGATTGGGTGCCAGTTCGGTGTTGTGGTACACGATCTCGTTTAGATCGTTAACCAGTCTGCCTGCGGCGAAGAGGGTCCTGATTTGGAGACAATTACGGTAGTGAGCTCCCGTATTGGAGGAGGGTGATGGTAGGTCCGTTATTATCGGGTTGGGATTGTTAGGAAGGTTTTCTATGAAATTTATGGACAGTTCTAGGATCCGTCTATCCAGTCGTTCGATGCCTGCGGTGTTGTAAAGGTCGTTGTTACAATGGTATCTATATGAGTTGGTTTTGCGGTGTAAGCCAGTGATAAACCGGAAACATTTTTGTTCAAACACTCGTAATTTCTCCATTTGGGAGGGTGAGATGTGGTACCATAATGGGCAGGCGTATGTAAGAGTAGGTCTGATTATCTGTTTGTAGATGAGCTGTTTGACCTTAAGAGAGAGGCTTTTAGGTTTCCATAACACTCGTCTGCACAGGTTAAGCTGTATTGAGGCTTTTTGAAGAGAATTTTTGATGTGGGTTGAGAATGACCAGTCGTTGGAAAGGGTTACTCCCAAATATTTTAGTGTTTTGGAAGGTTTTATGAGGGTGTTATTAAGATTTAGTTTAATTTTGTTGTGGCAACGTTTAGTGTTGTTTGTGCAGTGAGCGTTTTTGCCCTTAAACACTGTTAGCTGGGTGTTGGTTGGGTTGAAGCGAATTTTCCATTTGTTAAAGTATGCTGAGATGAGCGGGAGGAAGTTGTTAACGCGGTTTCTTGCCGCTTTGACAAATCTACTGCTAGAGTAGATTAAAGTATCATCAGCATAATTTAGCATTACAACACTAGGTGGAGGTTGGGGGATATCGGATGTGTATAGAAGATATAAAAGTGGTCCAAGAATGGATCCTTGGGGAACTCCTGCGGTTATGTTGTGAGTTTGTGAGAGGGAAGAATTTATTCTGACCATGAATTTCCTCCCAGAAAGATAAGATGCTAGGAGCTTTGTGATATTGGAATTCAGACCAAATAAGCAGTGCAGCTTATAAAGAAGTCCTGAGATCCAGACACAATCAAATGCTTTGGAGATATCGAGAGATATGCATACGGTAGGGCATTGGTTTTCTAGACCAGTTGTGACATCGTGTGTAAGTTTTAGTAACGCATGGCAAGTAGAGTGTCGCTCACGAAAGCCAAACTGAGAATTAGGAATGAGAGCGTTATCACTGGCAAACGAAAAAAGGTTTTGGTAGATCTTACATTCCAATATTTTGCTTAGGGTGTTCAATAAAGATATTGGACGATAGTTGGAGGTGTTATTGGAACTGCCGGACTTTTTAATGGGAATTACTACCGCAATTTTCCAGTTCTCTGGGAAATGTGAAGCATTTATGATGTGGTTAAGAAGGACTAAAATGGGAAGTAGATTTGGCGGGTGAAGTCTTTTAAATAGAAGGTGTGGTATTCCATCTATACCGGTAGATTTTTTGTTGGGTCGTGATTTTATGAACTTGATGAGTTCATCTGTGGTTAAAAATGTGGTGGTGTCTGAAGGATGTGACGCCTTGTTTGTGTCGTTAAATTCTCCGATGAAAGGAGTATAAGATGCGGGTAATCTGTGTGAAATATATTCGTTGACAGTATTTCGAAAATTAGGGTCTGAGAGGGAATCATTTTGTTGATGGATCTTTGAGAAGTGGTCAGCGAGGCAATTGGCTATGTCCGTGTCGGATTGGGTAAGATTGTTGCTGAGTGGGCTGATAAGGTGATCGATTCGCGGTTTAAACTTCCGACCAGTTAGTTGGTTGATGTTTTTGAAGAGATCACGATTGGGTTTAATATTGTTAAGTGTAAGGGTATAAGTCTGATCCGCGAACTTTTTTAAATGTTCATTTATTAAGGTAGTCAGGAGTTGGATCTGACTTTTAATAAAAGGACAGAATCTTATATGAAGTTTTCGGCGGAATTGTTTTTTGAGACGCAGCAATTTAATTAGGATGCTGGGTAAAGGTGTTCCTAGATGATTATGAGGGATGGTGGTGGGTGTATTGCTGGTGAGGGCATCCTTGAGTGTCTGCTCAATTTTTAGGGCTGCTCGATCGATATCAGCAGGGATTAGGTTAGAAGATTCGGGGATTTGCAAGTTAGAAAACCTTGCGGTGACGTCTCTATTGACCTTTTTCCAGTTAGTCTTGGAGAAGTTCGGGACAGGACTGTGTGAGTAGAGCAGTTCGAAGGAGGGAACTTTGATCGAAGTGTGAACGGAACCATGATCAGAGGGAAAGAGGAAGGATACTGTGGGGGGGAGCTCGTTGAGTAGACATCAGCCGACTTGAGAAAGAAGTCAATTGTTGACCGCGTCGAGTTGGTGACACGAGTTGGCTGCAGTGGACTGTCGATATACGTATATGGGTGAGATGAGAGGAGGTGCAAAAGTTGGCAGCCGTATTTGTTATTCTTTATGTCGTTGAATGCTGTATGTCGAGCGTTCCAGTCTCCACCGATTATGAATGGTGCGGGGAGAGACTGTCTGATTATTTGAGATATGTCAGAGTCAGGAAAGTCTGGTTCTCGTGTTGGGTGGATGTAAACGGATGTTACTATGATTACTTTTTTGTTTTCACAAAAAAGTTTAACTGTCGTGTATTCAATATTGAAAACATTGGCGAACCTGATTTCGGTGAATTGAAATTTATTATTTATTAGGATGCCGGTACCTCCATGGGGTCCAGTAGTTCTGGGGTTGGAAATAAATGTATAATTGGGGATGGATACTCGGGAGTTGGACTTAAGCCACGTTTCTGAGAGGAGAAGGATGTCTGGGGAGAAGGTTTTAACAAACAACCGTAAGTGTTGCTTACGGATGTTGGAGTATATAGACTCTGCGTTGAGGGCGACTATAGTTAATTCAGACATTGAGGGAAAGAATATGGGAGGTTATAAGTGAAAGAATCTGACCTTTTTTTCGATATCCGACATATGCTTCAATGTAGGAAGCATCGTTTGTAGACTCTTGATGTAGCCCATGATGTCCAGGTTGAGGCCAATGGAGTTGGGTTTGTTTGACGTGGGCGTGTTTTGATTGTTCTTGATGACATCCGCATATGATATTCCTGGCCTTGTAGGTTGTGGTAATGTGTTCTGCGATGTGGATTTGGTTGGTGCGGATTTGTTGGTTGTTGCTGGTTTTGTTCTTCTTTGGAGAACTCTCAATTTATGCGGACACTGGGAGAATTTGGCTGGATGTGGGCCTCCGCAGTTACAGCACGTTACAGCGATTTCCTTAGTGGTAATTGATCCATCGGGGTTTGTGGTTTGGATTTTTTCTGGTTCCATACCATGTGGATTAACCTTACATTCTCCTGCTTGATGTTCTTCGGCACATCTGCCGCATCGTATATTTAGGTGGCAAGCCACCGCCAAGTGTCCTGAGCCTTGGCATCTCTTGCAATGAAGGATACTTTGTTTATGAGGCTCCTCGATGCTGATTTTGTGGGTAAACAAGTACTTAATTTGTTTGAGCTTGTTGGTGTCTTCATTTGGAGCGATTTGGATAATCCGTAGGTTCCTTAAGTTATTTTCCCGCATGTACGGAGTTTGAAAATAGTCCAGCCTGTGGATTTTCAGCTCTGGGCAAATCCTGATGATCTCCGACGCTAGCTCTTCGTTGGTCCAAGTTGGGTCAATGTGCCTAATGATGAACGTTGTTGGTTTGAGCTGATGGTGTTGGAACGTAAAAAATTGGTGTTGTAGTTCCACAAGTTTTCTAACGGTTTTCTCGTGATCAACCAGAGTTGTTGTTGCAATGGAGACAGAGGAGCCTTTAGTGTTTGTGGTGAAGTTGCGGTGTCCTGGGGCATTTTCTACTATTAGAATTATTCCCTTTATACTGGTCACATTTTTTATGTAGATTGGTGGTGGTCGAACATTTTTGTGATGGGCAGGCAGGGGACTAATAAAAAAAAAAAAAAAAAAAAACGCCACTGTCTACTTGCCCAATTACCCCCAAGCTTCCTGTGCTGAAGCTCCTCAAACGCCATAATTTCGCGCTAATGCTATTGCATTACCACCTGTAAAAGCTTCACGCATCAAGGTTATCTAACGCATAACCTAAAAGTTCCCGTAAAAGAATTCTTTCTCTTTCATGCATCAATTCCCATCCAAATTCCCTACAAGAAATCTTTTCATCGAACAGGATCATAAATCTAAAACCTATTCGACACCTTCGGTTGTCAGGCAAATTCCAGCCTCCCCATATTTGCACTCCAATCTCCTCGCATACCTGAAACATTTCCCTTCTCAATTAATTAATGCTTTCAACGCATTATCTAGAAATTCCTGAAAAGAATTTCTCCCACAAGGGCGATCCCGCATGCATCAATGTATCTCTGCATTAGCCTCCAAGAACCGAATTCTCGATTAGTGTAAATATTCACACTAGAATCCGACCCTTGAGTCGCCATAGGTGCCATTTACAATCGACATAGATGCTATACACAACCGTCATTGTGTAATCATCTAAATGGCATCTTAATGACTTGCTACTATTGATCCAGCTGCAAGCACTTCTCTCAGAACTGCTCCTTTGTTTGAATCTCCAAACAATCACCAATTTCGCGCTTAGCCGCCGGATTCGAATTCAAAAGCATAAACAAATGCAAATAAAGAATCCGTTTCTTACAACGACCAAAGAAACGATATACAAATTGTGTGATGTATCCCAAACCTATTAGCACCTAATGAGAGTCCTTGCTTTCGTGTGTAACAACAATTCTATTTGTCATAGATAATTCAGTGTAGTATGCTAATCGGGACATTAAAAGTCATCCCAGCCAATTCAATTCAAGGAAAAGAAATGTAGCGTAAGAGCATATAGTGCGAGACAAAAAGTCAATTCGTTACAGTTCACTTGTAAAAATTAAGAAACACATGTAAAACGTTAAGCAGGAACCATTTAAATAAACTACATGCATACAAATAAAAGAACATTTACTCCTAAAGCAGTGTGTTTTATCTTCCTTTTCCTTGGTGATTAACTTTTGGCTGAACTTGTGATTGATAGGGAATGAAGTAAACCCGTGCCGTACGCCGGCACACCCTATTTCGTCCCCCACAAGACCACCAAAAAAGTTTGAGGACTCCGCATTGCAAGCAATATTGGATCAAGATGACACTTTAAGTCAAAAACAAATGACACAAATGTTAAATGTGGCACAACAAACAATTTCTGACCGTTTAAAATCTATTGGAAAGATCCAAACGTGTGGAAACTAGGTGCCACATGAATTGAATGACAGGCAGATGGAAAAGCGGAACACCACATGTGAAACGTTGCTTCTACGATACGAAATGAAGTCAGTA
The DNA here is from genome assembly GCA_963931805.1 of Microdon myrmicae. Lineage (NCBI taxonomy): Eukaryota > Metazoa > Arthropoda > Insecta > Diptera > Syrphidae > Microdon > Microdon myrmicae. The sequence goes on from OZ007496.1 coordinate 97,057,654, forward strand.
TTGCATCGAATTGTGAGTGGTGATGAAAAATGGATTTATTTTTAAAAATACTAAACGCAAAAAATCATGGGTACATCCAGGAGAAGCGTCAACATCGATTGCAAAGCCTGATCGGTTCGGAAAAAAGACAATGCTCTTTGTTTGGGGGGACCAGAAGGGGGTGGTGTATCATGAACTTCTAAAACCTGGCGAAACTGTTGATGCGCATCGCTACCGACAACAAATGATCAATTTGAACCATGTATTGACCGAACAACGACCAGAATTGGCCACAAGACACGGAAAGGTAATTTTGTTGGATTATAATGCACCCAGTCATACAGCAAAACCCGTCAAGGAAACAATAAAAGATCTCGGCTGGGAAGTGTTACCCCACCCGCCGTATTCACCAGACTTGGCTCCTTCCGACTACCATTTGTTTTCATCGATGGGACACGGATTGGCTGAGCAGCATTTCAATTCCTACGAAGAAGTCGAAAATTGTGGTATCCACAAATTGCCAAAAAGTTGGTCGAAATGTGTAGAAAGCAATTGCCAATGCTTCGAATAAAATGTTTTTTACTTTCCAAAAAACAAAAAAAAAAAAGCTCATTTCAAACCGGTACACCTGGTATCTGTTTGTATCTAGAAAATAAAAAGGGGATTTTAAGAATAACGATTTCAAAATGGTGTTTTAGAGAAGGCATTATCTGAAAATCCTTAAAAAGAATTCTCACAGCATTCACGCATTTAATGCGTTATTCAAATTCCCCGTAAAGAATTCTTCACAGCATACGGTATCATAAATCCCAAACCATTCGGCAGCCTTTGTCATCGTTAAAATGCTATATAGGACAGCTTGTTTATACAGCTGCAATAAACCGACCCGCGATTCGGTTGTCCAATCGACAAACAATTACCGCATCCCAAGCACTATCATCGGAACCGAATCCTCTAGCATTTCCTAGTCTGAGAGGCCATAAACATTAAAACCCATTAGCACATTTTCCTAATGGAGATGCATCTATTTACGCATCCGCACCACTCATCCACGACTGTAATGATGCCCTTATTTGTTTTCAGCACAATTTCTCCGATGAATTGCCGATTAAATTGCGTAAACAATGATCTATTCGATCCCTTTGTTCTTTTTTCCTCGTTTCAGGTTTTGTTTATCCTTTGCTAAATGCACCAATAAACATGGTGATGGGTACGATCACACACGCACACCACTACGTGCCAGAGATCGCCTTCCACTGGTCACTGGTCAAAGGAAATTTCATTTCCTTTTCAAGACACCACCAAACTCACCCCAAACGAGGGTTGAATCACTGAGTCGTTTTCCATCACCCGACCGAGTCGTTCGGGTCTTCGTCTTCCGCCCCTCGTTGCGCGCCGAGGATGCGTACATCTCGTAGCCAAGTTTTCAGCCCCAGTCGAGTGTGTGCTAATTTCCAATTTCTGATTCTTAACCGGTTGTGTTTCCGTGTGTGGTGTCTTTGGAGTTAAACGAAAGTTATTGTAGTTACGATATAAAAGTAAAATAACGTCTTAATAATTTGAACAAAAGTAATTTATCAATTGTCTTAAGTGTTAATTCCAGTATATTGTGGTCGCGATATTAAAATAAAATAACAGATAAACAATAAAAACAATCACCACCAACAATCGAATGTGTTTGATGTGTTTTCCTTCCTTCCGGACCTACAGCGTTTTGGTTTTCCCATAACTCGTTCAAGCCGATTTCCTGTTGTGTCCAGTCTGCACAACGGGCGATAAGACGACGGCGCGTCTATACTCTTGACTGCTTTTGGTATAAGCACAAGCCGGTGTTTTTTCTATCATTTAGGAAATTGTCCCGTTTGAAGAGGGGTTGTGAAGAGACCAGTGAAGACTTCCGGCTGTTTTGTTAAAGTGATCACGAGAAGTATTTCTCCTTCAGTGATGTTCCATTCCTCTTGCGATCTCAACACCTCATCACACGGCGGGAAGAGAACAAGAACAATTCTGGCCACTTAGCTTTTAACCCTTTTGCATTTGACTACTGTTGTTGTGTGTCTTTTCATGACTATCATGCAGGCGCTGACTCATGGGTTGTTATTAAATTCATCGCTTAGGGAGCAGAACGCGTCTTATTTACTCTTGCGGATCACATTCCTCAACTCCTTTCGTTCGTTGACGAACTCCGTGGTGGTACGGTTTCTTGCTGTTTGTTGCAAGCGTCGTCCAATCGCATATGGGCGATTTCTGGATTCCACCAATACACTGGTCTGATTGTCCCTGCTGGTTGTCTTTGTCGTGGCATAGAAGCATTACGATCGAGGTCCTTCTCTTCCCACGCATTATTCTGGGCTCTCTTCTTCCCATGTAATTGTACCAGTGCCAGGCATCCTGTACTGCTCATCGATGAATACCACGTTAGCGCCATATTTCTTAATCGTTTGGGAAAGGAGATCTTGTGCGGCTCCACTAAGCCGTCTGTGTGGAGAGCTGTTTGTTTTCTTGGGATCACACAGATAGATAACTTTGCACTTCATTCGAACGCGTCTGTGGAGATCCGTTTGTTTGCCTAGGATCGCACAGTAAGACCTGTTGTGCTAACCAATAGTGAAATTAGGTTTCTCGTGTTAGATTCCCTAAACGGATTGCACAACTGATCTGATGGTGCGTATCACGAGGCAGAAGGGCACGGGCTGCCTCCTCGACGGTCAGAACTCGACATTGCCGCCACTTATTAAAAAATCCCGGGACTTTTCAGCCCTTGTAGTAAGTCGTGATCTAAACTCCTTGGATTCGTTTCTCAGGTGCATTCATTTAGAATAACTTTGTAGTGTTTTTCAAAACTCGTTTGCTGTGCAAAAGCAAAATGTTTTCCTGTCAGAGCAATTCTCTTTGTGGTCGACCAGAAACGAACCGCTGAGCGTTGAAAGTCTACCTTTTTTATATGCCAAATTTTGTGGGGTCAGTAGTTCTACGTATTGGGTTTTGGTTGGAGCTGTAATCCAACCACGTTTCCGCTTTTTTTCCACGAAAGCGATTGGTAAGGATGAGTCCATGCTAAAGATACTGGAAAAGTCCATACATTTTCTGATGACTCCTGTGCGATGGTTTTTGATACTTGGGTTTGGTGCATATATAGGCTAGTTGGCTGCTTACAGCCTTGGGGCAATCTAAGTGATTTGCAGGATGCCCCCCTTTAATTCCAGTTATGGCAGTAGGATGGTCTTCCCTCCCGGGGCGTATGGAAATTTACATTTCTTGCATTTTTATAATCAAGCGCAGTTTTTGGCTATGTCACCAAAGAATTGCCATCTTCTGCATTGGACTGGACCCCAGTTTCCATTCGGTTTTTCCCAGGACAACGGAACGAGGAAGAGAATTTTAATTTTAATAACTTCATTTAGCAGCAATTTCACAGAGTCTATCCTTTAATTTCAGTTATGGCAGTAGGATGGTCTTCCCTCCCGGGGCGTATGGAAATTTACATTTCTTGCATTTTTATAATCAAGCGCAGTTTTTGGCTATGTCACCAAAGAATTGCCATCTTCTGCATTGGACTGGACCCCAGTTTCCATTCGGTTTTTCCCAGGACAACGGAACGAGGAAGAGAATTTTAATTTTAATAACTTCATTTAGCAGCAATTTCACAGAGTCTATCGCTAAGAAAAGACCATAGTTACGATAAACGTTTTATTGTACCCCGCGACGGAGATGGGAGGACAATATTAGGTTGGACCTCGAAGAGATTGGCGGAATCGAGTCGGTGAGGTCATGAACTTTCGGCTTCCTACAGGCCAATAAATAGTAATACTCGTAGTAATGTTAGATGTATGAGAAAGAAATTCTCCCTGCCCACTCATCTAGTCATTTGCTTTCGTCCTTGACATAGTATTTGTTTCACAAGTTTGGAAATCTGGAAGATTTCAAGTTTGTCGCTAAGACGAACGAAGGATATGCTGCGGCCGGAATCGGTTGTTTCGTAAGAGAGGATTACAAGATACTTGATTTCTTCTTTGCTAACGTATGAAGTACCGACGTTTTAAGGATTTCTGTTGAAGTTAGCCATTTGTATTCTGTTCTTTGTTCTTTTTTTGGGTCTATAGACTTCATACGCTTAACGTTGGGAGTTTTGTGCAAGAGTTTTCTCTTTTTTTATCTGGAGATAAATCTAAAAATGTAACTTTTGTATATGATCTCAATATAAACATCTTGAATTACGATGTATTTGTCTGTAGTTACTTGTGATTACTTGCTGCGCACGGTCTTGAACGTTGTGTTAATAAACGCAGTAGGCTCGCCTCAGGAAGCTGTCTTGATTATATTTATAGAAATGTGTCCTTGATTTGCAAATATCTAACACTGCATGACGGGGCCCTTAGTTCCCATTCCCAAGACTAGAGGTTGTGATTCTTCGCATTCACCCGTAGGCAGATCGTGAATTGACTTCGTGAGGCTCAAATGAAGATTTTACTATGAATCGTAGAAGGATGTTTATGTTTGTAGTGATACAGCTAATGCTTACTTAATCTTCATTGCCACTGTTGATAGGGATATCTTATTCCTGCCATTTAAAGATATGCTCAAAAGCCTTAAACCATAGGTATCGAGACCGTTGTTAAACGAAGTTGTAGCTAAGACCAAACTCAGGAGAAGATGTATCCTGGTACTAAAAATAAAATGTAAAAAACGATGTGCTGAATTCAAGAAAGAAATTCCCATTTGTCGTGATAATTACTACCATGCCGAGTGCAGATCTGCTCAGGATAATTTACGTAATGAGTAGCGTGTAGTGTATCATCATCATCACCATCATCACCATCATCGAGGCATGTTGTGGATGTACAAAAATCCGCAACACTCCATACGCTTTTTGGCAAGGACAAGTCGAGGGGATGTTGCCAAGAGAATTTGAGGTTGCACCACGAAAGTTGCTTCCAAGTAATGGAGTCCTGTGGTGTTAATTAGTCAGAGCGTCGACACGGACGCGGGTTTAACTAATTTCCACTACTTAACTCACGGCGCGAAAAGGAAACAAAGTTCTCGGGATAAAACACTTCCCAAACGGAGCGAACAGAATGAAATAAAACGCACTGGTTGTTGCTTCGTGGTGTTCTTTATTTGGAAGGAAGCACTGGTGATACCATGGCTGCAACAATATTCCATTAGTCTGCGACTATATCAGCTTATTTGTCTATTGAATTCACATTAATGCAGTTAAAGCTTGAGATGAGATTAGACTGTGTTCTCTTAGGAAATTTGATTAAGAAAGATTTCGAAACGTAATTTTAAACTACACTATTGATATCAAGGGGCACGTAAACCGAAATAAAAACGATAACACAACGCACCAAACAACGTGTATCGCAAAACTCACTGACTTCGACTTGTACTCGAGGTACCGATGCTCTCCCCAAGGAAAAAAAACTGACTTTTGCGCAACGACAGCGACGCGGGTGACTCCTTCTGGACTCGTGACTAAAATCTGACTGATTAATCCCATTGGAAATCATTAAAGGGAAAGAATCCCGAAAGAAACTGGAAGGGAGGCGGAGTTACACGATTAACTTGATGTAGTTAATCGTGATTGGACCTGACGGAATAGGCATACATTACGCATGTGTGCGTATGCCATGCATACGATCGTTCAGCGACCGTGGATGGCGGGCAACATCGCTAGTGCATTTTCTAGGAATGCAAACACTAGCATGTGAGGTGTGAAAAACTGAAACCGATAATTTGGTCATCCTAATGGAAGGCCATAAATCATCATTTCGGATGTCGATGATTACATTGCAACGAACATAGGGTGCAGCCGTTGCCAGATGTTGTAAGTAAACATTTTCTGGCTGCTGGTGATCGTTGTTTGAATGCTATCTCTGAACATGGGGAACGCTAATTGTGGTGCCAGCGATTGCTGGTAAACAGGGACATGTTTGATTTGCGTCAACAGAAACCTTGTCGGCGGTAGTAGATCAATAGGGGCAATAGCCGCATGCATGTTATGCCGGGGGTAAGCAAATACAACGAGTCACAAGGAATTCTTGTTGATTGTTGTTTCCATAGCTTAAGGCTATGGAAACGAGATGCCCTGGCAGAATGTATGCCTAAAGATAAGATTTCAGATGCCATGGCAATGTGATGATTTTGCCATGGACTTATGTTCTTTTCAGGAAATGATGTACGCCTCGGGGGTAAATTTTCGATGCCACGGCAAGGTGATAAGCTTTGCCGTGGGCTTAATGTTTTTTAGGGAATATGGTCTGGCCGAGGGTAAGTTTCGATGCCACGGCAAGGTGATAAGCTTTGCCGTGGATTTAATGTTTTCAGTGGTGGTGATGGAGAAAAAGGGGTTTGGAAGGAAATCCCCTACAGAATAGGTAAGCTGCCTAACATAAATTCAAAACGGTTATCCGATTGGGTAACCGTATTAATTCCGGCGATTTGGCTGAGGGTAAATGCCGTAGCAAGGTTACGCAACCTTGCTGAAGTTCGACCGAGAGGTAAGTCGTTCGCCTGGAAAGGTGGGGATCGAGCGATGTATGGCTCTTCGGGCCCTGAAAAGCCCCACATCACTCCCTCCCCAGTGACGTAGTCACGAAACAGGTAAGGCAGGTTAGGGGGTGGTTAGTTGGTTATGGGCGCGCGTATGAGCGCGAGTACGGGGAGGTTGTGCCGGTGGAGTAGGAGTGGTATTTGAAGACGGAGGTGATTCTGGAGCGGAAGCTTCCAGAAAACAGGGCTTAAGCCTTTCGACGCTGACCGTGGATCGCTTGCCTCTAATGTCGATCTCGAAGACGCGGTCACTGATGCGGCGGAAGACTTTGAATGGGCCATCGTAAGGTGGGTCGAGGGGTTTTTTGACCTTATCCACCCTGACAAAGACGTGCGTGCAGCTGTGCAGTTCAGGGTGGACGAAAAGTTTTTTGGAGCCGTGCCTGGTTACCGGGGTTGCCCTAACCTTACGTAGCAGGTCACGGAGATGTCCCAATTCGCGAAGTTGGTCACGCGGTGTTTCGCCATTCAGGAAAAGTTCTCCTGGAAGAAGGAGGTTGGTACCATAGGTAAGCTCTGCTGCCGAAGCACCTAGGTCCTCCTTAATACTTGTCCTCAGGCCGAGGAGGACGGTTGGAAGGGCGTCAAACCATTGTGTGTCATTATGACACATGAGTGAGGCTTTAAGAGATCTGTGCCAGCGCTCTATCATCCCATTTGATTGCGGATGGTAGGCGGTGGTACGACTTCTTTGGCAGCCGAGAAGATCTGTTAGCTGCCTAAAAATTGTCGCCTCAAATTGTGGACCTCGGTCCGAAGTAATGGTGGTTGGTACACCGAAGCGTGTGGCCCAAGTTGAATAAAAGGCCTTGGCGACTGATTCGGCAGTAACTGCCCGGAGAGGTGTCGCTTCGGGCCATCGCGTGCAGCGATCCATCATAGTGAGGATATAAGAAAACCCTCTTGATGGAGTAAGCGGTCCCACTATGTCTATGTGGACATGGGCGAAGCGTGCCGTGGGAAGCTTGAATTGCGCTGGCTCCAGTACATTATGTCGCGCTACCTTGCAGCGCTGGCACTGGAGACAAGCACGGGCCCAACCGGTGAGGTCTTTGTTCATCCGGGGCCAAATAAATTTGCGACGGACAGCAGCGGCTGTTGCTCGGCCGCTGGGGTGGGCAGGGTTGTGGTAAACCTGGAACACGCCCTTACGAAGTTTCTCGGGAATGTAAGGTCTAGCGGTTCCAGTGGTGACATCACACCAGATTTCGCCCAAAGGGTCGCGAAGGGTAATTTTCCTAAGCTCTAGTGCCGTATCGGCAGTTAGGAGGGACTTGAGCTGTTCGTCCTCCTCTTGAGCTAGGGCAAGGTCAGTGTTATTCAAGGCGGTACGCAAATGAATCGTATCGATTCGAGAAAGGGCGTCCGCCGTGACATTCTGTTTACCGGAGATATGCCTTATCTCCGTGGAATATTGCCCAATGAGGTCTAATTGACGCTCTTGTCGGGGGGAGGCATTTCCCGACTTCTTCCGGAACGCATAGACCAATGGCTTATGGTCTGTTAAGATGGAGAGTGAGCGACCTTCTATCATATGACGGAAGTACTTAACAGCGCTGTAGATCGCGAGCAATTCACGGTCGTAGGCGCCGTAACGTCGCTCAGTGGGACTCAGCTTCCTTGAAAAGAAACCAAGTGGTTCCGGACGGCCTTCAATGTCCTGTTCGAGGACGGCTCCGATTGCGGTATCCGATGCGTCGCATTGGATACAAAGTGCCGCTCCCTCGAGAGGGTATCGGAGTAAGGTGGCATTTGCCAATTGTTCTTTGGACAGTTGGAATGCTCGATCTGAGACTTCTGTCCAATTAATGGGGCGCTTATCATTGCGCTTAGCTCCTTTCAAAAATTCATTTAAGGGAGCTTGAATCTGAGCGGCATTCTTCAGGGTTGGGCGGTAAAAGTTAAGCATGCCCAAAAATCGACGCAGCTCACTCACGTTAGTAGGCCGGGGGTACTTCATGAGGGCCTCCACACGGTCTGGAAGTGGGCGAATGCCCTGGTTGTCAACGACATAACCCAGATAGGTGATTTGCTCCTTGGCGTATTGACACTTATCTGGGTTGATGACAAGACCGAATTCGCGGAGGCGCTCTAGGACCTGACGTAAGTGGCGCTTATGTTCGGCGTGGTCTTTGGAGGCGATGAGAATATCATCAAGATAAGCATGGCAGCAATTAAGACCACGTAAAGCCGTGTCGATATACCGCTGGAATGTCTGTGCGGCATTCCTGAGGCCGAAAGTCATCACTTTGAACTCGAAGAGTCCGAAAGGTGTAATGACTGCGGTCTTGGGGATGTCTTCAGGTGCTACCGGAATTTGGTGGTATGCCCTGGTGAGATCCAGGGTAGTGAAGACATTGCACCCTCGTAACTTGTACGAAAAATCGTAGAGGTGTGCAATTGGGTATCTGTCCGGGACAGTTGCTGCGTTCAACAGCCTATAATCGCCACATGGGCGCCACTCACCAGAACGTTTCTTCACTAAGTGGAGTGGGCTTGCCCAGGGACTGTCCGACGGTTGGCAGATACCTAGGGCGTTGGAAGAGGTTGGGAGAGCGTTTGGGGGAGTAGGTTGGGGTCGGTTCACGACGCTGGGGGCAACGGGTGGTGCCAGAGGAGTAGATTGTCCGGGCAAGTCTAGGTCAGCATCGACTTGCTCGGTGGGGAAATCGACGCTGGAGGCGTCGTGAAATTCCAGGGGCTCGGGTTGTTCTTGGGCCTTTTGGGCCATGGTGTTTCGCGTGTTGACCATTGTGGGTTGTATGACGCGAAACTAAAGTTAAAAGCGTAAGAGGACGCGAAGAAAGGTGAAGGGAGGCCGATGAGTCAAAAGAAGGCGATTGTGAGGTTCGGAGCCAAAAAAAGAACCGTACAAAGTCGAGTGGCGGATTGGAGGTCGGAGATGTTGTCGCAGAGGAAGGCGGAGGGCTTGGACTGAGTCAAGTGGCACCTAAAGGAGTCGCGGATCGTCGAGTGTAGTCGTGGATATTGTCGCGGTTTTTGTGTTAATAATTTCTATGTTTAATAAACGTTATCGGTGTGGTTAAATGAATTTAGTACTATTCTGAAAGAGTTTACTCTTGTTCGTATCCTTATAGTATATTATTATATGTAGGTATATATTTTTGTCCGTCTTTCATTTGTGGCGGACAGCAGTGAACAATGAGAAACAATTGTCCTTTTAATTAATTTTGGAATAGGTGCTTCTTTTTTTTGGTTATTTTTATCTTTTAAGTTAATTATTCTAAGACGGTTCTCTTAGCTATGGTTGGTACCCAGAAGGGGCTTACAATGTTGCTTGATTAGTTGATTTCAATAATCTACAATTTATTGTGCTCATTTACTGTTAACGAAGAGGGAACCGCAAAGGGAAATCAATGAAAGGGTTTTTGATTGTATTTTATTTAATTTTCGCACCACTTTGGCAAAGATTGCAATAGTTTAAAATTAGTTCAATTCCCTTTTAATTTAGTTATTTGAAAATTGTAACTGTAAACTCTTGTTAATTTCAGAATGCTGTTCCTGTCACTTTTACCTGTTAGGTAGTTTGAAAGCCAATCATGCGTATAAATATTTCGGTATTTGTAAGGAAGCCTGAGGGGCGTTAAAATGATACCATGCGGTGGCAACTCAGGTTGACACCTATTACAAATTTACCCTAGTCTGGGCTAGTCCTTCTTATTTATGTAAAAGGTACTATATTACTGTATTCGAACAAACTTAGTTGTATTGTTTCGAATTGGGTAATTAATGTGTATTAATTAAACGAAATATTGAATTACTAAAATAAAAAAGAAAAGTACTCTAAGAACTGCCAGCCTGAGACCGAATGGTGTAATTTTTCTACTTGGTTAATTATCGCAAATGGTTGTTGATCGTTTCGACTTTATTTTGAGAAGGAAGGCCATAATATTGTATTGTAAGTGTATATAGAGTCTAAGGTAATGTGTAATTTTTAAATGAAAAACAAAACTTTTTCGACAAATGGTTATATAAATATAATTATGAGGAACGCGCCTGCCTGCGATCAAAATATTTTCTTTCTAGTATGGCCTTTAAGATTATAAACGCTTATTTTGTCATTAAACAATACACTTAATTAGCAGGCTGGTTGGGAATACTAGTTAGTTTTCTATCGCACTTGAACTTTTATGCATTTTCGAATATATTATTTGGTTGTAAAGCTATTTCGAATTGAACCGGAATTGTTTGTTTAATTAGGGTGACTCGGAAGGAGTTCACCACGAGGAGAAATGACAAAAAACATTTTAAATAAAAAATTATAAAAAGGAGAAAGAAAACCTGATGTAGTTATGATGTGACTGCAAGTGTTGCTGAATCCGTAGGTGTTGTTCCGGTCTCGGTAGTCCTCGACTGCTTCCGGTGATGGTAGCACTTGTCACTGGCACTGGTTACTGTTCTATTGTTACTGGATCTCCTTTCATAAATTTATGTCGATCAGCGCCAGACTTAGAAAGTGATGGTTCTATAGGTTCAGGTACTTCGACTTTAATTGATGCGACGATAATTGCATTGTCCACTTGATTTATTGACGATGTCCTGGTGTTGAAAATATTAAATTTCGACTTGAATTTTTTTGATTGGCGATAAGTGTTTAAACGGTGATGATTACTGTTGGGCAAGTGAAACCATTTCATAGATATATGCCATAAGAAAACGTAGGTTGTGGCGTTTTGTAGTCTCTCCTGTGTATAATTTCATTTATTTTAACATAGAATTAGTTGCACTTACATTGGGTTGATGTGCAATAAAACAATTATGTGCACGTGCTGTTTTTGGTGTTTTCAATTTTATTGTCCAATGAGAGATGATGATACACAAAATCGACCGAAGCCCAATAACCGTATTGGCTGTGTTACCTCACTTTCGAATAGCAAATCTTTGCCGGATTTCACACGGAATTGGTTTGTTCTCCGGTCACTAATGTTCGAAGGTTGCGCGTTTTTACGGTGTCACCAATGTAAACGATTAAAGTTTGAAACACGAAGGTTGCGCGATTTTAATTTTCACTTTAAAGTCACTAAGTAGCACTAATGTTCGTTCGACGATATGGAGGCGCGTGTTCGAGAGTCGCGGTCACCAATGTGGTGTTAATTAGTCAGAGCGTCGACACGGACGCGGGTTTAACTAATTTCCACTACTTAACTCACGGCGCGAAAAGGAAACAAAGTTCTCGGGATAAAACACTTCCCAAACGGAGCGAACAGAATGAAATAAAACGCACTGGTTGTTGCTTCGTGGTGTTCTTTATTTGGAAGGAAGCACTGGTGATACCATGGCTGCAACAATATTCCATTAGTCTGCGACTATATCAGCTTATTTGTCTATTGAATTCACATTAATGCAGTTAAAGCTTGAGATGAGATTAGACTGTGTTCTCTTAGGAAATTTGATTAAGAAAGATTTCGAAACGTAATTTTAAACTACACTATTGATATCAAGGGGCACGTAAACCGAAATAAAAACGATAACACAACGCACCAAACAACGTGTATCGCAAAACTCACTGACTTCGACTTGTACTCGAGGTACCGATGCTCTCCCCAAGGAAAAAAAACTGACTTTTGCGCAACGACAGCGACGCGGGTGACTCCTTCTGGACTCGTGACTAAAATCTGACTGATTAATCCCATTGGAAATCATTAAAGGGAAAGAATCCCGAAAGAAACTGGAAGGGAGGCGGAGTTACACGATTAACTTGATGTAGTTAATCGTGATTGGACCTGACGGAATAGGCATACATTACGCATGTGTGCGTATGCCATGCATACGATCGTTCAGCGACCGTGGATGGCGGGCAACATCGCTAGTGCATTTTCTAGGAATGCAAACACTAGCATGTGAGGTGTGAAAAACTGAAACCGATAATTTGGTCATCCTAATGGAAGGCCATAAATCATCATTTCGGATGTCGATGATTACATTGCAACGAACATAGGGTGCAGCCGTTGCCAGATGTTGTAAGTAAACATTTTCTGGCTGCTGGTGATCGTTGTTTGAATGCTATCTCTGAACATGGGGAACGCTAATTGTGGTGCCAGCGATTGCTGGTAAACAGGGACATGTTTGATTTGCGTCAACAGAAACCTTGTCGGCGGTAGTAGATCAATAGGGGCAATAGCCGCATGCATGTTATGCCGGGGGTAAGCAAATACAACGAGTCACAAGGAATTCTTGTTGATTGTTGTTTCCATAGCTTAAGGCTATGGAAACGAGATGCCCTGGCAGAATGTATGCCTAAAGATAAGATTTCAGATGCCATGGCAATGTGATGATTTTGCCATGGACTTATGTTCTTTTCAGGAAATGATGTACGCCTCGGGGGTAAATTTTCGATGCCACGGCAAGGTGATAAGCTTTGCCGTGGGCTTAATGTTTTTTAGGGAATATGGTCTGGCCGAGGGTAAGTTTCGATGCCACGGCAAGGTGATAAGCTTTGCCGTGGATTTAATGTTTTCAGTGGTGGTGATGGAGAAAAAGGGGTTTGGAAGGAAATCCCCTACAGAATAGGTAAGCTGCCTAACATAAATTCAAAACGGTTATCCGATTGGGTAACCGTATTAATTCCGGCGATTTGGCTGAGGGTAAATGCCGTAGCAAGGTTACGCAACCTTGCTGAAGTTCGACCGAGAGGTAAGTCGTTCGCCTGGAAAGGTGGGGATCGAGCGATGTATGGCTCTTCGGGCCCTGAAAAGCCCCACAGTCCTTGTTAGGGTTAACGGAAGACGGGTTGTTAGGTTACGACTTCCAGTCGAAAAATTGCAAGGTCGGTGGAGCGGGTGGTTGTTTGGAGTTTCCCCGAACAGCCGTAAATCCCGAAAGCTTTTTCGTTGGCTTTGCGAATAATAACAGGACGGGTTGAAGATAAGACAGCCGAACGGGGAACTATGCCAAAAAGATCTGGCAAGTTGCATACTGCGGCCGTTATCCGCCTTGAGACCCTACCCACACAGGGGAGGGCTGCGAAAATATGTTCGACCTTTATACCGATTATACCAGCAAGACTGCACCCCAAAAGCCGAAAACGCGTCAGAGAAGGAAAAGCCTTGATACATTGTCATAAACAAACTCTTCGGATATCGAGGCCTTTCTGAGCAGATCGGTCAGACCCAGGCTTCTCTCTGAATAAATCTTCACCTTTTTTAAGGATTTTCGCCGAAAGGAACTATTCTATGAGTCTAAATTGACATTTTTTGAGGCCGGACCCAGAACTATAAGCGCAAACTATAAAGGAAAACCTGGGCGCTCACGAGGGATAATCGGGCAGTGGAGTTGTGGGGAGGAAGTGTATTGTGCCAGCATGGACACTCGGTTCACCTTCCTCCTCCATCATAAATGTTCCTCCGAGTAATACACCGAACCAAAAAAAAAAAAAAAAAAGAAACGCCGCCACGTTTGTCCACAGCTGGAAGTAAAGGAAAACACTGTCCACCAACTTGTGCAAAACTGCACGAAAAACCGCCCATCAGATAGAAATTAAAACACAAGTTATTCTGTTGTTCGTAATTAATTTTTATTTTATTTCACTTTCGATTCCCCGTCGGGGAGCCTCCGGCGCAAGACTAATGACCTTGCCGGAAAAAAAAAAACAAGTCATTATGGAAAATCTAACAAGCCTCAGGACTTGCTAAATAAGGCCAAGACCGGCTGCCGGTTGTAGTGTCGATATGATGATGACGTTAAGAGGAATTAAAATACAGTTTGAGATTGAATTAAACACGGGTAGTTACGTAGGACTTGGTAATGTATGTGTATGTGTGAGTGAAGATCACATTGGTTTTTTCATACATAAGGCCATGGGAACGAATCTGAAAACAAGAAAAGGAATGATGTGCATTAATGAGATGTGAGTTCGGCTAAGTAAACAAGCCGAATCTCATTGGGTGCTAATTGGGGTTTCTGTTTGTTCAATGCCGCTAGTCATGAGAAACAGATTCAGAAATATGGGAAGGCAAAGAGATCGGGTAGATCATTATCTAAGCTACGCATTGCAGCTGTAACGATAGTCGCAATGCCCATACACATGGTGCTAATTCATTCTAGGTTATTTACAGGTAATAGGTGTTTATTGCATCGCTGCCAAGGGTAAGTATACCATACCTATTCGCATTTGCTTATGCTGTAGGATTTGATTGGTGACAAGAGACGCGAGATGCGTATATTTGTTTTGATCCCTTGGGTGTAGGTTGCCAGCCAATGTTTGTGTGCTGATTTATGGTACACTTGGTGAGGACGAGAAATAGCCGACGCAATGTTTATGTTATGATGGTTACATTGTATGTAAACCAAATCATTTTGTTTTCAGGAATTCGTCTAGGGGGCTTTGCCTGGCACCGAAGGTGCCGAATTGGTTTCGGGATTCCTGATAAGTTAGGAAAGAATTCTTAGAGAAAATTTGTATGCGAAGAGATGCATGAAAGGTAAGGATTCTGTACAGGGACTTTTATATTATAGATTTGATTTATTTGATGCGTGAAGCATTTAAGGTGCTAATGCGATTGCATTAGCGAAAACCTATGCAGTTTGGGATGAAGTTATGGGGGTTTTTCAGGTAAATGGGCCGTGTGGTTTGGCGGAACCGCCACGGAGTTGCCAGACCCAGGGAATATTCCGTAATTACCTCGGGGCTGTGAGTTAACACGTTAACGGGACTCACCTCCGTTATTTTATTTTAACTACATAAAACTTAAATTGAAAACAAAAATAAATATAGCTAGTACATAAACCAGTTTTTCCCCGGCGATGACATCTTCGAATAATTTCGAAGTTGACCGTAGCCAAGTTTCTCCGTCGGGACAACGAGAAAACGGAGAAAATTAAGAACCGGAGACCAAGTTTTTGTCTTTTTGCCGCTAGATATTCTTTTACAGTGAGTTAGAGTTTCTAAACGGGAGTTGTGATGACGGTTTTGTGATGTTGAAAAGGAAGAGAAAAGAGGAAAAGAAAGGTTGGAGAGAGAGCCAAGTCAAAAATATCATAAATTGTTAACGAATTAATCTAGTAGTATCTTCAGTTGTTTAAAAATTAAGTTGATAATAAATCAAGTGTAACCGTTTATCGAATCTGTTTTGTTTTCCTCGTTTTAAAACCGAGCGGAAGAGGTTGGCAGATACAAACTGAGGCTCCGAAAAAGGTAAGTGATTTCAATGATTATTGGTAACAAAAGAATAAAATAATAAAACAAACTTTCGAGCCATGACAGGTGATGAAATCCTCTTTCTCTGGTGCGCAAAACCAAAGGGATGACACCAGCAGTGGGATGGTGGCGAACAGATGAGGAAAACTTCCCCCTGGAGACATTTCACAATTGGCCTGCACTCAGTGGAAGGTCTTTTGAACACTGCCGATATTCGTACCCCGTTTGTGGAGAATCAGATGAGGAAAACTGTGAGTACCAACTTTTTATATTTATACTTTTTGAAAAATGGAGGTCAACCTGCGAGGAGTGTAAAACAAATATTTGAATCAATCAGAAGGAAGGAAAGCTGGTTTTGTAAGTTCCTCTTTACTGTTTTGAATTGCCCGATTTCCTACCATTAACAATCCTGAAATTTATATTGGGGATTTAAATCCTAACGGAATCCCCGACGATAAACCTAACACGGATCCACCAAGAACCAGTCGCCCGTCGTTAACCTATCAACAACATTTAGTAAACCCGCTTCAAACACGACTTCCTGTTTTGGTCTTTAATTCTCGATTGATTCATCTGCCAAATCCATTTTAAAGTTATACCGAAGAATCATAAACAACGAGTTCCTATGAATTGTTATTTGATGGTATTTAGGAATTTTATAGTTAGATCTACCATTCTTATTAAAATGATTATTACTGTATATTAAGAATTTTTATTCGCTGCGGTGGAAGGCCTATTTTAGCTTCTGTAGGTCTTTGCTTTTTATTGCTGCTTTAAGATTTTTGTTGCTGTCATAGATCACGATTTATTTGTTGAATCCGGTTTTTTTTCCTATGGGGGAATGTGTTTGGGGTTTGGGGTTAGGAAATTTGTTGTTTGGTCACCGTTTTGTTTAGAGCTAAGGACTTCAGGTTGAACAGATTATGCTTACATTTTGATCTGTGTCGTGGGTTGGCAAGTGATTGTAGTTCTTGAATTTGTAGCTCAGGTTAGCATATGCCATTAATGGGAATGTAAAACACATAAAAATCGTATAACAAAATTAGAGTTTTGGTAATGCAATTATTGTTTGTTTTTCTGGTCTTGTATGGCAAAATAGATCATGAAATATGTATTTCAGTAAGACCTACAACTTTAATATGGAATAATTTGTGAAATTTCTAATATTAGCTGAAATAAACGTAAAAAAAAACATTGTTTTTTATATTTCTCACCACGAAAATTCAATTTGCGCCAATTTCCACAGTCATATACACCATCAGTGAATGAAAATACGTAAGTGTACGTACGTACAAAAAAAGAGGGAGGTAAATATTAAACAGAACGTCATCCCAAGTTATTTTCGAGTCGAACACTTATCCTTTAACATAATTATTTACTTTGCATTACAGTATTTAATGCAATTGAACTTCGTCACAGGTATAAAGAACAATTATTTTGTTTTCTACTAAACCCCGAACGAGAGTTCTTTATTAGTTCGACCCTTTGAAACTCATCTTTAGTTTCTTTCAAACACTTGTTATCATTGAACCAAATATTCATCTGACGAGCGTTCGATAACAGTGGCCCCACAACCACATAAGTTGAAATCATTAAACACCAACTGGTAATATGTTCACAAGTTATTTTAAAAGATGTATAATTTTTTTCGCCAGTTTAATGAAAATTTAACAAACGTATGATTTTTGCGATAACGCGTTGGTATTCCCAGATGTGTTTGTTTGAATTGCATCACTTCATGGAAGTCGTTAATAAAATAGCGATTCGAAAACGCACACTTAGCAAATAGATTCATTCTCAATATATTAAATTAATTAGAAGAATAATTTTGTTAACACTAACAAATTATCATTAACAGAATTAAAACTGTAGTCTCTTAGCGACCTTTTGCCATTCCTCAAAAGTTATCTCTTAACAGTAAATTGCTGAATAGCCTTATGAAGTACAATATTTTGCTTATTATTCAAAACTCGGACATATATAAAAAATCGTTTTCCTTTCTTCTGCTTGGAAATATTTTATATAAATCTTTGTTTTGTTTTGTTTTTGATATGGCTTCTGGTGGGGGTAAAATCTCAATCTACAAAGCTTAATTGATAAGCTAGAATTATCTTGAAAATTAATTTAAAAATAAAATTTTTCTAACTTGCTTAAAAATGTATAATGTAGGGGTGTTGCAATAAGGACGATATGTCTGTGGCGGCTCCGCCAAACCCCGCGGCCCGCTTACCTGAAAAACCCCCATAAATTCATCCCAGTCTGCATAGGTTTTCACTAACGCAATCGCATTAGCACCTTAAATGCTTCACGTATAAGATTGATCAAGTTTATTTAATTAAAAGTCCCTTCATGCATCTCTTCGCATACAAATTACCTATAAGAATTCTTTCCTAACTTATCATAAATTCCCTGAAAGAAAATTCATCGGTTCTCATATAATACAACTGCATAATCAGGGAATCTTATCTCGGAGTTGGCTTATTCCAGCCTCAACATGTGTACAATAAAAACTACCTCCATACACATTGGCTGGCGACCTATACCCAAGGAACAAAAGCAAATATACTTGCGTCTTAAGGCATCAATTAAATCCTACAGCATAGCCAAATGCAAATAGGAATTGAATACCTACCCGTACCAGCGATGCCATAAACACCATTTCCCGGTAAACAAGAAAAACCAATTAGCACAATGTTCATGATGAATTGCGGCTGTCAATACAGCTGCTATGCATATTGTAGACAACGATCATCAACGGTCCCTTTGTCTTACATATTCCAGGATCCGTTTACCATTGACCTTCTCACATAAGCAAACACAAACCCAATTAGCATCCAATGAGATTCGGCTTGTTTGCTCAGCTGAACTCACATCTCATGGATGCACATTTTCCCTTTCTTTGTTTTAGATTCGTTCCCATGGATTTGATCCATAAAAGAACCAACGTACACACATACATGTGTACCGTGACGATCTTCTCTATAAGATATGTTTGGTTATCCCAAAGAGAGACTTTACGTCTCTCTTGGAATAGGAAAATGCACCGCTAATTAAGAGAACCAGTTTCATTGGCCGAATTTCTATTGATAGCGATTTAATATCGTTGAGTCTTATTACAATCAGCAAAGGAGTCGCTTGGGTCTTCTTGCCTTCGCCGTTCCGTGCACACGGTGCGGTGCGTTTACACACGCGATGTTTTACGTGTCAAACCCTTAATTCACCAAACAAATCCCCAGCGAAACGGTAACACCAATAGAACCTATTAATAAACCAATTAAACAGTATCGCGCATGTGCCAAAAACAACTGTGTAACGTTACATATCGATCAAAACAACTAATGTAGACCCGAAAATAAATAACAACTTAAATAAAGTTATAAACAATAGACACAAATAGAAATAAATTAAACCAGTGCGTTTCATTTTCTTATACTCTTGGATTTATGGGTGTTCTGGGCACACCACATGTGTTATTTGTTGTTTACCCAAGTTCAGTAATATATTATTTCTATTAAATCAAAGTCAGCTTATTCATTTTAGCCATATAGTATATAATTTCAATCAACTTAAAAATAAACAGTAGTTCACAATAAAATTTTGATTTAAATTCAATGTAGTTAGTAGTTTATACACAATATGCTTAGATTACGTTAAGGTAACTTTCTGTTCTTACACACACTATCGTATTAACATAGCAGTGGCTTAAAGTTCATACGTAATATTAATTAATTAAAACTTAATGTAAACTGTTCTTTATACACACATTATTAGATTAACATAGAAGTGGCTTATAGCTCGTACGTAATATTTTTTAATTAAAATTCAATGTAAACTGTTCTTTATACACACTATTAGATTAACATAGAAGTGGCTTATAGCTCGTACGTAATATTTTTTAATTAAAATTCAATGTAAACTGTTCTTTATACACACTATTAGATTAACATAGAATTGGCTTATAGCTCGTACGTAATATTAATTAATTAAAATTCAATGTAAACTGTTCTTTATACATACTATTAGATTAATATAGAAGTGGCTTATAGCTCGTACGTAATATTAATTAATTATATTTCAATGTAATTCGTTTTTCCTCTTTAGTTCGCACGCAATATGCTTTAGATCTACATAACTGCAACTCGCGGTTCACCAGACTATTGTTTTGGGTATGATACTATATTAATTTCGCATAACACATACGCTACCGAAACGACAATTCAGACTGAGCTTAAGAACTTTCTCCGTTTTATGACGCTATTACATCTTGCACACTCGATCACCGCTTCCAAATATGGTAAAATATTCCTTTTTCGTTTAAGTTCAACGCGAAAGGGGTTGGAATGTACACACGATGGTTGCTTTCGCTACACATCGTGTGCGTTCGCGAAGCTGCAGACACAGCAAAGATCCCCCTATATATCTGCAACAGGTGCGAGCATCTTCATACAGGACAAGGGTTGAAATGTTTATTCTATTGCTACTGCGGGGCACAGTATCTGCGCCGTTCCGCAGTAAACATGCACAGACAGCTAGCAGCTTCGACCAGGAATTCCTGCCGAAACTGCTGCGCCAGGGCGGTGTGGGGGTTCTCTATACCACATGGAGAACCAACCCACAATGCCAACTAATCTTGACCGCTAACCGCGCGTCACTTTAATCCAGCTCCCCGTGCAAAATCTGCATTTGCATACATCCCATACTTACCAAGAACCCATTTCCCAAGCTGAAATAAATGCATATTCTAATTTACAATGGAATATTAATCATTTCCCTCAATTACATCACCCCAGATACATTTTCCCAAAATTGCTTCGGTCAATCCTTTACTGAACTTTCATTTCCTCTTCGTGACCAAGCAATCTTAACTTCCCCGAAATTCATATGCCATAACTAACGCATATTCAAATCCTCAACGGAACATCAACAACTAACCAAGCCGCATACATTTCCCCGAAACGACTTCGACCAACATTCTATCTAAACGATATTCCTTGCTTACACCCAAGTATTTTCAATTCCCCGGAATACCCAACCAACGAATCCAACTTAACTTATACGGCAAGGATTCGCTGGAACTAAATTCTTAAGCAGGCATAGCAACTCGTCCACAATTCCTTGTAATTGGCAGCGAGCCTAATTTCGCTATGACGCACCGCCACGACGCATTGAATGAATCATTCTCATTCATTAGTTAGTCGTCATTCTACCATCGGCGTGCGCACATCAGCCCCCCTCGTAACGCGCGCTCGGGGGGTGCAAACCTACCAGTATATAGTCGAGTCACAACCACCACCCGGTCCACACGCGTCAGGTCGCTTTACAACCACCGCTGCGTATACACATGCAATTCCTTTTAAGTACGAGTCAGTCGGGTATACGCATAAAGTAATTACTAATATCAAGTTACTAACTAAGTGCTGGCATTATTTCGTACGTGTTTTGTAATATTATTGAAATGTCTTATGACTGATGTGAGAATAACAAACACCAAAAATGTACATGTAAACTATAAAAATCAACCACAATAAAAAATCCGATTAAGACTATAGTAAATCTCGTGTTTATTTCTCCATTCCCGCCTAGCGATCGTTTGGCGGTAAGATCCTCTGTGTGCGTTTTAGTGCTGTGTCCGCTCCAGGTAAAATAATAACAGGGATTAAACTATGACAATTGGTGTCTCCTGGAAATAACGACGGTTGGGGGTGGTAGTGAATTAGTGCCATACGCTGGCGCACACCCATGCCCCCACAGCGGTATTGGTGCATGGAGGGAACGTTGGATGTTCACATCATAAAACATCCAGACAGCATCTCGTTGATGCTACACTTGCCTGGTTACGATGGAGTCCTCTTGCCAGAGCGTCCCAATGCCGATCGATACAATCGACCGGTGGCTTGTTGTACATGACGTACCGAGGACATGCTGTGCTGGTGCCCGTACCTCGCTTGGTCGGATGTTCGGCAACCGACACTACTGGGCAATGTTATTTTGCGGGTAGTGCGACCAAATAGGTTTTGCTGCATTATCATTTGTTGCTGATCAACGTAAACCAATGCTTCATGATTTTTCTTCGGTTTTGCAGGCACAGCACTGAAGGCAAGTAGATGCTGAGGTATTCTAGGACACGATTACCCCTTTTCACCCATAAGGTAAGTAGTGGCGTTCAACGAAAGTGCCACGACACTTGTTTTTAATTTGGGTTATATGTCCCAGTTGGGGGTTTTTGCCTCATATGATGGGAAGATGGGTGGTGGCGTCCGGGAGAATCGCCACAGATTCTTGGAAGATCATTTGCAGCGGACAATCAGTGAGTGACAGAGAATAACGTGCGTTCTAATCTTTTGGCGAACGGATGACTTCTGGTGTTCGGTGGATCAGTTAATTACGCTGGGGACGGGAGGGAATCCAGTGCCGTACGCCGGCGCACAGTACTTCCTCCCCACATGTCCATCAGTACTAATTTTTCATCCAAATTGTAAATGCGTTTTATATTCTCCACCTTCTCTTTACAGTCTTAGGATGACAATCCGTGACTTGCTTGCGAGCATGTCTGTGACGTCTCTCATGAAATACACACTTGTTGAATAGTACTTGTCTTCAGTCCTGTTGCTCATTGGTTCAAATGGAGGTGTTTCTCTCAATGGTTCGTCATGCCTGGTCTACTCGATCGCTGATTTCGTTATCCTTCGTCTTACCATTTCCTCTAAACGTTGGACAGTTTTCCGCGGTCACTCAGTTCTTGTTGCACCCTTTGCTCCTCACGGCCCGGCCACCAGCAGCCCCTTCTGCCTCTTCTGCGAATCCTCCAGACCACAACAAAGTCTCCAGTAGATCTGTTTTGTTGCCTGTGGTCCATTCCTCGGGTTTCGAGGAATTCGTCCCTCGTTAAGGCTGAGAGTTCTCTTATCCTCGCTTACTGCCTACCATGTTGCACGTTCACCTTGATTGTTGATTTGTTTGTTTTATATCCACATTTATTTAACAAATTAATTACATATTTTACTTAAGAGTAACTGTTAATTTCCATTTTACAAATATCATTCTTACATTAACTTACTGGCTCTTCGCAAGCACTCTAAATTATACATTCTTTTTTTTCTTATGCCTTTCGGCGTACAATCTTTTCGCCGTATGCACTTTCCCAGTCAGGTATGCTTTTTAGTTCCTCTGTGTTTATTTTGCGATGGACCGAACATGTGGCAACGATAGGACCGTGCGTAGAACTCTTGGCGGTAGACCAACAGAAAAGAGACCGACAGGGCGGCCGCGACGGAGATGGCAGGACAATGTTAGGTTGGACCTCGAGGAGATCGGATCGGATGGTCTAACGTGGAAGGAAAGGGCACGGGACAGAGAACAATGTCGGAGTCGAGTCGGTGAGGTCATGAACTTTCGGGTTCCTACAGGCCATTAAATAGTAATAGTAAATAGGTGTTTATTTTGCTGCAGCACCATCTCATTGCTGAGTTGAAGGAATAAAAAGCCGAATATTGTAGTTTGGTGAGTTTTTTGTTCAAACCGCACGTCTATTCGCCACACGCTCTGGTTAATTACTCTTGTTTGCTGCCAAAGTGCGGCCCCCTTTTATTCTCCTCGATGACCTATGGTGAGTACCTCTTATTGCCACGGTTCTTTGATCAGCCGACTAAAACGGTCAATAGGATGGTTGGTTGTTGTGGTCGTCGTTGAAGGTGTGGTAATGCGATGTCATACAATGGTGGCGTGATGAATGGTGATGTCATACGATGGTGGTATGTTGTATGGTGCGAACGTTAGTTGTAGCGAATAAGAAATGGTATCATATAGTGTGATGGGGCTATTTATTGGCCTATAGGAACCCGGAATTTCATGACTTCACTAACTGGGCTACGCCATCGTTCCCTGTCGTGTGCGCTCTCATCCCACATTTGGCGATCTGATCCGATCTACTCCCCCTGCTTGGTATAAACCTTGACGTAGTGCGGGGGATTAAATTACAATGAATCACGCAGGCTATGCTGATGGAAGCATTACCATTTCAAAGAGGGGCTCTGATATGGCGGACTATTTGAAACCCCATGACTCGTGGTAAGAAAAATTAATAATCAATATACCCAAAACAATCTCACGAAAAACCCGGTAGGCGTAGGTGTGATGAGCCGACACTACCATTAAGGAATAAATCATCAAGAACACACCGACTCGCGATACGGACGATTGTAGAAAACACGACACAATATAAAATGGACATCTTCGCACTTCAGGGAATCCGACTCCCATATCAAGTAATCGAAACCAACGGGTTTATACTGGTGTGGGGAGATACTGACACAAATAATCTCGGAACCGGCTTCATCATAAGCAAGAACATCACGCCCTATGTAAAAGATATGAAATTTATTAATGACCGAACGTCGGTGCTAAAAATACAGGGCCCATGGTGCAATAATGTATTTATAAACGTACGCACCCCAACAGAATCTACCCACGAAGAAATGAAGGAGACGTTCTACGAGACCCTGTTAAAGGAAGATATCTTTCAACCAACTATTGGTAAAGAAAGCCTACACGACGTTTCAAATGATAATTTAATTCGAATTATTACGTTTGCAGCCTTGGTTTCAAACCTTGGTATGGCGATGAGTGCAGGGCGAAGATCGAAGAACGAAAACGCATCAGAGTGATCCAGTTAGAAAGATATGATGAAGTCAACGCTGAAAGATACGCGGCAATTTGGAAAGAGACAATGAGACTCTTCAAATGCAAAAAAACCGAATGGGAGAAGACCCGGATCGAAAAAAATCCTAGAAAACGCCAGAGCAAAGAATATCAGAGGTATGCATGCTGGGATAAACTCAATTAGATTTGTCTACCGAGGGAGAGCCAAAATAATTCGAGACGGAAACGGCTGTCTGGTCACAGAAACAAACAAAGGTGATAAGATGGAAGCCGTACTTTGAAAACCTGGTCAATGTGCGCACCCATGAGTCACAAATAAACGCACCAGACGTACATACAGCGCAGCCTCAGATCCTAGAGCCCTCTTTCAACGAAGTTGTGGAGGCAATAAATCGATGGAAAAACAACAGGGCCCCCGGAATCGACTGCATACCGGCAGCGCTTATGGAGGAGAGGCAACCACTCAAAAGATCCACCAACTCATAAAAACAATATGGGATAAGGAAGTCATTCCGGAAGAATGGAAAACCTCAATAGTCGTCCCCATCTTCAAAAAAGGCGACAGGTCTGACTGCGAAAACTACTGGGGAATGTCATTGCACCCAACAACATATAAAATACTAACAAATGTCATACTGGCCAGAATCACACCGTGCGCAGAAGAAATACTGGGAGACTATCAGTGCGGATTCCCTAGAAACCAGTCAACAAGCGACAAGCGAAAAGAAGTGGGAATACGGAGAGACGGTTCACCAACTGTTCGCTGACTTCCAAAAAGCCTACGACTTAGTCGCAAGGCAAAGACTTTTTCATATTGTAGTTGAGCTGGGAATCCCGACAAAATTTGCCGACCTCATTCAAATTTGCATGAACGAAAACAAAAATGGCGCGTTAAAATAAAAAACCATCTCTCAGAAATCCGGGACGGACTAAAACTGGGGGATGCCCTCTCAACATGTTTTGTTAACCCTGTGCTCGACTATGACATAAGAAAGGTACAAGACGACAACATAGCCGGATCGTCCCTGAACGGGGTCACACAAGTGCTCGCATATGCGGATGGCATCGCCGTTCTGGGCGATAATCTAGAAACTGTAAGTAAAAACGGTGAAATCATCATGCAACCGGCAGATCAGGTGGCCCAGAAATAAATGAAGACAAAACAAAATATATGATTGCGGCGCGATCAGGTGGACCCCAGGGAACACATATAAACGTCAGAGGCAAGATATTTGAAAACGTTAAGGAATTTAAATATCTTGGAACGATACTGAAAGCTAGTAACGAAATGTCGAAGGAAATTAACAAGAGACTACACTCCGGCAACGCTAGTTGGTACGCAGTCAATAAACTGCTGAATTCAAACTGCTGTCACATAATAAAGGGCCCCGTATATATAGAACCATAATCATGCCGATAGCTCTATATAGGTGCGAGACATGGGCGCCCAGAAAACGCGACGAAACCAGATTTCACGTATTTAAGAAAAAAGTTCTAAGGAGTATCTTTGGCGGTAAATATGATGAAGATGCAAGACAATGGCGGAAATGCTGAAATCCAAACTGCTATCACGTAATATAAAGCTCCGTGTCTAAGGAACAGTAACCATGCCGATTGTTCTATACGGATGCGAAACATGGGCTCTCACAAAACTGGAAGAAAACAAATTCCGCGTATTCGAGAATAAAGTTGTAAGGTATGATCGAGGAGGCAGGGCAATAGAGGAAACTCCACAACCGCGAATTGGAAGAGCTATGCCGCAAACCTATAATAGTGAGACTAATCAGGTCACGGAGATTAAAACGGGCCGGACATGTGAGGCGAACGGGCAACTATAGGACCGTGCGTAGAATTCCTGACGGTAGACGAACGGGAAAGAGACCGACAGGACGGCCGCGCCGAGATGGGAGGACGATGTAAGGTTTGATCTTGAGGAGATCGGATCAGATGGTCAAGCGTGGAAAGAGAGTGTACAGGACAGGGAACGATGGCGGAGTCGACTCGGTGAGGTCATGAACTTCCGGATTCCTACCGGCCAATAAATAGTAAAGTAATTCCTAAACAAGAAAAAGCGTGGGTTGATCCAGGCCAGCCGTCAACACCAGTTGCAAAACCAAATATTCATGCCAAGAAAGTGTTACTCTGTGTCTGGTGGGATTGAAAAGGAGTCAGCCACTATAAGCTTCTGGAATCTATCCGTCATGTGAAAGCAGTCACATTACTTAATCTTGTTTTAGTTTCACTGAAATAGAGGAATCGGCACAAGGCTAATAACCTTGCTCGTAATGATAAATTATTATGGAAAATTTAACAAGCCTCGAGACTTGCTAAATAAGGCCAAGACCGGATCCCGGTTGTAGTGCCGATGATGATGATGATGATGATGATGATGATGATGATGATGATGATGATGATGAAATAGAAGAATGTCAGTTGACGTATCATATTTTGTTCATTTGCATAAATATTTTATTTAGATAGAAAACCCTATCCCGAACAGAACCAGACACTTAATGTTATAGGCCTCAATAGAAGCTTATCTATAACTGAAATTTTGTTTGGTTTGGGATTTTTATTTTTATTTTATTAAAATGCTTTGCAAAAATTTCTACTAATTCGATTAAACTTAGGCAGCGATGAGAGCACACGTTTTTCTGGTCCAGGCGAATCTTAGTCAGAGAATATTTGTTTTGCAAGCCATGACACATAGCGTCGGGTTTTTCGTATACTGTCACCTCTGTGTTCGATTTTAAAGAATTTTCTATTTAAATAAAATGTATAAGATACAAGTTCACTGCTTCGTAATTCTTATATTTTATATTTGTACGTACCTAATCTGTTTTTAAGATCTAGACAAAAGTAATTTATAATATGTAACATCAAAGTGACTAATCTTAAAGAATATGGTGAAGATAGTGAACATGAAGTGCCGCTTATTGGCTGTTAATTCTTAGAAACGAGTTTCTTTAATGGTGACTTTTAAAAAACTGAAACGTGTGCTTATACAGCAGAAATGTAATCATGTTCTGAAGCATGAGATACTCTTTGTTGGTTATATAATAAGAACACGCAATCACAGAATGCTGCCGTTGTAGCCTAAATGAATTATAAACATGTTTGATCTGTAAGTACAACTGTCCACTATCGGTGAGTAAGACTCTATTGTTACCGCCGTAGACAGTAAGTTTGCTATGGCTACCGAAAGCTTATTAGTGTATTGCTAATAAACTTGACAGCAATCAGCAATAAGGTCTCACAACCAGCATTCCAATTAACCCAATAGCTTGCCAGTCGTTGGTCACGACCAAATTTTTGTTAAAGAACAGATTTAACAGATGAATAATTGAATATCTTGTTTTTTAATTCCTTAGTTGGATGCCTATATAGTAATACGCAGAATATTTTTCAGCTTGCGATAGATGAGAGATTTCGGAAAAAATACATATTAAAACTGGTTATTGTAGGGTTTGCTGGCTAGTGAAGAACACGGTAATGAAACAAGAGAATGACATGTGTAACGCATTTGCGGAGTAAGTACGATTGTTAGCTGTTAGCAAGCCTTTTGACTGTTCGGAAGGAAATTTATACCAGACAACTTAAATGTTCTCTGTATTCCACTGTATTATACCTTTAAAGTGATAATGTCATGATTAAACTCCTTAGTATTATCATCCATTATGCTGTACATTGTGAACATCCAAATACAGTCACGTTTTTACAAATCCAATGCATCACAAAGTAAGGGAGCATATGCTACATGGACTGAAACGTTCCAGCGACTAGAAAATGAACATGATGCATTTCGAGAAGCTCATCGTCACTAGTTTATGTATACAGTTTCGTAACATTTCGTCCATTCATTGACAAGCTACTCTCCTTTGAGCGACGCTACTTTCTCCTTCGTAAAAAAAGAGAAATGGAACGATAGGTTTATCGCATCTTGATCAAACATTGGTTTACGATGGTAAACACATCTGAACAATCATTGCAATAGTTGCAGAAATGTTATCCCACTTCTGCTTCTTCGAGAACAACAGATTATCGGTTGTTTAGTTAATTTAAATTAGTTCATATAAGTGTTATGTTATATTTTTTATTAATTTTTCTTACCTCCTGGTTGGGTAGGCCCGCTCGGGTTGCTTCCGCTGGCTAGAGGCCTATTGGATGAACAAACGGTCCCTGCGGTCGGCGTGTCGGGCCAAGTTGACGGGCAGGGGTTGGGGTGAAGGCGACGTCGAGGTGTATACCTTTCTCGCTTCTTTGGCGGAAGGCTTCTTGAGAAGCCGATCCTTCAGTATAAGGTCCTTTCCAAATGGTTGTCGGAATGGGGGAGTAGGCGTGCCACTGTCGACCTGGTTCTTGTGGCTGGATCGGTCCTAACTGGTCCCAGAACGAGCTGACTGTAGCTTCCTCCAAAAAGGGGGTGCGGAGGCAGAGCAGCAACCGATATTCAAGTTTTAACAAAAAAAGCCTAGGGTTTGTTTTAGATTAATTTTAATGTTGTTTAATGCGTGAAGGTTGGACGCGGATTCGGCCTCTTGGACTTCAACTGATCGGCCATGAGTTCGGTCTCTAGAACTTTACTGATCATGAAATCAAAATGTGCCACCCTTTTATACTCTGCGGCAACAGAGATTTGTTAAAAATGTTACTTACAAATTCCAAGAAGCACACACAAGATTTTGTGGGCTTCAATTGGAATGGGATTCTGGGAAGTGGGTGGGAATTTGGTTGAACAAATTCTCGGAAGGAGAAATTATGAAATGCATTTAGAATTAGGCATGTTAATGGTAATTGGGAATTGAATCAATGTACGTCAAATGAAATTTCGGTTAAATTTATCGTCCATATGATTCAATTGGCGAACATGATTGGGATTATGGGTAGGGGTAGGAAATTTGTGCTTTTTGTATAATAGTGGCGATTGAATAGGAGTAGGTATTTACAATCACTACACAAGCATCGGAGATGCTAATCGTCCGGAAGGTCAAAAGAGGCTACGAAGTTGTTCTTATGAATGAAAATAATAACTTTCTGATTGACTGTGAAGTAATTTTATTGTATTCTATTAACTGCGTTTAAATGTTTAGTTGCCTGCTTGGCGGTGCTATGTACAAAAATGACAATGATCGAATGATCATGGTCGGCTGGCAAAATTGAAATGCTTAAAAGTAAAAGTAGAACTAAAAGTCACCTGAAAACACGTTCGTTTTTCTTTTTATATTAGAACCCTGAAACACATGAAAGTTGGTTTAGACAATCATATTCGAGCAGATGCCACTGTTGCTCGATATGGATTTTGCTGATTGTATCAATCTGCTGCCAGGGTTTTCGGATTGGGATGCATAGGAGATTCCTATTTTGAGCAGCCGCTGGTTGCTCGATAACGATTCGGAAAAATGGAAACTCTTGGATTATTTGTATGTTATATCGAGTAGCTGCTATGGTTGCTCGATATTGGTTATGGAATCGTTTAGATTCTTTGGATGTTATATCGAGCAGCTGCTATGGTTGCTCGATATGGGTTATGAAAACTTTTGGGTCATTTCAATTAAATTAGGATTATGGGATATGTATTTAGAGGGGGAGCATATTAATGGTAGGGCTTTCTGGAGCACTACAGAACACCTCAAAAGAACGGCTGGTATACATTTTGCACGATCTTTTAGATATGAAAAAACTATCAGCGCGATGGGTGTCGCGGCTCGTTGACGATTTAACGGCCGGTTTGGCATTGGTGCATGGTAATCGAGTGGACTTTTTTCAACGTCTAGTGACGATGGATGAAACATAGGTCCATTACCACATGCCTGAGTCCAATAGGCAATCTGCAGGGTCGCTGGAAATCCACGAAAGCTGGCCAAAGCGGTTAAAGAACCAACGCTCAGCCAGAAATGTGATAGCCTCCTTTTTTTTTGGAATGCCCATGGCATAATCTTCATCGATTACCTGCAGAAGGGAAGGACAATCACATGAGAGTATTATGCAGCGTTAATGGATAAACTGAACGACGAAATAAAGAAAAAAGCGCTCCACATGGCGAAGGAAAAGTGTGCAACATCACGATAACGCACCGCCACACACGTTGTTGCCGAAACGACGGGCAAATTGGACCAATTACGATTTGAATTGGTTGCTGACCCATCGTGTTACCCAGACTTGGCCCCCAGCAACTATTATCTACCTCCAGGGAAAGAGATTCAGATCGAATGAGGAATATATCGCAAATTTAGACGTTTCGTGCTAGAGAGAGGGCATCGAGATTTTGGAAAATCTCTATACGAAGTGTAGTGAAAGCAACTATGTTGTGGAAGAAATATATTTTTGCCCAAAAAACGCTTGTTTTCATTAAAAATCCTGGGACTTTTCAGCCTATGTAGTGTTGCATCACAATTTGTTGCACAAATAAAAATAACAGAAGGTGTGGTGACGGTTTTGTGTGTGTCGCTGATGGTGACTTACCGACTTCCTCCGTTGACGTGGCGATAGAAACTCCTCAGAAGATGCACCAATCATTCTAGAAGGCCTGACGGTCGTCATTACCCCAACTCTCACCTATACGAAGGCGCCTCCATTATCCCTATCGACGAGTACTTGCTTCAATTAGCATATAATTACCTCGAAAACCTTCAGAACAGCGAGAACCTACTTGTACGGGACTCTTGCGTTCTTGACCCTTCTCTCTCTCGATCTCTTCGGATCAAACCCCTACAATTTCTTCTTCAGTACAAAACTGAAGTAAGCACCCTTCCCAACAACATTCCCCTCTATAATAGAGGATTCCTGGACCCATCCCATAGGGTCTAGTATTAACAAACCAAACACACGAACGCACAGTACAAGACGGCACAAACACAAACATACACATCGACCAAAGCGCAGATTATCAGACGCCAAAGACGTGCTCTGCGTTTACTACCGCACCCAAGACCCACCGGTCTTGTATGATTTCTTTCCCACCATCCCTCTATAAAAGTAGTTAGAGAACACTTGGACTAACACTGTCCACACTATCCTTGGATACCCCCCCTTTTTTCTTCTCCTTTCAGATGCCACGAGACCGAGCCCAACATCCTCACGGATGTGGGTGTTTCTGGTTACCGCTAGATGACCAGAAGTCAGAGACAAGATGAAGGTCCTGTCTCGCTAAATTCGGCCTTCTCGCCACAATTTTTTTTTTTTTTTTCGTGGCAATAGAGATGCCTCTTCATATACTTGCTTTATTTTTTCCTTGTTCGTTTTACACAAAATACGAAATAGTTTTTCTTATATATATATATATATATATATATATATATATATATATATATATATATATATATTTATCATCATCATCGGCACAACAACCGGGTCTTGGCCTTATTTAGCAAATCCTGGGGCTGGTTAAATTTTCCATGATAATTTAGTTTTCCGGGCAAGGTCATTAGTCTTGCGCCAGAGGTTCCCTGACGGGGAATCGAAACCCGGTCTCCCACGTGACAGGCGGGGATACTAACAACTATACTATCGAGGAGCATACATACATATGTACATATATATATACACATATATATACATATATATACATATATATACATATATATACATATATATACATATATATATATATATATACATATATATCTCTCTATTATATAAAAAAGTTTTTCGTATGTCCGATTTTTTTATAACATGTTAATCACTCGCCAACTCCCAGTATTATTTTTAAACCGTAAATTGATCGCGTGTCAGTTTTTTTTTGTGTCAGTTGGACAAACTCAATATTTAATTATGGGCCGAAAAAAAATTAAACCTATCAGCAGAAGAACATCGCTAGCGTCAGTTGGCAATAATAAAAAAACGATATTATGAAAAGAAAAAAGAAGAAATACATTCAAAAAATGCGCGTAGCAAATATGTCTAAAGAACAGGTAGCAAAAAGGCACATATAAAACATGACAAATGAACAAATTGAAAGGGAACGTACATTCGATTTACAATATCGTGCAAATAAGCGGGCAAAAAAAACAAAAATTATCATTGAATGCTGATTATGATCCAAAAACTAAAATTGATTACTTAGATCATGGTGTTGGCAATTAAGCGGCCAACACGTAGGTTGATCTCCGCCGACCGAGGAATGCCGTCGACATTGGTTATTTTCATACGCATTTTTAGGTGCATTGACCCTTCCCAGCAAATTTGCCATTATATACTTATGCACTTAACGATTCATTGGAAGGGGATTGAGGACAGCGTGAGTTGAAACCAAATTGCAGTCAATCAATATATGGTAAGGTGGGGGGCAAATTTGTGTCCTCATACAAAAGGACGCGAATGGGCGATTTTCTCTCTCGTTAATAATTGGAAACCGTTTTCTCGTGGTTTTTTGAAGTCGTTTGTCGTCGCACTTATGATTAAAAAATTCGTCGTATGTTAGTGGTGATATTTAAAAATCTGTAACTTATGAAAGAAAGTAATTTATTTCAGTTCGAAATTATACAATCATTTAAAAAATATATAAAAACGAAAAGTGTCTAAATAAAAACTCTTTATGAGGGTGTAAAAATCTATACACGAAACCTATGAAAGAAAGTAATTTATTTCCGTTCGAAATTATACAATTATTTGTTGAATAAATAAAAACAAAAGTTCGAAATTATTCAATTATTTATAGAATAAATAAAAACAAAAAGTGTGCAAATAAAAACTCTTTAAACAGTACAAACTCTTGTGACATAATTCGGAAAATAAAACAAAAACTAATTAATTTAAAGGATAAAGTGTGTGTATCAAAACAGCGAAGGAGCGATTCCAGTAACACGGAGGAGCGAGTGTTATATATATATATATATATATATATATATATATATATATAGGGCTCCTCGATAGTATAGTGGTTAGGACACCCGCCTGTCAGCCGGGAGACCGGGGTTCGTTTCCCCGTCGGGGAGCCCCTGGCGCAAGACTAATGACCTTGCCCAGAAAAAAATAAATCATTATGGAAAATTTAACAAGCCTCAGGACTTGCTAAATAAGGCCAAGACCGGTTCCCGGTTGTAGTGCCGATGATGATGATGATGATGATATATATATATATATATATATATATATCTATATCTATATATATATATATATATATATATATATATATATATATATATATATATGTATATATATATATATATATATATATATATATATATATATATGTATATATATATATATATATATATATATATATATATATATATATATAATATGGGGTTACTGGGACCCTGTCCGCAGCAATAGTTTTTTTGTATATAAATATGAATATACGAGTATAACTTTAATGTTTGTTGTGTGGGGTCGTGCTGAATGTGTCGTATGTTGTCAAGTAAGTTCAATGTTGCAAGTGTGTTTCTCTCTTCAATATCTTTACCTTGCAGTACTAATTTGAATTGAGTCTGTGGTGAAACTGCAGGAGGAGTGGTATCGTGTAAATCCGCACTGTCGCTTTCTCGAGTGCCACTGAGTGTGAGAAACAGATAGGCTTAAACTAGGGGTACTTACAGTAACGGAGGTGTCGGCCTTGTAGGTAGGTAGCCGTCCATTCGTTGTTTTCACTTGGCATCCCATAGACTGCTTCCGTTGCTGGGCTTCCAAGACGTTAGTCCGTGCGTAATTGGGTCAAAAGAGTTCTCTTCTCAAGCACAAAAAACCCGCCCAACATGTGTTCGACCTTCACTGTGGTTGCGTTGGTGGTCTTCAACCTCTTATTCAAAATAAAACACACCCTCGTCCGTTTATATTTAGTCTCTGTTTATTAATAGGCAGACAATTGAAGATACTCGCCTCGGTTTGTTATTTAAATGTTACACACTTCGTTCGCTATTGTGTTGCTCGCTCTATGCCTCTGGTGGGCCTTTATTTAGTTTAATTTGTATAATACCTTTTGGATAGTCTTTCAATCCCACTTGGTTCTTCCCTTTTTCAAGGTTGACTTCTTTGGATTTACTTCTTATTATTCTCCGTTATCACGAACGAGGTAAAAATAAGTAACAGCAACGGAAAACTGGCCACTCATTAGGCACTATTAGACCACGGAAAAGGGCACATAAGACTATGGACCGTGAAAGATCAACAAATTTAAACGATACTTTTATACTAGTACGCGACGAATTAATAATTTAATTTAAACTAATAATTAATAATTTAACATCCAAACGAAACGAACTTTTATTAGAGATGAGCCTCATACCAACAACAGAAAACGCGTCACACACACGACCCTTTTCGACTTTTACCTTCTTATCGGTCTGCTTCTCGACTACTGCTCTAACTAGCGGTCGCCCAAAAATCCACACCGTTGGTGTTTTCTTTTTTTTCGCTCTACCTCTAACCTCCGTCTTAACGAAGGTCTGGGTTTATACGCGGTATTCAACTTGCAACACAAAGCAGCCACATCAATCAGTTCGATTATAAGCTACCATCTTTTATATGGCGTGTTTATTTAATATATTTCAACATTGGCATTATTTAACACCTCGATGTGTCTTTGTGTCGTTGAAACCAGGAGTTACTTACGTAACACGAGCACCCCCCCACCCACCCCCCCCCCCCCCTTCATTATTGTATTATTTGTGTGCAGAATTTATATTCCAACAAATTGGTGCAGCCGGACTAATTATTTAGTAGCGTTCTGGCTTTACCTTAAATCTGGGGTTAATATTAAACCGGGGGTACGGGACTGATAGTGAGGAGAGCCGTGAAGGTCTATACGTATCTACGCCAACCACAGTAAGAGAAAATTAGGGTTGGTTTTGCTGTCATTTAGGATGAATAAAAAAAAAAAAAAATATCCGTATACATAATTTGCAGACACAACTAAAATTTAAAAACAAATCAATTTAATACGTAATAAACTAAAGTGGAAGATTTTAAACAAAAAAAAAAACCGAAAAGGTATTAAAAGAATAGATCAGCAAAAAAAAAATTTATAAATAAATAAAGACAGCATACAAACTATATCATCAGCAAGTCGGAAACAAAAATTATCTACACTCGAAACGCAGTCATAAAAAACACTAAGAGTACATTTAACATCACCAATAATTCCATCAACTAGCAAAAAAGGCCGTTTATAATAATAAAAAAAAAGAATCAAAACCATTTTTTTTTTAATTTGTATTGTTTTGTCAAGTTTTTATAGAATTATGTAACACCGTTTTTGGGTTTATTTTTAATATATCCAAAACCCAGAAAAGAAAATCATGATTAGTTATGCCAAAGATGTTTTTTTGTACATTATCAACATTATTTCTAGATTTTATTTAAGTAATAGATATCACCTTTCTTATCCCGTGAAAGACATTTTTTTTAGGAAAAAGTTCTAACGGGAACGGTATAACAATTTGTAGTAATTATGGTTTTATTATTTCTGAATAATTTGATGTATTGATTCATTTTAACTTAAATGTTCAACAAGCTGGTGTAAGTCACTTGGATAAAACAATTTTAAAAAATTCGGCATTGAAACTAGACATATGTATTTGTATAGCCCTGCCTTTATATAAATTTGTCATTTAAAATCAGCTCTAAATCATAGTTTTTTATTTCTCTATTCTTTCTTTTTGCGAGATCTCATAAACATAGTGATTAGCATCCCCGTCTGCTAAAACAACAAAAAATCTTTTACAAAGACGGAACACTCCGATGTAATTCTAATCTAACTCTCTTCCGGACATGGTAGGGACATCAATCCTTCTTCTTCTTATGTGCGTGGGAATCAAATGCAACACCATTACAGACTGATGACGAGACAGATTTTGAGAAAATGAAATGGAAAATATTATTATTGCTAGTACCTAACAGGTCATTTGAAAAGTCCCCGGCCCGACAATAGATTACGGCACTAGAATTAAATTAAGTTAACCCTAACCTTCAAAAGACGCGTGTATAAATTTGACAGATGTCGGATCATTAGTTTGTGAATTATAGTATTTTGAGTGAAGCAACTTCTGTTATTGTGAAAAAAATGGATAAAAAGGAATTTCGCGTGTTGATAAAATATTGCTTTTTGAAGGGAAAAAATACAGTTGAAGCAAAAACTTGGCTTGATGACGAGTTTCCAGACGCCGCCCCAGGAAAATCAACCATCAAGGATTGGTATGCTAAGTTTAGACGTGGTGAAATGAGCGCCGAAGACGGTGAACGCAGTGGACGCCCAAAAGAGGTTGTTACCGACGAAAACATTAGAAAAATCCACAAAATGATTTTGAATGACCGTAAATTGAAATTGAATGAAATAGCAGGCACTCTAAAGATATCAACTGAACGTGTACATCATATCATCCACGAATATTTGGGTATGAGAAAGCTCTGTGCAAAGTGGGTGACGCGTGAGCTCACTTTTGACCAAAAACAACGACGAGTTGATGATCCGGAGCAGTGTTTGGAGATGATCAATGGATGATGACAATGGATGAAACATGGCTCCATCATTTCACTCCGAAGTCCAATCGGCAGTCATCCGAGTGGACTGCACACGATGAACCCGCCCCAAAGCGTGGAAAAACGCAACAGTCGGCTGGCAAGGTTATGGCGTCTGTATTTTGGGATGCGCGCGGAATAATTTTCATTGAGTATCTTGAAAAAGGAAGGACCATCAACAGCGACTATTACACAGCGTTATTGGGCCATTTGAAGGACGAAATCGCTGAAAAACGACGGCATTTGAATCAATCAGTGAAAACGATGGCAAAAATCCATGAATTGGGCTTCTAATCGCTTCCCCATCCACCGTATTCTCCAGATCTGGCCCCCAGCGACTATTTCCTGTTCTCAGATCTCAAAAGAATGCTCGCTGGGAGGAAATTTTCGTCGAATGAAGAGGTGATCGCCGAAACTGAGGCCTATTTTGAAGCAAAGGACAAATCGTACTACAAAAAAGGTATCGAAAAGTTGGAGGGTTGCTATAATCAGTGTATCACCCTCGAAGGGAATTATGTTAAATAAAAAAAACGAATTTTGCAAAAAAAAATGTATTTTTACTATATAAGGCCGGGGACTTTTCAATTGACCTGTTATATGATTGGCAATAGCAACCAAAACTGGCGACCAACACCAACGAAAGTATAAAATGCTCACATATGAGGAAAAGTTAGTTTGAAATTGTGGACATCTCGTGTTCTTAATAAATTCTCTCATCAAACAGAAGCACCAGTTTCAAGCATCTTGTCAACAAGTTCTTTGAGGACAGAACCCTGAAGGGTTCCCCTTTTCTAACTTCATAACTTGATGTCAATGCCATAAAGTGCGCCAATTATTTGAATTCCAATTGCATGTATAACTCGAAATTTATTGATCAATTCACACTGCTTGCCATTGAGATAATAGCTGAGGATAGGATCCCTTGCCGACACGCTGAACTAGCACGGTAGCAAATGGTAAATGGTTTTTTTCATGTGCTATCCGTTCGGTATTTGCCAGAAGCAACTCTGCGCAACACCCGTTGAATTCCTAATTTCACCTCAAATCAAAATAGGCGACCGACCTGTTGCCTAGAAAGAGTGACGCTTTAAAATCAGCGCATACCCGGATTAGAGACAGTTGAAGTAGTTCGCCATAGACTTCCTAAGACTGAGGAGAACTAGCTACGTGCCAAAGCCTTGGCAGTGGTCGGTATATAAATGCCTGACCCATCGGTATTTCAGTGTCAGCCTGGTGGATCACCAATGCACTTAACTACCGTCTGAATTAATAATCTAGGAAATGTAGTTCCTTGGGGCCTAAAGTCAAAGATAGTTGTGGTGTTCAAGGTTTAAATAGTTTATTGCCATCGAAATGACACCGATGCTTTCAATAAGTGTAGTTGTATATCAAATTGGATTTATCGTGCCCACGGCCGATTTTATCTTTTTGGAAAGGAATCAGGATAAATGCCTGGCAGACGGAAAACTGGCGGAAGAATGACCACTGAATTCTACATGGACATTTGCTACTGTAGTATCTGGAAAGAAGCCTTAGCGAACTGATAGACGTGTGATTTTACTTCGTTGGAAGGGAAGAATTATAGGTAGATCTTAAGGGATTACTTCTTTGAATGCTTCTACCTGGTGGAGATGAATTCGGACTAATCTTGTTGATGTCATGACATTTGACATGAGTAACTTGTCTTTTGATTCTTCTTATATTAAGGAGAGGTAGTGCAGCGAGTCATGTGTAGTGACAAAGTTAATCATGTTACACCGGCACGTGTGAAACAAGAATGGATATGAGTTACGCTTTGGGGAATAGGGATAAGTAATTTTTAAAGATAAGGTGTATGTTATTGTTACAGGGTTGTAGAAAATTGGCTTTTTATCGGCTAATTTACATGCAAATAAATTTCAATTTCGTAAAAGGTGTGTGGTGGGTTGGACTCCACTGCCCAGTCGTCGTGTGAAATACCGCTCCAATATGCTATAGAGTCAGGAGAAATCTTTGGTCAGGAGTAAGTCTTGGTTCATTCCCGACCACCTTTTGGTGGTTGAGTGATAGACCTGTCGGTTGGATCTAGTGGTAAGTTGGTCCCGACTCTATTTTTCTTGTGAGATACCATACAACCACGCTGTAGATATAGTGGCCACACATTTTTGATTACGTTTTGGATCTTGGCGGATATCGCTGTTTTTTTCATCGTTGAGGAAAGTGTCCTGTTTGAAGGCAGGCCGTGAAGTGACTGCTGAAGACTTCCGGTTTTTTTGTTAAACCAGAAGAGTAAATATAACGCGTCCTGCTCCCTAAGGGATGAATTAAATAACAACCCATGGGGCAGCGCTTACAGAATAGTCACGAAAAGACTACACAACAACAGTAGTCAAATGCAAAAAAGTAAAAGTGACATCGGTAGAATCGTTGCTGTCCTCTTCCCACAGTGTGATGAGGTAATGAGCGTGTGGTATTTCTAACAGATACACACATAATATACAAACAAATTGTGAAGAACACCAAAAGAAATTCAAATAAGCAAATGCATGAAAGCCGTATACCATAGCAATTCCACACCAGTTGAATGTACTTGAGAATAACGATCGAATTCGACAAAGCGGGCGTTATAAGCATTGGTTGTATCTTTTAGGGATTCTAAGCGTCGTAGCATCGGTTTGAATCACACGTTCTTCTCTGTCGTCGCAAACACTGTAAATGCGCAAGAGTACTGAAGAATCACTGAAAAGAAAATACAGTGCCCACTGAAGATCTCTACGACTACTGCGTAAGATGGAGTTGGCAGTACCAATGACAATATTCTTAAAGCGTGTCCATTTTTCTTCTACGCTCGGCATTCTGGCCCCAGGACTTACTCTCCTTCTGTCGAGCTCTTCGAGGGCGAGTCTTAGCGCATGATCAAGGTGTTACTCGTATTCTCATTGCGTAAGGCAGCCATGTTGATTCGAACCTGACCCGCTGATGCAATACGTGTCCGTAAGGCAATCCGTGCTCGGAAAACTGTACCAACAAGATAGTGATCCGAGTCGACGTTGGCATCTCGGTACGTTCGTACCGCTATCAGGCTCAAGGTTTGGCGGCGACCTATCAACGCGCGGTCAATTTGATTGCGAGTGGCTCCATCAGGTGATACCCAGGTGGCTTTGTACTTGCAACGATCAAGTTTTTCGATGCTGCCAGTTCGATGACTCGTAGTCCATTGTCATCAGTGTTCTCATGCAAACTATGGGAACCTGTGTAGTGCCTGTAAACCGGCTCCCGACCTATTTTGGCATTCAAATCGCCAAGAACGATTTTCACATCGTATCTTGGGCAGGCATTAAGGGCCCGTTCGACGTTCTCTTAGAATTATTCCTTTTCGTCGTTAGGGGACTCCTCTGTAGGTCTGTGAACGTTTATGAGGCTTATGTTCTTAAACTTGCCTCGCACGCGAAGAGTGCATAGCCTTTCGTTTATTGCGTTAAAGCCGACGATGGTAGGCTTCAGTTTTTGGCTGATTAGAAAGCCTACCCCGAGCACATGGTGTTTTGGGTGACAGCTGTAATAAATGTCATACTCGTTTCTTTGAATAACACCACTCCCCATCCATCTTATTTCATGTAATGCTCTTATGTCAGCCTTATATTCGGACAGGACGTCGGCTAGCTGCTGTACAGCTCGAGCACTGTATAGTGAGCGGATGTTGGATGAGAAAATTCTTAAATCGTTTAGCCATTTTCATTTCCGCGGTCGTCGTCGTGTATCCGGTCCATATCGGAGGCTTGTTTAATTTTCCATAATAATTTGTTTTTACAGGCAAGGTTATTTGTCTTGCGCCAACCTTTCTTAGGATGTCGCTGCATGCATTGGTTGACTAGTTGTCGGGTGCCAAAGTAGCTATCCAGGGGTGTCACATGAAGACTGCGTGTCAGCTTGGATTGAACAGGAACTAGGATCGTCCTGGCCTTCGCCGGGTTGAATACAATCAGTGACTTTGCCCTGCATGTTCGCGTTCACCCTCCCGACGATGTCGAAACTGTCCAAAACTCCAACAACTGATGATAACATCGCTAAAGTTCACCAAATGGCGTTAGACGACCGCCGAATTAATGTAAGAGAGATCGCAGAGGGTATGAAAATGTCCAAAGAACGTGATTGTCACACATTAAATCAAGATTTAGGCATGAAAAAACTGTCCGCGCGTTGGGTGCCGCGTTTGTTCACGTTAGACCAAAAACGCTGTCTGGCGTTCATTGCAAGCGAATGCACGATCCTACTTTCGTTAGGTTGTGGATTCCGCGGAAGCAGCTGCGGCGCGTTTCTCTTCGGAGAGGTGGAGAGAAGTAGTAGTAGAGACTGGTTCGGTGTGTGAAGAAGAAGCGTCCAAGACCTGGTGCGCTCTAGCCAAGACGAAAGAAAAAAGGAAATTAAACAGGAAAATAAACACGATACGGGAAGTTTTTCCAGTAAATGTATAGAAAAGTAAAGTAATTGTATTAATAAATAAATTTATGGAAAACGTTTTGTAAAACAATAAATATAGAAACAAGTGTTAACTATTTGTCGGAACGTTAAACATTGCATATTGGAACGCATTACAAATAAATTGGACGTTGCTGGTTAATCGTTGCAGTTGTACCCAGGAAAACAATGAATTTCTAGCGTTCTGTTCACAGGGAATTAAACGGCTGATCGGTAACTGTTGTGTGTACTTGGTTGACAAAACGGGAAGGCTGCCTTAGCGCAACCAACACTGGCGAATGTGTCACACTACGATGTGAAAGAATATAAAATACAACTATTTGGTGTTTGATCAAGAAGAGTAATTGCTATTAAAAAATTGAATTCAACAGGAAAACGAAATACAAACCAGCAGTTGGATTGGTAACGTAGCCAATATATGTATATAAATTATTTAAATAAGGGCGCAGAAGTTGCACGCAGAGGGGAATTAAGGAATAGTGTAGCGGTTTCGATAACGCCACCGCTCGCCTCTTCCAGGTACTACACCCAACTTCCCCCTAGGGCATACAAAAAGCATAAAAACAAGCATTGTAGCAGTTCCAGGGAACGCCACTACTTACCAATTCCAATTGCCAACATAAAAGGTTCCTAAGAATCTCGGCAAATAGTTTGCGCTAACTCAATAAGCATATACACCAAATAATAATTTTCCTAAGGGCATGGTTACTTTAAACCACCATGTTCCCTAAAAGCAATTTGGTTGCACCATCCACAAACCAACATGACTCGAATCATTTCGATACATAAAACTCGTAATTAACTCGTGTGGCACGTGCGGGAGATATTTCTTTCCTTTCTTGTTGACCTACAAGCACATTGGTCGGTAAACCGATCGACAAGCATCAACATCCTATAAGCATTACCCCCAGGGGCATGCCTGCATACAACGCAGCATATTCCTAAGAATCCAATTCGGTTACGACATTACGTAACCGATATGAATCCTCAAACTTGTCCATGCACACAGAAAAAAAATAGTTTTTCCCACACACGTGCATGGGAAGTCACATCAGAGGACCCCAGCAACGTGCGCCCGATCAGCATGGATCCCTTACGCAGTACCAATCGGATAAACATTTCCTTTTATGTAATTATTATATCCACGGTTCGCATGCTCATGGACATAGCATGAGCGTGCGAGGTAACCGCATCTGTGTGAGTGCACATCCTCTCCGTGACCATCATCTAAGATCATGCCTTATTGGTCACCGAGGTGATGGATGGAATTTTGGTATTCTGTCGTTTCGCTGGCAATAGCCGATCGCGGTACGGATTCCAAAGTGGTATTCAAACTGTATTGTGGAAGAATATAGAACCTAATAAATTCCCTTTTTGGTTAAATAATAAAGTAAAGGATTACGTGTTTATGTGGAATGGCACAAGCGCATCAGTACTTTGTAGTTATTATAATCTATACACAGCGTTTAGGAAAGTGAGCCCCCAAGAAATCTCGTGGACAAATAACGGAGTCAGAACAGTACTACTTCATAGACACCCGACGAAACTGTGACAAGCTAGGAAGGTTTTTGTGAATCTGTACCCCTGCTGGCACCTAACAGAAAACCACATCCTACAATAGTAATATTGAAGATCAATTTTGCGGATCTGTTATAGACTGCGAACCTGAGTAACAATTTCCTTCGTTTGGGAGAATTAATGGAATTAACTTATCCCTAAGTATTACCACACACCGATCGTGATCTGGATTCGACTGCAAAGGCTAAATAATTTTGGAGTCCTATGTATTTCCTGATCAAAGAGCATAACAACCACTGTTCGGCCAATTTGCACATAATCCTGTTAGAAAATTTTGTTTATGCAAATTAAGACTGCTTCGAAGAAAATAAACAACAAAGAATATACAACCCAAAGGGAACCTGATTTAGAATATACAATAACTGACTGAAACAATTACATACTAATAACAACATATAACAAAACACACCCCAACAGCTGAAACTAGCTGGACATAAGACGGGGGCAATTTTAATAAGCAGCCGCAAGAAAGTTGAACAACTTGATTTGAAAATAGAAGGACAAATAATCAGACCCAGTCCCTATATTAAATATCTTGGTGTTATACTCGACAACAGGTTGAGCTTCAAGGAACACCTGAAGAAAACGAGTGAAAAAACGGCAAGAGTATGCAAGGTTTTGGCGAGACTGCTACCCAATGTTGGAGGACCCCGGACCCACATAAGGAAACTCATAACCAGTGTCAACACCTCCACTATAATGTATGCAGCTCACATATGGGCAGGGGCCGAACAGTATAAGTCATACATGAGGGGAGTGAACTCAGGGTATAGACTGGCATCACTAAGAGTATGCTGTGCATTTCGAACGGTATCCGAAGAGGCCATAAATGTTTTGGCCGGGAGGACGCCGCTTGACATTGCAGCTAAAGAAAACGCTGCATTGCATAAGGTCTCACAAGAGAATCGTCGGAGAATGCGCCCACAGTTAGAGCTCTCAAGCCTAAGAGAATGGCAACGAAGGTGGGATTCTTCCACCAAAGGAAGATGGACCCACGCCATGATATTTGATATAGAAACATGGGTGAAAAGAAAACATGGCGAGCTGAATTACCACTTGACTCAGCTAATATCAGGATATGGATGCTTTCGGTAATACTTGCACAAGTATAAGGATGTGAATCACCCATACTGCTTGTATTGCTAAGGCAAAATAGAAAATGCGGAACACGTACTCACAGAGTGCGTGAGATTCGAGACCGCACTACGATTTTGGAGAGACATACGAGACGGACAGTTACTCCGGCTGAAGTAATAGAAACATGCTGAGTTCAAAACAGGCATGGTCCGTAACCAATGTTAATCTCGGTGAAATGATGGCCACGTGACGAGCGGAGTAACAGGTAAAATACGTCCCGCTCCGCTATGGAATATCTAAAAGAAAGTTCCGCGGAGATCAACGGGAATATGAGCCTGGCGGGAGGTGATTTTAGTCGGTAAAAGCCCGGCATGTCTCTGGATCGGTCTAGAAGTATCTTTTGAAGATTTCCACCTTGCTACCGAAACCAAAAAAAAAAAACCAACAACGTATAATATAGCAATTGGCGCGGCCCCAACTCCCCCAAATATGTTGTAACAACTTTTTGTAACACACCTCAGTGTGCCAAACTTACAGTTTGAACTGCTTGACCATCCAGCTTACTGACCAGATCTAGCTCCAAGCGACTTATTTTTGTTCCCTAATCTAAAAATTGCGCTCGAAGAACAGAGATTTTCATCAAAGGAGGAGGCAATCACCTTCGTGAACAGTTATTTTGCGAGAAAAACGTCAAGTACTATTTAGACGGGTTAGAGAGATGGGAGTATCGATGGGAGAAGCGTGTAGAGTTACAAGGAGACTATGTAGAAAAGAAAAAAATAAATTTTAAGAAAAAATGTCTTGTAACTTTTCAGCCCACCAATGTATATAACAAAACTTGTGAATAATTTTACCTAACGATTCAGTAAAATTATTTGCCTGTTACAAACCCCGTGCTACGTCACATAATTTACCGATTTAGTACATCAGGTGAACATTCGCATGCTCCGATATAATATGCGTACACACTCAAACATACGCTCTACAAATTGAGCAGGTTATTGCGACAGGATATCCACTTGATAATATCGAATTATTATATATTAATGCAATTGGGATTTGAGGTTAGTC
The DNA here is from genome assembly GCA_963931805.1 of Microdon myrmicae. Classification (NCBI taxonomy): domain Eukaryota; kingdom Metazoa; phylum Arthropoda; class Insecta; order Diptera; family Syrphidae; genus Microdon; species Microdon myrmicae. The sequence continues at coordinate 97,102,637 of OZ007496.1, forward strand.
TGGAAATCCCAATTATTAACTCAGAATTATGCATCGAAGTTTGCAAATCACAGTATATTACCTCCTCGGCTTTGCATTCTTCCTCCGGTTTAGATCAGAGGCCTCTTAAAATGCTTGTGGACAGTTTTTGATTAGTTTGTGACTAAAATTAGTAACAGGTGAAATTTATTCCGACGACAGATGCTGATTGGCTAATGAAGGAATTTAGTTCCAAAGGTTGGTGTCATGATGTGGCATTATTAACGGTTTGTGAAAGTTCCTGATTAATGCAAATCCGGTTGTTTACTATTCTCATGGAGCGCTCGATGTTGATTAGCTTGGTGTTGTGCCATTAGCCGAATCAGAAGTAGAACAATATGCCACGAGGGCCCACTAAATGATGTTGAATAATTATTCACCATATTCCGCTATTTATCTCTGCATGTAATTCACAAGGGCATACATTATTACAAAATTCATTGCATTCTCATGAACAAAGAGAGAGGGCAATGGAAGAGATTACCATCGAAAAATTTCAATTTAATCCGGTTGCAAAATGTGTACTACTTTAGATGAGCAGATTGTGAAGTAGGAAACAGCACAATTTATTTGCATCTCGAAGTCATGTCGGTGTACGGTATTAACAGAAACTTATTCGCCAAAAGAAAAATAACAACTTCCTTCCGCATGGTATATCTTGGGTACTCTACAAATAGAAGTCTTTCGTATGGTTTCCGTTCTTACCCACAGACGTTTGAGCAGATCCAAGCTCATTGCTTTGATATGTCAAGCTTGAAAGAATGTGAAGTCTGAGAATGAGGGTACTTGAATTTCAAAGAGCCACCAATGATTATAATTAGCTGGCAAGGAATTCGAGTCAATGGCTCATTAGGTTTCGGTTGTATCCAATTAGATGTGTTCATCATCACCACCTTACGAGAAATGGGATACCTTCTTCGTTTTGTGGTGGTTAAACCTGGTTAGAAGACCAAACATTCAATTAGTTGGATTTGTAGGAAAGTGATGTGGTGTAACAGAGGATTTATCTAAATTCGAGCGCAAGGAGTCGAGATAAGTGAGAGAACTCTGGGTAAAAAACATCGTATGGGGCTGTATTTTTGCAATTTGTGCTGCATCACAAAACTCATGTGATACTGCGTCATACAATTATGATATCCGGCAATTTTTCGACTAGTTTAATTTTGTTTTTTTTTTTTACACTAACGCGCGCACAAAAGGGGATTTTGAAGTACCCTTAAATGTCAGAGCACTGTCAATATAATTAGGCTCAATTACTATCCAGTCATTTGGGAGTCTAAACCCCGAAGAGCGTGCTCTAATCTAAGCGTTATGATGAGAGGTGCCAAGTTCTGTTGTACCATGCAGGAACTTATGTTGGCAAAGGTAATAGCGGATGTTTCAATATGTAATGATGAAGGTCTTCCTCATCTTTTCTTTAAACTATATCCGAAATATTTTTGAAACCTTAACTTGGAAAATAGTTGTTGAGGATAATTGAATATTTGAATTCTTATGTATATAGCCACCAACTGTTATATTTAAAATTGCACAGGGAGCTAATCAATATGTATAAATGGGGTACTCCGGTTTGGCTTTTTACAGGTGTGTCCTACCTAGCGATGAATCAGCTGAGGAATCTTTTTTTGTTACTCCTGGTGATGGTGGTTGTGATGTCGATGATTGCGTTGATTTCGGTGCCTTTGCAGTTACCTCAGTATCCATAATCAATTAAGCATATCCTAGCGGAGTTTTCCCGGCTTTTCCTACCGGAGTTCTTCTGGCGTTTCACTGTCCCTTGAGTGGCGTTCGGTGTTTGTTAAGTTTTCCTGGCTTTTCCTGCCGGAGTTCTCCTGCCTATTCGGTGTCCCTTAAGTGGCGTTCGGTGTTTGTTACTGGCTCAGATGATATTTAAACCAGGGTCTCCATTTCAATCAAACACTTTGTTTTCCGCTTGTTAACACCGATCGACTACTCTAACCGCTTTGGCTTTATTTGTTCAGATTAATTGGACTACACGCACAGTTCTTACAGTTAACATTTGAACAATTTTAAGTATTTTTATTATTTGAACAACGATAATATTAAACTTGGCGGAAGGCTAATAACCTTGCCCGGAAAAACAAATTATTATGGATATTTTAACAAGCCTCGTGGCTTGCTAAATAAGGCCAAGACCGGATCCCGCTTGTAGTTCCGATGATGATGATGATGATGAAAATCAAACTATTATGAACAATTTAACAAAATAAGTAGCGGATACCGGGGGAGAGACTTGCTAAATAAGGCCAAGACCGGATCCCGGTTGTAGTTCCGATGATGATGATGATGATGATGATGATGATGAAAATCAAATTATTATGGACAATTTAACAAAATAAGTAGCGGATACCGGTGGAGAGACTTGCTAAATAAGGCCAAGACCGGATCCCGGTTGTAGTGCCGATGATGATGATGAATATTAAACTGATAACATTTGAACAATTTTAAGTATTTTTATTATTTCAACAAGGATAATATTCTTCCCTTCTTCCAACCTCTGATCCCACACAACACTTGACAACCTCATTTTCACACCGTAAGAAAAAAACTGTCAACACCGGTTTCTTTGTTATTTACTCTTCCGTTCATTCTTCGGTCTCAGTTTTTACGGTAGTCACAACGAAAGTTTCCCGACGGTGATCAATTTCGAAACTATTCGAAGATATCATCGCCGGACAAAAACTGGGTTAGTGGACCAGCTAATTAATTTTTGTTTTCAATTTAAGTTTTATGTTTTATATTGGTAATGTTAAATGTACGTTTTTGAAAACGAAATAAAAAAAAACGTCGGATCAGGTTGTCAAGCGTGGAAAGAGAGTGTACAGGACAGGGAACGATGGCGGAGTCGAGTCGGCGAAGTCATGAACTTCCGGGTTCCTACAGGCTAATAAATAATAATAATAACAATGTTAAATGTAATTTAATATTTTGTGTGTTATATGTTTAATTATGTGAAATTGAACGTTGTATAAATGAACGTTTTAATTTAAAAATGTAAATCGTTTGAAAATGTTTGTGTATAATATTTATTGCTTAAAAGTTGCATGTGTTGTGTAATCTGGTTTGTGTTTCAATGTTCTCTCGTTGGGACAAAGACGGTGGGGGAATTACTACGTAACACTGAGGCGAAGTATTTGTTTTCTGCACGATGCGCAGGTATAAAGAGATTTTAAGGTAGCCTTAGATATCAAAACGCAGGTATCGAACACTTATTTAATATGTAGATAAGGAAAATTATGATAAAACGAATATTACACATTCGCGTGGTTCGGTAGAGAAATGAATCAGTATATTTATTCGTATGTCTGAAGTAAAATTTTAACTCGAATTGCTGTGCGCTCTCTGATTAAAGGGACCATAAACATTGCGCCGTCTATTTTTTCAGCTTAGCCATGGTATGATAAATCTCTTAACGTACACATTGGCCGGCGACCTTTTTCTCCCAGCAATAAAATACCCAAGCATCTGCATTCAATTAGCGCAATCGATGCTGAAGCCAATTTCCCTAACTCGCAACAAGTGCAAATAAAAGAACGCTGTTCCTCCATAGGTTTCCTGGCAATACCATAAACAATTCATATCGTTTGCGGTATCCTAAATGCATTTTTCATTTGTGGCTGCTATTTACCCAGCTGGCCCTCATTACCGAACGATGCATTAGGTCGCTTCTTCCTTTGTCCTTGCTACAAATTTCCCTTGTTAGCGAATCAGCTCCACACACGCTGATTATCGCTGAGTGCATTTCCATCTGCCGACCACGCTGGTCGCGCGGCGGAGAAGCGTATATATACAGAAGTCGGGTCGTGAAAGGAAATGTTTAATTCTGTTTACAATACATAAAAATCAATTTAATATTAATAATAAGCTTAAGTGAAGTATAAAAACACTAACATATTTAATAATGGCTGGGAACAATGTGGTCTTTATTTAGAGAATAAAACGTAACAAATAAATAATTAACATTGATTAAGTCTGTGCGTTATTTGCTTTGTTGTCCACTCCGTATTTCGGCGTTCGGTTTGTTGGCTTGAGAAGGATACGTGTCGGATCTTTAGTGGCAGTTGGATGGGGATAGGAGTGAATCGAGTGTCCGTGTTTGGCACAATACTCCCAATCCCCACACTACCACCAGTCGCAACCGGGGGTGGATTTTCACCGATGTGTGAGGAGCAAATCCGATATTTTCTTTGGTGACAACTAATGAACGATCGATATGAGTTTTGTTGGAAGAATTTCCCTGGTGACCGTACAGGTCTGGTTGAAAACCCATTCGCTGGAAGTCAGGACAAACGACGATGCGAAGGGTGCACAAAAGAAAATCCAAATACGCAGCTGATCAAATAGATGATCGAGTACGCAGGCTGGCTGTATTGCCGTCGTAAACGATAGGGGATCGATTTTTCTGTTGATGTTAAGTCAACAGAAACTTCACTCACGATGGCAAGGGATTAGGATGGATGGGTGCATGTTTGGTTTAGAGAAATATACCGTGGGACCTCGTCATTTGCATAATTGTTTGAATAACAATCATGGTCGTGTCCTATTCGATGATCGGTTGTCGGTTAGGCGACCCGTCATAGGAAAATTGACTTGCAGCGGACAACTTACTCGGGGTGGCTATGGATCAACGAATGGTAGGGAAAAAAAAAATAAACACAGTGAGATTAGTGTGTGTTTGGTTTAGACACGGATCGTTGGACACGGCCGCTGATTTGATTGTTTGGACAACAAATATTGTCGTGCCCAACTCGATGGTCGGTTATCGGCTTAGGCGATCGATTATCGGAAATTTGGCTTGCAGATGTGCAAGCAAGCCAATTGCCTGACTTGTCTTTTTGGACTAACGCATTGTTGGAACAAGAAGACACAGGAGGATTGGTGTATGTTTGATTGACATGTTGCCGCCTAGAGGAACCGATCAGGTTCCTAAATGATTCATGTAAGATGAACCGAAGTGGTTTGGTCGGTATGTATTGGTTGATGCCGTGACAAGATAATGATCTTTCCGTGGACTTATTTTTCAGGTGAGAATTGATTGGGGAAGAGCTTTGGGTTGCCCGTATGCAGGTAAGAGGCTACGATAGGTATTAGCATTGCTGTTGGGAAAGAGGAGTTGGGTTAGGACGATGGGTGGTTCTTCGGGCGATCCTTAAAGAACCCTCACAGTTCTTTCAATTCGCGGTTGTAGAGTTTCCTCCATTGTCTTGTCTCTTTATTATATCTTTTTTATTCTAACTCTTTTTATTTTCAGTTCATGTAAATTTGAATGAGGGTGGCAAATTTTTTCGGGACTCCCAGCTGAATTACAATATGGTAAAGTCATTGCTTACGACTAAGTCGTTGGCTTTTTTGAAGTCAACGATCATTTGGTTAATCGTCTCTCCGTATTCGCACTTCTGTTCTAATAATTTCTTCACTATGAACATTTGGTCGCTTGTTGACCTGTTCCTTCGGAAACCACACTGGTAGTATCCCAGTATTTCTTCTGCATGTGGTGTGATTCTTACCAGTACATTTGTTTTTATTTTATATGCGATTGGGAACAATGATATTCCTCTGTATTCTTCGCAGTAAGATCTGTGGGCCTTTTTGAAAATAGGGATGACTATTGAAGTTTTCCATTATTCCGGAGTGACTTCAATATACAATTTTGTTTTAATCAGTTTAAGCTCTGTCGGTATGCAGTCGACTCTGGGAGCCTTGTTGTTTTTCAATCGATTTATTGCGTCTACAACTTCGTTGGAAGAGGGCTCTGGGATCTGTGGCTGTTCTGTATGCACCTCTGATACATTTGTTTGTGTTTGATTGGTGAGCACATTAACGATATTGTTTGTTTCTGTAACCAGGCAGCCTTTCCGTCTCACACTATTTTTGCTCTCCCTCGTGTACCATTTCTTATCAAATTTGTACCGGGCTACATTTCCCATTTTGGCGCAAGGCTAATAACCTTGCCCGGAAATACAAATTATTATGGAGAATTTATCAAATTTTACCTGCTGAATAAGACCAGGACCGAATCCCCATTGTAGTGCCGATGATGATGATGATGACCTTCATTTTGTACATTTTCGATTCGATTCTTTTTGACTTCGTATATCTTTCTAAATGGATCAATCTGAGACGTTTACGTGGTTCGATCTTTGCCCTACATTCATCGTCCAACCAAGGTTTGAACTTAATTGTTTTCTTAAATACTTTTTGGGCTGGTTGTTTGATTAAGTTTCTGATTTTGTCCACATTATTGGCTTCAGTGTCCACACTATTGGTCTCCTCTTCCTCAATAATCCCCATTTGCTAGGATGGTAAGCCTATTCATCAGTTCATCTTGAAATTTAACCCTTTCGCGCAGGTCTCTTAGTTTATCAATGTCGAACGTTTTGCTCGTCTCCCGTGACTGGCCATGTCTGTTTGCTACGACCCGTCTTATAGTTATGCCTACCGCTAGAAGATAGTCCGAGTCCCAATCTGCTGCTTTGTACGATCTTACGCCAAGGATGTTCAAATGGAATAGTGTCTTTTGTCTAAGAGGAAGTGGTCTATTTGGTTACGAGTTACGCCGTCGGGTGATATCCAAGTGATTTTATGAATTCGTTTGTGCTTGAGATTCGTGCTTTTCACTACCCGATATTTTGAAGCCGGGAACGTGATAATTCGAATTCCATTATCGTTTGAAATGTCATGCAGGCTTTTTTAGTTTATAGTTGATTGGAAGATATCTTTTTTCCGAGGCGAATTTCAAGTTCGAATGATGTCCCCACAGCTTGGTAGAAACTTTGACATGGTGTGGGGGCTTAAATTGCAATGAATCACTCAAGCTATGTTGACGGAAGCATACGCTTCCAGTGGGGCATGTCAGACAGGCTAGCGAGGAGTAACACACAAAGATCTACCACCCCTAATCCAGGGAGTTATGCGTTAGGGTATACTGGCTGTATTTTAACAGCGGCTCTCTGACACCGGGTCGAATCAGAGCAGTAAGCAGAACTTACAATATCAAAGTGGGGCTCAGATGTGGCGGGCTATTTGAAACCCCAAGACTGTTCTCACGAAATGAATAATCAATATACCAAACACAATCTCACGAAAACCCCGCTAGGCGTAGGTGTGATGAGCCGACACTACCATAAGGGAACAAATCATCAAGAAAACACTGACTCGGCGAAAAGAAGACGTAGGGAAAACAGAACAAGCGGAATATACCCGGCGGTACGTGGAATGTTCGAACGTTATCTAAACCAGGGGCGATACAGACGGTCGTAGAAAACGCGAAACAATATAAAATACACATCGTGGCGCTTCAGGAAGTCCGACGCCCACATCAAGTAATCGAAACCAACGGGCTTACACTGGTGTGTGGAGGTACCGACACACATAACCTCGGAACCGGCTTAATCATAACTTAGAAGATTGCGCCCCATGTAAAACATGTGAAATTTATTAATGACCTAATGTGGGTGCTAAAAATACAGAACCATGGTACAATTATGTAATTATAAACGTACACGCCCAAACAGAATCTACCGACGACGAAACAAAAGACACATTCCACGAGACTCTAGACCTCAACGCGAAAATTGGAAAGGACGATATCTTATAACCAATTATAGGTAAAGAAAACCTACACGACATTTCAAATGATAATGGAATTCGAATTATCACATTCGCAGCGTCAAAACATCTGGTAGTGAAAAGCAAAATGGCCAAGCACAAGGAAATTCATAAAGCCACATGGATATCACCCGACGGCGTAAGGCGTAATCAAATAGACCACTTCCTCATAGACAAAAGACACCACTCGAATATCCTTGACGTACGATCATATAGAGGAGCAGATTGCGACTCCGATCATCTTCTAGTGATAGACAAAATTAGGAGTCGGCTAAAACTAACACAGCAAGCCCACATGGGCAGTCACAGAAGACGAGCAAAAAGTTCGACATTTATAAACTAAAAGACTTGCGCAAAAGGGCTGATTATTAATACGAACTAACGAATAGATTTAGCATCCTAGAGAATGGGAGCAGTGAGGGAGAGAAATCCAATAATGTGGACACTAAATGGACAAAATTAGAGACACAATCAAACAAACACCCCAAATGGTATTAGGATCTAAGAAAAGATTTATGTTGATATCTTGGTTTGACGATGAGTGCAGGTCGAAGATCGAAGAACGGAAACGCCTCAGAGTGATCCACTTAGAAAGGTATGATGAAGTCAACACAGAAAGATACGCGACAATGCGTAAAGAGACAATGAAACTTTCCAAACGCAAAAAACGTAAATGGGAGAAGACTCGAATCGAAAAAATCCTAGAAAATGCCAAAGCAAAGAACATCTGAGATATGTATGCCGACATAAACTCAATTAGAAATGTCCACCACGGGAGAGCTAAAATAATTCGTCTGTCTGGTCACAGAAACAAACAAAATCGTGACAAGATGGAAGCAGTACTTTAAAAACCTGCTTAATTGTACACCAATTAACCACAAATAAACGCACCAGACGTACACACAACGGAATCTCAGATCCCAGAGCCCTCTTTCAACGAAGTTGTAGACGCAATAACTAGATTGAAAAACACAAGGCTCACGGAGTCGACTGAATACTGGTAGAGCTTGTGAAGCATGGAGGTGAGGAGTAGTAGGGTTATGGGGCTTCTGGCACAATTTTCTGGCTCAAAAGCTCTTTTCTGCCTCAAAGCTCTATGTGAAGGTGGAGATGTGTGTGTTGTGTGGTGAGTGGTGATAGTGGTATGTGATTCATGGGTGGTGTGTCTTAACTGAGGTGGAAATAGTAGTATTTAGTGTATTTCTTATCAGTGTTGGTATTAATTGGGTATAGTTTGTAGTATTCTTATCGCTGGTTGTTGGTTGATGTCGTAATCGAATGGGTATGTACTTGTTGGATTTTGTGTTTTTGATGCTCTTGGGTTTTTTTGTAGGTGGTGATGAATGCTTTTGTTGGCTATTGGGCTTTTTGTAGGTGGTGGTGAGTATTGGGGCTTGTGGTGATATCGGTGCTTTTTGTTATGGGTTTATGTTTTTGCTAATGGATTTGTGCTTAGGTGGCGATATCGGGGCTGAATGGGTAGTGCTTTAGGCTTTTGTCTCGGTTGAGTATCGAGGCTTTTTGCTCTATGATGTTGATGTCAATGGGTTGTGCTTTTGGCTTTTGTCTCGGTTGTAAGCTGTTAATTGTGATGGAAATAAAAAAACGGTGTCTTTGGTGTGCTTTTTAATCTTATTGTCATTAAACTGAGTAATATATACGGGAATTTTGTTGTTTGTGGATTTGTATGGGAAATGGGTTGTTTTTTAATCTTATTGTCATTAAGCTGAGTAATATATACGAGAATTTTGTTGTTTGTGGATTTGTATGGGAAATGGGCTGTTTTTGCTGGAACTTAAACTGACTTCCCCTAAGACGCAGAGCTAAGCTAGTTGAATTCACCTAAGACGCAGAGCTAAGCTAGTTGACTTCACCTAAGACGCAGACCTAAGCCAGTATTTAAACAGATGCAATAACAAGGCGGGGGCGGGGGCTTTTTGCTCTATGATGTTGATGAATGGGTTGTGCTTTTGGCTTTTGTCTCGGTTGTAAGCTGTTAGCTGTAGCAGAAATAAAAACAACATACAAACCCAGTGCAGAAAAAACCTAGATTTCTTGATAATCATAAATGAAATAAAAACAAATTCATATTTTAAAGAAATAACATGTTTTATTTTTATCGTCTTCCATTTAGGAACTTTTCCAACAGAAAAACATTTTGTAGTGCACAGCATTTATTGTGGTTTGTACATTTCATTTCATTGGGATAGAGACGCTTCAATTCTCTTAAATTAGGACATCCAACTTCTTCAATGTCCGTTACTTCAACATTTTCATTCTGTAGTAATTCCTTCATCCATTGAGTTTTTTCCATTCCTTTAACGTAAACAATAGAATCTTGTATATTATCTTGAAGATATTTTCTAACTTCTGAAAATGTTGTGACTCCTCCATTCCAGGTTAAACCATGATGATTGTGATAAAGCCATTGAGCTTGCCTTCTTAGCGATGGTGATAGCTGATTAAACTTGTATGGTGGTTTTAAGATGAAATGCTGATGTTGTCCATTGCGCAGTACAGCTATTTCCTTTGGAATAAACTTATTATTTGATCCTCTGAATCCTTGAACGTCGAAAACAAAATACATTTTATATTGTGCGTGCGTATATGTGTTTCTTCAGCGAGAGCTAACAGACAAGTAACGATTACATTTCTCGAGAAACTATTTGACTCAATGGATTATAGTTTATAATGCGATCGTGTAACATCAAACAGTATGCAGACGTATTAGGAGGAATTATTTTTGATGTTTTAATTTCAATACGAATATCAACTGGTCCGTTTTTTATTATTTCACTTTGATGTCTGCAATCTATTACGAAAATTGTCGCTTGTGATTTGAATGCTTCTCTTGACAATAAAGGTTCAGCAACTAGGCGATTATAGAAGGTTTTTTGAAAGTTACAGTACATATTGTATAGTAAACTGTAGTTATTTTTATCAAATGATAGATTTAAATCTTCACATGGATAAGCATCGGAATTTAAATATGCTTTCACATTAGTAATGTTACAATGATCAAAATTAGCTGGATTTTCTTTAAGTAAATTACGTTTGTTGGTTTGCAGAGCAAGGATAATATAGCGCGGCTTTTCCATTTGAGAGGTTGTCTTCACATTCCAAATATGATGATTAGTACTAGGTAAGGCAGGATATTCATATAGATCCCAGTTCCGGAAAGCAATTTTCATAGATTGTCCATCATTAATAGGTTTGTATAGCTTTAATTTGAAAGAATCAGACAATGTAATGTGAGGAATTTTCCATTGTATTTTCAACAAGTTTATCCTTGCTTTTTCATCTGCGTCAGAAATTAATGAATTGTCATCTGTACGGGAGCGTGTTAGAATTAAATCATGGCGTCCGTTTGGAATTACTCTTTTGTAGTCTTCAGCAAATCCCAATAATTTATTTAGGGGTATGCAAAAATTAAAGTAGAAACCATTGACATTGATTGAGGAATCAGGAGACCAAGATGCATTAAACAGCATATCACTTTCATTTTTATTTAAAGAAATATAATTTTTAATAGTTGATGTGATGCCAGCATTACGATTGCTATCAATTTCCACACCATTTAATTCATAACGAATTTCGTCGAATAAGAAAGCTACTCCATTATTCACAAGTTTTGTTTTCTCAACTGCCGATCCATCAGTTTTCGATACAGTACCTTCAATATAAATGTAACTTTCTGACGGCAAGATATTAAGATTTTGATGTTGGACACAGATTTGAATGATGTCATTTTTCTCGAAATTATTCAAGTATGGCGAGTATGTATGATATTCCAATTTTGAGATGCTCTCCTCAAATTCTGGTTCTTCGAAAATATTCAGCATGTCTTTTGTTAGATTTAATTTAATTTTTCAATCTGTATCCCAATGATAGCAGAAGTTGTTGATTTTGTAGAGTAAGTTTTGATGTTCTCTTAGCAGAAGTTGAGAGTATATTGGTAGTGTTAATAGTAGCACCTGTCCTTTTATTATATGAGGGATGAGATGAGCTGTCATATATTATCATTGCTGGCGTTTAAGGTGTAATCGAACTGTTACCGTTTCACCTCGAAAGTTTATAAAATTTCCGTTTTGATCTAAGAGATTCAATGTTATAGAACTTATCCTCTTAGCGTTCACTGGTAAATAGATAACATTGCGAGGAACTTCAACTATTTTATACCCCGGACTAACGTTAACCGAAAATTCGTGTAGTATATGAGCAGGTCGATTATTGATATATGATTCATCAATTAAATTACATTCAATTCGCACAATGTTTACTCTATTTTTATCAACGTAAAGATCTGATTCATGCACTTTGTTTGCTTCTAGCTTTTTCTTGCTGAGCCCCAGAAGCGATCCAATAGAGTTAGGTTGGGAAAAATCAATTTCTACAGTACTATAAATTACACATTTTAAAGTATTATTATTTGCTTGTATTTTGATTGATATTTTATTATCGTGGTTCTCATTACGCATTTCGATAATTTCTTGAATAATGTCATCTATATCTTCAATCTCATATGATCCAATAGGAAATTCTATTACGTCATCACCAAAATGAAATAAATTATTAAATACATCAACATTAGGTATAGAATTGTAGGTCTGGAAGTCAACTAAACCGCATACATAATCAGAATTTAGGATTATTGGAGGAAAGTACTCTGCGGTGAGAGTAGATTTGTTTCCGCTTAACGTTAGTGTTAACGACATTACTGTTTCGAATGAAATAAAACACAAACTCTAGTTTTCCTCTACTTATTTATATTTTTCTTCAATTAGAAACTTCAAACAGAGATGGCCACATATAAATGTATTGTAATTTTGATATTTGTTATAATTATAATGGATATTTTCACCCAGATATCTTACAACCTCTTTAGGCGGTCTTAAATTACCGAAACTGTCGAAATATTTCACGATATTTTTATGTTTACTATATGCTACCCAATGGGTTCCTGGTCCACTCTCATTGTCTAAATTAATTATACCACATTCTATGTCAAGTGATTTAATCGGTAATTTATCTCTCATGTAAACACCACGAAAATTGGGTATATTGATTTTTCCAAATTTAGCAATATCAATATTGGTGAGAGGACGATTGGGTAGCAAATTTAAAAGTTTTTTGAATCTTGAGGTTTTAGGAAAAGACCAAATCCCTTTTTATAGGGTTGTAGATAAAGCCCTTTGCCTTGATTAATTTTTATTCCTTCCATAGCTTGATTGTGCCGTTTGTTCTCTTCCAGCTGTTCTTTGGCTACTTTTGATTCTTTTATTGCTTTAACTACTCCTGCAGCTCCTCCAGATAAAGATCCAACCGCTGATAATGCAGCTAAGATGGGTAACAGTGGTAAGAAACCTCCCCGTTTCGGTAGCGGTATAACTCTGGGAATTGTAATGTTTCTTCTTTTATTTTTGATAATCTTTTTAGCTGCTTGTAAAGCTGTAACTGCGATTGTGTCTGGATCCTCGGCTCTTGGATCCCTAATAGCGGTTCTAGCCTCTGTTATAGCTTTTTTGAATAAATCGCTTCGCTTGCAACGTGAACGTCTTTTCAATGTTTTAGATTGACAGCCCATGCCGAGTGTTGTTTTAACCTTCATCACGTTCGTAACCAATAGGCTATTTAATTTCTCTGATATAGAAGAGTCTTTCGCCTTTACCCTCTGCCAGGCTTTTTCCGTTAGAATTTTATCAGCAATATGTCGATCGGACAAGTTTTTGTTATTATTGTATGCAATATCGTGTTCGCGACAAGCTTCATCCAATTGATTAATTCCGCGATCTCCTCTAGCAAGACGTTCTTCTAATTTAGTTCCAGGTCCACAGAAATTATATGATGGAAGATGTAACTCAATAGTTTATTAATTAGGGAATTCACTAATCCGTGTCCTTGGAATGATTGTTTTCGACTGACTGGATACACTCGGTAGTCTATCATTTTAATAGCACTTTATTAGTATATGTGCTGATCAATGATTAAATGTCCACCTATAAAAACACTGTCTTTTATATTGATTAGATTCATTCAGTTGTAAAATGCGATTCATAAAACAACAACAACAAAATATTATTAAAGTTAAAAATTTTGATACTGAAATTCAGGAACATAGGAAACATGGAGCATTTTTCCCAAATAGTGTTCGAGGAATAATTGTCGGACCATCAAGCTGTGGAAAGACTAATGTCATGCTGAGCATTATTGTCGATCCCAATGGGTTAAAATTTGAAAACCTATACATATACTCAAAGTCTTTGCATCAACCAAAGTATGCATACTTGAGAAGGTTAATAAAGTCTATCAAGGGTATGGAGTACAATGAATTTTCAAATAATTGTGAAATTATGGCACCTTCTGAAGCAAAACGAAATTCAGTATTTATATTTGATGATGTTGCATGCGATAAACAAAACAACATTCGAGAATATTTCTGCATGGGACGACATAACGATGTGGATAGTTTCTACTTGTGTCAATCGTATACGCATATACCAAAACATTTGATTCGAGACAATGCAAACTGTATAGTTATATTTAAACAAGACGAACTTAACCTGAAGCACATATACAATGATCATATAAATTCCGATATGACCTTCAATAAATTCAAAGAATTATGCGCAAAATGCTGGAAAGATGCATTTGGTTTCTTGGTTATCAATAAAGATTCTAGTATAGATAAGGGACGATATAATAAATCTTTTAAAGAAATTGTATCTATATCAAACTGATCAGTCATTAATCAGCTGTTTATACGATAACATTGGAACGGTCCTCTGTTTTAACCGCTCTGTTTGAAGAAACCGCCTGTTTGAAGAACCCGCCCTGCTTGAAGAAACAGCCTGTTTGGAATCGCCCTGTTTGAAGAGACAGCCTGTTTGGAATCGCCCTGTTTAAAGAACCCGCCTGTTTAGAATCGCCCTGTTTGAAGAGACAGCCTGTTTGGAATCGCCCTGTTTGAAGAGACAGCCTGTTTGGAATCGCCCTGTTTAAAGAACCCGCCTGTTTGGAATCGCCCTGTTTGAAGAGACAGCCTGTTTGGAATCGCCCTGTTTGGAATCGCCCTGTTTAAAGAAATCGCCCTGCTTGAAGAAACAGCCTGTTTGGAATTGCCCTGTTTGGAACCGCCCTGTTTTTTATATACAAATATGGACGTTAATGAAAATTTACTTAAGGATCTCATACAAACTAAAAAAGCTCTGAAAAGAAAATATATGCTTCTCAAAGCTGGAAAAACTACGAAGGAAATGGAATTTGAAAATACTTTTAAGCCTATAGTCGAACCCTTAAAAGAACTCGTGTAGTGACAGTTTGACTCAGGCTTCCTCAAATCCTGTCCGCAGCGCCAGTGTAGTGACAGTTTCTCTGCCACATAAAATTGTGTATGTGAATACAAAAATTGAATGGGTTACCTGTTCCTCCTCTGAAACTCTCTTTGATGCTGGCAATCTTTTCATTTATTCAAAATGTTATAACTCGTTCAACCAAAAAGAACACACGGGGCAAACTTTTTCTGTCTTTTAGTTCTTTAACATTTACTTTTCCTTTAACTTCCTTTAGTTCTTTAACATTAACTTTTTCTGTCGTTTTTACATTTTCCTTTTTAACTTCTTTTAGTTCTTTTACATTAACTTTTTTGTCGTTTTTCCTTTTCCTTTTTAACTTCTTTTAGTTCTTTTACATTAACTTTTTTGTCGTTTTTACATTTTCCTTTTTAACTTCTTTTAGTTCTTTAACACTAACTTTTTCTGTCGTTTTTACATTTTCCTTTTTAACTTCTTTTAGTTCTTTAACGCTAACTTTTTCTGTGTCGGGACGTTGCCTTTCCTCCGCTCTTTTTCAACTGTTTTCTACCGCCGTTTACGAACTCGAAACCGTATCTTTTTCTTTTTCCGTTGTCAAAACGTCAACAACGGAATTCCGAACAAAGGTTAACCCTCCATCTCTCTCGCTCTCCACTCACGTCCACTTCGAAAAACAAATTCGAACTCGAAGAACTGCACGATCCACACCCGAATCAGGGTGGGTTCAGAAACTCACTTCAGGATCGTGCAATCCTTCCACCACCTTACCATCATACTATGTTAAAACAAAGTATTAAATTCAATTATTATTATTATTATTAAATGTAAATTATTAAATGATGGTGGTGGCCGACGTACGTAACACTCGTGAAAAATGTTAAAAGTGGTAATACTGCTGCTGCCGATACCGAAACCGATATAATTGATAAAGTAAAGCATCAACAACTCAAACGACGCCGACTACAATTCCAAGACTCTCCAGAAACAATCCAAAGTTCTCCAGACACAATCCAAAGTTCTCCAGAAACAATCCAAGGGTCTCCAGAATCAGTCTCCTTTCAACCATCTGACGGGGATCTTTCATTTAGAACACCTGCTAATTCCAATGATCTTAATCAAAGTACATCATATAACCGAGCTTCGCCATCAGATCAGAATCGTGATAAGATCTATGGTCCGTATTTCGACCTACAATCAAATTCAACGAAATTAGGTACATCAAGTTTTGTAATTAATGACCAAAAGGATTTCGTTATTGATGGTGAAATCTTCCATGGAACAGATGGTCTTTATGAATTAATTTTTAGGAAAATTCCTAGAAAAGCTCGATATGACAATGAAGATTTGGAACAATATTTTAAGATTTTACAAAAAACAAATGCACACTTGAAAAATCACAATAGCACCTCACAAGTTAAAGGTAACAGAGGACACAAATATAAGCATATTATCCGACCTTTACTTCAAATGTCTAAGAAGAAGACAATTGGAAAAGCATACAACGATAATTCATATTCTAATAACCCTGTTGATTATATCTATTGGGATAATGCTAATGAGCTCGTTGATAGACTAAGACTTTTAATTGCATCTCAAAGAGCGGGAAATAATAATCTTCAAAATGAAATAAACTCAATTGTTGAAGAACTTCGCGAAGCAAATATTATATATTAACATCAGTACATGACAAGTAAATAATTGTAAGCAAGATGAGTGTTGACAAGTTATGAAGGAGCTTCAAGCGCTCTCATAATTCAATTATTGGACCTCGAGGACCACCTGGAGAAGGATTTAAACTACACCTAAGTCTGTTTTTACACGGTAGATTGGTTCCAGAAGAAGCCGTGTAAAAAAAAACGTGTAAAAAAAGACATTGATCTTATACAAAAATGGGTGATTTGTTCCTAATCTCTAAAACCTATTAAAATTAGTGAAAAACAAGAATTTTTAAGAACAAGAATTCATGTTTATTTTATTAAATCAAATATATAATGCTTATTTTCACAAGCATAGTAATTAATGATAAAAAAGATATGCACTCTAATCTTAAAAGTAATATAAATTAAATGTATGGCAAGTTCAGGAACTAAAAAACTATGTTGTGAACGAAAAGAATAGGTTATTCAATTTTTAAGGTAAAAAATAAAACTGGACTTTCTCTTGCTCGTTCGGCATCTACATTTTGAAAAATGAACTCTGTTATGAGCCGTTGTTCGCCAATTCTTGCTACCTCTTTGTATAATTCCTTGTAACGAGCCATACAAGAATTCAGCTCACGTTGGAATTGTGCAGCTCTTTCGACATTGGGATCATTTTTGACGAAATGGTGTCCTAATTTATTTGCAAGTTGAAGCCCTTCTTGAATTAAATTTTCAGTTAATTTTACAGGTTCTTCACTATCACTGCTTTCTATAACATCAGCATTCTGTGAGGCAAAATGTAATATTTCGTCTTCGCTAAGAACTTTATCAATCATCAGTTCATCAATGTCATCAGATATTAAGTCATCAAAACCCTCCCCACCAACTGCGTGTGCTAAAGCAATTATATTGGGATATTCGTTTGTATTTTTCTCCACAGGATTTTTACTTTTTACACATTCTGGCCAAATTGCTCTCCAACATCCGTTTAAGGTTGATGGTCGTAAATCTGACAATGCTAAAGCAGCATGTGTAACGCAATCTTTGATAGAAAACTTTTTCCAGGCATCAATTACTGTTAGAGTTTTATCCCTATCCAAAGTGTCCAAAATGTACTGGAATGTTCGTTTGATATAATAAGTTTTGAATGTTGCGATAATTCCTTGGTCCAGTGGTTGGATTAGGGATGTGGTATTTGGTGACAGGAACAAAACTTGTACATTTTCGTGTTCCAACTGAGGATGCCCGGGTGCATTGTCTACCAACAGAAGAACTTTAAATTCTAAGCCCTTTTCATTCAAATATTTTCTAGTTTCTGGCACAAAATATTTAATGAACCATTCTGTAAAAACTGTAGTCGTCACCCATGCTTTTTTATTGGCCATCCAATTAACCGGCAATGTATCAAAATCGACACCTTTCATTGCTCGAGGCTTTAATGCACGATTGATAAGCAGGGGCTTTAACATCCGATCTCCAGAAGCGTTACTGCACAATAAAAATGTGACTCGATCTTTTTCAACTTTAAAACCCCCAGCACTTTTTTGCGATTTGGCCACATATGTTCTTCTCGGCATTTTTTTCTAAAAAAGACCGGTTTCGTCAGCGTTAAAAACCTGATCTGGACTGTACCCACCATCCGCTATTATTTTTTTAAGTTTTAGTTGGTATTCTTCGGCGGCTTTCTGATCTCCAGAAGCAATCTCGCCCTTGATTTTTATGTTATGAAGCGCATGCCTATGGAGAAATCCCCTCATCCAACCTGTGCTTGTAGAAAATACGTAGCTCTTCTCAGCAGTTGTTTGTGTGGATGTAGACGGTTGTTCGTCTTTTATCATTTTATAGAACCTTAATGCTTGCTGTTTGATATTGTTTCCGTCTACGGGAATTCTTTTTTGGGCATTTTCCTCCAGCCATATTATGAGTGCTTTTTCCATTTTTTCTTTAACAGCATCTCTAGTGTATGATGAAGACTTAACAGATAGGTTCGTTCCAGAAATCACCGATTGCCTAATTGCAATTTCATTTTTCTTTATAGTTCTTATTGTGGCTTCATTTAAACCGAACGTTTTACCAAGAGCAGTTGAGCCTTCTCCATTTCGAAGGCGATCTAAAATTTTAATCTCGGTTTCCAAAGAAATTGCCTTCCGTTTTAGTTTTATATCTGACATTTCCTTTTAGGGATACATAAAATATTTAACAAAATTAAAAAAACATAAATAACTGAATAAATACAAAATATTTTTTGGCTTACCTTTTATCTTAATGCGTTAAAATTAAATTTAATGGAAAATCAAATTTGCCTGCAAAAAATTTCTTTACCAAACACGTCTTATTGCATTGACAGTTCACAAAATATTAACACGTTTCAATTGCTCTGACCAGTAAATTTTATTGTACGCACATAAAGGGAATTCCCCTAAATTAGTGCTATTCACATTTGCTTTGACCAGTAAAAATTGTTTGTATGTACGCGCTAAAGGGGAATTCACTTAAATCTTTAAGCTAGTGTTCGCAAACTATCGATACTATCGATGGTTTCAGACTTTTTTCTTTCATAAATACTTTTTTGTGATATGAACATACTTCGCAAAAATTAAATTTGACAAAAAAAATTTAAGTACATAAAATTTCAAATCGTGCTAAATGGAATAAAATCGTGTAAAAAAATTAAAAATATTCAATTTTCAAACCGTGTTATATCAAAACCGTGTACAAAAAGACCGTGTAAAAACAGACTTAGGTGTATTACCTAATGGTGATTTTGATATGAAAGGAAAATGTTTGAATAATGTCGGAATACCTAAAGCCGTACACCAAGCTGTCAACAAAGGCTACATAGACGATACCATAGATTTTCAAAATAAATCCATATCTATACTTCAAGAATATGTTGAGAGTAATTTCAACGCTCTTACAGAGGTAATCAATGCAAAAACCTTAAAACTACACTTAAATGGGTACTTTGATGGTGATCATAAAGCTTTGAAGAATATCAAAGAACCAGCTGATGCTGATGATGCTACAACAAAAAAGTATGTTGATGAACTATTAGAAAATTATCTTCGTGTCATGGATGAAAAATTGGAAAAAAATGATGAAATATTACGCACGTACATTGATGATCAAAATTTTAATACACTTGATTTATTGAGAAAGTTTAAAGACTATTTCCTCGATATACTTGAGAAATTTAAAAAAAGCAATGATAAGAAACTCGAAGAGTCCACCCCAGAATATAATCATAAAACAAAGAAGTATCCTCCAATTTAAGAATTGCTATACTAGTACGTATTAGAAATTCATTTGGAAACCATGTCATCTTTAATCTCGGAAGAAATTTTAAATTTTTTACTAAACAATCAACCCAACGCTATACTTGAGGAACATTACAAAGAGATCTTAAATTGTGTCGGATTTCTAAGGAAATTTGAAAACGTTCCTTCCGTCGAGACTATTCACGGCCATCATTACACCAATTGCCCTTGGTCTTCCAATGCATGTAAAGCGGGTCCCGATACTTGTTCATGTCATAGAATTGAAAGGGTGTTGACCCGAATAAATACTTTATTAGCATTTTATAAGAACAAAAACCCCTAGTATGCTGTTGTGATTCGATTTGAAAACATGTCCAATGTAAATGCTACTGCGATTCTTAATGAGATTTTGAAATTTTTAAAAACCAAACAACACATTCTACTTGATGAGCACTACAATGAGATACTGGATTACATTTCATTTTTAAGGAAGTTATCCTGCAACACGTGCCATTTTCAGGAAAATCTTTGCAAAAATAAACCAGACACCTGCGCTTGCTTTATGAATGAACATAAAATGGTTAAAATAAAAAAACTGATGTTACTGTATGAAATATTAATAAAATAAAATTAAAAAAATTATAAAAGATAACAAATTTCGCTTTTTTATTCATTATTGTGTGGACGATGAGTAAACGAACTGTTGTTGAGGAATTGCATAAACCTGCACGAAGACATTTTATCAGACGGCGAGTTATAACCAAGGGGTTTGATGACACATGGCAAGCGGATTTGGTAGAAATGATACCTTATAGCAAGGAAAACAATGGACATAACTTTTTACTAACTGTAATTGATACTTTTTCAAAGTATGCGTGGGCAGTTCCTTTGAAGAATAAAAGTGCATCATCCATAACAGAAGCTATGAAATCAATTTTCAGTAGTTCCCGTCGAATACCAAAAAATCTACAAACTGACGATGGCAAGGAGTTTTTCAATAAAATCTTCCAGGTTCTAATGAAGACGCATAAAATTAATCATTATTCAACGTATAGTATATTGAAAGCTTCAATTGTTGAACGGTTCAATAGAACGCTTAAAGAGAAAATGTGGCGAGAATTCAGTTTTAATGGCAACTATAAATGGCTACCGATCCTAAAAGGCTTGCTCCACGCATATAATAACTCTATACATAGAACAATAAAAATGCGACCAGTTGATGTAAATAAAAAAAATTCTAAAGAGCTATTGTCATCGGCTTACAATCACATTAAAATCGCTCCAAAGGCTAAATTTAAAGTTGGCGATAAAGTTCGAATAAGCAAATTTAAACATGCTTTCGAGAAAGGCTACACACCCAATTGGACAACTGAAATATTCACGATAAAAAAGACCAACCTAACCAATCCTATCACATATTTACTTAATGATTCTCAAGGTCAACCCATTCAAGGGAGTTTCTATGAAAAAGAATTACAAAAAACCAACCACCCCGATATATTCCTTGTGGAAAAAGTATTGAAATCTAAAGACAACAAAGTATATGTAAAGTGGCTTGGTTTCTCAAATGATCATAATTCATGGATTAATAAAAGCCAGCTGATATGACAAATCAAAGCATTATGGAAATAGCAAAAGACCTAATCGTAGAGTGTACTGTCATAAGAACATTTGGTGTAGGCTATCTTGTTCGCTTGCCTAGCAATAAAGAAGGGTTATTGAATTGGAGCAACCACAAAAGAAGAATATATAGACCATTTGTTAATGAATTGATTAAATGTAAAATTATAAATGAAAAGGATGGATACATAGACTTGATTAATGTTGAATAAATAAAACACACACAGTTATTTCAATAGTATTATTCGTATTATTTATTTATATATATGTGCTTTCTTAAGATATATTCATGTGATATGTTTGTTTCGCTTTCCTCATATCTAACAATTCGTAATTTGATTTGTAATCTGTATCATATTTTGTTATGTGCTCGATTTCTCCATTGCTCAGAATTCTTTCAGATTCATATTCACGATATTCAAAGCATTTAATTAACAACGATCTTCTCTCAAAATTACTATCATAAGAACATCGGATTTTTAGTTCCTTGTCGCCGTCAAACTCCAATTTGAAATGTCTATAAAAGATGTGTTGACTTTCGATATATCCAGCAATATTCATTTCCTTTCGTATTAAATCTTGCCTGAACGCCTCTATTGCCTCCTCCACACTCACATATTTAAAGGTGTCAACATCTTCAGTAATTTCCTTGTCATTAGTTGTATTAGGCAATAATGTAGTGGCGGTAGTAGGACTAGTTGTTGTTGTTGTTGTTGTTGTTGTTGTTGCATTTAAATCTGAATAATTCTGATGTTTTAAAAGTATAAATGATAAATCAATTTGTATGCGATCATTATTTGGTAAGATAATATAAAATTCAAGGTTTGATGAGCTGCTACTGCTATCATTTAATTGAACCCTTGCTGTTGGCGCCGCAAAAGTTACTCCAACTAAAATTATCAAAAAGAGTTGTACTGCAAACATTTTTTCTCTTTTAATTATTGATCAGTTTGCAGTGAATGTTCTTGAACGACTAAAATGCAATTAGTATTCGGATTCGTATTTATTCACTTAATCTTCTTCTACAAGCATATTATCTCCATTTATATTTTGCTTTGTTTCGTTTCGAATTTTCATGTACTCCAATTTTCATTTTTCTTTCAGCAACTGCTTTGTTTTTCCTTTGTTCGTTTTCCTCGTATATTTCATCATCAACCATTAACATTGGTGCAACTTCCCAATCATTTTCATCGGCGAATGGACAATCTGGGAGAAAGTAATCTACTCTAGACCTTTTTCTACAATTACTGTCAGCCTGTCCCATTACCGTTATATTACCTCCAATTGCTTCTATTTTTATGTGCTGACCTTTCTCAATGCCTCTGATTTGCAAATCTTGTATTTTTTTTGATGATTCACCATTTAACATTTTTGCTAATAGTGTTCGGTTTCCATCTTCTGGTGTCGCATAAACTTTTAATATATTTCCAATTACTGTGACAGGTCCAAATGATAATTCGCGCCATGATTGAGTACAAACACAAAATTTGGTAGCATCATTTAAAGTTTCACACCAAAACATGACTATTTAACAGCTCTGCACCAAATACAATTCTTTCGGAATAAATTATGGATTAATCTCCCCAACGATTTCACATTAAACCTGAACCGAACTTTATGCTCCTTAAAATGTTCTTTAAAATGTATTGAATCTCTTGCTACTTTGCTTAATTCAAACTCAATTTCTTTATCTCTGCTCTCGTAGAACATTAATCATTCTGTGTTATCATCATCATTCAAACATCTTCTTTTATATATAATCGTAAAACAAAAAAAAGTGTCACACAATTAACCTACGACCCAAACTTTAACCTTGAACCCAAACAGCTGATAGAATAATCAAAAATTCTCATATATTAAGACTCAGCCAAAAGCCAAAAGCACAACCCATTCATCATCATCATAGAGCAAAAAGCCCCCGCCCCCGCCCCCGCCTTGTTATTGTTCGTTTGAATACTGGCTTAGGTCTGCGTCTTAGGTGAAGTCAACTAGCTTAGCTCTGCGTCTTAGGGGAAGTCAGTTTAAGTTCCAGCAAAAACAACCCATTTCCCATACAAATCCACAAACAACAAAAATTCCCGTATATATTACTCAGCTTAATGACAATAAGATTAAAAAGCACAACAAAGACAACGTTTTTTTATTTCTACCACAATTAACAGCTTACAACCGAGACAAAAGCCTAAAGCACTACCCATTCAGCCCCGATATCACCACCTAAGCACAAATCCATTAGCAAAAACATAAACCCATAACAAAAAGCACCGATATCACCACCTAAGCACAAATCCATTATCAAAAAGCCCCAATACTCACCACCACCTACAAAAAGCCCAATAGTCAACAAAAGCATTCACCACCACCTACAAAAAACCCAAGAGCATCAAAAGCATAAAATCCAACAACTACATCCCCATTCGATTACGACATCAACCAACAACCACGCTGATAACGATTAATCACTAGCCCAAACAAACAACTACAGTGATAAGAATACTACAAACTATACCCAATTAATACCAATACTGATAAGAAATACACTAAATACTACTATTTCCACCTCAGTTAAGACACACCACCCATGAATCACAAAAAGCCCCGATATCACCACCTAACCATAAATCCATTAGCAAAAACATAAACCCATAACAAAAAGCACCGATATCACCACAAGCCCCAATACTCACCACCACCTACAAAAAGCCCAATAGTCAACAAAAGCATTCATCATCACCACCTGCAAAAACCCAAGAGCATCAAAAGCACAAAATCCAACAACTACATACCCATTCGATTACGACATCAACCAACAACCAGCGATAAGAATACTACAAACTATACCCAATTAATACCAACACTGATAAGAAATACACTAAATACTACTATTTCCACCTCAGTTAAGACACACCACCCATGAATCACATACCACTATCACCACTCACCACACACCAATCATATCTCAACCTTGACGTAGAGCTTTGAGGCAGAAAAGAGCTTTTGAGCCAGAAAATTGTGCCAGAAGCCCCATAATCCTACTACCGAGAGGCAACCGGTGGAAAGACCCACCAACTGATTAAAACAATATGGAATAAGGAAGTCACTCCGGAAGAATGGAAAACCTCAATAGTCGCCCCATTTTCAAAAAAAGGCGACAGATCTGACTGCGAAAACTACAGAGGAATACCATTGCTCCCAACCACATACAAAATATTAACAAATGTCATACTGAGAATAAGAGAAGAAATACTGGGAGACTACCAATGGATTCCGCAGGAACCGGTCAACGAACGACCAAATGTTCACAATAAGGCAACTGCTGGAAGAGAAGTGGGAATACGGAGAGGCGGTTCACCAACTGTTCGTTGACTTCAAAAAAACCGAGGACTCAGTCGCAAGGCAAAGACTTTACCATATTGTAGTTGAGCTGGGAGTCCCAAAAAATACGCCGCGCTCATTCAAATTTGTATAAACGAAAACAAAGGGCGAGTTAAAATAGAAAACCACCTCACAGAATCATTTAAAACCCGCGACGGACCAAAATAGGGGGATGGCCTCTCACCTTGTCTTTTTAACCTTGTGATCGAATATGTCATCAGAAAGGTACAAGACGACAACAGTGCCGGCATATGCGAATGTCATCGCCGTTTTGGGCGATAATCTAGCAACTGTATATAAAATCAGTGGAATCATCACGCAAGCGGCAGAAGAGGTGGGCCTAGATATAAATGAAAACAAAACAAAATATATAATTATGGCGGAGGAGGTGGACCTCAGGGAACAGACATAAACGTCAAGGGCAAGATATTTGAGAAAGGTTAAGAATTTAAATATCTGGGAATAATACTGACGGCTAGTAACGAAATGTCGAAGGAAATTAACAAAAGACTGCGTTCCGGCAACGCTGGTGGGCACACAGTCAGTAAACTGCTATCACGTAATATAAAGATCCGTGTTTATAGAACCATAATCATATCGATTGTTCCATATGGATGCGAAACATGGGGCCTCACAAAAAGGAAAGAAAACAAATTCCAAGTATTTGGGAATAACGTTTTAAGTAGTACATTTGGCTGTAAATATGATGAAGAGGCAGGGAAATGGAGGAAACTCCATAACCACGAATTGGAAGAGATTTACTGCACATCTACAACAGTGAGAGTAATCAGTACGGAAAAAATCAGATAGGCCGAATATGTGGCGGAAGTAGGCAACGATAGGTGGGCGGGTGAGCCGTGCGTAGAATTCTTGACGGAAGACCAACGGGAAAGAGACTAGTAGGACGGGCGCGACGGAGACAGGAGGACAATGTAAGGTTTGACCTTGAAGAGATCGGATCAGATGATTAAGCGCGGAAGGAGAGTGCACAGGACAAGGAGCGATGGCGTAGCCGAGTCGGTAAGGTCATTAACTTCCGGTTTCATACAGACAAATAACTAGTTATAGTAATAGTAAAATATCGAGTTAGGCCATCACATACATATTGGTTTAAGCAACTGTTTTCTTATTTTGCAAGTTATACATTTTTATTACATAAACATTTTTCTCTCCCCCAGAACGGGAAAATACTACGCTACAGAATGTTTCAGGCTGTTTTGTTTTTATACTCTAATACGTCTTTTTTGCTATTTTTTTGTCTACCATTAGTATTTGCCACTCAGTTTTTCAGTCACATCGTATTCAAAAAACACTTAACCTAATAACCATATTTCATGAAGGCTTTGTTATATATTATTATATTCATGAAGGAATATTTATATATTATGTTGAAATCTAAATTTTGCAGTTTGTAAATTGTATTACTGAATAAACCGCAGCTCCTTGCAGCCCTACGTGTGAATCAAAATTTTTGATTGTAGATTTGCATAAACTCTGCCGTGGGGTGTAACGACAATATCAGAGGTGATAACAAAGGTACCAATTTAAAATAAATTTGTGGTCCCCATAAACATCGTTTAACACCATTTCATCATACATATATATATATATGTTATATATCCAAAATAAGTACTTTCTCATTGCTCGGTATTCAATTTTTTCTTTGTTGGAAAATCATAAAAGTTGTTCTATTTAAATTGCTATCATTCAGCGCCATCCCTGCTTTGGGCCAAGTACTTATCATATAACGTTCATACACAGACACGTTTTCAGCACCCTCTTCTTTCGTTAGATTGCACATGTGGATCATTATTAACCTTGTAAATTATTGCATATTAATAGAGTTACACGTGTACTTTCTAAAGAGAAATCTTCACCTTTTACAAGTGTCGTTCGTAACCTCCTTAGGGACTGTCTGCGATTTTGTTCAACGTATTTCTGGCTATTGAAGAATACATCCGACACGAGTAGGAACTCGATGATCGCAAATCGAAAAGTTAAAGTCCCAGATACAATGCTGTTAAGATTCCCCCACAGCTGAAAGAACTGTCTTAATGTCAAGGGAGTCTTTAAAGCGACTACAATGATTTTCTTAATCAGATGCCTATATGAGTTTTACGTTGTTCACATCGTCGACCTCGTGAACACACCCACCCCGCATTGTGGCGAAATCTTCCGACTAAAGTTTAATCCTTGAAGTGTCACATCCCACAATCATTCAAATGAATCTCTTTGTTCCGGTTTTTTTTTTAAATATTCAAATGATTGCTGTTGATAGTCTCCCAGGAATGTTTTATTCCCTCCATCTTGCGGATTTACGTCCTTGATACCAAGTCGGCATACAAGAAGTCAGTGAAGAAGACAAACAAATAACAAATGATCTGATATAAAAAAGGGACGACAATGAAAAATTCTTTAAGAGTATCTTTCCATTTATGATTTGTTTCTAGTCCGTGTCCTGGATAAGTGTTGCCGCAATCACAGCAGGCGTACGTCGTGGTTGCTGTACGTGGGTATACCCTGAAATAGAAAGGTGGAGCGGAGAAATCAAATAAAAGGTTATCACTGCACTACCTCCTCGAATTGCCATCCACCCATGTACCACCCGTCCTATCAGCAAATCACTTATTCAACTGTATAAAATCCTATCCTCCTCATGTATTTGAAATCACGAATTTGAACTTGTTTTTAGCGTATACAGTACATTGTCACAATATTGTTCCCTTTGTCAGTGGGGATGGGATGAAAAGTGGCTAAAGATGCTTTTTAGGGGTTGTCGGCAATTTTGCAGCGTTTGCGTTTCAAAAATCAACGATATTATTCCGTAGGTTGTGTTGGAGAGCAAATAAATGATAATCTAGTCGCAGTGGAAATTCTGTAAAATTTTTTCTTTGGAAATTCAAATTCAAAGGAGTAAGGACAGAGAAATTATACAATTGCCTTGGAACGTGCTTTGGGTCTAAATTCGATAGCTGATACTCTTGAATCCACTTCACATACGCGTGTCCTTGATGGCATGAACCATTCCAATAGACAAATGCTTACAAGTCGAATTTATTATACGTCGTTGGCGACCGAAAAAGTCTTCTGATTTCGAAAAACATTCTGATTTCACTTGAAATCGATGGAATGCATTTGCCGCATGGCTGACCAAAATATTGATGGGATTAGAATTTAATTTCCACTTTTTTTTATTGATCTGTATTCGTTTCCTCATATATTACAATTGCATATATTTTCATATAATGTATATAAGTTTACTAAAGCAAGATGCATGCCTAATTATGTGAAGAATGTTCCAACTAGAGCTATAAATATATTATTTGAGGCTTTAATGAGTTATGCCATTCAAAAATAATTTTTTTAATGGTTTAGTTGATGGATTAACTATTGAAAAATGTAATAAAAAAAAAAGTTTTATACCATAGACAATGGAGGCAACTCCACAACCATGAACTGGAAGCGCTATACCACAAACCGACCATATTAAGAAGAATCAGGTCGCGAAGATTAAGATGGGCTGGACATGTGGCGCGAATGGGCAACGATAGGAATTCTTGACGGTAGACCAACGGGAAAGAGACCGGTAGGACGGCCGCGACAGAGATGGGAGGACAATGTTAGGTTTGACCATGAGAAGATCGGATCGGCTGGTCTAACGTGGAAGGAGAGTGCACAGGACAGGGAACGATGGCGGAGTCGAGTCGGTGAGGTTGTGGCGGTTCTGCCAAACCCCACTGACTTCTTACCTAAAGAACCCCCATCCCTACAACCCAGTCTGCATAAGCTTTTGCTAATGCAATCGCATTAGCACCTTAAATACTTTACGCATCTAGGATTATCTAAGGTATATTCTAAAAAATCCCTGTAAAAGAAAACTTACCTTCATGCATCTCGTCACATATAATTTCCTGTAAGATTTCTTTTCTACCTTTTCAGGTATCCCAAAACCTATTCGGTACCTTCGGTTCACAGGCAAATTTCAATTTCCCACACCTGCACCGCAATCTCCACCACATACCTGAAACATTTACTTTTACAAGGACATTTAATGCTTTCAACGCGCTAGATAAAATTCCTAAAAATAGTTCTTAATGTGCATATGCACCATAAATACAAAACATTAGGCACCCGTTGTTATCAATTGAAATGCAACGACGGACGGCTTGTTTTTACAGCTGCAGCAAGCCTGA
The DNA here is from genome assembly GCA_963931805.1 of Microdon myrmicae. Lineage (NCBI taxonomy): Eukaryota > Metazoa > Arthropoda > Insecta > Diptera > Syrphidae > Microdon > Microdon myrmicae. Next base: position 97,131,679 of record OZ007496.1, read on the forward strand.
GGGGGTACGAGATCGTGACGCCGCCCGGGCGAGAGTTTTACCTCGTCCCCACAAATCACTAATATATCTGACACGTTCAACACCGAGGGAAAAGCACAAACACCGGACAAGTAAAAATATAAAACACAGGATTTCTATAGTTTATTATTATCTATTTTACGGTTGTAAACACTACACTGTACGTGGGGAATGCGAGTTATCTGTGAGGCACACGACTGTTACTTGTTTAATTTTTCCTTTCGTTACTTCACACTAGACTCCAGTTAATATCGCCCCCGTCCGCGGAACGGGAGCGGAAATCCGCACGACTATTGTCGTCGGCAGATGGAAAAGGACTTTGCGATATAAATTCCCTGACAAGGGAATTCGGTCAATGGAACTGGCTCTCTTAAATGAAGGATGTATTTCCTGTTCCAAGAGAGACGTAAAGTCTCTCTTTGGGGTAACCAACAGATCTCATACAGAAGATCGCCACAGTACACATATATGTGTGTACACTGGTTCTTTTATGGATCAAAGCCATGGGAAGGAATCTAAACAAAGAGAGGGAAGAGGTGCATTCATGGGATGCGAGGCTGGTGTCGCGTCGTGCGTGAACTAATAAGTTCACGCCATTATTATTATCTTTGTTTTCTTGTTTTCTTGTTACTCAGTACCTTTGTTATTAATTAGTATAGTTATATTCAATCTTATAAATATGTTTTGTTATTCATTGTTATAATTTATAATTAATTTGTATGTTTGGCAGCACTTGCCTTTTTCGTTATTCGTTTGTTATTAGTTTTTTATGTTGTTATAGTTTCTTTCAGTTTGCTTTATGCAAATGATTAGAGATTTTTCGTTTTGTGAAATACAATCGTTTTGTTGTCGTTGAATAAAGTTTCGTTTCGAAGTGAAAAGGAGTTTCATTAGTTTTATATATTCTGTCGTCGCCTTTTCCGACAAACGATTCGGAAAGTAAACAGCTGGTAAAGCAAACAAAACCGAAACTCGTCGGATGCTAATTGGATCTTTGTTTGAGATGTGCGTCGCGGCTTAATAAATAGACGCGGCGCAATGAAGTAATGGTGTTAATAGGTTTTGGCTAGATTACCAGGAAATTGTGTTTATGGCATCACTGGTAAGGGTAAGTATTGAATTCCTATTTGAATTTGCTTATGCTGTAGGATTTAATTGGTGCCAAGAGATGCGTGTATTTGTTTTGGTCCCTTGGGTGTAGGTCGCCAGCCAATGTGTTTGTCTGGTGATTTATGATGCACATGATGAAGCTGGGATAAACCAACTGAAGGGTAAGGTTTCCTGATTATGCGGTTGTATTATATATGAACCGATGAATTTTCTTTCAGGTAATTTAGGATAAGATAAAGAACTCTTATAGGGGGTTTTACAAGCGAAGTTATGCTTGCAGGTAAGAATTCTTTTGCAGAAGCTTGAAAATAAATATATTCGGTAAGCTTAATGCGTGCAGCATTTACAGGTGCTAATGCTGTTGCATTCGCGGAAACTGATGTAGATTGGGTCGTAATAATGGGGGTTCTGCCTGATAAGGTAAAGAAAGGAATCTTACGGGAAATTATATGCGAAGAGAATGCATCAAAGGTAAGTTTTCTTTGACAGGGACTCTAAGATCATTGATTTGATCTATATGATGCGTGAAGCATTTTCAGGTACTAATGCGATTGCATTAGTGAAGTTAGGAAATTGGATGGCAGTTATGGGGGTTTTAGGTAAGTGAACCGTGGGGTTTGGCGGCACCGCCACAAGCCGACCAGCGATTCGTTGTTCAATAGACAAACAATCATCAATTTCGTACGTCGCCACAAACTAATTTCCCTGCATATACAAATGCAGGCAAGGGGTTCGTTTCTGCCACCAATCCCATTAGCACCTTTTTTTCCCAACGTCTATTATAGCGACGATACACAGCGTAAACATGACCCTCATTACCGGACGAAGCATTTGGTCGCTTCTTCTTTTGTCTTTGCCGCCTGTCTGCGTCGTTGTTACATTTCCTTCGAGCACATGTAAACAACATCAGATTTGAACGATCGCACACATACCGCCATGACCTTCATTACAAGATCTGGTTTCCTATTCCACCAAGAGAGACTTTACGTTTCTCTGGTGGTATGTAAAAACGATATCCTTAGTGGAGAGGACATCTACCAAGACACCACAAATTCACCCCATAAGCGAATCATCTCTGACCGAGATGATTATCGCGGAGTCCTTTACCATCCGCTGACAACGCTGGTCGCACGCTCCCGCTCTCCGCCGGTGCACGCGGAGATGCGTTAAATTCAAAGTCGCGAGTATCTGAGTGTGTAGTCATTTTTTTTTGTGTCGCGTGTTAAAAAATACAATCGCTCGCATTATCACCTGTACTATAATTAAACAATCTCGCGGCCGTGATATAAAATGAATAATAAATGTCTAGACATAATCCGAACAATATTGTGTATTTTATTTCAACGGTTTTGTTTCCTTGCTGTGTCGCAGAGTCCTGGGTGTTTATCTCTCACCCTTTACCCCTGGTTGTGAATGAAAGAGGCGGCGTTCGTTCATTTATTTGTGATTGACTTTCGGTTCGGTGTTTTACACGGCGAACAATTATGATGAAGGAGGAAGTGAACGGAGTGCCCGTGTTAGGCACAATACTTCCTCTCCACAGGTCATGAACTTCCGGGTTCCTACAGGCGAATAAATAATAATAATAAATACCATAGACAAAATTTTATCAATTCATTTAAACCTTTTTATTGAATATAGTCGCGACGTATGAAATTGCGTATTTAGTGCATTTTTGTTATTTAAGTGTGTCGATAAACATGATACCCATATATACCACATGTGTTTGAAAGATGACGATAGCGAACGCTCGTAATTCATCATCATCGGCACTGCAACCGGGGACCGGTCTTGGCCTTATTTAGCAAGTCCTAAGGCTTGTTAAATTTTCCATAATGATTTATTTTTTCTGGGCAAGGTCATTAGTCTTGCGCCAGAGGCTCCCCGACGGGGAATCGAACCCCGGTCTCCCGGGTGACAGGCGGGTATACTAACCACTATACTATCGAGGAGCCTCGTAATTATTTTGGTCAAAAATGTTGTTCGAGTAAAATTGCGGGGTAAACAGTAGTGGTTAGTCTTCGCACTGCAATCGCTAGTACACGTGGTGACGACTTATTTTCATAATATTTACTAAGTCCTAGTATTGTATATTTTGTACATTTGACAATGAGTGATAAAAAAAATTGTTTACAGGGGGAGAAAAGGTACAAAAACGTCTACGTAGTCTACGAATAGAAGGGCTAAGAAGCGGGCGCAAAATCGATTTGAGATGGAGGCTGAGTCAGAAGCACCGAGCGTATCTGCAAAAACGTTAAAAACATCTTGTGAAATGCAAGATGTACCGATTGATCCAACGTTTGAGTATCTAATAGTGAATTTCGCTGCTTCATTGAGTGCAATTCGAAATTTGTAGTGTGCAGAGCCTGTGGTTGGGATGTTAAGTTTCAAAGTGATTGTTTCTTGTAGCAAGTGTGGCGCTTTCCTTGCTTTCCCATTTTAAAAATAGATATACATTCAACCGACGATTTGCTTTTAGAATGAGAATCTTGGGTATTGGCTTAAGGGGAATGAAAAAGTTCGGCGCTTTCGTAGATATTCCGGGGTCAATATTTCACGGTTTTTACGATTTGCTGATTGCACGATATCGATTTCTACGAAGGCGGCTAGTACTTGTAAGCATGCAGCAGCAGCACTAGAAGAAAAAGAGAAAAACATTGAAAATAAACATGTCATTTACCATGCTCTTTTTGGCTGACAGGTCTTTAGTTGCTATTTAACCACCAGAACTGTTGGCGTTTTTTTTTTAACTACGCTTTGATCTCTACGAGATATCGCACTACTGTATCGCATCTCTTCATCCGTATCTGCGACTTACCGCCTATAATCTATCAGCTTGTCTACGGTTAATCATCATTCAACGATACACAGTGACCGAGTGCGGGCGTGTTTTTAATTCGGCGATCGAGTTAAATGAAAAAGTTGCTTTTATGAATCCAAGGAAACAGGTTTGCCATGCAAACAAATTCGGTTGTGGACTTTGAAAAAAAAATTAAAAATGTGCTAAAGAGGGTCACCGCTGAATTTTACACATACACCCCGAAAGAAATAAACAATATAACGGTTCTACTAAACGTCGTCGACCCTGAAATAGAATCAGTAGCTCTATAAAAAACGCTACGAGAGCTTGTGGCGGTGCAGCCAAACCCCACGGTACACTTACCTAAAAACCCCCATAACCTCATCCCAAGTCGCATAAGTTTTGCTAATGCAATCGCATTAAGCACCTGAAAATGCTTCACGCATTAATTACATGAAATCTATAATCTTAAAGTTCCTGTAAAGAAAACTTACCTTTTCATGCATCACTTCGCATACAATTCCTGTAAGATTTCTTTCTTACCTTATCAGGAATCTCAAACTAATTCGGCACCTTCGTCGTCAAGCAAATCTCCCTAGACGAATTCCTGTAAAAAAAAGGGATTTGAATTACATATAATGTAACCTTCACTAGGGGCCATAAACATTTCGCTGTCTATTTTTCAGCTTCGCCATGTGTATGATAAATCTCTTAACGTACACATTGGCCGGCGACCTTTTTCTCCCAGCAAATATATACCAACAGCTGTATTCAATTAGCGCAATCGACGCTGAAGCCTGTTTCCCTAACTCACACCATGAGTAAAGAAAAGACCGCTGTCCTTAATCAGGCATTCTGGCGATACGCAAATAATTCAATACCTACCCTTACTAGCGGTGCCATAAACATCATTTCCCAATAACCTAGCTATAACCAATTAGAATATTTCCACATCGTATCGCCGTCTCTTTGTTTAGCCGCGACGCACATTTTCCATCAAAGATCCCATTAGCATCCGACGATTTCAGTTTTATTTGCTTTACCGAAATCGTATCCTATGAATGCACTTACGTCCTTTCTTTGTTCTAGGTTCGTTCTCATCCATGAAAGAACCATGCACACACACCATTGCACAGAAAGAGTGCTTTCCTACAGCGGCCGCACCCTTAAGAGAAAAGTTGTTCTCTCTCTTCCCTTGTTTATTAGCCCTAACCTAGGATGGAATTCATGTCAGAGTTCTATCCTCGGAGAGTCTTTATCCAACCACTAAACAGAGCGGTCGTCTTCTACCCCTTTTAGCGTGTGCAGCGGAGTGCACACGCCCCGGAGTCGTGCATTTAAACCCTCGAGAGTTTAGTAACAGTGTGTTTTGTCGATGGAGAGCCGGGTCCTTTTACGCGTACCAACCGCAGGTGCGAGTATTTTGAAGTTGATGGCATGCGAGTTTTCGGTGTACAATTTTCTCCCACTTGGACAAGAGACGCAGTTGTTCCAGTGGGGATGTCGTTAGTTAAAATCGCCGCCTATGATGAAGGCGAAGACCTTATTAATTTGCCCATGTCTTCGGGATTAATGGGGAAAGACAGAATTTCTGCCCGTTTGGCCCGCTTTATACCGATTATATACTCACCCTCATTTTTACACTTCCCTGTCCAGTAAATAAGAATAGACTCTCGCTTATTCACTCTCACTAATAACCTTCCCCGGAAAAACAAATTATTATGGACAATTTAATAAGCCTCGGGACTTGCTAAATAAGGCCAAGACCGGATCCCGGTTGTAGCGCCGATGATTATGTTGATGATGATGATGATGATGATTCACTCAGTAGTCATTGAACCCAGAGAGAATAGAAAAACCGTGGGAAAGGATAGTAGCCTGGGAGAGGATGATTTCATTTTGCTCGCAACGGAAAGCAAAACTAAAGGATAAACAGTGTTTATGTTAATTTACGTATAGGTATGTGTTTCCTTGGCCCCTTTAACCTCCTGTAGAGTGTTGGATAATTCTTTCATGGAATAATTATGGTATATTACGAGTAAAGGAAATGGAGTGGGTTGTACAGGCTATTGATACGTGCGACTTCCGCCACCTCCATCGTTTGTTCGTTTTAATATAATTTAATAGTAGATGGTGAGGTGGTGAGAAAAACACACGATCCACATGTGGAATGTGCGAACATACCCCTGTTCGAGTGTGGATCGTGTGGAAGTTAGATCTCTGTTTTCGGAGTGGATGTTGATGGAGAGCGAGAGAAAGGAACAGCAAGATGATGTTTGGATTCCGTTTATTTTAATTGAGTTGCTCGATACAGTTGGATGAAGACAGTTCGTTAAGAGAGATAAGGAAAAGAGAAAAAGAAAAGTCGCGAGTAACGCTCCGTTCTTTTTTTGGTTGAAAGTAGAAAAAGTAAAAGTTTAAAATTTAAAAAGAAGGAAAACGAAAAAATACAAAAACATTTGTCAAAGTGAAGTTTTGAAATTAAACGTATAAGAAAAAGGGATAAAAGCTGTTTCTTTTCTGGGAGCGCCGTTTAAAAACGCAAGTGCGTAAACGTGGATTGGCCAAATCTATCCATCATGCTCGTGTGTTGATCCGTGAAAGACACAATTGAGTTCGGAAGCAGGAGGTGAACATCCCATCGCTTGTGGTGCGATTGGAACCACAGAAACACATCGACTTCTCTCTAAAATCACCATTTGGCGGTGGCCGCCCTGGTCGTGTAAAGAGGAAGAACCTGAGGAAGAACCTGAAGAAGAACCACAGGTGGTGGAGCAGCCGCTGAAGAAGAAGAGGAGTCCTAACTGGAGAGCGAAATAATAGACAACCCACTCTGGACTAACCACAGGTAACCCATTTTTAGATAGATAAAATTCTGTGGCGGAAAACGTCACACTATTCATAAATGAATAGCCTGTACTTTTCATACACGAAGGGGAACATTGGCGTTTGAAAATGTTATGTGAAAAAAGTGTAGATGGGAAAGAATTTTTGGCTATTGGTAAACAGTGTTCTATAAAACTGGTTTTATGTAGTGAATTTAAGGACGCGAATCAACTCAATGATTCGTATTAAGTATGTAACATTCTGATCATTTCGCAGATTGTAAATTATTCAGTTTCGAACCGACTTAGCACATCTTTCAATGGTTCTAGATCGTGTTCATCTGCCAAACTCCGGTAGACGGTCAATAATTTCCTCTGGCCATTTTGGTGAGCCTGCTGGGTTATGGGCGGTATTCCACCGTGCACCTGGGCATTGGATTCCACCTAGTTTTGAGTATTAAGGCCTTACTCAAAAGGAATATAGCGCTACATGCAAAACGGGTATGGTTTAATTCAGTTTGTAACTTGGCTCTTAAATCCTATTTCAATGGGAAAAAGTTTTGAATTTTGGGGTTGATATTCTGTGTCTAACTAAAACGATGATGTATCTAGTGTTCTGAACAATTACAAACGTTTTTGAGATGAATATTGAATCGGAAGAACACAATTTCTGCCTTGAAGCCGATGGGTTGATACATAGAGCGAAAAGAGCGTGCACCACCATTATGCACCACGGAAGGAAACAAAAACGAGAAATTTGAACGCAGAGAATTTTTAAAACGACATAGCGAAAATCAAAATTTCTTCATACAATTGGTTTAAATTGCTTACCACATCTTTACAATTTCATTCCACAACGAAATAGGTATAGGATTTTTGATGAGTTGCTTTTGAATTTTTTAAAGGCGAGATTACCCCTTTTTTCGCGTAAAACTTTTAAAATATTTTTAAATGATAAGCATCATTCAAAAATTAATATTTTCAATGTATAAATCAAGATGTGTACTCATGTAGTTTTAGACGAAATTTTGTATATGTTCTCATTTTCAAATTTGCATCCCACACTGTGTCTGGCAGAGCTCCTTAAGTTCTATACACTTCATGGGTTTAGTATCAACCCAGCAATTTTTTGTTGTTGATTTTTAATTAAAAAAAAACTTCAAAACATAATTGGTAACATAATTTACACTTATTGTCTTATAACTTTATATTGTATCAAGAAAAAATACCCGCAAATAGCTTTATTTCAGATCTTGGTGTTAGCCCTTATCAAAATTTGGGTGTAAATAAAAAAACAAATTAAACCGAAATATTATAGTAAACTAATTATATATTCCTTTTGCTACTCTGTAAATAATCCAGTTGTTTGATACTATAAAAATACTTCTCTTAATCTCTTGCATTTAACTGCATTTCATCCTCTCAACATTATCAATAACAAACCCCCAGCTTAAATAAAATAAATTACAACAAAGTCTGTAATGAACTATATTCCTTCTTTAGAGATAGCGTACTATGTGCTTGCTGTCCTTTCGGTTGCTTCTTTGATATAATCCCAACGACCTGGATGTCACTTGAGATCTTATTATCCTCAGCTTCCAATTTCCGTTAAATTATTTCCATATAAACTGTACCTCATGATCCTGGCACTTGGGATATCCTCTCTTAGCTTTCCCTGTATCACATTCTCAACTGTAAGCTTAATAAAGCTTACTAAATTTATTATCATCAGCTTATATGAAAACATAAGACCATTAGTGGAGCGGTATGTGTCAAAGGTATCCTTTAATCGGTTCAGAAAATATGAGATGCTTTCGAGGGAGAAACTGATTTGAGTAAAGGATGCATCAGAAAAATTACCCGGTGGCTGAGATATTTTCATATACACTTTATCGGAAGCAGAGCATGTAGAACGATTCTGTTGAAGGATGTCATGCAATAGTAAGGGGCTCCCTTATAACTTCAACAACACCGGTATCAGTGGATTAGTTCTCAGAGAGTACGAGACCCTTGAGAAATTTACGTGAAACGTTCGGGACACAGATTGCCCAACAAAGTTATCCTGTATATTTTTCTAATGATGACCATTGTCCTCGTTTCTGACTGTTTGCGGAAGTACTTGTGCGACCACTCGAGCACACAGGATACATAATCGAAAAGTCAATGATGCTTATAGTCAACATAAATATGGAAAGTTTAGTGTGAGTTGACAAGGAGAACTTCCGTTGACATTAGCACGTAAACAGTGAGTCACTTGTGTGCAAAGTTAATTGTTAATCAACGAAAGGCGTCGGAAATTGGTTTGAATGGAGGGTTGCGGGGAAAAGAAAACAAAACCATTCAATTAAGAGATTGGGAAGTTATTCACTTCCATTTGATTATACAGATGAATAATTTAAAACATGTCGAACAGTTTTCTAAATACCCAGGAGGTCAAGAATTTTGAACAGAAAAGCGACTTTGAAATTTTCTTTTCCTTCATAAAGTGGTCTTGCAAATTTGCTGGTTTACGAAATTAAATGAACTTTTGTCTCTTAAGAAAATTGATTGATTATGTATTATGGTATCTGTCCAAAGATTTGGGACACCAATCGGAAAGATCGAATTTAAACAATTTCTTTTTTGTACGTTCTGATATTTCTATGCTTCTCGATAGTATAGTGGTTAGTATACCCACCTGTCAAGCGAGAGACCGGGGCTCGATTCCCCGTCGGGGAGCCTCTGGCGCCAGATTAATGACCTTGCCCGGAAAAAACTAATCATTTTGGAAAATGTAGCAAGCCTCAGGACTTGCTAAATAAGGCCAAGACCGGTTCCCGGTTTTAGTGCCGATGATGATGATATTTCTATATGTTTTTAATTTTTATATTTTGTAATAAAACCAATGAATTAACAATGAAATATTATTGCTACCCAGCAGACACTGCGACTTATCTGTGGAGCCTATGGTTGTCAGTTGTCTCTAAAATTGTTTGAAAAAATCTACGTATATGAAAAGAGAAACATTTGAGAAGTTTTCGAAAATTTTTAAATCTGCATATCTCAACCGAGATCCATATATTTTTTCCGTTTAGAGTAGTTTCAGTTTTAGGTGTGGACATGTTCACACCCTGAATTGCACGAATCCACTACCATGCCTTGGTGGTCGTTACGCCGGAATTATGGTCGAAAACCATTTCACATTCCGTTGCACTACCCCACATTAATCTAGTTCACGTCAGGCACTTGGTCTTCCCTATTCTGTCGGTAAGTGCAATGCATTTGCATACTGAGCACGCACTGAATTGAATGGGTACTCAATTGCAGGTGATTCTCCTGTGTCCAAGGCTCCGGTAATCATTTCCATGTGGGGACCATGATGGATTTGTGTTAGAAATCACGGACTTCTGCCATATTCGATAATCGTATGAAGAACCCATCCTAACGGTGGTGTTAGGTTTTCATTTATGAAGCTAATTTGTATTTATGAAATGTTCTGTTCATTTGATGGGTTGGCCTGGGGCAAACTCAACAAAGGATATGCATTGTGTGTGGACACCAGAATTAAGCAATAGCAGGCATTTTATAGAGTTCTGAGATTTGCTTGGGAATGTGTTTTAGTCTTTGAAGGCTCGCTACCTAACGATAATGATTCAATGAACTCGAAATTAGAAAATCGAACGGTTGCTGAAATTTGCGTTACAGAAGAATGACTGCATTTTCCTTGCCGAGTAAAAGGGGGTCGTTGTGAATAACTTTAAGGAAATTCATTTTTGAATTTAAAGAAATTTAATCTGCACTAAACAGAATATAAAAAAAATACTCGGTACCACATATATGTGGGTAAAGTTACGCAGTACGATTACCGATAGGTTATAAGAAATCAAGAGGTGACAGGCTGGACTGGTTAGGTACTATTGTAGTGCTCCAAGAAGCCCTACCATTTCTCTCCCACAAACTAATTTACCCACCTACAAAAATCCCATCGAAAATTCCATTCATATCCCCAAATTAACATTGAATTCAATGTCAAGCAAATTGAACCAAGCGTTCAATTCTCGAACATTGAATTCAATTCCAAAAATCCGAACACCACAATTCACATACATTGTATGAACGTGTCTAAAGAAAAACATATTTATTTGATCCGCCGACACACTATTCAGGCAATCTATACATCATAATACATATCTCCACATCTCAGATGTTTTATGACTTGTTAATAGACACAGATTCCCAGATCCTATTTTCACACAGATTTTCCACGAATGTTATGTTACCCATCTGAAGTGCATGCAAACTCTTGTTTGCATTAGCCAGGTGGATAACACAAACAACATCCCAAAAAGAATCGTTGGTAAGTGGCGAGGCGTCAGGATTTCGAAAAAGTAAAGATAACAAAAGATACAGACAGAGACTGAATCAAGAATCGGGAGGCGAGCAGCAGAGCCAGTGAGTAGCGCGCATAAGGAGAAGACTGCTCAGCAGGAAGTTCTTTGGTGATAGTTCTTTTAGCAACATTCTATAATAGTTCGGCAACTCCTTCGGTATTTTGTTCGGAAGGACAAAATACACATGTTCGACACATTCATCAAGGACGAGAACAGTAGCCTACTCTTCCCGGGGAACCGGAAGCACGGTGGTGCACCAAAAAATATTATACTATTTCGTCGTGCTATACACTCCGTAGAATGGTCGAGAGAAGTGTTTGTTTGCTTGGCTGATGGGCCCGTGCTGCGATTTCCTTGCAAACAATTAATATATATCTTTTTTCACAAAACTTACCCCCTTTTGTATCGCGTTTCAGGGTGTATTTGTGGCGGTGCAGCCAAACCCTACGGTACGCTTACCGAAAAACCCCCATAACCTCATCCCAAGTCCTATAAGTTTTTGCTAATGCAATCGCATTAAGCACCTGAAAATGCTTCACGCATTAATTAGATCAAATCTATAACCGTAAAGTCCGTGTAAGGAAAAGTTACCTTTTCATGCATCTCTTCGCATACAATTTTCCGTAAGATTTCTTTCTTTGCTTATCTGGAATTCCAAACCAATTCGGCACCTTCGGTACCAGACAAATTCCTTCAAACAAAATGATTCGGTTTGCATACAATGTAACTGTCATGACAGGGACCATAAATATTGCGCCGTCTATTTTCCAACTTCGCCATGTGCGATAAATTTCTTTACGTACACTTTGGCCGGGGACCTTTTTCTCCCAGCATTAAAATTCTCTAACTCGCACCATGTGCAAACAGAAGAACGCAGTTCCTACGTAGGTTTCCTGCGATACCATAAACAATTTATATCGTTTGTGGTATCCGAAAAACATTTTTTTCATTTAATGAGCGGCTGCTATTTATTTAGCTGGCCCTCATTACCGAACGATGCATAAGAAAACCCATTAGCATCCCACGAGTTCGGTTTTATTTGCTTTACCGAAATCGTATCCCATGAATGCACTTTATGCCCTTTCTTTGTTCTAGGTTCGATCTCATCCATGAAAGAACCGTGCACACACACCACTGCACTGAAAGAGTGCATTTCTGTGGCGGCCACACCCTTAAAAGAAAAGTTTTTCTCTCTCTTCCCTTTTCTTAACCCTAACCTAGGATGTAATTCATGTCAGACTTCTATCCTTGGGAGACCATTTCCACCCGCTGACTGCCACGGTCAAGCGTCACTCCCGCTCTCCGTGACGCGTAATAAATACATACCCGAAGTCGTGTGTTGTTCGATTTTGATGTTCAGCCAAAAACTAAAGGACAAATCTAACGTAAATGTATAAACAAGTGTTAAAGATAACGAAAACGAAATAAATTGAAAAGTAATTAAGGACAACTTGTGTTTTACTTACTCCTGGTGTGGACGTTGCGTCGTCGAGTTCGGTTTGTGCTTTTCAAGTTTACTTTCCCGCGGCTGAACATTTGATTAGTGATGGGGACGGAGAAGAACCCTGCGCCCATAACGGTGCCACGACTTCCCTCCCCACATATTCCTTAGACAGAGTTTTTCCTCTTTGGTACTAATACTGTGTGTGTCCTCGCACCGGTCTTCTTTGTGGAGGTTTTAGTTTTTTAATCGTACGTACACGAATTTTTATTTTCAAACAAAAACCAATTTCGTCACGGACACTGGGGCAGGGAGCTGCCTTTCTGTTTTTATTAGGTTACGCGAATGGGGAAAGAAAACTCGATTTTATTTCTTCTTTTTTGTTTTTATTGTAATTAATTTTCAATTATTTCTTCAACTTTAACGACGTGTAAAAGAAACAATCAAGTGCCCGCCACACGCACACTATTGCTCACCCTTGGTTTAGTCGACGACTCAATTTTCACTTTTCGAAAGATCGCACCGGGATCACTATTTTATACCAACTTTCGTGGTTGACGACTAATTTTCAACCCTCTCTCTCTTTTTCGAACCCTTACCAACTGATAATCCCTTTTCGATTTAATTTGTTCCAAATTCACCATTAATCGACTCTCTGCATCAGGTGTGGAAATCAACCGCGACCATTTCCCACCGTAATGGTAGCGTCATAGATAACGGTAAACCAAAAACAAATTGGGACAAGTTTTGTGGTTTTTACGTGTTAATTATATTTTGGGAAAATCGTACATAATTTCTTCATTTATTAGCCTGTAGGAACCCGGAAGTTCATGACCTTACCGACTCGACTCCGCCATGGTTCCCCGTCCTGTGCACTCTTCTTCCACGCTTGATCATCTGATCCGATCTCCTCAAGGTCAAACCTAATATTGTCCTCCCATCTCCGTCGCGGCCGTCCTACCGTCCTCTTTCCCGTTGGTCTACCGTCAAGAATTCTACGCACGATATTATCGTTGCCCATTCGTGCTATATGTCCGGCCCATCTTAATATTCGCGAGTTGATTACTCTCACAATATAGGTTTGCGGTATAGCTCTTCCAGTTCGTGGTTGTGGAGTTTCCTCCATTCTCCTGTCTCCTCGTCATATTTACCGCCAAAGATACCCCTTAAAACTTTATTCTCGAATACGCGGAATTTGTTTTCTTCCCATTTTGTGAGAGCCCATGCTTCGCATCCGTCTAGAACAATCGGCGTTATTATGGTTCTGTAAAGACGGAGCTTTATATTCCGTGATTGCAGTTTGGATTTCAGCAGTTTACTGACTGTGTGCGAACTGCATTGCCGGAATGCAGTCTTTTATTAATGTCCTTCGACATTTCGTTACTGGCCGTCAGTATCGTTCCCAGATATTTAAATTCTTTAACTTTTTCAAATATCTTGCCACTGACGTTTATATGTGTTCCCCGGGGTCCACCTGCTCGCGTCGCAATAATGTACTTTGTTTTGTCTTCATTTATTTCTGGGCCCGCCTCTTCCGCCACTTGCACGATGATTTCACAGTTTTTACTTACAGTTTCTCGATTATCGCCCCAAACGGCGATGTTATCCGTATATGCAAGTACTTGTGTGACCCCGTTCAGGGATGTTCCGGCCATCTTGTCGCCTTGTACCTTTCTGAAGAGATACTCGAGCACAAGGTTAAAAAGATACGGTGATAGGCCATCTCTCTGATTTAGCCCGTCCCGGATTTCAAATGGATCTGAGAACTAAATCGAACAGACTTGGTAAATTCCTATTCGGGTAGGAAATTGAATAATTTGCGATAAAACGTGGGAATTGAAAAGTTCTTTTATGCTATTACAGTGGGCCTACAAAATATCAAGTTATTGGAATAGAGATTATGTATTTCTAGGGATGAAGAGTTTATTAAAATATATCTATTGTATAGTGGGAATACGTTATGGACAGGAATGTGATGCTTGAATCTGTGGATGACGATATGGATCGGTAAGAGTATTAAGGATTTACAGGGGGATTCACTCAGGTTAATTATGTAACACCCGTTTCAAAATTTGGTTCCAACTCTAACACCCTGGTAAGATATTACCCTGTATATTTCGAGACAGCTCGGGGGATATCATTGACTATGTTTCAGATGCTGTTTAATATCAAGTTTAAGGTTAGAAAAGCTATAGAATTGTAGTAATTTTAAATCACTACTCTCACCCAATCCAACATTATTACATCATAAACCAATCATCCATACTGAATTATCCTACCCCTTTCCATAATCCCAATCATTACCCCCAATGAATCATATGCGCGACAAATTAAACCACATGTTCATGTGTGTTCAATTCCCAATAATCTTAACATCATGAAATGCCTATTTTTAAATGCATTTCATGATTTTACCTTCCGGGAATTTGTTCTAACGAATTCCCATGTCCTTCTTGTCCCATTCCAATTGAAGCCCACACAAAAACTTGTTTGTACTTCTTGGACGTTTTATACACATTTTTTAGCCAATGTCTGTTGACATAAAGTATAGAATGGTGGCGCATTTTCACGCTCACATTGTTAGTGGTGACGTATTTTGATTATAAAGTGTGCGAAGGAAGTGTTTGTATTGTGGAAAGGAACAAGATAGTGGGAAAGGAACGATACCGTGGTTTGCATTGTATTATTTGTATTTTATATTTTATATCTTCTTTTTATATTTTATTATTTATCTATTACTTTATTATTCACTTTTTGTTTGTTTTTCTAATCTCCTGTCTTAGCCGTTGGTTTCAATTACTTTAATTCCCATAATTTAGATTCCCAATTAAATTAGTTAAGGATTAAGTTTGTCCTTTTTTTTCGTCCTTCGTTTGTCTTATTTCGTTTTCATCATTTTGACGTGTTGTATCTTCAAATATGGATACCTGCTCTTCTCTTGGCATGAGCTATCAGCCCGCTCAGGGCATAATAGCTATTATAAATAAACTTAAAGAGGACGTCGAGGCTCCCGAGACCCTCAACGCTGTCCTCAAACGTAATTATCGGCATTAAAATCCCCTTCACCCCCATCCCCTTCCAGTACCGGTTTGGAAGCTTCTGATTCGGGATCAAAATTCGAGCCCGAACTAGAAAACGTCGCCGACAGTCCTGGCGCCTCAATGGACGTGACTCGCAAACTCCCTCCCCAAATTTATTTAGAGCCCTAAAACGCAAGACGCCGCTGCCAACATTACGAGGGCGGCCCTCCAGTAAGCGTATCGGCACTGGCTGCACGACAAGACCACTCCCATCATCATCATCATCGTCATCATCGTCATCTATGCCTAAAAAAAGTCGATCCCAGCGATAACCTCAAATACGCAAAAAATTGTACCTCCGCAGAAGTCTTGCCCACCGAGGCAACTCCGATAATTGACCCTAAATCAAAGGCCGCTTGTGTTTCCAACACTGTGCAGACAGCTGTCGAGGTCCGTACACTAGTGTCTAAGCAGAAACAGCAGCCTGGGATCTTTTCACAAGACCTCAAACTGAAGGATTTCTTCGGTGACATGAGCCGACTAGGGATATCGAACTTTAAGCCAAAGATTTTAGGCCCTTCCTTAAACTAAATCGTAACCTACGATAATGGCGGTAACCGCAAGGTTAACGACAACCTCAAGGCCAAGGAGGTGAAATATTATAAATCCATTCCGGTACGACGAAAAGTCGAGCACCACCCTTTTAAAACGAGTCGCTGCTTGTTGAGGAAAGAACGACATCGTCATTGCCCTTAAGCCAACATTTCCTCGCGTCAAATTCACTGATGTAAAACAATTCTGTCCCCCACAACGGTTTGTGAAAATCACACCAGAAAACTACCGCAAGGGAACGTATGGAGCTTCACCTTGGCTCGGGGACCGACATAGAATCCATATTTAGAACGAAGTCGCTCTTTCTACAGAAAATTGTTTTCGAGATATTTTACAACAGTGAAATGCCTTAATGCAGACGTTGCCAACATTTCGGACATGTCTCACGGAACTGCAACATGACCCACGGTTGCGTCCGTTGTGGAAAACCCCACGATATTGGCAAGTGCGAGCTCCCGCCTGCAAAATATGATCCCACAACGAATGTGCACGATGAAATAACTTTGCCAACTTGCTATAACTGCGGAAACAAAGGACACCCGGCCAGTTACAGGAACTGTCCTAAATATAAAGAGATGGTTCAAAGATCCAAGGCGACTCGAGCTAAGCAAATAGACAAGCCAGACTTCGGAAAACAGGCCACGAAAAATTTCATCCGAAATGGATTTACGCCGATACGCTTAAGGACCACAAACAAAGAATATGAAAACTGGCCCTAAAAACATAGTCTAGCATCTAAGCGATCCGATTACTGGGGATCCTACCATCAACGGACGTAGCACCTATATAGTAGTCAATAGCGGGCATCGCACCTGATTTTGAGCTAAAAATGGTGGAGTGTATACCGCTCGCATAAAACCAATAACGCTCCCCTTAATCCAGAAGATATCGCCATACTAATAAGATCGTCGGGGCAAACACCGATTTTAACTCCAGACAGCCCCACTGGAACAACTCCATCTTTTGCCCAAATGGCACTGTTTCCGATTCATAATTAGGTGCTTATGGGAGAATCTAGTACTCTCCCCGACAAATATATTCACCACACCTGCCACCAACACGATGACAGTGCATGAGCAACCGTCATCGCTAACTGTCATTGCTTACTGCTTTTGGTGCACGATCGACGGTCAACGGTCAATGCAATTGGATAAACTTGGATTTAATTTGCACGCCACCATGTGGCTTTTGATTATTTTATTAGAGAAACTATTTCAAAAATAAAGTTGTGTTCACCGATAAGTCCATCGAGAATTTATCAGTTTTCATTTGAGTTGATGAGTTATCTAAGTTTTCGCAATATAATTAGTTCATACATACAAATATGTCTACTAACCGTGCCGCAAAGTCTGGATTCGCTGCTGAAGCCCAACGCTAACCTCGTGATCATTACCATACGGAGGGACAAGCAAATACATCTATCTAGCGGGAACTTCAAGCCGGAAGATTATCAAAAGGTATTGCTTTTCCTGTTGACTCTAACCTATTTGTTTCAGGCATCGTTGGGTCGGATGCCATTGCGTCAATTCATCATCAACGTGCTCATCTTTGGAGATTCCCCAACGACATTCCTCGTTCGGTGGAACATCAGGAAGGATCTCGACCGACGACATTCCTCGTCCGGCACCGAGATATTCAACAGGCACGAAATTCGTAAGCATCGAAAACTCGCATGACCTCAACTTGGCAATAGTCGCACCTACGGTTGGTACACGAGGCAATTCAATTCTGGATATCTAAAGATCTAAAGACTTACTTCCTCAAATCATCCCCCACCCCCCGCCACCTAACTATCGGTGGGTGTATCTAACTACAACGCTGTGACCAAGTTCATTCGCAGCTACCGAGCATCCCAGGTTTATATCAGACTCATACCTGATTATGGGAGCACAAATTGGGACAACTTCTATGTCACATTGAACGAAAAACTCCACTAACTCACTCTTCCCACTGGCAGGAACCAATCGACGACGGAGATAAATGATGCTGCAGTTCGACTTCACATGAATCTAGTTGAAACTTTGGAGACTCAAGTGCCGACGTACAAACTTGAAAAGACATCAGATTCCTCATGATGACTGCACTGTTCGTTTCATCCCGGATCTTGAAAAGCTCTGCAGGATGAATATCATCACCGCTTTACACGCAAAGACAACCATTATTGCGATCCATCATTCACAATATTGGAACACTGAAAAAACAGGGATTCCAAAACAGTAGTACCCGACAATTGGAAGACAAACTGAAGAGTATTTAGATAGATCAGAACGTTTATATAATTGTTGAAAGGATATGTGTCCATTTTCGAATCACTGGCTCATTCATCGACAACAGTGTTGTCGTCAATAATGACACTAATAAAGCAAACATTATCGGTGAGACCTTTAAAAATAATCACAGGCTCACTGTGGCGGTTCTTGCAAACGCCACTGCTTACCTGCTCAGCTACCACCAGGTAACCATTTCTATGCGCGTTCTAATTCACAAAAAGCGTTTACTTACCTGCATTGGTTATTCCTATAACCACGAAAAACCTGTGAAGCATAATGTCTGCTGATACGGAAAATATATTAGCAACAACAGACATTCCCTACAAGGGCATATAGAAACCTGAAAAGCAAGTACTTACCTGTCCTTTATTTGCGAAAACCTTTGCATAAAAAATTTCTAAACATATCATTTTCGCTGATGTAAAATCCACCAGCACCAAACGGATATTTTCCTAAAGGCACGGTTCTCCGGCGCGCCATTTACATAGGGCCAACCAGTTGCAACACGAAGCAACTGACACGACCACCATGGTGCACATGGCACCCATCGAAATTGCAGCACACAAGCAAGAGATACTTTCGCTTGGCTTCAATGCGGCAATCACATCGGTCGCTAAATCAAGCCACACGAAATGGAAACTCGCACCTGGTCGCAAAAGGGGATCGAGAACTCGCCAGTGTAAATACACACACGACGGTTCGACCTCTGTTCCCACCAACAACAACATGCGCACGATCAGCAATCATGCTACTCGTAGTCACTGATCGTGTAAACACATTTAACCCTTTTCAGAACGACACGCTCCAGCTGCGAATGTGTTTATTTTTATTTGATTCGAAGTCTATGGTTCGCATGCTGGGCGACACACGCGATGAGCAGCAAAACGGATCATCGTGTGTGTGTTTCAACCCTTCTTTGGTGGTACACCAATTCGAAAGTAAAATGACCAAATATGGTCATCGAAGCGATGATTGAGTACGTGGTATTCTGTCCCTTCGATGAACGTAGTCAATCTTAGTTCTGATTCCGTGGTGGCAAGTAGTGCCATCACGTTAGCCCGCAAGTTAGCTACGACCAGTGATATAGTTCTTTTCACGCAGTGATCATTTACGGTTTCAAATAATACGAAGTAAACATTACGTCCGCGCAAGTAAAAAATACTTACTTCAAGCACAAAATAAAGCTGGTGCTAACCTCAGTGCTTTAGTTCTGTTTTCCGGTTTCAAATAATACGAAGTAAACATTACAACCGCGTAAGTAAAAAATACTTACTTCAATCACAAAAAATAAGGCTAGTGCTTAACACAGTGCTATCGTTTTTTTTACCCTGTGAACGTTTGCGGTTCCAATTGTTTAAAATAGAACTACAACGGTTACACCAATCTTCCATCTTAAATACCTGTGTCGATGTAACGTAAGTTTAGTAAGAACATAAAATGCTATGTCAATCTTTAACAAGTTTTGCCTAAGAACATAAGATATTGTTTTCATGTAAGATCATAAAATGTTAGTGTCACTAAAGAATAAAACATAAAACAATTTTCACTTAAGAATATGAAATGTTATTTTCGCTTGAGAATTAAAAATACCATATTCAATAAAATACAATGTTCAACATATAATAAGTTATTTAAAATCATAAAATATAATTTTCATTTAAAAATTTTCAATAAAATACTGTGTACCAAATAAAACAAGTTTAGTAAGGATATAAAATACTACTTTCTTTTAAGAATCAACCATACTATATTCGATAAACTCCTGTGTACAATACTAAATAAGTTAGTAAGCATATAAAATACTATTTTCGCTTTAGAATTAAGGAAACTATATTCAATAAAATACTGTATACAATTATTTTACAATAAAATAAGTTTAGATTAAGGATAAAAAAAGATACCGATGGTTTTTCTTCCTGAGCCACAAGACCCCAGTGAACAAGTTTAGTTACGATTCGACGAACGTTTATGAAGTTTGGGACGTCTTGGTGAACCTGTGTCGGGCCGGCACCTACCAACACAATAATACACCCATATCACCCCCGGGGATGGTGACCCGGATACGAATGGAATAATTAGTTCAGAGGTCCACAATAAACTAGAAAACTTTACCGAGCCAATTGTTATCTTCAACTCGCCTAACAGAGCATTCTTCGATGAGATACGTGATAATGGTCACGATTTTGTCACACCAAATACCCTACAGAATCTAGTTAAATTTCGAAACCCCAAGAAGTTACCCGGGATCGACAACATGTCGTACCACTCATTGCGAATGCTTTCTGCTTTATTCTTTATAAAACTCTCCATCCTGTTCAACCATGCGTGCATCATGATGTACTTTCCGCAAACATGGAAGCATGCTATTGTTTGTCCAATAGCAAAAGTTGGGAAACCAACGTATCATTCCTCAAGATTTCACTCCATTTTACTACCCAGTTGTATTAGCAAAATATATGAAAAGTTCCTATACAAGAAGCTCAACACTTTTATCAGTGTCAGCAACCTAATACCTGATTTCCAATTTGGATTTGGTAGAGCCCACAGGTTTAACAAGTGGCGCAAGGCTAATAACCTTGCCCGGAAAACAAATTATGGAAAATTTAACAAGCCTCAGACTTGTTAAATAAGGCCAAGACTGGATCCCGGTTGTAGTGCCGATTATGATGATGACAGGTTTAACAGGAAACCCTCTTTAACAAGGAACCCACCATTGCGGTGAGCATGGACATTGAAAAGGCTTTTGACACATTCTTGGACCGAACGTCGCGTCTTTAAATATTGACACTGGTTTCAGTTCAACGCTGTGAAGTATCATCTACCAGTTCGTTCGAAACAGAACTTTTCAAGTTCGAATGAATGGAAAGATATCTCGAACTTTCAACACCACCGCAGGCGTACCACAGGGGGCCATTCTAGGTTCCATCCTTTTTAATATCGACAACTCATTTATTTGTCGCCCTGTCAAGGGGAGACTAAACAAGGTATGCTATGCGGATGAGGTCTTAGTGTACACGACTTAATCGTGCGAAAGCAGTGCCATAATTCTGAGTAGTAAACACTCCCAACCTACTTCTACTACGATTGGACCATAGGTGAGGATGGAATATCTTGGGGTCATCTATACTCCAAAAATAAATTTCATCAAACATGTGACCCATATTCATTAATTGGGCATCGGTCGGTCTAAGCAACTGCACAACACTTTGAAGCGGAGCAACAAACTTGAAATCGATGTTAAATTTCTTTGCTATAAGCAGCTAATCCGATCTGGGATATCGCATGCCATTCGCATATGGTCTGGTATATCTTCGGCCCAAATGGAAATACTTAGACTTTTCGAAATAAAACTCCTAAAAAGATGAATCAACTGCTCCAGAAGTCCTGACGGTCGTCATTACCCCACCGCTCACTCATATGAAGATGCTTCCATTACCCCTATCGACGAGCACTTACAACAATTAGCATACGACTAACTCGAAAGCATTCAGAACAACGAGAATCTACTTGTACGGGAGTCTTGGGTTTTTGACCCTTCTCTCTATCGATCTCTTCGGATCCGACCACCAGAATTTCTTCTTCAGCAAAAAATTGAAGAATTTACCCTTCCCAACAACACTTCCCTCTATAATAAAGTGTTCCTGGTCCTATCCCACAGAGTCTACTGCTGACACAGTATAAGCACGCACGCACACTACAAGACGGCACAAATACGCACATACACACGCCGACCAAAGCGCGAGATTATCAGACACCAAAGTCATCATCTACGTTTACTACCATACTCAAGACCTACCGTTCTTGTATGGTTTCTTTCCCACCATCCCTCCCTCCAAGTAGTTAGAGAACATTCGAACTAACCCTGTCCACACTATCCTTAGATACCTCCCTTCCTTTCTTTTTCAAATATCTTGAGACCGAGCCCAACATCCTCACGGTGATTCTGGTTATCGCAAGATGACTGGTACCTACATGCCTTGAAGTAGGTTGCTCTGACTTTTAGGATAGCCTTATCATCGTTTGGGCCAATTCCTGGATGTCGACCTTTTTCTTTTTCAGTGTCGTGACATGGCATCGTTTGTTCTATCTCGAATGTCCTCAAATGAGTGCGCCACGATTCGGGCTGGCTATGATGAAGCTCCTCTTCAGCGGAGCCGTCCACTGTCTGCTTTTTTTTGTTGAAAGCCGTGTTTTTGCCATCCTTGTCCTCACCTCGGCGTTTTAAAAGCCCTCGCACGGTGGCCATTATTGTGGATCCGGAGTCCACTTTTCTCCTCGTTGAGTGGTCTGGCCGCGAGTATACTTTTTGTGGTGCTTCTCTTGGGAGTGAATTGCGCATCGATTTCCTTGTCTTATCATCCATCATGCAATCACCAATTTCTTTTGCCGGTATGTTAGGTTGATTGCTAGCATGGACGTATAGGATTCGGAGAGATGCTTTTCTGGTATGTTGACATGCAGTGTTGCCCTTCTACCAGTATACCGAGGGACACGTCGGTTTAATATCCCATAAGCCATGTGAGAGGCGTTCCTGCTTTTGCGCAGGCGTCAGGTGCGATGGATAGATGATGGTTCACCAATGAGGCTTGTTTTCCTTGATCTAGTTCAAGGATGTTCCAATATATACCAAGTTTCGGCCAAAAAAACTGGATACCCACCACCTGAGAGCATTATCATCGGCGAATCTAATATATACAATTCCGACGGACGAGGCTGAAATTTTAGTAGTTGTAATCTGACTTAGATATTAGAAAACACTAGTCCCGGCAACCCATTGATGTGTACAGTTGGCTTATTATTATTATTATTTATTGGCCTGTAGGAACCCGGAAGTTCATGACCTCACCAACTCGGCTTCGCCATCCTTCCCTGTCCTGGGCACTCTCCTTCCACGCTTCACCATTCGATCCGATCTCCTCAAGGTCAAACCTAACATTGTCCTCCCATCTCCGTCGCGGCCGTCCTACCGGTCTCTTTCCCGTTGGTCTACCGTCAAGAATTCTATGCACGGTCCTATCGTTCCCCATTCGCGCCACGTGTCCGGCCCATCTTAATCTTCGCGACTTGATTACTCTCACTATTGTAGGTTTGCGATATAGTTCTTCCAATTCGGTGTACAGTTGCCTTATATCTTGAAAATAGTCAGAACAGGGAGAATATGTATACGGGAAAGGAATGTTACATAATTAAAAACCGGTCGAATCATTGAGCTGATTCGCGTTTTTAAATCCCACATATCGATTTCCCTACATGAAACCACCCTCATCCATCATGCTGTTTAACAACAGAAAAATATTGGCAGACGACGCTGTTCGTACGTAGGAAAATTGTTTTTCTCATCCTCAAACTCCTCTTCACATTCTGGTGTAAACGTTTTTCCCAATGTTCTTCTTCTCGTATGCAAATAGTACAGGCTATTCACAGATGAATATCTTCAATATCCGATGAAAAGCATGCATTTCAACCCCCTACATGTCCCCTTCTCGCAAAGCACATAGTAATTCTGCATTCCAAGAATTACCCAAGCCTCTAAACGAGGATACGCAGTCTACCATTTGGTTTTTCTTTCTGTTGCAAGTGAAGCCAAATCAATCCCTAACCTAAGTTGCTCTCCTTTCCAATTTTCCCATTTTCTCTGGGTTCATTGATTCGCGATAGTTTATTCATATGTAGTGGGCGGAGAAATGGGAACATGAGCATGAGTGGGTGTTTCTCTTTGGAAACCAGCAAAAAGACTCGCAGAACCACAAATTGAGTTCGATTGAAAATGACAAGTAAACACGTGCCGCCGTGAAAGAAAAAAATACACTGCGGAGGGCACGTATATTAATCACCGGATAGAAAATTTGTTCAACCAACGAAATTAATAACACAATTCGCTTAGACTATGCTATCTATATTTTATTAAGCAAAATGTTTTACTTTATCTCAAACTTGAGAGAAATCAATGAAGAAGTTTTTGTGATGGACTGACTGCGACTGCCTTGATTCGGTTACCTTCTGTTGCACGATGGCATTGATTTGTTCTCGGCCACTGACCTTCAATTCCTTCATGATTACCGTTCCATAACATATCTGTGTCGTTGACCTCAATTCCAGCCGAATTTTCAATTGGCTGCTTTGTGGAATTGATGTGAGCGTGTGGATCATCAGATCTCTCCCCCGCTTGCTCAGTGGAAGCCATGTGCGCATGCGGATTGTGATTTTCTTCGTGTTGCTTTACACGTAAATCCGACGCCTATCCTAACTCCCTTTCTTTTGGCGCGACTACTTC
This sequence comes from Microdon myrmicae, assembly GCA_963931805.1. Lineage (NCBI taxonomy): Eukaryota > Metazoa > Arthropoda > Insecta > Diptera > Syrphidae > Microdon > Microdon myrmicae. The sequence goes on from OZ007496.1 coordinate 97,156,419, forward strand.
AACCGACCCCCTAACAACTGCCAATATATTAGCTTCGTTTTTCAATAAATCCTTCACAGACATCTCCTTCGAACCCAATCCGTCTCACTTCAAAGACTTGTCCGAATTCTCCCTCGGCCCCTTCATCATCATTATCGGCACTACAACCGGGAGCCGGTCTTGGCCTTATTTAGCAAGTCCTGAGGCTTGATACAGTTTCCATAATGATTTGTTTTTTCCGGGCAAGGTCATTCGTTTTACGCCAGAGGCTCCCCGACGGGGAATCGAACCCCGTTCTCCCGTGTGACAGGCGGATATACTAACCACTATACTATCGAGGAGGCATAGCCATAGGAGCTCGGCCCCTTCATCCCTCAAATTTAATTAGCGTCACTTAGTTGAGGAGAAATTAAACGTACTCAAAGATGAGTTCAGCCCTGGGCCGGATACACTCCCGGCTGTATTTGTAAAGAAATGTTCCAATTCTCTTTCCCTCCCGATATCAAAGATATTCAATCTATCCCTTTCACAAGGTATCTTCCCTAGTATTTGGAAATCCTACGATGTCACCGTCATACATAAAAAAGGACCTAAGAACGATATAAGCAACTACCGACCCATCGCCAAACTGTCTCTTATCTCCAAACTGTTCGAAGGAATTCTTTACAACGCGTTATCTTTCCGTTGTAAATCCATCATCTCATCCAACCAGCATGGTTTCCTTTGGGGTAGGTCGACCACAACGAATCTGATCGAGTTCTCATCCCATACTCTCCGTGCCTTAGAGAATGGCAACGAAGTCGATGTAATCACCATCGATTTCAGTAAGGCCTTTGACAAAATCTCCCATCATCTCATCCTTTTTAAGCTATCCTCCCTAGGTTTCGAACCCCTATTGATCAAGTGGTTATCTTCTTATCTGAAATATCGATCCTACCGTGTCAAATTCAGATCCTCCCTGTCCAATCCTTTTCTTTCCACGTCAGGGGTTCCGCAAGGCAGCCACCTAGGTCCCCTCCTATTTATCCTAAACATCAATGATGTTGACTGCATTATTAAATACTCATCCATCTCCCTCTATACAGACGACGCCAAACTCTACAAAACGATCATCTCTTTTTTCGACTCCTCACTTCTCCAAGCGGACCTCGACAGCTTCTCAACTTTGAACTCAACGTTGTCAAATGTCACTCCATAACCTTCTCCCGAAAACGCCCCCCCCCCCCCCCCCCACGCTCCAACTTCCTGCTAAACCAGCAGATATCATCTCTACCCTCGATACGCGACCTCGGGATCTTATTTGACAGGGAGCTTAGCTTCATCCCGCATATTGATGATATTATTCTTAAGGTGTTGCAGTTCCGCAACAATTCAAATTATACCATTACGGAAAAACATGCTGGCACTGAACGCCACCAGTTGCTGAATAGACGAGCAATAATTGTCTATTCATTAATCGTTTACCTCGTTACTGTTTTGAGACCGTTTTTATTTTGTTGTACTGTTCTTCTGGCAGTATATTTTAACGTGGTTAAATGGAAAGGATATACGGTGCCTTCAGCACCAGTTGAAACGTGTGAACTTAATGTTAAATAAAGTTATTTTGTATGTTCCAACGTTTTTAATTTCGTGTGTTTTTTATTTACACGTGTTGTTTAATGTACAATGTGTGCCCAATGCGGCAATTCAACTGTTTGGTGTTCTGCTCGACGCAGAACACACCCTTTTGCTGTTTCCCAGTTGGCGAACCATCGGCAACATCGGAGTTGTGGTTCCCAGCTGGCGAATCATAAGGCCAACTCTGTCCTTGGGTTTGTGAAACGCTGGTCTAAGGAATTCTCTAATCCTTGCGTTTCCCGTTCTCTCTAGATAGCCTTCGTCCGCCCCCTTCTTGAATACGCCAGTCAGGTCTGGTCTCCACACTACTCGTCCCATGTGCGCAGAATCGAAGACGTGCAACGATGTTTTCTGCGTTTTGCCCTCCGCGGACTGAACTGGGCGAATCCTCGGATTCTCCCCCCATTCACAAGCCGGCTCCATCTGATCAGCTTCAACGCACTTAAGGAGCGCAGAACTCATGCCGATATCCTTTTCGTCCACCGTTTCCTTTCAGGCACAATTAACTGCTGTTGTATTCCAGAATACTACCCGTTATTAAATTTAACACTGAATCTCCTTACACATCCTTAAAAACTTCCCTTAACATATATTACATTCTCACTTAATACATACCATTCATAAACATTCACAATATTGCCAGTCATTCGCTCGTCGTTCGTCAAGCGACAAACATCGTAAGGCGGTGAGCAGCTCTAAAACAAAGAATATCGAGTGCGTGTGTGCGTGAATTCGTGAATAAACTGTATTTTTCGCAGTTCGGCCGCCGTGGCACGGCGAAAAAAGAAAAAAAAAAAAAAAACAAAAAACGAGTGTATGTGTGTTTCGAAACCAGTGCGTACTGCAATGTATGCGCTGTCAAAGACTTGGACACGTTGCATCAAACTGCAATATGAAATTCAGATGCGTAAAATGCCTCGCCGACCATAACATGGGCGAATGTCCGCTGGGAAAGGAACAGCTTCCGGATAGGGAAACACTGTCATGTGTCCTATGTAAAAATACAGGACACACGGCAAATTTTAGGGGTTGTCCCAAATTTCAACATATGAAGTTAAAGTGGGAATCAAAACAAAAGCAAGTGGCAGAAGAGAAAAAAATTAAAACTCGTTCTTATAATAATTTCGTTGCCCCGCGTGTAACATATGCACAAATCACGGGCAGTTCTATGCAACGAGTCCCCGTGGAATCCTCACATACCAATGGGCGAATACCGACAGTAGATGCGCAACCTGAGATATTAAATATGATATCGGCCATGCAAACACAATTTGCTAATTTTCAAAAAATACTGACGGAACAAATGGCCCGAATAGATATGCTCTGTTCGGCTGTGTTTTCAAATAACTCCTTCCATCAAAATCTTCAACCCTCTAACTGAACTAAAACTAAAAATTATTTCGGTGAACGTAAATTCACTAATACACATAGACAGAAGAGATAATCTAGGCAACATGCTTTAAGTCGAATCCCCTGATGTACTTTTGGCTAGTGAAACTAAGCTAAACCAAAGGCACAAAATTGTCCATAAAAACTATAAGATAATCAGACGTGACAGGCCACATTCTATTCAAGGGGGTGGGGTTGCAGTTTTAATTAAAAAAGTTCTTTATCATAAGGTAATTTATAGTAGAGAAGTACACAAATTTCAGGTGCTGGAAGCCTGCATAATAGATATTCCGTTGAGAAGTCAAAAGCACCGGTATGTGGTCTCCATTTATGCCCCTCAAGCTACCCAGTGTAAGCAATTTATCAATGAAATTGATATGCTATTTCGACACCTGAAATTAGACTCGGAAAACAACTATTTCCTAATAGCGGGTGATTTCAACGCCAAGCATAGTGCTTGGGGTAACTTAACCACGAACACAAGAGGCAATGCTTTATATGATTGGTGGCAAATGAATGCTATCGAGCGCAGATTAGAACTGTACGCCACAAGTACACCGTCTTATCCTAAAGGAAATTCATTTCTGGATTTACTTATGATAGACGATCGAATAAACTTGCCAGGCACAGATCTAACTACGCGAAACTGTCTTCGCACAATCGATTACGATAGCGATCACTACGGATTTGGAGCCATAATTGAAGTCCCAAATGAACAATATTCACTAGAGCAGTTCGATCAGATCCACTCTTTCAATTTTCGAAAAGCTCACTGGTCACGCTTTGATCGATTAATAAAAAAAGAACTTCGTAACAGTGCCATAGACCCACCGACTATTAGAAACCTCCATAACGACGAAATCGTTCATTACTTAACAACATAGGACGATATTATTACCAATGCAATGAATCGTTCTATACCTAAAGTTCCCCATACCGACGGTTATACTAATAAGTACAGGACATCAGCAATTGACGCTTTCTATAAGCAAAAGAGCATTATGCTCTCAAAGCTGAAAAGACTTTATAGACAGTTCAGCGACCCAAATAGTCAGGAAATAAGAACACTTAAGTCCCTAATCAAAAATCTCCAAAAATTGATCCGTGACAATTACCGTTCAAGAATAAATGAAGAGTGGAAGAACAAAATACAAGCCATTCAAGCTAGCGGATCGAATATGTTCTCACAAATCAATAAAACTTTTCGAAAGAAAGATCACAATGACATTCCATATTTGCGAGTCCCACGGACTCCTGAGAATTGTCAAGCAATGCTGAACTCAGGACTCAATCTGGAGCGTATCAACTCCAACGAAGAAGTAATATTAGTCGAAGACCCGCAAGACAAAGTGAACTTAATTGGTGCATGTTTCGAAGCACTATACAGAGTGAACGAATCCACTCACTCCAATACGATCCTCGAAAACAACGCATTCCAGACCTACAGCTCACTGAGAAATCAACTTGGTACCTGGAGGAACTAAAACCATAGTTTTACCACATTCAGTGAAAATAACAGAGCGGACTCCCCCAGGAGTAACCAGAATATGAATATGTTTGTGAGTAAGGATGAACTTATGAACATCCTTAAGTCAATCAAAAGCAAAAAGTCTTCTGGGATAGATAGCATCCCAAATGTAGTTTTAAAACATTTGCCTCCTGAAGCAGTAAAAATCTACACTACGTTATTCAACAACGCCTTAAATAAGGCATACTATCCAACCCACTGGAAAACTGCAATAGTCCACCCCATCCCTAAAAAGGGCAAAGGCAGGACAAATCCAACCAACCTTCGCGCGATTAGCTTGCTGCCAAATATCAGCAAGGTTTTCGAGAAGATCATAAACAAAGCACTGATGAACTGGTGTGATGAAAATGAAATCATCCCCAACAACCAGTTTGGCTTTAAAGCGGGACATAGTACGGTGCATGCCGCGTCAAAGCTTGTTTCCGACATACAATGTAACAAGACAAAGCGCCAATGCACAGGTGCCTGCTTAGTTGACTTTGAAAAGGCTTTCGACACCGTGTGGTTAGAAGGACTTCTTCATAAGTTAGAAAACCTGAGAATGCCTCATTATCTATTGTACAACATTTACGAAATGATAACGGACAAGCAGTTTGTGGTAAAATGCGGAGATATATTCTCAAGCAAGACCTTCAAAATTACAAACGGTTTACAACAAGGGGCGGTGAATTCTCCCATTCTGTTTAATATTTACACCAGTGATTTAGTGGGTACGCTTAACAATGCCATTGCATACGCAGACGACATTGTGGTATACAGAACAGCAGAGAAAATAGATGCCATCAATAGACTTCTCCAGGACGACTTCAATAAAATAAAACGTTTTTGTAATGACTGGAAACTAAAAATTAATTTCCACAAAACCGAGACTATCCTCTTCAGAACACCTCTCTCCAGGGCCTCTCAGGATACAAAGTACAATTGGAAAAACTTCTCTATCGTAGGGAATAATAATCTCCCACTACAAGTGAAAACTGTAGTCAGATATCTCGGTATTTGGCTTGATCAGTATTTATACTTTGACAAGCATATAGCAGCCACTCTCTCTGCAGCAAGAAACGCATTTGTTGCCACAAAAAGTCTATTCCGAAGCAGCATTCTCAATCCAAAAGTTAAAATAATTTCATATTCGGCATTCATCCGACCAGTGTTGGTCTATGGCTGTCCAATATGGTACAATATATCCCCATTCTACATGGAAAAGATTCGCGTGTTCGAGAGACAGTGTTTGCGTTCCTGCCTCGGACTTAATAGAACACCAGAGTCACGATACCAGAAATTTTACCCTAATAAAACCCTGTATGACAAATCAGGACTAACTAGGATAGACAACTTCATTATAAAAATTATTCGTGGCCACATTGCAAGGGCAATGTGCAGTCTAAATAATCTTATCGCGGGAGCATATTATCCGAACGATATGTATCTGGAGAGTACCCTCCAGAACGGGTTCATTCCCCCAGAGCCGTTCCTCTTCTTGGACGGAAAAGGTCTTATCCAAGATGAGGGTGGAATACCTATTATATACCACGCTTTCGGAGGTGCTAGGGATAAACGAATTGTCCACAATAGCGATATCTCTAATAGGCCAGACCGACTTCGATTCAGTATGGTGATCAGTGAAAGAGATAAATCAATAAAAGACCGAACCAACCCCAACTGGTGGTGGATCCAAAACGAAGAAAGGACTTCACGTCCGCAGATATAATATTCAGCTCTGGCGCAGCTTCCTCCCTTCCTTTTCCTTTGCCCTCCTCCCCATTAACTTCTGTTATTTTATCTTTTTTATTTTCATTAAGCACTTATTATTTTGTTTTTAAAATTTTTGCATCCTCAAAAAAAAAAAAAAAATCGTTATTTTGTTTTTTTTTTTGTCATAATGCCTCTAAAAGAAAAAGAGGTAGACCTCTAAGATAATAGTTTATTTTTTTTATAATGTATGTGTATTATTTTAAGAATAAATAAAAGAAAATGTAAGCTAAAAGGCATAAATTAAGCATATAATATTGTGACGCAAATGGCAATCAGTACTTGAATATTCTAGAGAGTCCGAAACAAAGTACTAAAATATTCTATAAAGTAATGGAAAACTGGAGACTAGGAACAGTAGAACATTCAAGGCAATGGAACGGATGGAAACGAAACGCTGAAACAGTATAAATACGCCGCACTTAGAGCATAGTGATGGGTAAGAAGTAGAAGGTCAAGCAAGCGATGAGTTATAAGTAAGAAGTAGAACGTGAAACAAGCGAAAGTTTCGAGCGAGAAGTAAGCAGTAAAATACGCGATAATTACGGAAGCGATAATAAAGAAAACGTTGTGTACGGTAAAAAGTAACGATTGTTATTACGGACTAATAAAATGTCACATTAATTGAGAATCGATTTAACGGCTCTTATTTATTTTAAAATAATTAATCCAGCGAACCCTAAGCTCGCTACAATATTGTATAATTTAGAGTGCTTGTGAAGCCAGTAAATTACATTAAGTAGTAAAATTATTAAGATAGGTTTAGCATTTAGACTAAAATTGTAAAACATAAAAAAGACTTTGTGAATAAATGCGTCTGCAAACAAACAAACAAAAACAATATTGCCAGTTACAGCACATTTAATAACCTGCACCTTTTTATTTCATTCAAAACATAGTAACTTTGATTTTCGTCCAAATTTTATTCAATTTAAAAGTCACAGAGTCTTTGATAAATTTTGTTTTGTTCATGTTATAATTTCCAGTAAATTAGAACACAATGTTCTATAAGTAGAGAAAAAATTCATTTGTAAAATCAGTTCGAGTTGAGAAGCAGTTCAAGTAGTTTCACTTTGAGTTTTAGTTTGAGTTTTCAGTTTGTGTAATACACGGTGAGAGAGAAGTAGTTGGAGATTGGAAGTTTGATAGAGAAGTTTAGTTTTAAGTTCAGTAGTTAGAGTTTGGAGTTCGAAGTCAGTAGTTGAAATTAATAAAGAATAAAATATGCAAAATATAGAAGAGTGAATAAAGAGAATAAATAAAAAGAAAAACAAATTACTATTATTCAATAAAGAAGACGGACGGAAAGCCCTATATAAATAGGATATAAATTAAATTCGAAGTCTGAGATTGATAAAAGGTCCCCGCTCTTCCCTCGAAAGAGGAAGCACGGCGCCGGACGTCAACACTGCCCAAGCTTGCTCTCCATCATTCCACTTCACACTAACCCCCGTAACCTGCGAAGCCATCATCTCTTCTATCAGCCCACCCACCACACTTGTTACGGCTCTAATGAACCCATTTCGCGAATGCTGCGGCGGCAAACTCCTACCCTACCTCCTTCGATTTCAACTTTACCTCTATTGCTTTCAAACTTCATCTCCCCCCCCCCCCCCCCTGACCACGCCCACTCCCCCTCTACACTCTAACATCCTGTACTAAGCGAAATAAATGAATGAGTAATAATTGATGGATAAGCCCAGTAACCAACTCGCCAAAAATCCCCCCCCCCCCTCTTTTTTTTCTTTTTAACCATACTTTATATTCTTATATATAGTTTTAAGATAGTTGTTGAGCTTTATCGCTTGTTCCAAGCTGAATATATGAGGGTTCTGCCCTCACTAAAAGGAACTAAACTAAACTTTGCTTTGGCTCCGCTTCATTCCACATAAAAAAATGGATTTTGCCGACGGAAATTTTCGGCTTATTGTTGGGAGTGTCATGAATTTTGCTACAGTGTGCGATGTGTTACAATAAAAAGGTCTTCAACATGCATATATATATATATATATATATCCTTAGTCAATTATCAGAAGCACCCTTGTTTTCCCAAACACTAGTAAAATGCGTTCCGTTTTATGTCTCCTATGTTTATTCATTTATTTACACACTTTTGGCCATGTTTTTATTCCAACTTGATTTATTTTTCTTTTTACACTAACTGTTTTAAGTTTCTTTTTATAATAACTTTTTGATAATCTATATTCTTGCGAGAAGGGGAAATGGAGATGGTTGAAAAGTATACTCATGCATACTGTTCACAGGATATTGAAGCTATTCATCAGTGAATAGCCTGTACCTTTTATACATCAGAAGGGCAACATTGGCTTGGGAAAACCTTTTACATCGGAATGTAAAAGGAGTTTGAGAATGGGAAAAGCTGTTTCGCTATGTGGAAACAACGTCTTCTGGCAATGTTTTACTGTTGTTAAACAGCATAACGGATGGTGGTGGATTAATGTAGGGAAATCGGTATGTAGGATTTAAGGACCCGAATCAGCTCAATGATTCGAGGGGTTTTTATTATGTAACAAGAACACTTGCATTGGTGATTCCTTTTGTCTTCACCGTCATATCTCATACAGTACATAACTGAAGGAAACACCTTTTCTAATAATAATCTTGTCTGTAATAAAGGAATCTTATGCCTATGCCGTAGGGTCTATTACATGATGTACGGGAACGGTATATCACAAAGTTAATGTAAATGTACATAGACTGACATAAAGACAGAATATAAAACGCTAAGGACCTAATCAGTGTACTCATCCACTCGCACACCATTTGCAACCGATCGGCCTGATATAATTTCCTTATTATTATCCATCCATCCTTCATATTATAGTTAGAAGTAGTCTATGATAATGATATCTTTCTCATATATCCCCAGTACGAACGTAACATTTTCGTGAATGAGGGTGATTCTGGTGGGAAATCGGAACACAAGCACAACGTTCAAGGGCATAGTTCATCATATTTGGCTCTTTTTTGTGTTATTATATAGGTGTAATTGTTTTTAATTCATGCTCTGAGTTTGTTTTCCTTTTTAATGAGAAAAACAATATTTAGGAAATATTACAAAAGTAGGTTAGCAAATGAACTAAGATAATTCAACGCAGACTTAACTTGATACATTTCCCAAACCTTGAGGCGTGTCCTCGTTGATATGCTTGATAAAATAACAACAAAACACGGTAATAAATATTAGAAGAGTAGAAGCAGGAGAAAGTCTGCCCTAACATGGCCTGCTTACTCAATACCAATTTCAATCGATCAAAAACTTGGAATTGCCAAAGCCTACAATAGTGCTGAGGTAATTAACCGTGACCCCTGTCGGATAGCATTTGAGTTTTATTAATAAACCAAAAACAAGAAGAGAACTAAATCAAGGAAGATGAGCAATCCGTGTTCAAATGTATTCCCACAACACCCCGCCCAGGCGTCAAATGTATCCTTAATGATGTTCCCGGTCAAACGTACAAATGCTCATGAAATAAAAATGAATGGGAAATCGAAAGGACGAGATTGATACTAACCGAAAAGCAACCTACAGATTACAGCCGCAAATGAATTTATCCTAAATAAGTCATGACGAAGTGGCGATACCGACACCTGGATACGTGGAAGGATGCAATATATCAGACTGCGAGTTAATTGAATCTTTATGAACGTGCCGCCTCTATCATGGACACCACTGGATTACTCATACGTAGGACAGGATTTTTGTAATATTCTACCAGTTCATTTTGTTATTTTGCTTTTTTGGATCGAATCGAATAATTGCATTGAGCATGTGGGAAAATTTTTGGTTTGGATGCTTACATTGGAGTGATGAGAAATTGATTCTAAAATAGTTTGATTCATTAAGTGTGCGATTGCCTGAAGAACAAAAGTATTGAATTGGTTGATGTATCAGGAAAAAGTTAACACGCATCATTGTGTGAAGAACAGGATAAAAAATTGAACATAAACTAAATTGGGCTTTTTAGTTTTAAAAATAAGCCGTTTAGTAAGTTATTGTAGCTTTAATGTTTTAATTGTATCGGTAGCTTTAATGTTTTAATCGGCAAAAAGCATTTTTCGTACTCTGACCGCACTACAAAAGCACTGTGCATACACTGGAAAACGATAATACAGAAACAAAGAAAAAAGCAATTTAGACATCGCGAACAGCCCGCAAAACAGATAACCCGTTCGCGGATAATGAGATGTTTACTGTGGTTAAATTCCGGCATTCGCGGAGGTTCCTCCACGAGTTGAGTCAACATCTCAGCCAACCTCAGTATCGTCGGTTCTCTTAGAATGTATCAGCCAGCCGGAATTGTGCATATTAAAGTCGCCAAGGACGACAATTTCAGAAGCCGGGTGGTTGATCTGTGTCCAGTCGACGGTACGTGACGGATGCTGGAAAAATATCACTGGTCGATCGTCATTCGGGGAGACAACAAAGAAATTTAACAGAATTCCTCAGCAGGACCCTCAACCACATTATGTCCATGTCACTAGGTTCCAACGCCGACATCCTCTGGCAAGCCAGATCGGACCGTGTGAAAACGCAGACCCCACCCTTGAATCTCGAACGTAAGTCGTATCCTGATCAACGAAGATATGTTGAATCAGTTGACGAATCGACCTGGGTATTGGTTAGGGCAAGGATATCAGGTTTGGGTGTTTGCAAATATTGGTGGACGGGTTTTACATTGGTATCGGTGAAACCGATGCCCCCAATCTTACAAAATGCCGACATCAGTCGAACGTCGACAGAGTTTCGAGAACGAACCCGATTATGCGATGACGAATTTCTTAAATTTTTTTTAATCTAGTGAGGGCAGAGCCCTGGTTTATTTCACTTAGTACAAGCGTTAAAAAAAAAAGAAATTAAAAGTAAAAAACTTACGAACTAACTTAAGAACAAGGGATTACAAAAATTAATTTAGAATAAATAAGAAGGTAATAAGGTGGAAGGGTGGCGGTGCACGTGATGGGGTGACGAGGACCGGGTAGTAGGATAAAGGGGTGGGATGACAGGAATGTGTACTGGTAGTAAGAGTGTAAATGGTGGGTGGAGCAAAGTCAGGAGGGGGAAGAGAGAAGACGACGTTTGAGTGCAAAAGAGGTGAGGTAGAAATCGAAGGAGTTAGGGTAAGAGTTTGCCCGCCTTAGCATTCTTCAAATTGGTTCATTACAGCCGTAGGAAGTGTGGTGGGAGGGCAGATAGAAGAGACGAGGGTTTCGTAGGTTACGGGGGTTGGTGTTGAGTGCGATGGCGGAAAGCAAGATAGGGCAGTTGATTGTGCCGGAGAGGAGACGGTGGATGAAGGGGATATCGGCAAGGGTTCTGCGTTCCTCAAGTGTATTGAGGTTGATCAAATGGAGCCGGCTTGTGTATGGGGGAAGAATCCGAGGATTCGCCCAGTTCAGTCTACGGAGCGCAAAACGTAGAAAACGACGTTGCACGCTCTCGATTCTGCGGATATGGGACGAGCAGTGTGGAGACCAGACCTGACTGGCGTATTCAAGAAGGGGGCGGACGAAGGCTATGTAGAGGGAATGGGAAACATAGGGATTAGAGAATTACCTAGACCAGCGTTTCACAAACCCTAGGGCGGAGTTGCCCCTAAGAATGATATCCTCGATATGTGGGATGAAGCTGAGCTCCCCGTCGAATAAGATTCCGAGGTCACCTATTGAGGATACGTATGAAATCTGCTGGTTAAGCAGGAAGTAGGAGGGGGAGGTGGGGGTAGACGTTTGTGGAAGAAGTTAATGGGGTGACATTTGGCAACATTGAGTTCCAGGCAGTTATTACGGCACCAGGTTGAGAAGCTGTCTAGGTCCTGTTGGAGAAGTGAGGAGTCAAGAGGAGAGATGATTGTTTTGTAGAGTTTGGCGTCGTCCGCATAGAGGGATATGGATGCGTTTTTAATAACAGAGTCGACATCATTGATGGTAAGCATAAAAAGGAGGGGCCTAGATGACTTCCTTGCGGAACCCCTGACGTGGGAAAAAAAGGATCGGAAAGGGAGGATCTGAATTTGACACGGTAGGGTCGATATTTCAGATAAGAAGATAACCACTTGATCAATCATCATTATCATCATCGGCACTACAACCGGGAACCGGTCTTGGCCTTATTTAGCAAGTCCTGAGGCTTGTTAAATTTTCCATAATGATTTGTTTTTTTCCGGGCAAGGTCATTAGTCTTGCGCCAGAGGCTCCTCGACGAGGAATCGAACCCCGGTCTTCCGCTTGACAGGCGGGTATGATCAATCACTTGATCAATAGGGGTTCGAAACGTAGGAAGGACAGCTTGAAAAGGATGAGATTGTGGGAGATTTTGTCAAAGGCCTTGCTGAAATCAGTGGTGATAACATCGACTTCGTTGCCATTCTCTAAGGCACGGAGAGTATGGGATGAGAACTGGATCAGATTGGTTGTGGTCGACCTACCCGAAAGGAACCATGCTGGTTGGGTGAGCTGATGGATTTACAACTAAAAGATAACGCCCTTCGAACAGTTTGGGGATATGAGACAGTTTGGCGATGGGTCGGTAGTTGCTGATATCATTTTTAGGTCCCTTTTTATGTATGGGGGTGACAGAGGAGGATTTCTAGATACTAGGGAAGGTCCCTTGAGAAAGGGATAGGTTGAACATTTTTGATATTGGGAGAGAAAGAGAAGTGGAGCAGTTCTTTAAGAATACAGACGGGAGTCCATCAGGTCCGGGGCTGAATTCATCTTTGAGTAAGTTTAGTTTCTCCTCAACTACGTGACGCTGAATAAGTTGAGGAGTGATGGGACCAAGGGAGAATTCGGGCAAATCATTGAAATACGACGGATTGAGTTCGAAGGAGATGTCTGTGAAGGATTTTTGAAAAACGACGCAAACAGGTTGGCAATAGTTAGGTGGTCGTTTGACGTAGTCGCGCCATAAGAGAGGGAGTTAGGATAGTCGTCGGATTTACGTTTATAATTTATAAAGTGGAAAAAGGATTTGGGATCGCTGATCAAATTGGATTGTGTTTTAATAAGGTATTCGGAGTAAAGGGAGTTGTAGAGTTCGGAAAATTTATAAAAGGACCTGAGATAGTTGGAGTAGTTTTCAATGGATCGCATTTTGAGCAAAATATTCCATAATGTAGTCTTTTTGTTCCGAAGATTGCGGAGATTGTGGTTGTACCATGGCGGCGAAGAAACCGATGACCTGCGGCGAGAATAGGGGACATATAAGGCGACGGAATAGTAAATCTCCTTATAGAGAGTGGCCGTGGCTTCTTCTACTCCCAAATGATGACCTAAGATGCTCATTTAGGAGGCGGAAATTACTCTTATGGAAGTTGTAAGAAAAGAAGTCAGGAGATAGAGAGGGCTGGGATTCGTGGTCGAGATAAAAGGATAAGAGTAGTGTGGGGTGATAATTGTCAATGGTAGAGAGGGCGTATGGGCTAGGGGCAACTGAGGACATGAGAGGGTCGGTTGTGAACACGAGGTCCCGCTGTCTCCACATATGATTTGGGACATTGCTAATTTGATGGAGGCATGAGCCGGTGAGGCCGTTAATAAAAATACGTTCATTAAAGTTTGGTTCTTTATCATAATATCTGCATGATGTTCCCCCTGACATTGGTTGGTATTAAACAGGATATAGGAGAGAATGCTTGCCTAATCTGTGGGGGTTTAATGTATTGTCGCCGAACGCGGCCACTGTTTCACTTTATCCCCAACGATATTATTCCGACGAAAATGTTAGACTCTGATGAAGATGGTTCATCGGAAAGTGCGAAATGGTGGAGCGAACAAAGAACCATAGAATTAAATAGAACGGAAATAAAACTCTCTGGTGACTATTGTAACGAATGTTCGTTCTTTATTCTAGTTCCTTAAATTATTGTATCATGTGGGGTTCTCTATATCACACGGAGAACCAACCCACAATCTTAACATGTAAACATGCAAAAACAAATCCATCACCCTAGGGCGCCCTGCGGTTGGACAAAACCAACCATCCACCAGGAGCCCCCTCACCAGTCGCCTACCTCCAACTAAGCGCGACCGGCCGGCACCGCCTCACAGTTGCCGTTCGGTCGAGGACGCAGCGACCATATATCGAGCTCCGCCGTCAACACCGGTGCCGATATACCGGTCCCCTCCTCGATCGGTAAGCCGCGCAACTGCGTGCCCGCCCCCTCTCAGTCCCAGCAGCAAACAATTCGCCATACTAACGTATGGACGAAAGACACCGACTCCGTTCCGCAGACGGCAACCCGTCGCGGCGGATGCGAATTACCCTGGGATAAGTCTCCTCCATCCCGTACGCGCCACCTCGCCACCGCGGATGCGAGCATATTTCCGATAGGTTCGGACCTACTTGGACGATAAACCTGTTGGTCCAAGCGGCCCACAACAGATCAGTGGACCACGCCGCACACCCTTTGCCGTTGCGGCATCAACGCGGTAACAACCGAGTCCACTCCCAATTATCGACCCAGTCCCCACCACGACCCAGGAAGTCGTCACCAGGACAGTCCCAGATCCACACCACCGCGCCCCCCGACGCAAGAAGGGCCAACCTGGCTGTAGGCACCTATACCTCTCCCCATCACACTCTGAACCACTCCTTCCGTCCTACCCTTATTTCGCGACTAGATCACGGGGGGGGGGGGGGGGGGGTACTGCCGGGTTCTCTATATCACACGGAGAACCAACCCACACTCCTAACATGTAAACATGCAAAAACAAATCCACAATAGCATACATCTCCCAATCTGCAAAAAAAAAAAACATTTTCCAAACTCCCAACAGAATATAATTCAACAGAATATATTCTAATCATCCCCGCATTCATTTTCCCAAAATTGCTTCGGTCAATCCTTTACCGAATTCACATTCCCTCTTTGCGACCAAACAATCACAATTTCCCCGAAATTGATATGCCTTAATAAAACGTATATTCAAATCTAAAACAAACATTAACCATCTCCCTCAATTACATCACGCCACATATAATTTTTCCCAAAATTGCTTCGGCATATTCTCTACTTAATTCTTATTTCCTCTTTGTGACCAAGCAATCTTAATTTCCCCCAAATTCATATGCCGCAACAAAACGCATATTCAAATCCACAACGGAACATTAACAACTACACCAAGCCGCATACATTTCCTCGAAATGACTTCGGTTCTATCTAATTCTATCTAAACGATATTCCTTGCTTGCACCCAAGCAATTTCAATTTCCAACTTAGCTCATACGGCAAGGATTCGCTGGAACTAAATTCCTATGCAGACATAGCAACTCTTCCACCAATTCTTACTAAGTGGCATCGAGCTCACTTTAGCTATAACCCCACTGCCACAACGCAATGAATTTTTGATTTCATTAGTCAGTCGCTTTCCAACAACCAAGGGAGTCGGTCGTGTCCGCCATCCACCATACCGTTTGCACGGCACGTTGCGTACCCACAAAGTATCTACGCGAGTCCCCCTATCCCGTTAATCCAGTACTGGTAGATTCCCTACCTGTCGATTCTCCACTCCACATAAACCTTCTGTTAAACGCGCATCGAGAGTGCTCTTAAGAAACATTAACGCTAGCGCCGTGCAACCGTCCCTTAGTGAAGAATCAATATAAAACCTGCGGCGACAACAGAAACGTGTCCATAAACATAACAAACAGTATCGTCAAACGAATCCTCGAAGTTTTAAGTTTCTTTTATAAATTACCAATTGTGAACTCTCGAAGTACTTGGTTAAGATACATTAAAATCAAAATTATTTGGACCGAGATTGAAAATTAGAGTAACAGCGCGTTTTATTCCTAGTATTTTCTCCGGTGCGATCGGTGTATCGTCCTTCACTGGCGTCAGGTAAACCAATCGATGTTGGGGACAGGAGCAAACCCTGTGCCGTACGCCGGCACCACATCCTCCATCGCACCCCACAATCACACTTTGTTCCTTTTATAGATTT
This sequence comes from Microdon myrmicae, assembly GCA_963931805.1. Lineage (NCBI taxonomy): Eukaryota > Metazoa > Arthropoda > Insecta > Diptera > Syrphidae > Microdon > Microdon myrmicae. The sequence continues at coordinate 97,172,650 of OZ007496.1, forward strand.
TTGCTTCGTAATTTATAAAGTATTCAATACAAAATTTCACATTGCGCGCGTAGCTTGCAAACTTTGTGGACTTTGACGATAAAGTCCCTTCAAAAATAATATAAATTTCCAAGTGTGCAACGCTAAATCCTACCGATAGTTTGTCTTTGTAACAATCGCACTTAAATCAACACTTGTCCTTTCTAAGTTTATTCAGAAGTTGGATTCACGACTATAAAAATTCTCAACTTTAAAACACGCGTATTAACTTCCCTTTCTTACTGACGCTCCGACCGTGATGTGTGCCTCATTTGAGGAATGTGATCTGACTGACTCCAATCAGGGATGAAAATTTGCTTTAGCCACCGATCAACCAATCATAATCGTGCTATCCTGTGCATTCTTTAAATTTCCCATCTCATCGAGGTGAATAAACACTTGTGCATTCATTCGACAGTCGCCGGGCATAGGATGAATGCAGAAACCAAAACGGAGAGCACAATGACCTCAGGGTTGATTTGGCTTTAGCGTGCATGCACTAACGCAAAATCTGAGGATGACCGAGTGACCTAGTTAGGCCATCGGTTTAATCTCAGAGTGCAATGCACTCAGCAAAGGGGAAAATGAGATGGAAAGGAAAATGGTTTTGTGCTATTCACCTGACTAAAGAGATCATTGATCCCCAGCGAAGAGAGTGTCTGGGGGAAGTCAAACAGACGCTAAGGAAATATGACCGTGGGAACCAAACTAAGGAATTCGATAATTACTCCAGCCGTTGCACGATGATGCAAGCGCGTCGTTTGGTCAGACTTGGTTCTTGCTAACCAATACGACATTGAGATAATCTTGCCGTATGGCAAGAAAGGGCTGAATGCAATTGTGCATTAACTGCATAGATTAATGACTTCCGACCATGCTTCTTTTTGAGATCTATCTTTTTTCAGGTTAATTAGCTGGTAGGAGGAATTGGGGTTGAGGTGGTGCGCTGTTAGCAGGCGAAATTGTGTTGAAATTGTGGGTTGGTTCTCCATGTAATATAGAGAACCCCCACAAATCGACCGATCCTAAGACGATACTGTAGATGAAGCGAATGTCATCGTAAATTCTAGTTCTTCAAGCGTGGTTAAGTTAATCAATTTGGGGCGACTTTTGGAAGGAGGCATGGACAGGGGGTTTTCCCAATACAGCCAATTGAGGGCAAAACGTGGGATATATGATGAGGGGACCAGACATGACTAGCATATTTTACAGTGGGTGTATAAAGGAAACGTAAAGATATGGGGTCAGATAAGGTTTACAAAATTCTTCGAACGATCCACCAATCCTAGAGCAGAGTTGGCCTTAAGAATTATGTCGTTAATGTGTTAGAAGAAGTTTAGTTGCTTGTCATATAAGTAGCTAAAAGCCCGGAGGTAAAACCGCAGTTCCGCAAAAAACGTAATTGATTTGCATTTGTCAACATTAATTCTAAGCTATTCGAGCAATAATTACTCTACTCCTATCAAGACGCCGCATTGAGGACAACAGCACCAAATTCCCACTTACGCTGCATTTAAAACAAAATCGTGTAGATTCTCAGGAAGACGCTAATTGATTGAGCACTAATCACACGAGCACTAGTTACTCGATTCATGGGAAAACGTTCCACGCTCGCTGCAAAAGGCACATGACGACGATAGCTGTGTGCAAATAGTATAACAGGACAGGCAAATTTGTTAGCCGTTGAGTTCTGCTCCAGAGCTCAAGGGAAGTATATGACCCTTTATTTTATGTGAATAAACTTATTTCATAGTATAATAGGAAATACTGGTATGTTTTCAGAGGGAAATTGCTTTCCGAACCGCTCCTTTCTTCCTTGCCAGGTACTCCAGAATGCTTCCACCACCAGTGGTAAGGGACGTTCAACCCATTTTTGGCAATAGGGAAAAAACAATTCGTCGCGCGATCGAGGACAGTAAGTGTAAGTGTGCAGGTATTGATTGCACAGTGTGGCCGCCACTGATCCGGTCGTTTTGCAAAATTGTAGAGACAAAGATACAGTGTGAAAGGGTTCATCACCTTTCATGGAAAAGGGCCAGGCCGATGACAAAACGATGACACGGATACGACTGGAGCGACAGCCGAGTCTTATAACAAAGCGGCGAAAGCCAAATGCAGATGGCGAATAAAATGTAAAAGTAAAGTGAATACATAGGAGCAGGCAAGCAATACAACGAATTGGTTGACCTTGACCCAAGTGAAATTGAATTACCTGCTGATGAAGAAAACAATATCACAGGTACTGAAACAGATCCTGCGGAACTAGAAAAACTCCTTGCGGATATCGACACCAAAAAAAGAGGAACTGTTTATTCAAAAGAATCAATCCTCAAATTAAAAGACTTGGTGCGGCAACAACAAAGGCAATAAAATACAACAACACAGCGGAAAAATCAGGAACAACAACAACAGGAACCAATCAAAAGACAGCAAACAAAGGAAATGCAGCAGCAGCAAAAGAACCAGCAAAACGTAACCAACAGAAAGGAAAGGCCCCGCCTACAATAATTACGTCTATGGAAACAAAGGACGTTATAAAATTAGGTGACTTAACATACAAACATTTTAAAACGAAAAAAATAAATAATTCTAAAACAAAATGAATGTGCGATGATATGGAAGGTTATCGCAAAGTAATGACTGCTTTGGGTAGGACAAAAAGCGAGTACTAAGCGAAAGTTGACCCATGTTTTTCCCCTGAAGAGGTATTCGAGGAATTAAATGTCGAAACCGATAATTTAAAATTTACCGGTGTGAAACCCTTCTCTACCGTCAACTCCAGAAAACGCAATTGCAAATTGCCATTCTTTATTGTATCACTGAGTCCCAACAGTAAAGTTGATGCTCTCCGATATTTCAAACACCTCAATCACCAAACAATAAGTTGGGTAAAAATAAGAAAAACCAATCGCGTATTGCAGTGCATGCCTTGTCAACGCTTCGGGCATGCGGCATCGAACTGCCACATGCAATTCAGGTGCGTAAAGGGCATTTCCGGCCATATCAGTGGTGAATGCCCTTGTGCAAGGAACAGCTTCCAGATAGGAAAACACTATCCTGTGTCCTCTGTAAAAATACAGGGTACACTGCAAATTTTAGAGGATGTTCTAAAAAATTGAAATCCAAAAAGAAACAAGTTGAAGAAGAGTAAAAAATGAAAACTCGTTTTTACAACAATTTCGTGGTGTGTCATATCCACAAATGGCCGGTCCTCCTAAGCAACTAGCATCCATGGAACATACATATAGTATTGGAAGAATGCCTCCGCCAGAGGCACATTCAGAAATAATAACAATGTTACTAACCATGCAAGGACAATTTGCCGAATTTCAAAAATCACTGACTAAACAACGAGCACGAATAGGTACTCTCTATTCAACCCTGTTCTCAAATAACACTCTGTAGCGATCCTAAATCACTACCCCTATCTAAATCCCCAATATCATCCATAATCCCATAACAAAAACCCAAATTTCATATTGAATCAATGAGCGATAAATTAAACCAAAAGCCAATTATCGCTCATTGATTCAAAATTCCACATAATAAACCCAAATCCCAAACTTTCCATTGCTTCATATCCAAATTCCATATTGAGTCACATGTACAACGAATTTAACCAAAAGTTAATTCATCATACGTTGACTCAATTCCTAAATATCCTAACATCATGAAATGCTAAATTTTTTCGCATTTCATGATTTCCTTCCCAGAATCTATCCAACAAAACCCTTTAAATAATTCCCGCAACAAAATTCCAATCGAAGCACGCCAAGCGTTGCGTGCGCTTCTTGGAATTTTGACACTAAAATAGTTGACAAAAGTCAACTCCAAAAATTATAAAAGGGGAGTGTTTTTCAATTTCGCCATCAGTAGCATTCCAGAGGCCGAACCTCTGGCCGAGTATCAATCATACATGGTAAAGACCACTCTCACGCTTGTACTTGTAAAATAAAGAAAAAATAAAGTTAAGTATTGTTGTTTCAACTGAATTTTTTCGCGTCTTTCATTTTTCGCTCTCGACGCTCCGGGCTCTTCTCCCGCCTTATAGGAAAGCACGGCTCGGAGTATAACATTAATGGTGGCAGCGGTGTAATTATTCGAGTCGAATCGCTGCTGAAAATAGGTTGTGTTGGGTGTTTTCGCGATAAATGATGAAATAAACGCCTTAAAAACATTTTCAAACAGACGACTTTAAATCCTTTGGAAAAATAGATTCATTTCGAAAATATGTTAGTTAAAATATACACTTCGGAACATAACCGATCCATTGATAAAGTAAATACTAAAAGTATAAAAAATAAATAAACATCGATTGTCATTTCGCGTTTATTGGAAAACAGTTGCATTTAAGATATGAAAAAGGACTTGTTTCTGGAAATACTTTATTTCAAAAAAAAACTGAAGTGATGGATCTTCCAAAACAAAAATATTAATTAAATAAAACATTGGAAAAAAAATACATATTAAATCAGAAATAATTTAGTGAAAATATTTGAACTTATTTTTATTTAAATCATAACCAAGTGAAAAAAGAAACATACGCGAGAAAAAACCCAGATACTAAACAAGCTTTCTGAATAAAACGTGAAACAAACACAAAAGAACAGAAATATATAAAAAAAAAAAACAAAACAAACGTGAAAAAAAACAAACTTTCTGAATTAAACAGAAATATAGAAAAAAAAAAAGTAGAAAAAAAACAAAATTTTTCAAACAAAAGGTGACACAATGACAAATAAAAAAAAAAAAAGAACTTGTGTAATAAAATATCAAATAAACAAATAAAAATTAAAACATCAACGGAAATTCAAAAAACAGAAACCGAAAGTTAAAGGCACAAAAGCATATAATACTAAAAACAAAAGTGAAAAAAAAAGTTTTAAACACAAGCCTGCAGCAAAGACCAGGGCGGACAATCCAACTCTAGGGCGTGAATCCTACCTGGCAGCACTCAGTGACAAAAAAAAAAAAAAACCAAAAAACGAAAACAGGACAACACAAAAACATCAGCAAGGAAAAAACCGAAAGGCGAAAAAAAAAAAATTGTTGACAAAACACTGACGACACCAAAGATAGCAATGCACTCAACAGCCGCAGCAACACCAGGTAGTTTTATTTTTCTATCAGTATTTTATCATAAATTATTGAAATTCCACTTGAACTATGTTTTCCAAGCATGCACTCACCCAAGTCAAGCCCAAATTTTACATAACAAAATCAAAATAAAAATGTACACATAAAATATTATATCACACATTTCACCTACAATGGGATAATAGAAAACTAAAGAAAAACAAAGAATAATGAAACACAGACAAAATTTTCACAGAAAATATAAAATTCATTCAGTTAATTCCCAAAAAGAAATCAAAAATAGAAAACATAATGAATAAACAAAGAAACATACGCGAGAAAAAACCCAGATACTAAACAAGCTTTCTCTTAATATTACAAAGGGAACACATGAAAACGCTTGAATTAATTTTAAATTTGTCTCATTATTACCAAAAATCCCGGGACCGATTCCAACCTTTTAATAGTGAATCCCGAATGAAAATTTAAAAATAAGGGGGGCAAATAGAAACATAGAAACCCAAAGCTAATAAATTTAAACACCTTCTACATTTCTTTTCAAGCACCCCAAAGCAAAAACTTAAAACACTTATAAAATTATCATATAATAATACACAACCACATATTTGCACACATATATATATATCTATTCATACATATATTTCAAAATAAGCCTTCTCCGTGAACAAATAAGTTGGGGAAATTCTTTATACTCCCGAGGTAGGTTTAAACACGCGCATACCTCGTCTGTTGTTGATCCTTTCGTCTGCTGTGGCCCCTTTTCCTCTAAATTACCCTCGGTATTTCCATAGGGCTAATATAATTGGATTTGAAAAAAAACGAAGTTGTCTTTAATACGATCGATATTTACTTGGGTTTTCTGCCTCTCTCATTGGTATTTTGGATTTCTCATAGGTTCGTTCCGCTCACGTTGGGAAGATATATTTTTTCGAATAAAACGCAAAATTAACGCGCGAAACAAATAGCGATTTACAATGGAAGTTACCATCGGGCTAAAAGACATTATAGCCCTCGTGCCGGTGTTCAGCGGTAACCCGGACGAACTATATAATTTTATCTCTTGTGGAGATATAATTTTTTCGCAGGCGCAGGACGACAGTCAGCACGCTTTCTTCCTAAGCGTGGTAAAAATTAGACTGCGAGGGCCAGCATACAACCACATCCGATACAAGGTAATTTCAAACTGGAATGATCTTGCTGCGGAATTAAAGGAAGAATTTAAAATTCTCCCCTCTAGGCCGCTGGCGCAAAACGATCTGGTAACAGCCAAACAGGGAAGCAAGGAAGGCTTGAAGGAGTTTGGAGACACTCACATACCTGCTGCTCCTGTTGGATAGCGCCACGTTTGAAAGTACTGTCGAACCTGCGGTGCGAACATATCTCCTCAAGGAAAATAGTAAACTAGCCCTACACACATTCGAAGACGGACTCAGTGATCCACACCTAAAACTCTTGGTTAAAGCACGAGCTGCCCCAAACCTCAGAGCAGCTATTAATTACGCTCTCGAGCAGGCCCCTCGACTAAGAAACAACAACACTCCAGCAAATTTTTCCGCTTATACAAATTTCAGCCGACCAAAAATTTGCCAATCGTGTAATAGGTCTGGACATACGTCTGAGGAATGCTACCGCAATAGTAAACCTTCACAATCTATCCCCCAAATTAAAACAGAGGTTGAACGCCCCCAATGCAGGTACTGCAGCAAACTTAACCATTCCCATGAGGAATGCAAAATGAGTCTGTCACAATTAAATAATCAAAACAGCTCTCCACTAAACAAAACTATTCCTAAAATTCAGCCCACTTCTACCGCAAACGCCTGGAGAAGTGGAGTACTAAACAAAATAAGCAGCGTACAATTATTAAAAATCAGCAATAAAAAGCAATTTAGGGGAAAAACAGACGAAATCTTGTTCGAAAGCTAGGGATACAAACCTGAGACGGGACGATATAACTGCTCTCCAAATAAAGGAAGTAGAAATCAAAGATCGTACCCACAATACTACATCAAAATCCGTTTGTCTACGGGCCGGATCCGATGACTTAACCAAGGTCTCTAAACCAACTATCCCAACAGCTCCCTACATTTCCATATTTTCACATCCCCCAACCTTTAACAACAAAACACCTAAGCTCAAGAAACAAATAACGCCGGCAGAATGTAAGCCTGGGGAGCCAGAACTCCCAGCAAAATGTAAGCCCGAGGAACAGACAATCTCAGCTAAATGCAAGACTGCGGAACCAAAAGTCCCAGCAGAGCGTCAGACTGCGGAACAAAGAGTCCCAGCAGAGCGTCAGACTGAGGAACAGAGAATCCCAGCAGAGCGTCAGACTGAGGAACAAATAGTCCCAGCAGAGCGTCAGACTGCGGAACAAAGAGTCCCAGCAGAGCGCCAGACTGAGGAACAAATAGTCCCAGCAGAGCGTCAGACTGAGGAACAAAAAGTTCCAACAGAGCGTCAGGCTGTGGAACAAAGAGTCCCAGCAGAGCGCCAGACTGAGGAACAAAGAGTCCCAGCAAAGCGTCAGACTGCGGAACTAAGAGTCCCATCAAAGCAGAAGCCTGAGAAGAAACAAAGATACCCAAACAACCCGTATGTCAAACACTTGCAATTAAAAGACATACACAAACTCGTAGTAAGCTCAGTAACAAAACATAAAGATACACAAACAAATAGAACCCTCTTTAGAGATAAAGCAAAGACTGATCTCTCAAAAGCTATCACTAAACCCCCATCTTTCGAAACGTTTCCCTTCGGTCCTTTCATTACAAAAATGTTGAACCTTGATATACAACCTAAACCTAAGAAAGTATGGAAAATCTTCCACAAGTTTAGGGAAAAGCTTAAAACAAATAGACTTTTTCTCTTAACTCAAACTCGAGATATATATATGTATGTGTAAAATATAAAAAAATAAAAATTCGTATGTATGATTTAATAAAACACAAAAATGTAAATATAAAAAAAAATATAATAAGCATACAAAGAAAACAAATGTTTTCATCTGTAAATTTGAATTATTTAAAGCTATAACAAAACAAACTACAAAATCACTTAAACAAAACCTAATGATTATTAATAATAAGATTAAATTTAAATATCTAATAACGAACAAAAACAAAACAAACATGTGCAAACAAAATTAATACAACAAAACAAATTTCCTTTAACATCTTTACAAAGATTAAAATTGTTTATACATAAGACCAAATTCAAACAATAATAAAGTAAAAATCAAAACAAATATGTAAATATAAAAATGAATACCAACAATAAAAAACAATTTTCTTTTACACATAAACAAAACTTAATGATTATTAGCAAACTAGATTAAATTCAAATATTAAATAATAAGGAAAAAACCAAAACAAATATATATACATAAAAAAAAACTAAATATATACTAATAATGAAAAACAATTTTCTTTTACACATAAACAAAATTTAATGATCGTTAATAAGTTAGATCAAATTCAAATATTAAATAATAAAGAAAAAAAAAACCAAACCAAATATATATACACATAAACAAAACATAATAATTGTTAGCAAATAAGATTAAACCCAAATATAATATTAAAGAAAGAAAAAATAAACCAAACTAATTAATACCACATCCAAAAACAAAATGAATAAGAAAATACCCCTAAGTTAACTACCAGACAAATTTAACACAACATGTAGCACACGTTCTAAACATAGCTTTAAACAATTACAACTAACAATACTAAAATTCAAACAATGTAAACTATCGCGAAGTTGAAAAATGCCACCGCCTTTTGCTTTTTCACCCATTCTAGAAAATTAATCTCCTCTAGATTAATTTTCTTTTCTAAAGGGGCGAAGGATGTAGCGATCCTAAATCACTACCCCTATCTAAATCCCCAATATCATCCATAATCCCATAACAAAAACCCAAATTTCATATTGAATCAATGAGCGATAAATTAAACCAAAAGCCAATTATCGCACATTGATTCAAAATTCCACATAATAAACCCAAATCCCAAACTTTCCATTGCTTCATATCCAAATTTCATATTGAGTCACATGTACAACGAATTTAACCAAAAGTTAATTCATCATACATTGACTCAATTCCTAAAAATCCTAACATCATGAAATGCTAAATTCAAAACGCATTTCATGATTCCCTTCCCAGAATCTATCCAACAAACTCCTTTAAATAATTCCCGGAACAAAATTCCCATCGAAGCACGCCAAGCGTTGCGTACGCTTCTTGGAATTTTGACACTAAAATAGTTGACAAAAGTCAACTCCAAAAATTATAAAAGGGGAGTGTTTTTCAATTTCGCCATCAGTAGCATTCCAGAGGCCGAACCTCTGGCCGAGTATCAATCATACATGGTAAAGACCACTCTCACGCTTGTACTTGTAAAATAAAGAAAAAATAAAGTTAAGTATCGTTGTTTCAACTGAACTTTTTCGCGTCTTTCATTTTTCGCTCTCGACGCTCCGGGCTCTTTTCCCGCCTTATGGGAAAGCACGGTTCGGAGTATAACAACTCCAAATCAAAATCTTCGTCTGAACTAAACCTAAAAATTATTGCTGTGAATGCAAATTCACTAATCCACATCGAAAGAAGGGATAATTTAGGCAATCTGCTGCAAGCCGAATGCCCAAATGTGCTCATGGCTAGCGAAACTAACATAAACCAAGGGCACAAAATGGGCTACAAAAATTATAACATAATTAGACGAGGTCGACCACACTCTACTCGAGGGGCCGGGGTCGCTGTCTTAGTTAAGAAAGGTCTTCACCACAAGGTCGTTTACAGCACAGAAGTGCACAAATTCCAGCTGCTAGAGGCATGCGTTATAGACATTTTTCTAAAAAATTAAAGGCATCTATATTTATACGCTGCTTACGCTCCGGTATCCGTTCAGTGTACCCAATTTATAAGTGAAATCGATACGCTTTTCCGAAGTCTCAAATTAGATTCGGAAAACAATTACTTTTTAATGGCGGGTGATTTTAACGCCAAGCACAGTGCCTGGGGCAATCTGACATCGAACGTAAGAGGCATTGCCTTGTTTGATTTGTGGCCAACAAATGCGATAGAGCATAAACTAGAATTGTACTCTACAAGTACACCGTCTTATCCAAGAGGTAACTACTTCCTGGATTTACTTATGACAGATGATCGAATTCAGTTACCAGATACCGAGGTAACTACTCGAAATTGTCTTCGCACAATTGAGTACGATAGCGATCTACGGTCTACACGTGCCCAACGTCTTGAGCAGTACGACCAGATACACTCTTTCGATTTCCGAAAAGCACATTGGTCGCGTTTCGATCGCACAGTAAAAAGAGAAATACGCAACCATGGCATAGACCCACCGACTAATAGAAACCTTCGTAATGATGAAATCGATCATTACCTCCTAACTATGAACGATATTTTTACTAACACAATGAATCGTGCCATCCCCAAAGTAGTTCATATGGAAGGCTATACCCACCGATCCAGAAATGCAACTATCGATGCTATGTATAGGCAAAAGAGCACCCTGCTGAAATTGTGCTATAGGCAGTTCAGTGATCGAAATAGCAAGGAAATCAAAACAATCAAGTCCTTGATTAAAAATCTTCAAAAACTGATACGTCAATATGTTTGTGCGCAAGGATGAACTTAGAAACATACTTAGCTCAATAAAAAATAAGAAATCATCTGGAATATATAGCATTCCAAATGTGGTTCTAAGGCATTTGCCTCGCGAAGCAGTGAACATATACACTACTTTGTTTAGCAACGCTCTAAACAATGCACACTATCCAACCCATTGGAAGACTGCAGTACTCCACCCTATCCCCAAAAAGGGTAAGGATAAGAGCAATCCAGCTAATCTGCGCTCGATCAGCCTGCTTCCCAACATCAGCAAGGTATTCGAAAAAATTATAAACAAAGCACTGATAGGTTTTGTGTGATGAAAACGATATCATCCCCAACAACCAGTTTGGCTTTCAAGCGCGATATGTTACAGTTCATACAGCGACGAAATTTATTTCCGATATACAATGGAACAAGGCAAAGCGACAATGTACAGGTGCCTGCTTGGTTGACTTTGAAAAGGCTTTCGACACCGTATGGTTAGAAGGACTTGTCTATAAGTTAACAAACCTGGGTATGCCGCAATACATCATTTATGATATGATAATGAACAAACATTTTGTGGTGAAATGTGGGGACATACTCTCCAACAAGACCTTCCAAATTAAAAATGGGTTACAGCAGGGAGCTGTGAATTCTCCCATTCTATTCAATATTTACACTAGTTCTCTCGAAAACGCCATTGCCTACGCCGGTACATAGTACCTGCTTACGCTCCGGTATCCGTTCAGTGTACCCAATTTATCAGTGAAATCGATACGCTTTTCCGAAGTCTCAAGTTAGATTCGGAAAGCAATTACTTTTTAATGGCGGGTGATTTCAACGCCAAGCACAGTGCCTGCGCCAATCTGACCTCGAACAACAGAGGCAATGCCTTGTTTGATTGGTGGCAAACCAATGCGATAGAGCATAAACTAGAATTGTACGCTACAAGTACACGGTCTTATCCAAGAGGTAACTCCTTCCTGGATTTACCTATGACAGATGATCGAATTCAGTTACCAGATACCGAGGTAACTACTCGAATTTGTATTCGCACAATTGAGCACGATAGAGACCATTACGGACTTGGAGCCGTAATACACGTGCCGAACGAGCACTATATACTTGAGCGGTACGACCAGATACACTCTTTCGATTTCCGAAAAGCACACTGGTCGCGTTTCGATCGCATAGTAAAAAGTTTGTTGTTTTGGAACCACCTGTGATCGGGCCGGTACGGTCTTCGATGCGGGATGTGAGATTCCGCCCACGTACTAATCAACGCTTTCTACCTGGACTGGACTGTAGGAAGGCAACCGGCCCGCACGGCATGCCGATGATAGTTCTTAAGAACTGTCACCGGTTTTTGAGAGGTTCTTCCGCTTATCTTCTGTAGGCAGGACATTGCCTCTGGAAGATAGCTCGAGTTCAGTCAATCCCAAAGAAGGGTAAATTGTTCCCAGAAAATTACCCTTCTGACATGTTATCCAAGGTGATGGAAAAGGTCATAAATGCCGAGTTAATTGAGTATTTGGAGTGCAACTTCTTCTGAGTGATCATCAATACGGATTCCATGGCTAGTGGTCCACGGCAGTCCTTTTTACCCTTATAAAAGATTTATGGACATCTGCAATTGAGGGGTAAAGTGAGTCAAGTGGGGCGAAACTGTCCCCCACTCCGGTGTTCACAGTCCGTGAACTGCGCAACTAAGCCACTTGTAATTGACAACCAAAAGGGAGTGAAAGTCACGATCCCAACTTCAGCAATTTCTTTATTGTTCTTACTGCAAACAAATTCACACGCCAATTTATTAAAATCGATTACTACTTTTGCTTTCACGACACGACCGATCACTTTGAACAATAGAACTAGACTCTCCTTATTTGATTTATTTAAAGTGGAGGCCCGACTTGCTTCCACGGAATCCAGAACGCGATTAAAGATATAAATTGACACGACAGAATACCGAAACTTTCATTCATGGACACGATGACCATATAAGGGATGATCATCGAAAGGATGTGCACACACACAGATGAGGTTGTTTCGCCCCCTCATGCTGTGCATAAGCAATTGAACCGTGGATACGAGGATTTCCTAAGGGGAACATAAGCTGACATGGTTGCAACTGGTGCCAATATCCCTGCATAGGGATTGAAATGTTTGCACGATCAGCGACTGCGTAAAGCATTATTGCTGACCATGTACATGTTGATGGCATCTCCACGTAATCGAATTCTCTATGGTAAATTTCCATTTTGAGAACTCGACTTGCTTGGGCGGTCGGCCGGATGCCCTCATGTATTTGTCGGTCGAGTGACCGATTGACGTGGGCATGTATGCAGGGGAAAGATAAAATATTTCCTGCACGTGTGCGGCTGGCGCACAAGGGAATATCTCATGCATATTGTTCGGGCAATGTTGGTTGCTTGATGGTGCAACCAAATTGCGCTCCCAGCAGCTTTGATTGCCGAAGAGCTTCCTCGAAAATCGATCGATCTGGGTTTTTGGGTTGTTCTAGACTGCAGTTCTTCGGATATGTACTATGTTAATTCCGGGGTACTTTGGCGGTTTTTGTAGTGGTATGGAGTGGACTGGTGTTCCGCCAAACACCCTCTGTACACAAACACTAATCGAAGGCAGCCACATAATAAAGTCACAGCGAGACGGTTCCGCCCAACAATGTTTAACCAAATAAGTACCCAAAGTAATGGTACTGATATTTTATTTATTATTTGTTCAAATAAGGAAAAACTGGAGTTTAACATAACACACAGATTCAATGGCGATTAAAAATCTTACAATTACGCTAAAAGGGTCACTTAGCACCATGTAAATACCATGGTGGTTTAAAGTCTTAAAATAGCTGGTAATTTGATGATGAAAGAAACACTAGATGTATTAACTAGATACAATGATTTAAACGATATTAATTTAATAATGCGAGAAACTCTGTATATTAGCTGGATACAACTGTTTAAATGATATTAATTTAATAATGAAAGAACTCTCCGTTGCAGACCGACCACTGGTTGATACTCGACTCGTTTTTCTTGTTTTACGTGGAGGCCTGACTTGCCTCCACGGAATCTGTAATACGATTCAAGATCGCCATCGAAGCAACAGAATCACAAAATATTCATTTATTGCCTCGATGACCATATATGGTAAGATGTCCCTTTTGCGTTTTGTTCAACACAAAAGGGCTGAAATACACACACGATGATTGCTTTTGCTGTTCATCGTGTGTATCCGCAAGTATGCAGGCATAGCATAGGCCCCCTTTAAAGTTCGCAGCAGGTGCGAGTATCTCTGCTACGAAAAGGGTTGAAGTATTTGCACGATCAACGTGTGCGTAAGGCTTATAGCTGATCGTGTACTTTCCTTTTCCATAAATGGATATGTTTCCTCGACATCATTGTGTGGCCTTCACGCTGCTTGGGCGCGCTTTGCCGGCGTCCCCTGGTATAAATCGCCATGCGCGTGTGTGGGAAAATTCTGTCGTCATATGCGCATGGATATTGTCAGGGAATTATATTGAACACGTGATGTTGCATCGAACCGTGTTTCAGGGCATTTGGCTGGTGCCAACAATTTCGCTTATCGGTCGTATGGTCGATCGCGGTGGGCATAGACGACCGCAAAAAGGAAGAAATATCTCCCGTGGTATGTGGTAAACACATTAGGAGGTATTTCTTCGATACTTGTGGGGCAATGTTGTTTGCTGCATGTGCAACCGGATTTTGCCTTTTGGGAAACATGGAGCGATTCGCACGACTATGCCCTTGTAGGGAATGTCTGTTGTTGCTGATATATTTCTCGTATCAGCAGACATTATGCTTCACAGGTTTTTCATGGTTATAGGAATAACCAATGCAGGTAAGTACACGCTTTTTATGACATATGACGTGCGTGGAAATGGTTACCTGGTGGTGGCTAAGCAGGTAAGTAGTGGCGTTTACAAGAACCGCCACCGTGTCTCAAGGTTTCATTTTGGCTCCAACTTTGATTTTGCTTCACATAAATGTTTTGTTGTAGTCAACGGACAACCGAGTGTTCAGTTTTGCGGATGATAGTACGCTTGTTTCCTCTTTTTCGAGTAATCGGTTGATTAGTGCATCAACAACGCACGAGCTGAGATATACGCAGAAGGACTCTCTGAATCGGCATCTGGATGAGGTCCTACAGTGGAGAAAGGCCAATCTCGTCGACTTCAATGCAACGAAGACACAATATACAATCACAAGGTAAAGTGGATCATCGGCTCCGCATGTGATGATGAATGGACAGGGTCCCGAATCTGGAGGAAGCATTCATTTGCTCGTCGTCATGGAATGTTTCGTGGCATAAACACGCGTCGAACCTCATCAAGTCCGCCTCTGGAAAACTTAGTTAACTATTTAGAGCCAAAAAATGCTTTACTCGGCCCAAATTGTTCTCCTGTATAAATCCCAAATTAGGCCCGCGCTCAAATATTACTCTCATGTATGGAGCTCTGCTCCTAAGCATACGCTAAACCTACTTGAGAGCATACAGAGACAAGCGATCCTCCTGATATCGAAGGTGTGTAGCTAACCTCTGTCTGTTTTACAGATATTATCATGGGTACTATTCTTCGAAGATTCGTAGCATTGTTCCGGGCAATTCGGTTTATATGCGCTCCAGGAGACAATCTGACGGATTAAACCTCTTCGCAGTTCATCGACGGCACGAATATCTCTGCATCAGAACTCGTGCCGTTAGAGAGGGGGGAAGTTGTGGAATTCCCTCCCGGGGCGAGTGTCCGGAGCGTTACAACTTGCAACTGTCCAAAAAGAACTGCGACAGTTATTTGGTAACATCTCAGCGCGCCGAGGCGGTGCTATAGGTTTGCCGCTCCTTAGAGAAATATAATTTAAAAAAAAATACTGCATAGAACAAAAAATATACGATGAAGGCAACGCAGAAAGATACGCAACAATTCGGTAAGAGACGATGAGACTCTTCAAATGCAAAAATCGCGAATGGGAGAAGACTCGCATCAAAGAAATCCTAGAAAATGCCAGAACAAAGAACATCCGTGGTATATATGCCGGCATAAATTCAATTAGCAATGGCTATCGAGGGAGAGCCAAAATAATCCGAGACACAAACGACTGTCTGGTCACAGAAACAAACAATATCGTAACAAGATGGAAGCAGTACTTTGAAAACCGGCCCAATGTGCGCACACATCAACCACAAATAAATGCACCAGACGTACATACAGCCGAGCCTCAGATACCAGAGCCCTCTTTCAAGGAAGTTGTAGTCGCAATAAATCGATTGAAAAACAACAAGGGTCGCATACCGGCAGAGCTTGTGAAGCATGGAGAGGCACCAGCTCATCCAAACAATATGGGATAAGGAAGTCACTCCGGAAGAATGGAAAACCTCAATAGTCGCCCCTATTTTCAAAAAAGGCGACAGATCTGATTGGGAAAACTACAGAGGAATATCATTGCTTCCAATCACATACAAAATATTAACAAATGTCATACTGGCGAGAATCACACCGTACGCAGAAGACATATTGGGAGACTACCAATGCGGATTCCGTAGGAACCGGTCAACAAACGACCAAATGTTTACAGTAAGGCAACTACTGGAAAAGAAATGGGAATACGGAGAGTCAGTTCACCAACTGTTCGTTGACTTCAAAAAAGCCCACGACTCAGTCGCAAGGCAAAGACTCTACCATATTATGGTTGAGCTGGGAGTCCCGAAAAAATATGCCGCCCTCATTCAAATTTGCATAAACGAAAACAAACGGTGAGTTAGAATAGAAAACCACCTCTCAGAGCCATTTGAAATCCCGGACGGACTAAAACGGGGGATGGCCTCTCACCATGTCTTTTTAACCTTGTGCTCGAGTATGTCATCAGAAAGGTACAGGACAACGACATGACCGGCTCATCCCTAAACGGGGTCACACAAGTGCTCGCATATGCGGATAACATCACCGTTTTGGGCGATAATCTAGAAACTGTAAGTAAAAACAGTGAAATCGTCATGCAAGCGGCAGAAGAGGTGGGCCTAAAAATAAATGAAGGCAAAACAAAATACATGATTACGACGAGAGCAGGTGCACCTCAGTGAACACATATATAAACGCATACGCAAGATATTTGAAAAAGTTAAAGAATTTGAATATATGGGAACGATTCCGACGGCCGGTAAAAAATATCCAAGGAAATTAACTAAAGACAGCTTTCCCGCAACGCTAGTGGGAACGCAGTCAGTAAACTGCTGAAATCCAAACTGGTATCACGAAATATAAAGCTTCGTGTCTATAGAACCATAATCATGCTGATTGCTCTATACGGATGCGTATATATGGGAACTCACAAAACGGGAAGAAAAAAAATTCCGCGCATTCGAGAATAAAGTTTTAAGGGGTATCTCTGGAGATAAATACGACGAGGAGGGAGGACAATGGATGAAACTCCACAACCACGAATTGGAAGAGCTATACCGCAAACCTACAATAGTGAGACTAATCAAGTCGCGAAGATTAAGATGGGTCGGACACGTAGCGCGAATGGGCAACGATAGGACCGTGCATAGAATTCTTGACGGTAAGCCAACGGGAAAGAGACCGACAGGGCGGCCGCCACGGAGATGGGAGGACAATGTTAGGTAAAACCTCGAGGACATCGGATCGGATGGTCGAACGTGGAAGAAAAGCGCACAGGACAGGGAATCGATTCGGCGAGGTCATAAACTTCCGGGTTGCTACAGGCCAAAAAATAATAAATAAAAAAATTATAAAAAAAGCAGTACAGGTATTCCCCGACTTACGACCGTTCGACTTACGACTATTCGCACTTACGACCATTTTTTTTCTAATTTTTTTCATAGAAAATAGTTAAAGAAGACAAATATGTAGTTGCGGGGAAACCCTAAAATATATGAGAAAAATTTAAAAAAAAAAAACAAAGTAAAAAATTCGATTTACATAGATATTTCAGTACAAATAATACATTAACATACATTAGCTAAGTCGGAATTTTTTTTATATGAAATACGACTTACGACCGATGACCAGGAACCTATCTCGGTCGTAAGTCGGGGAATACCTGTATCTGTAATTTATTTCGGGAATATTTGGCCATACTGGGGAAGTAATGCTACTGTGGATGCTTTTAGGTTTTAGGAGCTAAATTTACAACCCACTGCCTTGCTTTTTCTTTACAAAACCATCTATAATCATCTTAACCGGAATAGAACTATTCGTTGTTAGACGTATAAGGTTCCAGTTATTTTATAATGATCATACTAAAATCTTATAATATTCAGATGCGCTTTGAATGTATTATTGTCATTAGTTCTTTCAAATATACTTTATCATATTTAATATATTCCTTAAATCCTGCTGAAATCCAAACTGCTATCACGTAACATAAAGCTCCGTGTCTATTCAATCATAATCATGCCGATTGTTCTACGAGGGTTGCCTTTTATATTTCGGGATTAGAGAACAAAAAGAAATAGTGATCATTGAAAATCACTTTATTGTTTTTCAAAATATTCCCCATGAAGATCTATACACTTTTGCATGCGTTTGAACCAATTGTCGAAGCACTTTTGCCACTCTGATTGAGGTATCTCCAACACATGCATTCTGAATGCAGCAACCGCTTCTTCAGGTGTCGAAAAACGTTGACCTCTCAGTTTGTTTTTTACGTACGGGAATAAAAAGAAGTCATTCGGTGCCAAGTCAGGACTATACGGCGGATGACCCATCAAATCGATGTTTTGGGTGCTCAAAAATGCAGTTGTCGCAGCCGATGTGTGAGAGCTCGCATTGTCGTGGTGAAGAGTGATCCGTCTTCGGCGGTTGGTTTTCCTGATTTCTTGGAAGACAACTGGCAAACAAATGGTTGTGTACCACTCAGAATTGACTGTTCTGCGTTGTTCTAGTGGTACGGTTGCGACATGGCCAGTTTTTCCGAAAAAAACAGGCAACCATTTGCTTGGAAGTGCTTCGTGCGCGAACAACTTTTGTTGGATTTGGCTCATCTTGAAACACCCAGACAGTCGACTGCTGTTTACTTTCGGGCTCATACGCGTAAATCCACGAGTCATCACCTGTCACGATGTCATAGACGTGTTTCGAAGCACCGCGACCGTATTTTTTTAGCATTTCTTTCGACCAATTGACACGAGCCTTTTTTTGGGGGATTGACAAATTGTGTGGGGCCCAACGCGAACAAATTTTTTTTGACAGTCAAATGTTTATGCAATATTGAATGCATGCTGGTCCCACTAACGCCTAAGGTTGTCTCAATCTCACGATAGGTCACATGACGATCTTCCAATATCAGTTCGCGCACAGCATCAATGGTTTTCGGAACAGCAACTGATTTTGGACGACCTTCACGAAATTCATCTTGGAGTGAACTACGACCACGATTGAATTCACCATACCATCGATAAACACTGGTCCTTGATGGAGCTTCATCGCCAAAAATTGAATTAAGTTCATCCATGCACTGTTGCTGAGTTAATCCACGCCGAAAGTTGTAAAAATTAATCGCACGAAAATGTTGACGATTTAATTCCATTTTTGGGCCGAGATGCATCTTTTAAGTTACTGTAAACAACACAAATAGCGCTCGTATGTCAAAACGTTCTGAGTGCGTATAACCTCAAAAATGTCCAACTTTACGACAGAGCTGTCAATTGCCGGATTGCAACACTAGGGTTGCCAAATCCCGAAACATAAGAGGCAACCCTGGTATACGGATGCGAAAATTAGTCTCTCACAAAACGGAAAAAAAACAAATTCCGCGTATTCGAGAATAAAGTTTTAAGGGGTATCTTTGGTGGTAAATAAGACGAGGAAGCAGGACCATGGTGGAAACTCCACAACCACGAATTGGAAGAGCTATATCACAAACCTACAATAGTGATTAAGATGGGTCGGACATGTGGCGCGAATGGGCAACGATAGGACCATGCGTAGAATTCTTGCCGGTATAACAAGGGGAAAGAGACCGACAGGACGGTCGCGAAGATGGGAGGACAATGTTAGGTTTGACTTTGAGGAGATCGGATCAGATGGTCAAGCGTGGAAGGAGAGTGCACAGGACAGGGAACGATGGCAGAGTCGAGTCGGTGAGGTCATGAACTTCCGGGTTCGTACAGGCCAATAAATAGTAGTAGTAGTAATTACACAAAGAATAAAAAATTAATGAATGTTCTGTGTGGGTACGAAGTCTTGGTGCCGGCGTACGACACGGGGTTCTACGCCGCCCCACAAGTTCTAAAAGGTCTGCCGTATACCAAAAGAAAAGCACAAACGAAACTGGATAACGCAACGTCCACAAAAGGGAAGAAAAAAAGAAACACACGAAGACATGTTGTCGTTTGTAATTAATAACTTTAATTTTATTGATCCGCAGTTTTTAATTTAACTTCGCTAGAGGTTATTGCTCTCACGATTTCAAGTGTTGTTGACATTGTTAATATGTTCTATTTTGTGGAAAACTATTTATATCTACTTTAACACTCAGAACGAACATTCACTGAATAAAACTTAGGCATGTATAATGGGACCAGGTAAGGTAACTTTTATTCGCGCAGTGACTCACAGGATTCAAAAATACACTCGAGGGGGTGTTACTTTTGCGACTCCGGGACGTACGCGTCTCCGCAGCGCCACGGAGAGCGAGAGGTGAACCGACCGTCGCGATCGGTGGTTGGATTTCGACTCACCGAGGATTGCATTTTAACTTGTCCTCAATCCTCAGTTAAGGGTGAGATACGGAGGAGGAAGAGAACATTTTCTCTTTAGGGTGTGGCCACCAAAAGAAATGCCATCTTTCCCTACTGCCGGTGACTAATTTAAAGGTGATCTCTGGCACGCAGTGGTGTGCGTGTGTGACCGTACCCATCACCGTGTTTATCAATGCATTTCAGCAAAGGGTAAACGAAACCTACAACGAGGGAAAAAGAACAAAGGGAACGTAATGATCTTTGTTTATGATGTGCATTGCGGCTAAATAAATAGACGGCAAAGCATCGAGGAAATGGTGCTGTGGTGTGATATTTTGGTTATCTGCTGCCGAAATTGTTATACTCTCTACACGAAGCGGCAATCCCATCCAACACCAAAATAAACACCTACTCCTTATGTGTTTAATTGTTTTTATTTCTTACATTCAAACACTTTTTTTGGTACAAAAAAAAAAAACAAAATAAAACAAAACATAATAAGCTTACTCCATTTGCTTAGTTCTCTTTACGCTCTAAGTCTTTTAATACTATTTTAACGTTAAGTAGATTAATGTTGCTTTACTCTAAGTAGATTACAGTTTCTTTAACACTAAGTAAATCGATGTTGCTTTAACTCTAGGTAGATACATGTTTTTTTATATTAAACGGTAGCACTTGCTTTAACTCTAGGTAGATAAATGTTTTTTATATTAAACGGTTGCACTTGCTTTAATCCATCAGTACCACGGAATGCTCTCTACTTTGACTCACGCGTACGTCACTACGAAACACCAAAAAAAACCTTAGTCGCTCTGACCTTACTTCGTGACCACTGGATTTAGACTGACTTGAGTCACTTCCCATGGACGTGCACCATCCATCGGGGTTGATCTCTTTTAGCAACACTCACAATATCGTTCGCTGGGCAGCCGACCAGCACGAGGATCATCGACATCTTCTCGCTAACGGTTTACCACAGTCAAGGGTGTGTAATCGCAGCTGCCTCGAATTCTGTGCTGCATCATAGGGTGGCAAAACACATCAACGGTGATGCTGTTTGTACAGCGATGGCTGTGCGTCGCAACAACGCTGGTGGTAAATCCACACCCGTGGTGCATGGTGTGGTTTATTTCGTTTTGCCTTTCAATACACAAGCACACGATTGGCGGGCAAATCTGGTGATCATGGCTTGGGTGATTTGTTGTGCACTGGAATACGTCGCAGACTTGCGCGACGAACCAGGAATCTTCGGATGAAGTAACACCGGGTGTTTACTGTGGCACTGTGCGCTGGATATCTCTTACGAGGAAATTCAGTGCGGCGACAATTCACGGAATCTGTTCCTGTAGGCTATGGTTAAAGTGTACCTTTGGTTCGACTTATGATGGTCCCATGATGGTGCAGCCAACTTGTTTCCAAGAAACTTGGTGCGTCCAATACGGCTATGCCTTTGCGTTACGCACTTATTGTTGCTGGTGTTTTTTTCGCACCAGTGGGCATCATAGATACACAGCCCCCAGGTGTTAGCTGGCAACCATGCTAAGGTAAGTAACTCTTTTCCTGTTGCAGGGCGCATGGGGAAACGGTTACCTGGTGGCAAAAGAACAGGTAAGCAGTGGCGTTCGAGTGAACCGCCACAGTGCTAATTGGCTTTAGCATATTCATTGAGAATTGGTGTTTATGGCATCGCTGCCAAGGGTAAGTACACAATTCCTATTTGCGTTTGCTTGTGCTGTAGGATTTGGTTTATGCCTTTAGACGCGAGATGCGTGTATTTGCCTTTGTCCCTTGGACAAAGGTCGCCAGCCAATGTGTATGTAAGAGAATTTATCGTACACATGGTGAGGCTGGGAATAGGCGACGCAATGTTTACTATCCCTAGAGATGATGGTCACATTATGTGTAAAGCAAATTGTTTCTTAACAGGAATTCCTCTAGGGAAAATGCTTATGGTAAGATTGGGATTGGTCTGGCAACCGAAGGTGCCCAATTGGGTTTATGATTCTCGAAGTTTGGACAGAATTCTTGTAGGTAATTTTGAATTCGAATTAATGAATGAAGGTAAGAATTCTCTTCCAGGAGCTTTTATATAAATACATTAAATACTTGATGCGTGATGCATTACCGGAAAACTATGAAAGTTAGGTTGTAGGTACGGGGGTTCTTCGGGTGAGTAGATAGTGGGGTTTGGCGGAACCGCCACCGTTCCTTTTGACCTTCCCTTTTTTAACGAAAAGGATATTTAACGACAACGTGTCGGCACGTATTAAACGAACCAATAACAATGAGTGTTTTCCATTGTGCACCCAAATATTTTCTAACTGGTTTAAGTAACTTCAATCAAAATGCTTTCAAAATTTTAAGGGAAATTAATTTTAGGGCAGTACGAGAGTTAGGTGTGTATTTATATCACAAGGGATTTACTGCTCTCCTGATCACTATCGATCCTCCAGATTATCAAACATCACAAAATCACTTTACGTTCAAGGGTATTACATTACATAGCATATAATTCTACTGAACATTCGTCTGTTGAATGACGTTATAAATAATTAATTTTATAAGGCAGTAAATATCTTATGTGTACATCATCTATTTGAACTCGAGTGTTAAATAGATCACTCTGTTAATAAATTAAGTTATTTGTGGATCGTCCCAGCAGGCCCTTAAAATAATGACGCAGGTGCGTTGCCGCTTTTGAGATTACTATTATGTGTTTAAACATGAAGATGTTGTGACCAATCATCTGGCTAGACTCAACTTCACTTTACAGGGTATTTGTAAAATATAATTCGCCATGTTATGGAGTCCGCCATTAAATTCATCCATGGTTTGTTATGTCAGTTCGTTAGTTTATACTCTGATATTGATTGTAGGGCGCTGATAAGGATTTTTATATAGACAGTCATTTCAAGTTGCTTTTAATAACCTATAATATGGAATCACATCCACTTCTGGTGCTAATGAATGTTTTAGGGGATTTCGGGGAATAAGTTTGCTCGTCAAAACGAATATAGAGATACAGGGTTAAAAGTCTCATAAAATTAATTGATTCATCAGAAATCACTTGAAATATATCTTCAGTTTCCTTATTTGAATTTCTGATTCGTGGCAACTGCTATAGTGTGCGTTCATTTTGCCGCTTGATTGGTGCTCCTCTGAAAGTTTAATGAGGCGTCATTTTCAAAAGAATCTCTCAACTTCATGTATAATTAGGCTATATCATATATTCAAGATATTCATTTATAACGCATAATTGGATTTTAATTTGATCATTTACTTAAATTTACGATTTCCGCACGATAAATTGGGGCTTGTTTTGTAGACGCTCTTTTACAACACGTGATTATCAACAATTAAAACTGTTACAATCTATAGGTATTCAAAAGTTTGTGATTCTTTCCCCAATTTTCTTCTTCTTTTTCCCATGAGCATTGAAATTTATGTTTCTTTTCTTTTTTGGATGTTGTGCTGCTCTCACTCCTTTATTTTGTTCCATCATATGATATCAAACGTGATTGCTTTCGTACTTTCGCGATTTGTTCCCGTATAATTCGACAGTTATTTTTAAGATTCTAGTTTCCGCGCAGACTCCATAAGCGTACAAATTTCAATAATTATAAGCCCTAACCGTGTCCCATATAGTTTTAGTGATTCCAATTTTCTCAGCAATGGATCACCCACAAATCACAATAATGACGTACTAAAGACAAATTTTAAGTATAACAACGATTATTGTAAGCGTTCTCGTCTTCGGTAAGCAATGTTATCCAAACACAAGTAATTGCTTTGTGTGATTTGAATCTACGCAAAAATGGTGGCAAGCAAAGTGTTACACCCCGCTACACACCCCCTCTTAAACAAAACAATTAATACTACAAGCATCCTCACACCATCTCAGACATCTTCTCAAACAACCATCCTCAAATAATAGAAATCTTATCATCAATTCATATAAACTTTAATCAAGTATTCTGCATACGATGCAATACTCGCGTTCATTCAGAAGCAAAGCCTTCTCCACGAACAATTAATTCATATCGCATATCTTGCGATAATTATCCATCCATATCCAAAGCATATATCCGTCGTGCACTTGACCTTGCATTCTGCTTCGCATTACGAAACTCAAACAAGCACCTGTCGAGAGACATACACGCTCTCATGTTACAAGTACACATGTTTTCAGGTGTAACACACGAAATACGAGCACAAGCGACATTATTAAAGACCACCGACTACGAATCAGTTGAACGTCGGTGAAACGCTGAGCTCGCCGAAAGTGGCGAGCACAGCGGTAAGTCGCAATTAATCGTATGATACGATTTGCACGTAGAGCAATGCACTGAAATTGGTTCGGTCATTGCTACTGCAAATCGAATGAATATTTAAATTGATTCTGTTGCATTTTTTGTAAGGCAATTATGGGGGCATTAAAAATTGCGAATTGCGAATGACAGGCGAATAACCTCGGAATAGGTTACACGTTCGGTGTGCAAAAATGTATCATCTGCACATTTAGCAGATTAAAATGGTATATAATTTGGTTGCAAATGAGTTGCAGTTGCAGAGCAGTGCAGAGCAGTTGCAGTGCAGTGTGCAGTGTGTTAACAGTGCCGTGTAAAACTAACCGATCAACCAAAAGGTCGCGGCCTTAGGGTGTGCACAGCGGGCCTTTTGTCTTTATCAGGTTAGAGTAGTAGGTGAATAAAAGTAAACCTAGTTAAACAAGTAAAAGTAAACAAATAAAAGTGTTCAAGTAAAAGTAAACCTAGAGACAAGTGTTTTAGTTTTCTCGTTGAAACCTGCCGAAGCCAACAACCCACAGTTAAAGAAGCCGCATCACAGAGAAGGACAAGCTTGCCTTCCACGAAAAGTCCTGTTTAACTAGTAAACAAAACGGACAAAGGACCAACTCAACCAGGTAAAGTTACTTTTCAGCTAATGGTGCTACATTGGTTCCCGAGCAGGGAATATAACACCTTCAAGGACACTGTCCACCTAACTCTACTCCATTTCTGATAACAAAATATTAAATTATAGCATCTGGGGTTACGCTCAGGTGTTACATTTAATAATTAAATAATAAATGTTAATATCTGGGGTTACGCTCAGGTATTACATTGTAATAACCATAAAACATTAATAACTAGTATAACAACTTGGCCAATAAGCCATCTTATAACCAATTATTAAATGTTAATATCAGAGTTCAAACTCTGGTGTTACAAAAGTATTGTACGAGGGCAGTTTTATAAGTCAGTGACTTTTTGAATTTCCCGCGCAGTAACTTTAAATGCAATACTGCTCTCGCCTATTGCTATTAATACATAGACTACTGTCAAAGTTTGAGAAACCTGCGTCATTTAATTTGTGTTCGCCAGCCATTGAAAGCAGACAACCTCGTAAATTTTAACGAACATGGAAAATAGTGAATTTTATGTGCTGATTAAGCATTATTTTTTTCGCAACAAAACCATCAGTGCAACCAAGGAAAGGCTTGATAACTACTATGGGGACTCTATACCATCAATTTCAATAGTAAATAAGTGATTTACTGAGTTCCGTTTGGTCGTACCAGCACAAGTGACGCTGTACGTTCTGGTCGCCCAAAACAGGTTGTCACGCCAGAAATCCATGGAATGATATTGGACGATCGGAGAATGGAAGTACGCGAGGTGGCTGAGGTGGTACACATCTAAACTGAGCGGATATATCACATTTGACATGTACATCATTCATGTACATGAAAAAACTATCCGCGCGATGGGTGCCGCGATTGTTCACACTTGACCATAAGCGCATCCGTGTAACCACCTCGAAGGAGTGTTTGTCGTTGTTCAGTCATAATCCAAACGAGGTTTTGGTCCGTTTAGTTACCGTGGCCGAAACCGGGAACCATCATAACACACCAGTGACCGAGGAACAATCAAGACAGTAGAAAAGTGGCGGTTCTACTAACGCCACTACTTATCTTCCCAATTACCCCAAAGCTCCCTGTCCTGAAGCTCCAGAAACCCCATTGTTTTTCGCTAATGCTCTTGCATTAGCACCTGCAAACATTCCCTTCCCAAGGACACTCAATGCATCACCAAAAATTCCCAGTGAAGAATTCTCATCTCTCATGCATTTAATTCATTTTCAAAATTCCCTGAAAAGAATTCTTTACAGGCAAAACATCATGTTTCTGGAAAAAAACAATTCGGTTACCATACCAAGTAACCGCCATAAGGCAGAAAACCTTATTGGTACCCCTGTTTGCCAAGCAATTCGATTGCACACGTGCAGACCACATTTTCCTGGCAATACCCATGGCCTCGGCAACCTTTTTATCCAACTGACAAGCCATCGTCGCTTCTCGGGCTTAGTCGCCAAAAATCGAATTCTTTAGCACACACAATATGCCAACAAGAGAATTCGATTCTTCTCGCCGGCAATAGATACTACACATAATTCCCATTGTGTACATATTAAAATCCCTTTTAGCACCTAGTGCTTCTCTAATGAGATGCAGTGTATTTGCCCAGCTGCACTCTCATTCCCTCATGACGCCCTTGGTCCATTTTCCCTTTGTTATCTTCTCTTGTCTCGATTTCGTTTCCCATGACCTTCGTTGCATGGGTACACAACGATCCATTAGCACTCTCGCTAAGATCAACCGGGGAGATCTTCACCCATTGGTCACTGGCCAAAAGGAAACTTCATTTCCTCTTCACCACACCACCAAACTGACCCCGAACTGAGGGTTGAATCAAAAGTCGGAATTCAAGCCTCGATGAGTCGTAATTCAACCACCATCTCGCGCGCATCATCTTTTCGCCACTACAGAGTGCACACGAGAATGTGCACCCCCCTGAGTGTGTCTCACTACGGAATCGAGAGTGTCAGAGAGTTTAGTTTTTACAACCAAGTTAGAGTTGCATTTTTCCAAGCAAAACCATTGTAGTGCTCCGCAGCCCTACCGTCTTCCCAAAATGCTTACCTTAATCCTAACATGTCCATTTAACCATAAAATCCCTTAATATACATTTCTACACTTAATATAATAACTAAATCCTATCTTTTTACCTCAAACACATTTGCATATCTATTCAATTTCCATAGTTCATACATTTACATACTAATCAATTCAATTTCCATAGTTCTTACATTTGCATACTAATCAATTCAATTTCCATTACATTAGAAATGCAATACTTCATACATTAGAAATACATTCATCATCCCTAATTCTAAAATTTGCATAACATAACATAACATACACATACCAAATTTCCAGCCATACATTTCATAACAACAGTTAATACAATTTCCGTTATCCTCAGCAGCTGCATAGTTTGCAATAGTTTCGGTTAACGAAAAACAATGAATCACCCCCATTAAGTAACTAGGGGCAACTGAATGATTTCGTTCATACGAAATCAATAATGTCAAAAAAGTAAGAATTATACTTCCGACCAGGAAGGTCGAAATTTAAATTTATAAAAAATAAAATAAATAAATAAAATAAACACAGACGTGTGCGCTTGTCTGATGTTAAATAAATAACAATACAAATTTTTTTATTTAAAGTTAATTAATTAAAAAAAAGACTTTCCACGCTCTTCCCTTGGTCGCGACGAGGAAGCACGGCGTCGATCGTAACACCATTTTTGCAAACGGCAGACGAAGAAAGATTCAAGAAACAGTATCGTGCATAATTATGTATTCAGTGAATGTTTGTACTGAGTTTTGCATTAAATATAAATATGTTTACATAAAATAGAGCATATGAACAATAACCACAACACTTGAAATCGCGGATGTGAAATAGTATCAAGCGAAGATAAATTAAATACATCAAATAAAGCCTAAACTCTGGGAAATAGTGTTTTATTTTCCTTCTTAATAAAAGGTTGCAGCAACTATAGGACATCTGAGCGCATCTGTAAGTAACATTTATCTTGTGATAAGTGGACTATCTCACCAGCGTAACAAGTAAGTAAAAAGTGCATCTCCCACGCAGCAAATCCGGCTTGGTATTTGAGAGGCGAACATCAATCAAGGGTTTAAAGGACAAATCCCATCAGGATCTGCTGTGACTGAGTTTCCATGTGAAAGGATATAATACCAAAAAGGACAAAGTAAATTAAGAGTGCTTGCATAAATTTGTGGCAAGTGTACTCATCCAATTTAGTGAAGTTCGCGATTCGGTTAGACGAATTTGTTAGGAAATCTGGTGAACCTGTTCCGTGCTGGCACATAACTAAGGTTAACCTACAGATATGTCCCGGTGAACGTGCACCAAAGAAGGCCAAGGTGGTCTCCCGGCCAACAAGATCATGGGCACCATTTTTGGGATGCACGCGGTGTTATTCACATCGATTACCTTGAAAAGGGTAAACAATCACCGGCGAATATTACTCAGAGCTTTTGAACAAATTCGATAAAGGTTCGAAGCACAAACGACCGCATTTGTGGAAGAGAAACATGCTGTCATTTTTATTTCATTTCCGAAACTTTTTCTTATTTCTTATTATTTTCTAAGATTCTAAATTATAGGCTAGAAAAAAATGCTTACATTCTAGCTTAATTATCTTATATTACAACTCACTGACGCTCTAAGCTAAACATTATATGATTTTTCTGCAGTTTGCCTTTAGATGAATGTTTGGCGTCGGGAACAGCAAAAAAAAAAAAAAAAAAAAATCGAACGACCACAATGCGAAAATAATTTGTCCCGGCGTGAAAGTAAAGGTTATTCTGCGGAGCGCACGTATCCTGAGGTACCGATCAGAACCACAAGGGAAAGAAAAACACCCACTTCGATTTTGTGTTATAATTTATACAATTTATTTTGCACATTTTGTTTTTAACAATGATCCACTTTATTTCACCCAAACAATACAACAAACAAGTTTTCGTAATTTGATTTGCTGCGAAAATGTTATATCAACGGATTGACTGACAATATAAATTTTGTTGACGGACTACTTAATACCGCGAAGAAGAAATCTGATGCACACTCTGATTGCGAACGACTGTGTCCCTTTGTCTCATACCAAAGAGTTTCACGATGGCCTTGATTTCTCGGCCACTGACTTGCAATCCATCTACGATTACTCTCCATCCCATATCTCTTTCGTTGACCTCAATTCGAGCCGACCTTTCTATTGGCTGTTGCTTGTGGAAGCTATGTGAACGGGTGGATCATAACTTCCTTCATTTGCGGTCGAAGGTGTGTCCTATGGTCTTCGCATAAGGGAATACATGGTCGTGGTTTTAAGTGATTACGTAATTAAAACATAAAATGAATTTCACTTGATACCCCTTAATGGTTTTTTGCGTCATACATTTTATGTTTAGGTGTATCATGTTGCGTTTTGCAACAACGACAGAACTTAGTTTGTGGCTGTAGTTATGATGATTTGAATGACAAAGAAAAACTTTGAACCATTTTTTTTTTGTTTTTACTTAAAATTTAACTCACTTCCATTTTTTTTAAATCTTGTGAAGAGAATGTAACTAAATCTTATACTACCCTAATCCTAGAAAAGCTAAGTCTGTGTAAGCTGGCTGATGGTACAGTTATTCTACCGACAGTGGTATCCAGGTCATTATTTGCCATTCAACCACCAGAACTGTTGGTTCTGTTTAATAACATCGTCCCGGTCTCTGTGGCAGACGCGTGTGATTCCCCGGCCGTAGCACAATTGCCCGTCTACGGATGATCTACTTACATGATATATCAGCGGAATTCCGGATCCATCCTGTATAAGCCCATTCATGTCCAAGTTAAGGACCGCCTCTGGCGAAACAGAGCTGTTGCGATGCACCCTCCCATAGCGGAAAATATTTGGATAATAAGCCCGGAAAATTAGGTCATTGGACGAGCTTATTGCTCTTGAAATATGTTCTCTGATTAATTTGAGTATAAAATTATCCACCCTATTTATGCAAGGTTCATTATATAAAATCTCATTTGAATAGTACTTTTTATTGTCCGATTCCGGTGTTCGATATAATCTGGGACAACTTCTGAGACACTTCCTTTCGAACACTCGAATCTTTTCCATCATATTTTGACCTATCTTAAACCATACTGGACAACCATACAACTTGCCACTACCTCACTAGTTCATCAGCATTCAACCTCGCTGTCTGAAGGATCTTCGTCTATCATTTCAACGCAATCCTCACCCTGCATACATTCATCAAACATCATCATCTACATTGTCATTCATCTCGAATTAATTCGACTCTTAATTGGAGCGACCACATTTTTAAAGCTGCGAAAAGTGCAGCCAAATGCATGCGGTTCCTTAAGAGATGCAAAAAATACTTCACTCCATACAATCTGGCCACTATTTACAAGGTATACACCTTCCAAAATGAAGTTAAGCTCCCATACTTGGTCAGGCGCATCCAAAACTGCACTACATGTGCTCGATAGGATGCAAAAACGAGGAGTAAAACTTATTGGGGACCCAGCTGTGAGCCGATATATTCCGTCGTTAGAATATAGGCGCAACGTATCATGCCTATCTCTTTTCTATAGATATTATCACGGCCGTTGCTCAACTGAACTTGTTCAATGTGTTCCGCATCATTAGACATTTTTACACGATACCCGTCAATCTGAGAATGCGCATCAATTCACGTTGAAAATCAACTTCATGCTCACCAATAAACATAGATAGCCATTCTTTAGCCGAAACACACGAATGTGGAATGTTCTGGCTGATCATGTGTTTCCCCATCGTTGTTATCTCCAGGCATTTAAGACCAATGTACATCGATACCTCCTTTCCTTATCCACTTCCTCTCCTTCCCCTCGCACTGTGCTCTGACATTACTCCAAAATCCCCGTTAGCGTGAAAAAAAAAAAAATCTCATGCGAAACGTCCCCATTCCACTTAACTTGACAACACCTACCCTGTTACCGACCACCATCGAATCGAAAACCCACAATCGGGTTCGTTCTCTAAACTCTGTCGACTTTCGACTGATAATCGCATTTTGTAACATCAGGGGCATGGGTTTCACCAATACGAAGTTAAACGCCGTCCATCAATATTTGCAAACAGCGATACCTCTTATCTTTGGCCTAACTGAAACCAAGGTCGATTTGTCAATTGATTCGACATATCTTCGTTGCCTAGGATACGACTTGCATTCGAGATTCCGTTTCCGGTGTCTGCGTTTTCATGCGGTCCGATCTGGCTTGCCAAAGGGTGGGGTCATTAGAACCCAATAACTTGGACATAATGTGGTTGAAGCTCGTGCTGGGGAATTCTGTTAAATTTCTTTGTCACGTACCGTCGACTGGCTAAAGATCAACCACCCGGCTTCTTAAATTGTCGTCATTGGCGATTTTAATGTACACAACTCCGGCTGGTTGGTATATCCTAACAGAACTGACGAGGGTGGGAGGCGGAGATGTTCGCTGTTAGCCGAAATTTGACTCAACTCGCGGAGGAACCTATGCGAGTGCCGGATTTCGGAGGTGATTATGCATACACTCTGGATTTGTTTTTGATATCCGAGCCGGTCGCTTACACCGTGGAAGTTGCTGCGCCACTGGGATACTCAGATCAGTGCTTGGTATTAGTCGCACTTGGATTTCAAACGAATAACCGATCTAAGAAGCTTCGCCATGTATGGAGGTGTGGGGCTGGTAACTGGGACGATTTGCGAGATTTCTTCGCATCCTTTCCGTGACCGGTGGTGTGCTTTGGTGACTCCGATGTTATCGCATGCGCGGGGCCGGTCACAGAGATTATTCTCTTCGGGATGGAGACAATAATTTCGCATTCCATCAAACGAAATTTATCCGATAAGCCTTGGTTTGGTAAAAAATGCGAGCATATTACAGCGGCAAAAAATGGAGTTTTTAAACAATGGCGCTCCAATTCCACCTATCTAAGACAGAATGAATTTTGTTAGAATCAGAAACGCGTCCAACCAGGCGATTGATACCGCGAGGAAGTTTTACAACGATAGAGTGACCAATAAACTCCCTGAGTGGCCAACTGGTTTGCGTCCCTTCTAGTCAATGGCAAGGGCTGTCAGCAATAACTTCGCCCCCCCCCCCTCGTGTTTTCCGCGAATTCAAAACCCGCTGCCGGTCTTTTGGAGCCACCTGCGGTCGCGCTGGTACGGTCTTCGATGCGGGATGTGAGGTTCCGCCCATGTACTATTCAACGCACTCCACGTGGAATAGTCTGTAAGAATGCAACCGGCCTGGACGGAATACCAGCAGTAGTCCTTAAAGCGGTGCTCAAGGGCACCCGCTGGTTCTTGGCAGATTTGCCGCTTATCTTATGCACAGAGAACATTTCCTGCCTGCTGGACGGTGACTCGAATTCAACTAATCTCAAAGCTGAAAAAGTGTCTCCCACAAAATTATCGTTAAGATTCTGTTTTGGCTCCAACCTTATTTTTGCTTCACATAAATTGTATGTTCGAGTCAACGGATAATCTGGTGTTCAGTTTTGCGGATGATAGTACGATTGTTTCCCCTTTTTCGAGTTATTTTTCATCAACGTCACACCAGCTGATATGTAGGCAGACCGACTCTCTGAATCGGGATCTGGATAAGGTGCTGCTTTGGGAAAAATCTCTTCGACTCCAATGCAAGGAAGACGCAATATAAATTCACAAAGAAACGTGTGTCATCTGTTCCACAGTTGATGATGAATGGCCAGACCCTCGAATCTGGGGAAAGTATGAAATTGCTCGGTCTGTGGGAATGTATCGTGGTATAAACACGTGCCGCACATTGCCAGGTCCGCCTTTGGAAAACTGAGTTATCTTTTTAGAGCCACGAAATATTTTTCTCCGGCCCAACTTTTTCCCCTGTATAAATCACAAATTAGACCCGCGCTCAAATATTGCTCTTATGTTTGGAACTCTGCTCTTAAGGATACTCGCAACCTACTTGAGAGCGTACAGAGACGAACGATCCGCCTGATCACGGCGCTGACGTCGGGACTACAGTCGCTATTACATCGAGGGCGCGTATCTGACCTCAGTCTGTTTTACATATATTATCACGGGTCTGTTCTTCGGAGATTGGTGGCGTTGTTCCGTGCAATTCGGTTTATATGCGCTCCACAAGACAATGCGACGCACTAATTTACCCTTCATATCCCGATGGTGCGAACATCACAGGATTCGTTCCGTTACAGAGCGGGAAAGTTGTGGAACTCCCTCGCCACGCGAGTGTGTCCGGAGTGTTAGAATCTGCAACTGTTCAAAAAGAACTGTAACAGATATTTGATTTCATCTTGGGGCGCCGACTCGGCGCTATAGGTTCACCTCTCCCGAGAGAAGTGAAATAAAATGGAAAAAAAAAATCGTAGCCTCCCTGATAGAATTATTATTACTACGCAAATGAGGAGTAACCATTCGTAAAACTGGGACTATTAACTCAGAAAGTCGGTCGTAATTTGTTCTTGAAGAAGCCGGAAGACATAGGATTGATGAGTCGACAGTACCATGGTGGAGGAGTTCATCGAGAAAACACCGACTCGGCTAAAAGATGACATATACGAGTCACTGAGGCCATGAACTTGTGGGGAGGAAGTATTGTGCTTAACACGGATACTCCGTTCACTTCCTCCTCCATCTTAAATTGTTCCACCGACGAGCACTAAACAATTCCGCCGAAGCAAAGGAACGAAATGCCGCCACGTTTGTCCACAACCGGGACTAAGTGGAAAACACAGTCCACCGAGGAAGTCGAATGAAACACTTTTAATGGGTTATTATAAAAGGTTCTTTTTATTTAGTTAATTTTAAACAAACACGGTACGAACATTGATTTTAATTACACTGTAGATGAACCGTATGCACAAGAAAAATAATAAAAGGCTGATGTGCACTACTTGTACGACTTTTTACTTTTAACGCGCTTACTCGACTCGACGGTATTTATTTACGCGTCTCCGCAGTGACGGAGAGCGGGAGATCGCGTGACCATTGTGGTCAGCGGATGGAAAACGACTCAACAATATTCAATCATTTGGGGTGAGTTTTTGGTGGCGGGGTGAAAAGGAAATGAAATTTCCTTTCACCAGTGACCAATGGAAAGCGATCTCTGGGATGCGGTGGTGTATGCGTGCATTCGTACACATCACCGTGTTTATCGATGCGTTTAGCCAAGACTAAATGGAACCTACAACGAGGGAAAAAGAACAAAGGGGAAACGATCTAAGGCATCTTTCGGTAATGAAGGTCAGCTGTCTAAATAGCAGCCACTCATTAGATGCTGAAAGGGATTGCGATAATTTATACAATAGAGATCGTATATCGTCTCTCTGCCGACTGGAAGAATCGGATTCTTTTGTTTGCATATGTTTATGCTATTGAATCCAATCCGACGGCAAAGCGTGACGTCGGTGATTGTTTGAGGATTCAAACAAATAAATATTTCCGCCAGAAGTGCTTGCAACTGAATCAATAGTTGCAAGTCTTCGGAAAGTAATTTAGATGGATACACAAAGACGGTTGTGTACACCATCTGTGTCAATTATGCATGGCATCTATGGTGACGGCAGGATCCGACTATAGTGTGAATATCTACACTAATTGGAAATTCGATTTTTGGGTCGCTAATGCAGAGATGCATTGATAATGTATGAATGCCCATGTAGGAAAAATTCTTTGCAGCATTTCCAGGTAATGGATTGAAAACATTAACTATCCTTGGGAAGGGAATGTTTTCAAGTGCTAATGCGATTGCATTGGTGGGAAACAATGGGAGTTATGGGGTTTTTTTAGCTAAGTGAACCGTGGGGTTTGGCGGAACCGCCACAAAGTCTCGGGTTCCTATAGGCTAATAAATAGTGGTAGTAAGGCTCACTCTTGTCTCTAGTTCTAATGTTGTCGCCACCTCTAATTTTTACGTAACAGTTGCTCTACTGCGCTTTTGACGATAATTCGTTGTTATTACGTGTTCTAAATTACAATACGGAATTGCATGTTGAGGATGTAGCTATAAAAATAATATACAACCACTGTTGGTCTTACAGAAATTAGTTTCAGAAGTATTTGTCGAAAGCCGACCAGACACCCTAATTTCCTTCTGTTCAGTGCCCTAAATATTCTTGCTATAAGACATCAGTATTGTTTTAAAGTCTTCAAAATATTTTAACAGACATGTAGAGGCTACTTTGGTCAAAGCGAGGAAAACGTTTGCTATGGCAATGAGGCTATTTCACAGTAGTCAACTTGACAGTAGGGTAAAAGTCATATGCTACATGACGCTAATCAGGCCAATGCTCATATATGTTTGTCCAGTATGGTTCAATATAGGTCGAAATTTGATAGAAAAGATTCGGGTGTTCGAAAGGACGTGTATCAGACGTTATCTCCGATTATATCAAACACCGGAATCGGACTACAAGAAGTACTACTCAAATGAGACTTTATAATGGGTTCTCCAATAGGGACTTGACAACTTTTTTCGGTAGTAAATTTTTATAATTTGCAGACGTTGTTCGTTCGTGTACTTAACATGATGAAGATGTTGAGTTTACTGAATAAATTGACAGTGACAGTTCGATGACTAGTGAAAGGGTGCGTTCACAAATTAAATTCAAAGTTATCAAGCCCCTATTGTATAGTCCTATGGTTTTCTAATAGGGACTTGACAACTTTTTTTCGGAAGTAAATTTTTATAATTTGCAGACGTTGTTCGTTCGTGTACTTAACACGATGAAAGTGTTGAGTTTGCTGAATAAATTGACAGAGATAGTTCGATGATTAGTGAAAGGGTGCGCCCACAAATTAAATTCAAAGTTGTCAAGTCCTTATTGGAGAACCCGATATAATGAAGCCTGCATAAATAGGGTGGATAATTTTATGATTAAATTAATCAGAGGACATAGCAATAAACTCGTCCAATGACCTAATTTTCGGCGTTTATTATCCAAATACCCTGTACTATGAAGCGTGCGTTGCATCGGCTTTGTTCCACCAGAGGCGTTCCCTGATTTGCGCATGAAAGGGCTTATATAGGATAGATCCGGAACTCCGCTGATGTATCATGTAAGTAGGGCTCCTCGATAGTATAGTGGTTAGTATACCCGCCTGCCACGCGTGAGACCGGGGTTCGATTCCGTGTCGGGGAGCCTCTGGCGCAAGACTAATGACCTTGTCCAGAAAAAACGAATCATTATGGAAAATTTAACAAGCTTCAGGATTTGCTAAATAAGGCCAAGGCCGGATCCCGGTTGTAGTGCCGATGATGATGATGATTATGTAAGTAGAGCATCCGTAGACGGGCGATTGTGCTACGACCGGGAAGTAACGCGCACCGAAGAATAGCTTTTGCGCTTCAGTAAGGCTATCCCCCACAGAGACTTAAATCTTATACTACCCTAATTCTAGAAAAGCTAAGTCTATGTAAGCTAGCTGATGATAGTGTGATTCTATACCGACTTTGGTATCCAGGTCTTTATATGTCATTCAACCACCAGAACTGTTGACGCTGTCTAATACTATCGTCCCGGTCTCTGTGGTAGATAGCCCTACTGAAGCGCAGGAGCTCTTCTTCGGTGCGCGTTACTTCCCGGTCGTAGCACAATCGCCCGTCTACGGATGATCTACTTACATGATAGATCAGCGGAATTCCGGATCTATCCTGTATAAGCCCTTTCATGTCCAAATCAAGGAACGCCTCTGGTGGAACAAAACCGTTGCGACGCACGTTCTCATAGTACAGGGTATTTGGATAATAAGCCCCGAAAATTAGGTCATTGAACGAGCTTATTGCTCTCGCAATATGTCCTCTGATTAATTTAATCATAAAATTATCCACCCTATTTATGCAGGCTTCATTATATAAAGTCTCATTTGAGTAATACTTTTTGTATTCCGATTCCGGTGTTCGATATAATCTGAGACAGGTTCTCAGACACTTCCTTCCGAACACCCGAATCTTTTCCATTAAATTTGGACCTATGTTAAACCATACTGGATAGCCATATATGAGCATTGGCCTGCGGTTATATTATGTTCGATTACTAATATGTTTGTTCAAAGTAGTTATATTCACATTTGATTATATTATGTTCAATTAATGATATGTTTGTCCAAAGTAGGCACATTCACCTTTGATTAGAATATTTGTACAAAGTGGCTATATTCACATTTGGATTAAAAATGTCCACCGAAAATGAACCGCCACGCGTTCGTGCTCTTAGATATTCGCCAGCAAACTAACTCCCCATTCAACGGATGTGCTCTTGTCCCTTGAGGGTTGATTCGTGCACATCACAAACCCTCTCTCCGCAGGCAGTTTATCGGAGATCATTTCTTTGGTGGTGTCTGACACGGGGCGATACACCATGCCGCCAGTTGATATGCGGTTCCATACACAGTGGTGGGCGCTCTGTGTGTGGTTCGATCATTGATACTTATTCATATCAGAGGTCGCCAGTATAGCGCATACGTGCGACTTGATGTGTCTTTACACGGGCATGCGTTATATCTCTCGGTTTTTTGTGTTGTTTGAGAGATGTGTCCTTTTGAGGGCATGCGTTGTAGTTCTCGTGTTTGCGCGCATGCTTGGTAATTCTTGGAATTGTCGCAGGCTTGTGCAACCGAATGATATGTTCGTTGGCGATTCTGCTGTGTCAGATCGCTGCCTGTTGTTTTTACTCGATCTATGTGCAGGTGTCCCGCGCTTGCTTATGGTTTTGGGGTTTGATACGTTTGCAACTATGTTGCTGCTTGAAATTTATGTCATGCTTTTTGATATTTTAAGTATATCACCTGCATGTTATGTGTTTGGTGAGTTTATCACCTAAAATAGGTTTGCAATTACTTGCAATGGACTGTACTAGGCGACCGTTAAAATGTTTTGTCATACGTACATGTTAATGCGGCTTTCCTTTTGTTACTGGTTAGGTGTACGCCGTCTTAGGGTAAATTCCTACTTTTCAGGTGAAGTAGTTCTGAGGTGTAGGATCACTCGGTGGGGTTCGGCGCGAACGCCACACTTCTATGAATCTTTAATCCACACCCCACCTTAAAAACCGATATTTTGTTTTTATTTCAGCCAATTTAAGAGGCATTCATTTCTATTTCTTCTTTTTTTGCTTTAATTATATAAAAACACAGAATTTCCCCCTTTTTTCTAACATACTATTTAAGCCGATATTATAATTTATATTATTGTAAAACTTAAATACATTTGATTATATAATAAATATATAGGAATAAATTCTCATAATGTATGCAAAACTTTATCTTTTTTATGTATTCCTCATCAATCGTTTTAAATGGTATGCAGTGTATATCCGATTGGTGTGTGAAATTATCTTCTCCTGAATCGATGGCGATTTCCAGCAGTATTCACATCAACTAACATTATTGAAGTATTCTTACTAAATAAGTGAATTAACTAATTTTTTGTATACAACTTTTTTTATACAAAATGCATCACAGATCTGTGAACACGATAGTATACAGTGTACGACTTACAAAACAAACCTGTGGGGGTTCTTAAGGGCTCGCCCGAAGAACCACCCATTTTCCTAACCCAACTCCCCATTCCCAAGCTTCAATACTTTACCAAGCATTACCTCTTACCTGCATACGAGCAGTACAAAACTCTCTTCAACAATTTCTAACCTGAAACATAAACCCACGACAAGATCATCACCTTGCTGCGGCATCGGGCAGCATTGCTTTCTTCTGAAAGCATTTCGGTTCCTCTCGCCGGCACCCATGACCTTCACAAATCATTTGGGAAGCTACCCGGGTCCTCTTGCCGGGGTCCATGCCTACCATATACACAGCAATCCAACTGTGTTTGCTTTTCTCCAGCAATCGTTGGTCCCACAATCAAGCCATGGCAAATCGCTTGCTTATACATCTGCAGCCAATTATCCCTGATCGGTTGCATAAGCGATAAACTGGCATCGAATCGGACGTGATCATAGTTTGTTTTCCCTAAACAATCTAGCAACGGTCACGTCCCATGTTTTGTTGGCTAATACAAAGCATAGCGCAACTCGCGACTAGCTGCCAAGAGCCGAATTCTTTGCCAGTGTAAATATTCACACTGGAATTCGATCCTTGACTCGCTACGGATGCAATACACAATCGACGTGGATGTATACACAACCGTCATTGTGTAATCATCCCAATCGCATCCTAATGACCAGCACGATATTGAAACAGCTGCAGACACTTCGCCCAAAAATACTCCTTTATGTGAATTTTCATTCCCACGGTTCGTCCACCCATGAGCTCGCGTCACGAGCAAACAAAGTGATCCGCGCGTAAGTGGACACACCCTCGTTAGGATCTGTGTACCGGAGATCCACTTCTATTAGTCGGCCCCAAAAGGAAAATTTCTTTGCCTTTTTCATCATACCGCCCAACTCACCCCAGCAGAGAGCGAGCCAGTCAGTCGATGCGATCGTTTTAAAGTGGACGGATGTCCACTGATGCGAAGAGAAGAGTCAGATCTTACCCGTTGAACCACGCACACGTATCGGATACCTTGCGTGTCGTAGTTCCCTTTAGTTTGAAGAGTAGAAATTCGATCACAGAGTAGCGCGGCCGTGGTAACATTTAAGCAATAAATAAATAAACGTGTATCAAACATTATCACCGTTTAACCTTAAGAACAAAACTATAATTAGTGTTCCCCAATAATGAGCGTAAATAGTGTTACTAGACATTAAACAATTAATAAATAAATGTCCATCGACCGTTATCATCGTCTAACCTTAAGAATAAAACTATAATTAGTGTTCGCCAATAATAAGTGTAAATAGTGTTACTAGGTATTAAACCATATATAAATAAATGTTTCTTAAACATTGTCACCAGTGAGTTTTATTTGTGTATTCCCCTTTTGGGCGAACATTCTGCATCTGTATATCCAGTGACAAGTAGTGAGGTCAGCGTTGGGTGGACCCTCTTACTGAACAACATCGTCGCGTTGGGGTTAGGAGAAAGCTAATGCCCGTGTTTTGGCACAACTACTTCTACCCCACAAACCCATTACTCGTTAAAACCAAAAAACAATGAATCAAAAAAATGCTTCAAATGAAAATGCAGTTCTTCCACGAATGCTTATTGAGACCGCCAAATATAGTGGCAGCTGTGAATACACCTCGAACAGGATTCCTTCATTCTACATGAATTAAAGCATTCCCTGGTAAGTAAACCAGACAACCTCAGGCACGGCAATCAATATCCTACTCCAAAGCTTTCAGAAAGGAAATCTTTTGAGCCACCAAACTTCTCTATTGAGCAGTGCATCAAAATGTAAGTCTACCATCAAAGTGCAAACACAATTAGAGTCTAACGAATAGCACGAAGAAGGTATCAGGTCGAAAAATCCTTTGTGAATTCCCATAACGATGTCGAGTTGTACGGATGTGCCACACATTGGCGTCCATTACCACAGAAATATTTGCAAAGTGCAGCCCCATAAGTTCGCACTGAAGGACTGAAGTAAAAGATTTCCGTCGAGAAAGTGATTCCTCTTCAGTTACAATTTGAGAGGCAAGAAACACTTATGTTTTGGTGAATTGTATTTGGATTCATTAGGATGCTCCTAGCTCCTGTGAGTTTTTGCTTTTTACTCTGCTCGAAGATAGAAGTGCGCTTTAGTAAAGGAATTTCATTTGCCACGCAACTTGATGTGATTGCATAACACTATCGACTGTTGTGTGTCTTTTTTGATAGCTTATTTTTGTAGGTTTACCAAACGTGACAATACTCGAGACTTGGTCTCGAGAGGCTTTTGCCTAAGAAAACTTGCGATTGAAGGTAAATATTATTGCAGGGGTGTAAACACGTTGTGGTAGCTCTAAAGATGTGACAATATTATTGCGACAAAACAAACTTTCCTGAGCTCTGAAGTGTAGACAGGTTGGTGAACCACACAATGTTATTGAAGAAAGCTGCATCCGATTAAATTGTGATATAGAATAAAAGTAGTTTTCAATAAAACAAACGTTGGCATGCATTTTCCACATCATGGTGGCTTCACTACAAAATGAACATGACTCATTTCGACAGGCAAAAAAATGGAGTGGCGGGAGGCTGACTTAAACGACACAAGGAAAAATGTGTCCTTCATCATGTCTCTGGGGTCTGATAATCATGCGACAACCAGAATCACCCACATCCGTACGGATATAGGGTCCGGTCTCAAGATATCTGAAACAGAAAGGGGAGGAAGTATCTAAGGACAGTGTGTGCAGGCTTAGTTCGGATGTTTTCTAACTACTCGGATTGGGGGATGGTGGGAAAGGGCGATAAGTCTTAAGTGCGGTAGTAAACGCAGATTACGTCTTTGGCGTTTTGGTCGGTGTGTATGAGTGTGTCGTGTGTGTGCGTGTGTGGGGAGGGGGGGGGGGGGGGGGGGGGGGGGGGGTGTTACTAATGTTACTAAATGTTACTAATTACTAGTTATGTAATACCCTTCAGTGTAAAAAATTTATCGATGAACTTGATACCCTTTTCCGACGCCCCTTTATGAAGGAAATTTTATTTCCAAGCACAGTGCTTGCGGTAATTTTATCACTAACACAAGAGGCTATGACATTATATGAAGAGACCGACCCAATTCCTCACAAGTGGGAGGTGTCGCCATCTTTATTACAAAGAAATTCCAAGACAAAGTCTCATATAGTGGAGAAGTGCGCAGGTTCCCAGTGGTGGAAGCCTGTTATATAATTAATATCAGTTTATTATCACCCCACCCCCCTAAAATACATAAAATCCTGGCTAATGCATATCCTTTCCCACTACCAACACATCACATTAACAGTACAATGGAATATC
Organism: Microdon myrmicae; assembly: GCA_963931805.1. Classification (NCBI taxonomy): domain Eukaryota; kingdom Metazoa; phylum Arthropoda; class Insecta; order Diptera; family Syrphidae; genus Microdon; species Microdon myrmicae. The sequence goes on from OZ007496.1 coordinate 97,214,921, forward strand.
CCCACCATGCAATAGACAAATATTTAAAATAAATTAACATTCTTAAAAATACCTGATCCCTATCCCAGTAGATAATATTCGGTTTGACATAAGGGTCCCAAATATTATACACTGAATGCAACAACAGTTTTCCCCAATAAGTTCCATCATAATGTCACATGACGGTGCATTGGAGAAGGGGAACGAATCGAAAAAGGAAATGCATTGGCGTACAAGAGGATAGAGGGCTCTTCGAATTCAGTTGTGCGTATATACGGTTCGGTCGGCTCCTGAAATAGATTAAAAAAAGAAAAAGTTTTTTTGAATTGTGCGTTTAATACGAGTGGTTGTGCTCTGAGAAAAGGAAATGTGAATAACGTTCTCTCCTTTTCTAATACATTTTATTATTTTATTAGACTTGCAATTAAAAGTAAAAAGAAATAATTGCAATTAAAAGCTTGCAATTAAAAGTAAAACTCTATGCGTATCGGGCTAGCAAAGAAGACGCGGACAGTTGCTTTTCCTTCAAGGAGCAAAATAGGGGTGAGCTTGGTGAAAAATGAAAACCCTTAAAATAATTGTTATTAAAAAATATATAACAGACCTGTATCGTAGGCATACTCATTCAGCAAGGAAGAGGTTTGTATGCGATTGCGGTCTGTGCACCCGAGGAGCACCAACATAACGTCTTTCTCGCTGAGCTCGTGACACTCTTTCGATTTTTACAGTTGCACCTGGAAAAAATCTATTTTATCCTAAGTGGAGATATGAAGGCCAAGCATAAAGATTGGGGAAATTATATATCTAATACCAGAGGAAATCAGTTGGCTGGTTGGTTAGATTTGCATCATGTAGAATATAAAACTGACCTACTAGCTACGGAATATCCATCGTTCCCTAGAGGTAGATCGTTCTTAGATATCTTGCTAATCGACTCACGACTGAGACTACTTAACACCAACAAACGAAACAGTAACTGTTTACGGACAATTTAATACGACTGTGACATCTGTGCATTCACGGCAGTAATAAAGCTGCCGAACGATCTGGCAGATCTATAGGAATTCGTGATCCGACAACCCGTAGTTTTAGAGGCAACGCGATGGCCACGGCTCACCAGATCATTAACAAGAGAACTTCGTTCGAACGACTTTAATCTGCCAGTAAACAAAAACCTGCCAAATGGCGAAACCGACAAATACATTCAACAAATGGACGAAACCGTAAAACGAATAATGAACAAAACAACAGTTACAGATCACATAATCATGTCCAAAACACAACAATAAACGCACTCCACAGGAAAAAGAGCAGACTTTTATCGAAACTTAAACAATTACACAGACAGTTTACAGACAGACACGTCCAGGAGATAATATCCCTGAAATCCCGATTAAAAAACCTCCAACAATTACTTAAAGCTAACTATAGATTAGCAACAAATTTGTATTGGAACAACAGAATTCGACTTATAAAAACTAATAACCCGAATATATTCCCACAAATAAATAAAATATTCAGGAGAAATAATCAAAACGAGATTCAGTGTGTCCAAATCCCACGTACTGATGTAAGAAAGCAGCTGTCAATCAACACTGGCACAGATACAGAGAACGCGATCCTCACTAACGAGCTCTTCGTGATCGAGGCTCTTGTGGAAAAGGTGAACGCTGTGGGAGCTGTCTTTCAGAAAATGTACATGGTGAATGAAAGCATTCACCCAAATCACGACTTGGAGGACAGAGTTCTACTGAATCACCAGCACCTCTGAAATGAAATTTCATTTTGGCAATCGGAGTATCATGGTTTAATCGAATTCAGTGACGATAATCTGCCTATTGACATTAATGAAAATGGTGGGGCTAATAGCGTTTTAATTTCGAGAGAAGGAATCCAGGCTATCTCCGACTCATTAAGAAGCAAAAAGTCTATGGGAGTAGATGGAGTACCTAACACCGTACTCAAGAACCTGCCCTCATGGGCAACAGATATATACACGGTCCTGTTTAACAACGCGTTGAATCATGCATAATGCAAAAACTGTACAAACCCAATGAACATGCGTTTGATAAGTTTACTCCCAAGCATCAGTAAAGTATTTGAAAAGACTATTAACAAAGCTCTGCTGAAATGGATAGACGACAACAACATTATTCCGAATAACCAGTTTGGCTTTAAGACGGGACATGAAACCACACATGCCGTAGCTAAACTGGTCTCCAACATACAATGAAATAGATGTAAGAACCAATGCACAGCTGCCTGTCTGATCGACTTGAAAAAAGCCCTTGATACCATTTGGATCGTAGGATTATATGACAAACTGGTCAGACAAGTCATTTATAAGCCTTTACTATATGTACTTTACGATATGTTAAAGGACAGGAGGTTCGTGGTCAAAAGTGGTAATGTGACCTCTAATAAAACATATTAAGAATGGCTTTTAACAGGGAGCGGTACTTTTTCCGATTATTTTTAATATTTACATTAGCGACTTATTAGATCCACTTACGCAGGCTATTGTGTATGCAGACGATATCATATTTTACAGAACAGCTCCGAAAGTTGAGGTCATAAATAGTTTAATACAGCGAGACTCCAACAAAGTGCAGCGCTATTGCGATGGCTGGAAAGTTGAGATCAATTTCCAGAAATGTGAAGCCATCCTATTTAGAACTTTGGGGAGCGAACTTGTTGTGCCGCCGTACGACACGGGGTTCTACTTCGTCCCACGAACTGTTCACCACCCACACATTGAGCAACGTCGCTAAAAGATTCACCGAGAAAAAAAAACCTTCGGACAATAATACGAACACCCAGGAAACTGCAGCACAGGAGAACAAGATGAAACGCACGAATTGATAGGTGATCACCGCCTTTATATAACTTTATTGTTTGTCTTTTTTTACAAGTTTAAACTTATTCTAATTGTCCTTTTAATTAATTACTTGACGCGGGATTAATGATAAAGGCAACTGTAAATTCGCGCGAACAGTTAATGTCATTGATGGAGGTAACCTCGACTCGCTCAACGGGAGTGCATCGTTTTGGTAACGAAACTCGACTTTGGGATGTATACGCGTCCCCGTGGGCGAAACGGGGAGCGGGAGTGACGACCACAACCAGCACGGTCGGCGGATGTAATAGGATTCAAGGATATTCAATCGTTTGGGGTGAATTTTTGGTGGTGTGGTGAAAAGGAAATGAAATTTCCTTTGACCAGTGATCAATGGAAGGTGATCTCTGGGACGCGGTGGTGTATGTGTGTGTTTGTACACATCACCGTGTTTATCATTGCGTTTAGCAAAGGATAAACGAAACCTGAAACGAGAAAAAAAGAACAAAGGGGAAACGACATAAGGCATCTTTCAGTAATGAAGGTCAGCTGTCTAAATAGCAGCCACTCATTAGATGCTAAAAGGGATTGCGATAATTTATACGATAGAGATCGTATATCCTCTCTCTCTGCCGACTGGGAGAATCGGATTGTTTTGTTTGCATATGTTTATGCTATTGAATCCAATCCGACGGCAAATCGTGAAGTCGGTGATTATTTGAAGATTCAAACAAAGAAATATTTCCGCGAGAAGTGCCTGCAACTCAATCAATAGTTGTAAGTCTTCGGAAAGTAATTTAGATGGATACACAATTACGGTTGTGTATACCATCTGTGTCAATTATGCATGGCATCTATGGTGACGGCAGGATCAGACTATAGTGTGAATATCTACACTAATTGGAAATTCGATTTTTGGGTCGCTAATGCAGAGATCCATTGATAATGTATGAATGCCCATGTAGGAAAAATTCTTTTCAGGCATTTCCAGGTAATGGATTGAAAACATTAACTATCCTTGGGAAGGGAATGTTTTCAAGTGCCAATGCGATTGCATTGGCGAGAAACAATGGGAGTTGGGTTGTAATAATGGGGTTCTGCCTGATAATGTTAAGAAAGAAATATTACGGAGAATTGTATGCGAAGAGATGCATGAAGGTAAGTTGTCTTTTCCAGGGGCTTTTTAGATCAAAGATTTGATCTCTTTAATGCGTGAAGCATTTAAGATGCTAATGCGATTGCATTCGTGAAATTAAGAGATTGGGTGCGAGTAATGGGGGTTTTTTAGGAAAGCGGACCGTGGGGTTTGGCGGAACCCCATTATATAAAGCCACGAACGACACAAGAAAAAACTGGTGAAAGATAGTTATCGTCGGACCGAATGGATGTAAACTGGAAACCAAGAGTGTAGTTAAATACCTTGGCATTTGTCTAGATCAATATCTGTATTTCAACAGTAGAGGCTGCTTTGGCCAAAGCAAGGAAAACGTTTGCTATGACAAGAAGGCTATTTCAGTAGCCAATTTGACAGTAGGGTAAAAGTCATATGCAACATGGCGCTAATCAGACCAATGCCCATATATGGTTGTCCAGTATTGTTTAACAAAGGTCCAAATTTTATGGAAAAGATTTTCGAAAAGAAGTGTCTCAGAACATGTCTCAGATTTTATCGGACATCGGAATTGGACTATAACAAGTATTATTCAAATGAGGCTTTATTCGAGGGTGAACTGAAAAAGTTCCGACCTAACAAAGATACAAGACTTTTTTTATTAAAATTTATTTCTATTTTTCTACATAGTCTCCTTGCAACTCTACACACTTCTCCCAGTGATGCTACCATCTCTCTAACCCGTCCAAATAGCACTCGGCGTTTTTTTCTGCAAAATAGCTGTTCTTGAAGGTGATTGCGTCCTCATTTGACGAAAATCTCTGTCCTCGGAGCGCAACTTTTAGATTAGGGAACAAAAATAAGTCGCTTAGGGCTAGATCTGGTGAGTAAGGCGGACGGTCAAGCAGTTTAAACCGTAATTCGTGGCTATTCGCCATGACATCCTCTGAGGTGTGATACGGCGCGTTGTTTTGGTGATACAGGATTTAATTTTTCTGCAAATGTGGCCGTTTTTCCGCATTTTCTGCCTTCAGTTGGTCAAGTAATGGTGCGGAGCATGCTCCTGTAATGGTTTTACCTTTTTTGAAGGTAATCGATTAAGATAACTCCATTACTATCCCAAAAAACAGTCGCCATCACTTTCCCAGCCGAAAAAAACAGTTTTCGCTTTTTTTGGAGCCGATTTCCTCTTTGCAGTTCACTGTTTCGACTGTATTTTTGTTTATGGGGGTATTATGGTGTATCCAAGTTTCATCGACAGTAATTAATCGTCGCTAAAGCTCGGATTTATTGCGCCTAAACTGCGCCAACAGAGCGTTGGAAATATTCATTCGAACACGTTTTTGGTCTAAGGTGAGCTTTCTCATGCCTAAATATTGATTTAATATGTGACAAACACGTTCTTTGGACATTTTCATAGCCTTCTGCTAAGTTATGGTGTAAAGTGCCTTTACACAGAGTCCAACTCATCTTTGATTTTCGTAGGCGTTTTGCCTTTAAAAAACAAAAATTTAATGACAGCTCGATACTCAATTTTGTCCATTTTCACAAAAACACTCACATCGACTTACTCAAACCACTGTCAAATAAAAGCTACGCTTTCAAAATGGCTGAAATTTTGGCGAGTAACTGTCAAAAGATCCGCAACTGCATTTACCAGCTTTTATTGCCGAGTGCTGCTATTGACCTGTGCATTGAGGTCGGAAACTTTGAAGCTCAAATTAATCAGAGGACACATTGCGAGAGCAATAAGCTCGTCCCATGACCGTATTTTTGGGGCTTATCATCCAAATTCTTTATACTATGAGAGTGTGCGTCGCAACGGCTTTGTTCCACCAGACGCATTCTTTTATTTGGACATGAAAGGGCTTATACAGGATAGATCCGGAATTCCGCTGATCTATCACGTAAGTAGATCATCCGTAGACGGGCGATTGTGCTACGACGGGGAAGTCACACGCACCGAAGCAGAGCTCTTGCCCTTCAGTAGGTCTGTCTCCCACAGAGATCGGAACGATAATATTAAACAGCACCAACAGTTTCATTTCATTTTTCATATCATTTTTTATTTCTTCCTCGTATTCTATTTTACTTACTCGCTAGACAAAAATGATTGAACTCTAGATTGTTGGTTGTATCTTATTTCCTAACTTACTGTTTCCTTGCGGACTCTAAGTCACATGCGTACCCTTAAAGCGTGAACATTTTTCTTTCGACATTACGATTGTTTTGTTTACATGAATTTCATTTGTAAACAATTAACATTGAAGAATAGCAAAAACTTTGTTTTTTATTGTTTTCACCTTATATCTAACTTAAATACTAAACTAACTAAATTTTTTTTTCAGTTTTATATGGAAACAGGTTTTTAATGGCCACACAGCCACCAAAATCGCTGGTGTTGCTTATTTGTGTCTTTTCGGTCTCTCTGTGGTACCACTCTACTGAACTGCAGGCGCTCTTCATCTGCGTGCGCAACCTCTGGATTATAATATATTCGTTTATCTATGCCCGATCGACGTACGTGACAAATCAACGGTATAGCGGATTCATTTTGTATGAGGCCGTTCATGTCAAGACTAAGGAATGCGTCTGGTGGAATAAAGCCATTACGGCGTACCCCACCATAATACATATTGTTTGGCTAATATGCACCAAAAATTAAATCGTTCGGCGAGCTCATTGATCTCCCAAGATGTCCTCGAATCAACTTGATCATAAAGTTATCCACGCTGTTTATATTGGCCCCAATGTACAACGCTTCATTTGGATAGTATTTTTTGTGATTGGATTCAGGAGTCTGATGTAAGTTAAGGCACGTTCTGAGGCATTGTCTCTTAAAAATCCGAACTTTTTCCATTAAGCTTGGTCCCACATAAAACCACACTGGCCATCCATATATGATCATCGGTCTGATGAGAGCCATGTAGCATATAACTTTAACTCTGCTGTCAAGTTGACTACTATGAAAGAGTCTTCTTGGCTCATGGAGTGCATTCGCCCGGACCGAGTGATTCGTTTCGCTTAATTGATAATTCACTTAATTGATTCACTTAAAGTCCAGTGGTCTTGCCATACCTCTTCACTTCGAATTAGCGGTGGCGATTCGTAATTATTCATATGTCCTACTTTCGCAGGTACAAGCATTTCTACGTGAAATTCTCTAACCAAATGCTTGACATCTGGCGTGCGGTAATTTGTTGTTATCCATGCGTTTCACATTTGTAGGTGTAAGTAATTGTCAGGGCCACACCTGGTATGGCGATTGCTTTTTGTATTGTGATATGCTAGTGCATGCACTTGCGGGCATGAATGACTCGTAATTGGATAATGCATAGTATAGAGTGGGAAATAACTGGACATCTCAGGTGGGCAAATAAAGAGAAATAATTGCAGGAAATAATAAGCTTCCCCTACAAGTAAAAACCGTAGTCAGGTACCGAGTGATTTGGCTAGTTTAGTAGCTCTATTTTGATAAGCATATAACAGCTGCTCATTCCGCAACTAAAAATGAATATGTTATGACAAGAAGTGTCTTCCGTAATAGTCTTCTAGACCCCAAAGTCGAAATAATTTGATACTGGGCATTCATGCGACCAGTATTGGTGTGTGGCTGGCCGGTATGGTATAACATATCTCCATTCTGCATAAGTTTCGGGTGTTTGAGACGGTTTGCGTTCCTATTGAACGCATATGAGCACACTGTATAATCTCCAATAATGTCCTAAATAACTACTACTTCCCGAATCATTGGAGGTATATCCAATAATAAAATAAAAAAAGAGAAAGATCCTTTTGATCCATCCAGCTATAGGCCTATTAGTCTCCTGCCTAATATCGGGAAGATTGTTGATGTAGTCATTAGTAAATCAATCTTACACAAATATAAACAAAAGGAGATTATATCGCAAATTCAGTTCAGGTTTAAAAGAAACCACTCGGCAGTTCATACTGGCACGAAATTGGTCTGGTACAAGAATTAGAACTTAAACGCAAAAAAAGTACAGCTGCCTCCCTACTATCATAGATAAAGAAAAAGCTTTCGATACAATTTGGATCGACGGAGTACTATATAAAAACATAAAACATGAATTTCCCCCACATCTAATAAAGATGATCACGACAATTATCTACTTCAACAAATTCGTTGCAACAGATAGGAAATCTACAATGACAAGAGTTTTTAATGTCATAAATGGTGTCCTGCAGTGCACAGTAACTGCACCGCGCCTTTTTAATACGATAATTAAACCCACAAGATAGATCAAATGTGTCTTTTTTAATGTACTCTCTTCTTGCTCTTTTGTTATTTAAAGGTAAGAAAAAATATACAAACATTGTTTTTGTGATTGGAATATGCCGCCTTGCACGCTGAAATAAAAAGTAATAAATTTAAGAATCTCTTAAAAATATTATATTGTTTGTAATTTAAAAATACGTAATGCCTTAATAACAGACCCCATAGGCCATCTCCCTATTTAAGCACCACTGTTATTGATAAAGAGTCCTAGTCGAGATTCGTATATAAAAATCATCACATAGTTCTAAACTTCAATCCAATGCAGTGGGTCGAAGCCATTCTTTTATTATATTTCATAAATTTCAACCAAATTACGACAGGACCGGATTACCTTCAAATTGCGCACGAACAAGGATACACACTGTGGGCCAAGCATGGCGAAAATTACGCTGTCAAATTGATTCACATTTTTGTTCGCTCAGATGCCAGAGGAAATCTCGCTATTTGTTTCTAGTTAATTTCCTTCGTTCTTGCCATCATGCCCCAGGTTAGTTGTCGTTCCAAATGGAAAAACTAAGAAGTCACTCCGGAATCAGCTACAATTCATTTGCGAACGCGAAACGCAGAACCGTCTGAGCAAAGAGCCCTCAACGGTTTTCCTTATTATTATTATTATTTTTTTTTTTTTTGGCTAATTCTATTCAAATCTCTTCTCAAAACACAGCTTCGAGGAGAAAATTGAAAAATAAAAACACCTTTTGTTGTCCTTACGAACATAAATTAACCTTTTCATTCAGACAAAGGCACTTTTCCGCATTGCACATATTCACGCAGAGGCAACAAAAACCAATTTGAGGTGAATTTTCTTTGGCAAATTAGATTCGTTGCGACAATAAAGGAAGTAATACAAGGAAACTCAATAAAATGAAAGTGGAATGGGTGGTGGCATCAAGAAATGGAAGATGAAAAGCCTTGTCGTTGGATACCGCCGAGGGAAAAGTTCTTCGTTTTCGTTCTGCACTCCCGTGTTACTTCGACGTGACTGGCGAGGTAAATGGCATTTCTAAAAATATATGAAATGCCCCCAGTTAGAAAGAATATTAGTATTGTAGCCTTTGCAATAAAATTAGAGTTTTATTCAATTGACTGGTCGTCCGGATCACAGAAAACCATAAATTGATAAAGTAATGCTCCAGCTTCCTGCGATGATCGTAAGTACGTTAATCTCTTGGAAGTAAGTAACCGCATTGCAGAAAGACAATTACACCACAAATTATGGACTATTCATCCGGAAGAGGAATGATGATGGTAAAGGGATGAAGAAATTCTAAACGGTATGTGCCAATATTGTTGACTTCAGTACAGGGATACTGTATATTGTTGTTAAGTTCGTTATTTGGTAAAAAAAAGTACTATTCAGTTCTTTTGTTAGAAATATGGGTTTTAATACAATATACCGCGTATCCAAAAAGGGTTGTATCAGTGTTCTTAAATGTAAATGAAAAAAATAGGCACGAAAGAAGTGGGGGAAGGTAGTATGATCGATCAAGTCCTCAAGATTCTGAGCAAACAAGTAACTTGCGTTGTTAGTAATGAACAAAAGGTGATTCATAAAAAAGGGAAATATATTGGGTGAAACCACGCAGCCTTGCGGAACATCAGCATTACGTTGGTGAGGAGCAGATTTTTTCGAGAACCTAATTTTCACCGAAGTCATGCAAAGAGTAACTAAACTTTTCGGTAAAAACGCCATATTCGCTTTCACTAAGAAGGGCGTTTGCTTCCAGCTGTTTTGAAAGTTGATATTTGACCAGTGATTCCATAGAACAGCAGGCCAATAGCAAGAGGGGGATGCGTGGATCTTTTGGGATTTCGCTGACTTCTATTCAATTGAGAATAGACCAGTTCAATAGATCATATGGAAAGCTTTCGCAGTGAATTATTGAATTACCAAAAATATTATTTCAAAACCACAATAGCTATTTCATTGCTTGGGCAACAGTGCAAGTTTGAAAGTGGATTTGGCTCATGGCGCGATGTTGTGCTCAAGTTGAAGCAGAGCTAATGTGGCATTAACCATTATAGACTTTACGCCAAATTTCTAAATTAGGTTTGTCTCATAGTTTTTTTTTTGGCGATTTTACGTTAAACGTTTATCGCTGAGCGGGGATGGGAGCGAACATACATGGCAAAGATTGCTTTCAACCCGGCGAAGGCCAGAAGGATCATTTGTGAAGGTTCTCTATACTACATGGAGAACCAACCCACTGTTTCCGCCTTATTTCGACCACCAACAGCGTGTCAAATCAACCCCAATTCCTCCTACTAACCTATTCACCTGTAAATCATGTTTTAAAAACGGACGCTTAGCTGAATTCATTATTCTATGCAGGTAATGTATAATTGAATTCAGCTACCCTTTTGCCATACGGCAACGCCGTTCCTCTAACCCATGAGATTTCCACAGGAAATTCCAATTCATGTTGGTTAGCAACAACAAGTCGAATCAAACGACGCGGGTGCACCATTATTTAACGCAGCGTCACTTCGACTTTTCCCAGACACTCCATTCGCTGGGGATTAATGATCTCTTCTTACAGGTGAATAGCGCAAACTACATTTTCCTCTCCTTCACAATTCTGTCTTTCCATAGTTCAATGCACGCTGAGAACACCACAGTCACCACACTAGGCCAGTGGATCATCCTCAGAGGTTGCATTAACATACACACACTAAGCCAGATCAACCCTGGGTTATTGTGTTTTCCTTTTGATTTCTTCATCCTTTCCACGCCCATCGACGTCGAACTAATAGGCAAGTACTTATCCACCTCGATGAGCGAGGAGAATTGAAGGATGCACAAGAGAGCGCGATTACCATTGGCTGAACAATGTGCAAAAGAAAAATTACCCAATCATCCTTCATTCGCATCAGTCGCTATCCAATTTCCACCGTGGTCGGTCACGCTGTCGCTTACAGTCACATCTCAACGCAAAGTGCTCATATGCATTCGAGTAAAATCTTTAATCACCGCGGTCACAGTGTCGAAGAAAAAAGTAGATAAATCAATTTAACAATATTAAAGTGTTTCAACTTGTATAGACACGTATATAAATCAATTTAACAATACTGAAGTTTTCAACTTGCATAGACATGTATATAAATCAATTTAACAATACTGAAGTGTTTCAACTTGTATAGACATGTATATATATCATTTTAACAATATTGAAGTGTTTCAACTTGTACAGACATGTATATAAATCAATTTGACAATATTGAAGTGTTTCAACTTGTATAGACATGTATATAAATCATTTTAACAATATTGAAGTGTTTCAACTTGTACAGACATGTATATAAATCATTTTAACAATATTGAAATGTTGCAACTTGTATAAAAATGAATATAAATCAATTTAATAATATTAATTATATGTTGCGGATTCATAATTATATGTTCGAGGAGAATCTAGTACATCGTCTAGTACTCTCCCCGACAAACATATTCACCACAACTCGATGACAGTGCACAAACAACAGTCAATCAACAATCAACTATCTGCAACTGTCATTGCTTAATGTTTTGGTGCTCGATCAACGATCAATGGTTTCTAATTGGATTTCTATGAACTTTTAATTGGTTTATGCACGCCACCATGTGGCTTTTTGCTTTGTAAAGAATAAAGTTGTGTTCAGCGATAAGTCCATCGAGAATTTATCACTTTTCATTTGAGTTGATGAGTTATTTAAGTTTTCACAAGTTAATTAGTTCATGCATAAAAATCTGTCTACTAACCGTGCCCCAAAGCCTGGATTCGCTGCTGAAGCCCAACGCAAATCATCACTTTTACGGAGGGACAACAAGTTCAGCAAATACATCTATCCAGCGGGAACTTCAAGCCGGAAGATTATCAAAAGGTATTGCTGTTCCTTTCAACTCTAACCTATTTGTTTCAGGCATCGTTGGGTCGGACGCCATTGCATCAATCCTCTTTCATCATCAACGTGCTCATCTTCGGAGATTCCCCAACGACATTCCTCGTTCGGCGGAATACCAGAAACGATCTCGACCGACGACATTTCTCGCTCGGCGTCGAGATACATCGAACATTATAAGTTCTAAGTGGAATAAAAGGAAAGGATCCTTTGCCAAATCAAAATAAAGAAAACTCTAACCTCAGCGATTTATCAGTGCCTTTTTTTTTTTTTTTTTTTGGACATCGTTGGTGAACAATTTACGTGAACGGAGTAACAGTATTTGTCGGAAAGAGGTGAACCTAATGCCCGTGTCCGGTACAATACCTCTTCACCCCCACACCTTCTCGCTGTTCAATCCAAGTTTACGTGCAGTCTCCACATGACACCCCTGGATAGCTACTTTGGCACCCGCCAAGAAGTGGACCAATGCATGCAGCGACCTCCTGAGAAAGGTTGGCACAAGACTAATAACCTTGCCTGGAAAAACAAAATATTATGGACAATTTAACAAGACCGGATACACGACGACGACCACGGAACTGAAAATAGTTAAACGATTTGAGAATTTTCTCATGGAACGTCCGCTCACTATACAGAGCTCAATCTACACAGCAGCTAACCGATGCCCTCGCCGAATATAAGGCTGATGTAGTGCTCTAAAAAGCCCTACCACCCTTTTCCCCCATTCCTACATTCAAATCCTAGCTATTTTACTCAAAAACCCAGAATCCAATCAAAACCCGAATTTACCCAAACATAATCCAAAATTCGCAATAAACGAATCAAACATTCGTTTATCGCCTAACATTTGCCCCCACGGCATAATTATAACCAAAATCCCAAATTAAAATCAAGTTCACAATAAATGAATCTAATATTCGTTTATTGTTCTACATTTGCCCCATGGCATCATCAAAACTCAAAATCCAGAGATCGTTATCTCTATTTGGAAAAATTCCATTAAATTAAACAAACAGACAACCGAATCCCTTTACATATCCACATCTGCACAATAATTTCATAAGAATTCAAGAAACTGAATTCTTATCTTAAGTAAACACTTAGCATCTTACTCAGGATACTAAAATAGGGATTTTTGTACGAAATTGTGCATTTTTGAGATACAAATCTCGATTTCTTTTCCTTAATAAGGGAATAGTAAAATGATCTCCGGGCCGCAGTTGAATATCGAGATTTGTCCCTGGAGGAAGTGCCCCCGGGAGAACTATCTCATTAAAATGCAAGAAATTAAATAAACACTTGTAAATACCGAAGAAAAGCAAACCTTGTTTTCATTTTCTGGTGAGTAGAGCAGTGGTACCCCCACACAGATAATATTTGCAGATCTGGAGTATCACCTGGCCCGCACGGAAGACCAGTGAAACCAAGGACTGAGGCCAAATCAAGGACGTTGCTCTTCCCTCAGGTATATGAGGAAGCACGGCAACGACCCCTTGCTGTAGTACAACAGCAAAACACTGACATAACAGCATTACAAGAAATAAGATGGACGGCGAGCGGTGTTATTCAAAGAAACGAGTATGTCATTTATTACAGCTGTCATGCTAAACACCATATGCTCGGGGTAGGCTTTCTAGTCAGCCAAAAACTGAAGCCTGTCATTATCGGCCTTAATGCAATAAACGAAATAATATGCACTCTTCGCGTACGAGGCAGGTTTAAAAACATAAGCCTCATAAACGTTCACGCACCCATAGAGGAGTCCCCTGACGACGAAAAGGAAGAGTTCTACGAGAACCTCGAATGGGCCCTCAATGCCTGCCCAAGATTCGATGTGAAAATCGTTCTTGGTGATAAAGATATCCACAAAGCCACCTGGGTATCACCCGATGGAGCCACTCGCAACCAAATTGACCACGTGTTGATAGATCGCCGTCACTCCGCGAGCCCGATGACGGTTCGAACGTACCGAGGTAGCAACGTCGACTCGGATCACTATCTTATTAGCACAGTTTTCTTCCTTACGGAGACGTATTGCATCCGCGGATCAGGTTCGAATCAACACGGCTGCCTTACGCAATGAGAACAAACAAGAATGTTTCTGCCGTCTTTTAGTTGCTCCCATGTTACACTTTGGTGGTTCAGGACTGTTGTTTTCCGTAGACTACTAATTTTACTATTTGGGATTAGCTGTATCAGAAAAAATCGTAATTTCCCGTACTCTCTCTTAGATCTGGCTGTGATAAAGGGTTCGTCCACAGTAAATTCAAGTATCCCACTACATAAGGCAACACTCATAATATTCATACCGCACACGACAATATTCTTCATTCATTCTCCACCTATGACGCATAGTCATTACCTAAGCTACACGCTATCAAATTGCAAATGCGTTTTTTTACCTTGTATCCAAAAACAAGTGCCACACCTGGCATGTGACACTGCCGGCGTCTTCAAAGGCAATTGTCGCACTCTGGGTGTCATAATACCGTTTAACGGAATTTCCGTCAAAGTACTTAGGTCTGCGAAAGACAGGCATATGCATAATGACGAAACGCCAATCAATTAAACGATACGAATTGCTTGAACGAGGGCCTCTGTACTTTAAATGCATTAATTAAGCGATACAATTGCTTAAGCCAAATCCGCTGCACTTTAAGTGGATCAATCAAGTGGCGATAGTAATTAAGCAATGCGAATGAATCGTGCCTAACAGTTGCACTCAATATGGGTCAAACCCGAATAAGTGAAACTGCGGCAGCTTAAATGGCTTGAGTTTGAGGTGACACTGAATGGAGAAGTATTGGATGCACCGTTTGAAATTCTCCCTCATTAATTTTGCTATAAAAGTAGTGATTGTAAAAGGTATTGGTTAGGATAAAGTAATCGAGCAAAACGTTGCAGTCTTGCAACGGAACAGCTGGCCTTTTGGTTGAGAATTAAGAAAGTTAATTTGTAATCTATCAAAGAGTTAAACAGAGACTTGAAGACGAAAGGTCGTCTTGATTAAACTATTAAATTAATCTATCAAAGAGTTAAGTAGCGACCAACAAGGAAACGTTATAACTTTTTTTTTAGGCTCGCAGATGAGAACCTCCCCATTAGTATATATTTGAAACTTTATGTTTAATAAAGTTTTAAACGTTAACTCCACATAAATGTTTTATTTCAATTCAGTGCTTATATGTGCTGTGCTTAAATGGCACACTCGTAACAATCACTTCGTATCGAGGTCAACCGTAAATCTATTCAATGGCCGTTTCGATGACGCATTTCGTCGACGCCCGTGCTCGACTGATACCGGCATTTTGTAACATCAGGGGCATTGGTTTCACCAATACGAATGTAAATACCGTCCACCAATATTTGCAAACAGCGAAACCTGATATCGTTGCCCTAACCGATACCCAGGTCGTTTCGTCAACTGATTCGACATATCTTCGTTGGAACGCAGTAACATGAACATCATATGGTTGAGGATCGTGCTGAGGAGTTCTGTTAAATTTATTTGTTATCCTTACCGCTCCTCGAATGATCATCTACCAGCGACGCTCTTTGAACATCTTTCACATACCGTCGACTGGATACAGATCAACCAACCGGCTTCTGAAATTGTCGTCCTTAGCGACTTTAATGTGCACAATTCCGGCTGTCTAATACATTCTAACAGAATCGCCGAGGCTGGGAGGCTGGCGGAGATGTACGCTGTTAGCCACAATTTTACAACTTGTGGATGAACCTCCCGAGTGCCAGATACCCGAGGTGATTATGCGAACACCCTGGGTCCGTTTTTGACATCCGAACCGAGCCACCCATTCCCCTTTACCTGTCTCCCACTTACCAGGTAAGTCTTTCTACTTATCTGCAAATGGGCAGCGTAAGCTACCCTGCAGCATCTTCCACCTGAAAGCAAACCTGGCATGCATATCATTGTTTTTTCTGTTTCATAATACATGAACCATTCCATACCCCCTATCGGCTCAGCTCGTCAGCAATCATAATCGATAAACACATGCTGGCCAGCGTATGGTTGACACAGCTGCAGCCGATATTCATCCTACGGTTCATAATTAAATATTGCTCCTATACCCTTAGGTTCCCAACAGTTACGACCAATTCCCTATTATCGGCCATCAACCGATCATGGGATTTGGGCGTGAATATGATTGCCGTTTAGACAATCATACCCATGATCATGTCTTATGATGCTCCTGCCTGTAAACTAAACAAACACACAGTAGCCCCACTGTGTTTATTCTATTTACCAACTCCTGGTCCATGGACACCCTGGGCGAGATGTATGCTTGCACATCTGCAAGGCAAATTCCTCGCCATTGTACCCATGTACCAGCACAGTCATGCAAACAAACCTCAAATCTTCGGTTGACCTATCGTCATCGAAGAATGTATCGCCCACAACGGCATGACCGTGAACGCCAAAGTAAACACGATGATGATCCAATGTATGACCCTTGAAATAGTGTTTCTGTTTACTGCGGACGCAGAAACCTATTTCGTTCTCAGGCGTGCATCATCGATGATTTATGACCACAATGCCTGCAGCCCTTTATGCTTGTCCATTTGTTTGAACAGGTGCAGGATCGATCGTTGTCTGTATTGCAGGCGAAGGGGCATCGTACTTGTCCTATACGGGCATATGGGAAATCCTCCCATTTAACTCCTTTTGGATCGCCCATTGGCCGTCGCCAAGTTGATTCGGTTCCTCCTTCTACACCGATGTGACCCACCATCGTTGCATCTGTCGGATGTGGATTGCATCGAAGAGTCACAATTTACCCTCAGTGGAGTAAGGTTGTGAGTAGTTTCGTCCGTTGTAAAGTCCAGTAAAGTCATAGAGTCCGCGTGATAACGTATCATTCCTCTTAAGTGCATATATGTGAATCCCTTAATTTCCGGTTCTCGGTAATCAAAAGATTTAGAACACCTTTTTTCCCTTCGGAAACTTGTCCGAAAGTGATATTAAAACCATTAAAGAAAAGTCGAAAAATAACTACGTGTGTTACTTCCAGGTGGATTTAAAGATAGAGATCGGTAGTGATTACTTAAAGGACTAACCAGCTACATTGTAATCAATAATCTGTGAAAATAAAAGGAACTTTATACGACAAATAATACCTGTGTGTTTTTCTTTACTTATGTTGTGCTCTCTCGGAGATTAATTCGCTCGTTATTCACTCATCAACTCATCGTCATTTGCGCAGCAGAGAGTGGGAAGTTTAGTGAACCCTGCGCCTTTGCCGGCGTCCTGACTAGATTTATACCCCCACAATACCGTGGAGGTTTCTGCGCCACGGGGAAATTCAGATCACTGCTTGGTATCTGTCGCGCAACCACTTGCATTTCAAATGAATAACCGAGCTAAGCAGCTTCGCCATGTATGGAGGTATGGGGATGCTAACTGGGGCGATATGCGAGATTTCTTCGCATCCATTCCATGGTCGGAGGTGTGCTTCGGAGCTTGCGCGAAGTCGGTCATAAAGATTATTCTTCTCGGGATGGAGATCTACATTCCGCATTCCATTAAACGAAATTCATAAGTTAAACCTTGGTTTGATAAAAAATGCGAGCAGATTACAGCACCAAAATAATAGCTTTTAAGCAATGGCACTCCCGCCGAAGTTAACAGAACAACACAGCGAATTTGGTTAGAATCAGAAACGCGTGCAACTACGCGATTGATAGCGCGGAGAAGGCTTACAACGACGCAGTGACCAATAAACTCCTTGAGTGCTCAACTGATTCGCGTTCCTTCTGGTCAATAGCAAGGTCTGTCAGCAGTAACTTTGCTTCCTCCTCTTTTCCTCCGTTGGGGACGGGCAGCGGGACACTAGCCACAAATTCAAAGGATAAAGCTAATGTGTTCACGAATTTAGACCTCGATGCGGACCTTTGGCGCCACCTGTGATTGCAAGGCGTACGGTCTTCGATGCGGGATGCGAGGTTCTACGGGGGCTGGACTGTAAGAAGGCTGTGGGGGTTCTCTAACCTTACGCAAGAACCACCCACAATTCCAACGCCAACTCCCTATGCATACCTGCAAACGTTTATTCCTTCAACGACATTTTAATGCACTTAGTGCATTACCTGAAATTCCCTGCAAAGATTTCTTATCATTCATGCATCCAATGCATATTCAAAATTCCCTGAAAGAATTCCTTAAATCATACATGCATCATTAAAGCAAAAAACCTTATCGGCACCCCTGTTTGCCAAGCAATTCGGTTACACACGTGCACACCACATTTTCCTGGCAATACCCATGGCCTCAGCAACCTTTTCGTGCAACCGACAAAAGCAAATATACGCATCTAGCGTCTAATGGCCATAAATCGAATTCTTCCGCATATAAACATGCATACAAAAATTCGATCCCTTACGTTCAGCAAGATATGGTACACAATCACCCATTGTGTACATAAATTGCTCTTAGCATAATTTGCGTAATTGAAAGGCGGTCTATTTACGCAGCTGCACCATGCATCTATGCCATGAATAATCTCCTTTGTTATCTTCTCTTTTCTCGATTTCGTTTCGCATGACCTTCGTTGTATGGGTACACAACGACCTATCAGCACTCTCGGTAAGATCAACCGGGGAGATCTTCTCCCATTGGTCACTAGCCAAAAGGAAGATTTCATTTCCTTTTCACCAGACCACCAAACTCAGCCCGAACTGAGGATTGAATCAAAAATCGGAATTCAACCCTCGATGAGTCGAAAATCAACCTCCAACGAACGCGCATCGTGTTCCACCCTAAGTAGAGAGCACAGGGGTGTGCGTACACCCGTGCGCCCGAAAAACAAGTACAGTTCCTATAACCAAGTCGAGTGGTGATCGGTAATTCCCTTCGTACGTTTAACTATATTCTTATAAATCGCATAATATTGATATCTAAGCCGAATGTGGCTTCTGTTGAATTCTCGAGTGTCCAAATGCCACGTAGTACGAACCTGATCTAACAACATTGTTTAGTTATGTGTAATATGTGTAATTAGTGTACTGTAAAAATAAGAAGAATAATAAAAGGCATACTCGCCAAACAATAAAATAAAAACAATATCCTGTGTATTTATTTCTGTGGTTCTGTGTCCGCTCCATCCTTTAATCAACTGCCGTACCATCTTCCCCGTGCAGCAACAATAACAACTTATGACAAACCACATCCTTGCGTTCTGGCGAACAGTGTTCGGGTAAACAAATCGATGGGGATAGAAGTGGCCCAGGGCCCGTGCTGGCACCCTACTTCTTCCTCCACAAGAAATAGTCCTTAAGAACTGTGCTCTAGAATTATCGCCGGTTCTTGGCAGACTCTTCCGCTTATCCTATGCACATAGGACATTTACTACCTACTGAAAGGTGGCTCGAGTTCAGCGAATCTCAAAGAAGGAGAAACAGAGTCTTCCACAAAATTACCGACCGATAGCTTTACTGTCTGTGTTATCTAAGGTAAACGGGCTTCTGCATGATCGTGAATACGGATTCCGAGGCGGGCGGTCTATGGGAGACCCTTTGATCCTTATAACTGATATATGGACATCTGCGATTGAGGAGCACGGTGAGTCCAGGCCGGTAGCATTGGATATCTCCGAGGCTTTTGACCGCGTCTGGCACGGGACATTGCTGAGCTAACTTCGTTCATATGGACTTTCCCATGAGCTTTGCGACTGGACGAAGAACTTCCTTGATCGATCGATCCGGGTTGTTTTGGACGGCGAGTCTTCGGATCTGTATACGGTTAAGTATGGGGTGCCTCAAGATTCTATTTTGGCTCCAACCTTGTTTTTGCTTCACATAAATGATTTGTTGGTGACAACGGATAACAAAGTGTTCACTTTTGCGTATGATAGTACGCTTGTTTTCTCTTTTAGGAGTGATCGGCCGATTAGTGCACCAACGTCGCACCACCTGAGATGTAGACAGATTGGCTCTTTGAATCGGGATCTGGATAAGGTCCTGCAGTGGGGAAGGGCCAATCTCGTCGACTTCAATGCAACGAAGACACAGTATACAACATTCATAAAGAAAAGTGGATCATCGGTTGATGATTGGCCAGGTCCTCGAATCTGGGGAAGGCTTGAAATTGCTTGGCGTCACGGTCTGTGGGAATGTATCGTGGCATAAACACGTGCCGGACATCGCCAGATCCACCTCAGGAAAACGGAGCTATCTTTTTAGAGCCAAGAAATATTTTACTCCGGCTCAACTGCTTCTCCTGTATAAATTCCAAATTAGAGCCGCGGTCAAATATTGCTCTTATGTTTGGAACCCTGCTCTTAAGGATACTCGCAACCTACTTGAGAGCATACAGAGACGAGGTATTCGCCTGATCGGGGACTCGGTGCTGACGTCGGGACTTCAGTCGGTCTCACATCGAAGGCGCGTAGACGACCTCTGTCTGTTTTATATATATTATGACGGCCTCTATTCTTCGGATATTCGTGGTATTCCGTTTATATGCGTTCCACGAGACAATCCGACAGATCACATCAGTTTGAGGTCCATATCCCGATCACGGCGCGAATATCCCTACATCAGAACTCCTTCCGTTACAGAGCAGGAAAGATGTGGAACTTGTGGGGAGGAGTATGTACCAGCATGGGTACTCTATTCACTCCTATCCCCATCCCTCTGTTAACAGTTCCGCCGACAAGTAACAAAAGGAAATTATTCACCACGGAAAAGGAAATGCAACACAACAACTCTCCGACATTCCGTCCACAAGGAGAAAAAGTTAAACGCACTATTTTGTTCTTTACGATTTGGTTTATTTTCTTTTTTTTTTGGTCCGGTTTTACAATTGGTCAGTAGCAAAAAAAACTTAAAATATTGGTTCACGCCGACGACTCACACTCGATTTTTCACGTACACACCGTACCGGCGCCGGCACGGTGGATGGCAGGCGACCCGACCGCCTTGCTGGTTGAATCACGACTCCATGATCGTCATCTCATGCAGAGATGATTCTGCTACGGACAAAAGGAAGAAAGAGAAAAACTTTTCTCTTAAGGGTGTGACCACTAACAAAATGCGATCTTTTTGGTGCAGTGGTATATGTGCGCGATCGAACAGATTCAATGTTGTTGCACGTGTTCGAAAGCAGGCAGGCGGCAAGGACAATAGGGAAAAATGACAAAATGCGGCGTTGGTAACGCGGGTCATTGTTTACACGATGCCTCGTCGCTATTTTCGACGTTGGGAGAAAAAGGTGCTAAAAGCAAATTGGATGTTTATGGCATCTCTGGCTGCAGTAGAAACCGGGTTCATATTTGCATTAGGAAATGCTGGAGAATTTGGTTTCGGCGTCTATTGCGCTAATTATATGCAGCTGCTTGGGTTGTTTATTGATAAGACAAACAAAAAATGTTGCCAGGCAATATGTATGAAAAGGTACAGGACGCGGCTGGGAAAATAGACGGCGCAGTATTTATGGTCCCTGTCATGAAGGTTACAAATGTATGTAAATCTAATTATTTGTTTACCGGAATTCCTCTAAGGAAATTTGACTGGCAACGTAGTTGCCGAAATTGATTGGAAATTCCTGGTAAGTTAATAAAAAAATCTTAAGGAGCAATGGTATGCGAAGAGAATGCATGAAGGTTAGTCTTCTTTACAGGGACTTAAAGATCATAGATTTGATCTCTTAAATGCGTGCAGCATTTTTAAGTACTAATACTGTTGCATTAGCAAACTAAAGGGAGTTGGGTAGTAGTTATGGGGGTTTTTTCAGGTAAGTAGACTGTAGGCTTTGGCGGAACCGCTACAAACTTTCTTCCCTCGCGTGTGTTCTCGGAGCGCTACAACTTGCAACTGTTCAAAAAGAACTGCAACAGTTATTTGGTGTGTTCTCGGGGCGCCCACTCGGCGCTATAGGACCGCCTCTCCCGAGAGAAGTGTAATAATAATAATACGATGCTCGCTTCGTAAATTCTGTGCAAACATTCGCGAACTTCGGATCCTGAACGAATATGTAGAAACGACATCAATTTCATCAGCTGTTCCGTCATCCACATGTTTTTAGTAGGCGCAATTAAAAGCACACCGTTCGGGTTTTCATAATAGAGCATCTGCCAAATGAACGCCAGTTTATATTACAAGAATTGCAATTCTAGCTAAATAAAAAAATTGAATTCAGATTATTCATTGTAAGTGAAGTCGTAATACATTTAAACTAAAAACGAAATTACATTATTTTTTTTTTAAATGAGGGTTCATGAAATTTTCAACGGATCATTCAAACAATCGGGAGACGAAGGAGTTGAAAGCAAAGCTTCAATATAAGTAGACTCAAAATATATTTAATATGATTTATACTGAATCATTTAACTTGATGAGAGACTTTTAATGCCCGTATCTCCGAATTGCTTTTTAAAACAGTGTTATGGCCTAAAATCCCCTAGCACTAGTAGCGAATGTGATTCCATATTCTAGGTCATTGAAGCAACTTGCAGTTACTGTTTACATAGAAAAAAGTTATCAGCGCCCTTCGGCTGATATCAAAGTAAGAGTTAATGAACCGACGTAAAATGGTTTGCCGTCTCGGAGACTTCATAACATGATATGTTTTCCAAATTCCTCGAAATGTGTAACACAGTCATTCAATTAAATCGACCAAGATGAGTTCGTATACCGTACCATATTTAAACCTAATGTTTCAGAAGTACCTGCTTTATTATTTAAGGGCCCATTGGAAAATTTTACAAAGGACTGTATTTATTAACACACTAATATATTCAATTTAAATCGAATTGGGATACACAGAATTTTCAAGCGGATAAAACAGTTAAACTCTTTCAAACTATTGTTTTGTAAAGCCATAATATTCAAAAGGCGCATCTTCAGGCAAATTAAATTTTGTATACTGTAACACCCTAGAGAGAAGAGTGGCTTTGTGGTGTTTTGTAATCTTTTGTGCGGTTAATGGAGGTGTGAAAGGTAAATCGTATGTGATAGAAATAACCAGGAGAGAATTATTATAACTATTGAAATCCCTTTAGTAGTATTACACACCAATTTAACTAACAGTCCAAAAAATATCAGTACACATAATTGAAACTTATATGGCTTGAAATAGCAAATGAAATATTTTAAAAACCTAGTTGAGTGAGAAACGACAGAACCACTTCACTTATGTTGCCAATTTCGTAGCTGTAGACATATATACGATATTTCTGCATCGACTCTAAATTACATCGTCACATAAAGGCGTGAAATGATTTTACTTTTAAATAAAGAAAAGTCAGTAGACATTCGGCGTTAGACCCGAGGTCGATCAGCAAAAAATTAAACGTTTAGGCCCTTCGTTGGAGATTAGAGATATTCGTCAGTTACAG
Organism: Microdon myrmicae; assembly: GCA_963931805.1. Lineage (NCBI taxonomy): Eukaryota > Metazoa > Arthropoda > Insecta > Diptera > Syrphidae > Microdon > Microdon myrmicae. The sequence goes on from OZ007496.1 coordinate 97,238,380, forward strand.
TTGTCTAATCATTCAATTACATTTTCAAATGGGGCAGTAGGAATTGAATATCAAACATGCACAGCGGCATCAACGCTCGATTGTTGAGCTTTCTTGACATCGCCTCCCTTAAACGCTTCGACAAATTCAACTCTTGGCAATAAGCAGTTGAAGAATGAAGAATTCAAAACTGAGATATAGAAATGCCTGCAGACTATGAGACTGAGATATTAGAAAGCACAGCAAAGGGTAGGTCTGAATTTGAACAAAATTCTGCTTTAATTATTAATAATAATAAATAAAATAGCACAACGCCGAATTAAGAGCCCCCTCGAGCAGAAGAAACAATAGATAACTTTCCAAAATATAAATTTTCCAATTGGAGGAATTTATAATAAAAAAAAAAATATTGGAAACCATTTCGAATTCACTAATTGTTATTAAATCCCAGATTATTATTATTATTATTATTATTTACTGGTCTGTAGGAACCCGGAAGTTCATGACGTCACCGACTCGGCTCCGCCATTGTTCCCTGTCCTGTGCGCTCTCCTTCCACGTTCGACCATCCGATCCGATCTCCTCGAGGTCCAATCTCACATTGTCCTCCCATCTCCGTCACGGCTGTCCTGTCGGTCTCTTCCCCGTTAGTTTACCGTCAAGAATTCTATGCACGGTCCTATCATCGCCCATTCGCGCTACGTGTCCGGCCCATCTTAATCTTCGCGACTTGATCACTCTCATTATTGTAGGTTTGCGGTATAGCTCGTCCAATTCGTGGTTGTGGAGTTTCCTCCATTGTCCTGATTCCTCGTCATATTTACCGCCAAATATACCCCTTAAAACTTTATTCTCGAATACGCGGAATTTGTTTTCCTCCCGTTTTGTGAGAGGCAATGTTTCGCATCCGTATAGAGCAATGGGCATGATTATGGTTCTATAGACACGGAGCTTTATATTACGTGATAGCAGTTTGGATTTTAATAGTTTACTGGCTGCCTGCCAACTAGCGTTGCCGGAATGTAGTCATTTGTTAATCTCCTTTGACGTTTCGTTTCTGGTCGTCAGTATCGTTCCCAGATCTTTAAATTCTTTGACATTTTCAAATATCTTGCCCCTGACATAATGTAATCATGTATTTCGTTTTGTCTTCGTTTATTTCTAGGCCCACCTCTTCTGCTACTTGCATGATGATTTCACAGTTTTTACTTATAGTTTCGAGATTATTGCCCAGAATGGCGAAGTCATCCGCATACGCGAGCACTTGTGTGACCCCGTTCAGGGATGATCCGGCCGTGTTGTCGTCTTGTACCTTTCTGATAACATACTCGAGGAAAAGGTTAAAAAGGCATGGTGAGATGCCATCCCCTTGTTTTAGTCCGTCCCGGATTTCAAATGGTTCTGAGAGGTGGTTTTCTATTCTAACTCGCTCTTTGTTGTCGTTCATGCAGATTTGAATGAGGGCGGCATATTTTTTCGCGATCCCCAGCTCATCCACAATATGGTATAGTCTTTGCCTTACGACTGGGTCGTAGGCTTTTTTGAAGTCCACGAACAGTTGGTGAACCGTCTCTCCGTATTCCCACTTCTTTTCCAGCAGTTGCCTTATTGTGAACATCTAGTCGCCTGTTGACTGGTTCCGGCGGAATCCGCATTGGTAGTCTTCCAATATTTCTTCTGCGTACGGTGTGATTCTTGCCAGAATGACATTTGTTAATATTTTGTATGTGATTGGGAGCAATGATATTTCTCTGTAATTTTCGCAGTCAGATCTGTCGTCTCTTTTGAAAATATGGATGACTAGCGCGGTTTTCCATTCTTCCGGAATGACTTCCTTGTCCCATATTATTTTAACCAGTTGGTGGACCTTTCGAGCGGTTGCCCCTCCTCTATGCTTCATAAGCTCTGCCGGTATGCAATCGATTCCGGGGGCCTTGTTGTTTTTCAGTCGATTCATCGCGTCTACAACTTCGTCGAAAGAGGGCTCTGGGATCTGGGGCTCCGCTGTATGTACGTCAGGTGCGTTTATTTGTGGTTGATGGGTGCGCACATTGAGCAGGTTTTCAAAGTACTGCTTCCATCTTGTCACGATATTTTTTGTTTCTGTCACCTGACAGCCGTTTGTGTCTCGGATTATTTTGGCTCTCCCTCGGTAGCCATTTCTAATTGAATTTATGCCGGCATACATACCTCTGCTGTTCTTGGCTCTGGCATTTTCTATGATTTTTTCGATCCGAGTCTTCTCCCATTCGCGTTTTTTGCGTTTGAAAAATCCCAGATAAATGAAACTAATATTAAATAATTTTTCAAACAACTACGAATTTAATATTTATTATTCCAGAAATGGAGAACAAAGAGAGGCGGTTAAAAAATTTAGGAAATTTTCCACAAATTTCGAGAAAAACAAAATTGAAAGAAAAATTGATGGATTTCATGGATTTTGAAGTTGACATTTTTTCTTAATTAGATAATCAAATTCTATAGACATACTTATATTCCAGGAATGTAGTGAACCATAAATAATATTTAAAAAATAATTACAGTTTCAAATATAAATGGTTAATTTGGAAGTATACATGCATACAAATAAACTATCAATTAGATGAAAACAAAGGCTAATAAATAAATTAAATAAACAACAGAAATAAGTAATTGCATTGGAAAAATTAAAAGCTAAGAAGAATATGGCCTCTTCGACAGTATCATTCCTCTCCGAAGAATAATACTGATTTTGATTTTGATTTTGAAGTACCCTTAAATGTCAGAGCACAGTGCAAGCGTATGGAGAGGAAGTGGATATGGAATGTAGGTGTCGATGTATACTGCTCTTGAATGTCTGCACATCACAACGGCCAGGAAACAGATGATCAGGCAGAACATTCTACATTCGTGTGGTTCGTCAAAAGAATGACTCTCTATGTTTATTTGTGCGCCTAAAGTCCACTTTCAACGTGAACTGATGCGCATTCACAGATTGACGGCTATCGCTGGAAAATGTGTGAAAGGACGGAACACATTCAGCAAGTTCAGTTGAGCAACGACCGTGGTAATGCGGGGAGGGGAAGTATTATGGCGGGCACGGGCACACGGTTCACTTCACTCCCCATCACTAATCGAAAGTTCCGCCGAGCACCGAAAGAAATTTCTTCACCAGAATTGTTCTCAAACAGAATCAGCAAAACCCCGCGACTAACCGTTTACGTAAAGAAAGGAAACACCAGGAAGGTGTTTGTGGAGGTCGTTTTTATTGTTTCTCTTAATGTTAATTTATTTTAATGGTGCGGCAAAAATAAACAAGAGTTATCATTTAACACAATTGACATTTAAGATGATTTAGTCTCGAACTTGTGAGGTCTGTTGCACATTATTTGTTTTTTTTTATTCAATTGTTCTATACGTAACACCGACTGACACATTTATTGTTATATATTCTTCGTTTCTACACTTGACGGAGACTCCACGGTGTTTACGCATCCCCGGCGATACGGGGAGCGGAAGACGAACCGTCCGGAGCGGCGGTTGAAATACGACTCAGCGTAATCATCTCCTGCAGAGATGATTCGCTTATGGGGTGAGTTTGTGGTTTCGTGGTAGATATCCTCTCCACTAAGGATATGTTTTACCTACCACAAGAGAGAATCAGGTCTCCTAATGCAGATAATGGTGGTAAGTGTGTGATCGTACCCATCACCGTGTTGATCGTTGCATTTAGCAAAGGATAAACGAAACCTGAAACGAGAAAAAAAAGGGGGGGAAGCGACCAAATGCTTCCTCCGGTAATCGGGCCGTGTTTACGCTGTGTATCGTCGCTATAATAGACGTTGGTAAGAAAAAAGGTGCTAATGGGATTGGTGGCAGAAACGGATCACTTGCCTGCGTTTGTATATGCAGCGAAATTAGTTTGTGGCGACGTACGAAATTGATGATTGTTTGTCTATTGATGGTGAATCGCCGGTCGGCTTTTTGCAGCTGTAAAAAGAAGCCACCCGACGTTGCATTTCCATTGATAACAATGGGTGCCGAATGTTTTGTTTTTATGGTGCACATTAAGGAGGTATTTTTAGGAATTTTATCTAACGCGTTGTATGCATTAAATGTCCTTGTAAAAGGTGATGTTTCAGGTATGCTGGGAAATTGAAATTTGCCTGGGATTCTTGAAAAGGTAGAAAGTAATTCTTACAGGAAATTTTATGCGAAGAGATGCATGAAGGTAAGTTTTCTTTCACAGGGACTTTTTAGATTATAAATTTGATCTATATAATGCGTGAAGCATTTAAGATGCTAATGCTATTGCATTAGCGAAAGCTTATGCAGACTGGGTTGTGGTTATGGGGGTTTTTAAGGTACCGCGGGGTTTGGCGGAACCGGCACAGTAATACTTATAGAAAACAGATAGGCATGATACGTTGCGCCCGTGTTCCAACGTCGGAACTGATCGAGTCTCGGCTGTATCCCCAATAAGTTTCCCTGCTCGTGTTTGCATCCTGTCGAGCACGTGTAGTGCAATTTTGGATGCGCCTGACCAAATATGGAAGTTGAACTCCATTTTTGGACGAATATATGCCTTTTAAATAGTGGCCAGGTTGGATGGAGTGAAGTATCTTTTGCATCTCTTAAGGAATCCACATACATTGGGCTGCGCTTTTCGCAACTTCAAATATGTGGTCATTTCAGTTAATAGTCGAATTAATTCGAGTGCCGAGGATTGATAATTCCTTGGCTTCGTCGATGCACGTGCCGTTCATAGACAGTATATTTACTTTGGGGCTCACCTTTGACGACAAGAGGCAGCACTGGGTTTTTAGGGCATTGAATTCTAATCGGATAGATAATCCCCACTGATATATCTTGTTGAGGTCTGAATTCAATGTATCAAACATAATTTGCTGGTTGGTAGTGACGTCCGAAGAGTTTGGACGGGAGTGCTCGTATGAGTATGAGAAACTCAACGTGCTATCAGCAAAAGCGTGAATAGGGTTCTGAGTAATTGACAAGAGATAATTTATAAAGATGAGGAAGAGAGTGGGTGAGAGTACCGAACCCTGAGGAACACCTGCATTAATTTGTTGGGAGGCAGATTTGACACCATCAAGAACCACTTGGATGGAACGGCCATAAAGATAGTCTCTTATCTATTGGATCAGGGAATTGTCCACTCCATACGAATGCAATTTTGACAAAAGGGCTGGATGTCAAACTCTGTCGAAGGCTTTTGAAATATCCAATGCGACTACCTTGCTTTCACCGAGGTACTGGATGGAATGGCTCAACTTTTCGGTTGCTACGAAAGCTATATTGGCGGTGATTGAGGAGGTCATTTGATTCCAGATATTTCGAAAGTTGACGGTTTATAAGTGATTCCATTACCTTGGAGAGAATAGAAGTTAGTGATATGGGTCGATAAGAAGAAAGGGACGATTTGTCACCCTTTTTGGGAATTGGCTGAATGTTCGCTGACTTCCATCTATTTGGGAAACGGCCAGTAGAATAAGATAAATGGAAGAGTTTCTGCAGTGGTTTAGCGAGTGAAGAGGAACATCTCTTCAAGGGGATTGGGTGAATGCCGTCGGGACCAGCGGATTTGTGTGCGTTTAGCTCTTTGAGTGCGCGGGCAACAGTACGCGTTCGGAAGCGAATCTGGCTCATGGTGTGCTGCTTATGCTCAAGTTGGGGTGGAACTGATGTGGTATCAGGCAGCGTTGAGGTGCTGCAAAATGTGCAGCAAGTAGATATGCCTTCTCTATTGCAGCGATGACTGGTTTGTCATCGACAATAAGCGATGGAATGGATGAAGAGACTGAGTTTTGAATGTTTTTCACGAATGCTAAGAAGTTTCTACTACCTGCGGGAGAGTGCAGTAACTTTTGTCTCACTGTCTGGTCATGCAAGAACTTGGGGCGTTGAATATACGCATTGCAGTCATTCCTAGCTCTCTTAAATCTTTTCCGGTTTTCCTAAGTATTGTTTGATTTATACAACCGGAAGCTCAACTCTTTAGCCTCAATGGCTTCTCTGCACCTGGAGTCGAACCACATATTTCTCTTGGGTTTGATACTCTTTACTCTGTGTGGAATAAAGGTCCGCATGCCAAGTAGAATCATGTCTGTCAATGTGTCCGCTATAGAGTCAACATCGTTATGGAGGAAAAATAACGACCAATTTAACCTCCCCAAAAAATCATTCAGACCTTCCCAGTTGGCTTTCTCGTAGAACCATACTGTTATTTTGGGAGCTATCTCATTAACGTCCCTGTTGGTTAAGTGGAAGAGGGTGTTCGATACCAAAAGAAAAAGACAAAAGGACCAGTCTGCAGTTAAGTAAAATAAATACTAAATAAAAAACTAAAATTAATGAATTTTGATACTCAAAGATGTAAATAGCGTGGTAAAAGAAAAAGAAATGATTAGTAAATTTTTAGATTTGGTCATTTTAATATGAAAAATGCTCCTCGGTCAGGAAGGCTCTGTGGGACCGGCATGGGTGCGAGGTCTACTTCCTCCTCCATCATAATTAATAATTCCACCGAACACTAAACAATTACGAGGAAGCAGTGGAAACACAAACGAAAGCAAAACACACGGCTATTGAATACGATTTTTATTGTTCGGCTGTCAAGTTCTTTTACAGCTTGTTCTTATACAAATTTATAAAACATTTACGGACACGTACAACAATAAGAAAAAAACACTTAACCAGAAAAACAAAAGAAACTCCACTCGCGTAAGGGAGTTTAAGATGGACTCTAGGGTGTGAACATCCCCCGTACGTACGTTACGGGGGATGTTCGCGACTTCGAGCGCTCGACTCGACGGCTGTAATAAGACTCAGCGATAATTATCTCGTGCAGAGATCATTCGCTAATCCTAATCATGGTGGTATGTGTGCATGGTCCTTTCATAGATGAAAAACGAATCTAGAACAAGGAAAGGGAATAAAGAGCATTCATGGAATACGATTTCGGTAGAGCAAACAAATCGTCGGATGCATGTGCGTCGCAGCTAAACAAAGAGACAACGATGCGATGTGGAAATGTGCTAATTGGTTTTAGCTAGGTTACTGGGAAATGGTGTTTATGGCATCGCTAGTAAGGGTACGTATTGAATTCCTATTTGCATTTGTTTATGCTGTAGGATTTAATTGATGCCAAGAGACGCGGAATACGTATTTGCTTTGGTTTGCACATTGTGCGAGTCAGAGGATTTTATTGCTGGGAGACAAAGGTCGCCAGCCAATGTGTATGAAAAGGTATTTGTTGTACACATGACGCGGCTGGGAAAATAGACGCCGCAATATTTATGGTCCCTGTCATGACAGTTACATTGAATGCAATCCGAATCATTTTGTTTACAGGAATTTGTCTGGTACCGAATTGGCTTAGAATACCAGATAAGCTAAGAAAGAAATCTTACGGAAAATTGTATGCGAAGAGATGCATGAAAAGGTAAGTTTTCTTTACAGGGATTTTAAGATTATAGATTTGATCTACATAATGCGTGAAGCATTTACAGGTACTAATGCTGTTGCATTAGCGAACTTAAGGAAGTTGGGTAGTAGATATGGGGGTTTTTTCAGGTAAGTGGACCGTGGGGTTTGGCGGAACCGCCACAGCTCTCCGAATTGATAGCTATAAAATAGTTTATAGCGTTTGTGCGATAGTGTAGACCGTATGGTTCAAGGCGGGGCTATGACGGCTAGAATCACTAAAGGATTGAACCATTGCTCAACACATCATACCACTCCTGCGTGGACAAATTCGATCGTCATTCTCAAGTAGACTCAACTGATATGGAATTGCTATGTCATTGCGATGGTATACGGCTCTGATGCTTTGCTTAATCCATTTTCTTCCGGTGTTGTTATTTACAATCTGCTTGTGTATCTGTTAGGTACGCCACAAGTTCAAATTGATACGTAAGAGCAAGCTGGATATTTAGATTCCTTGTGAACTCAAAGGAGTTTATTTGACGGCGAGTATAAACATCTGAGAACAGCTGCTGAACTGTGAAGAAAACAATGCTTTTTAAAAAGAGTGATAACTGCTGATGAGAAATGGTATTACATGTTTATTAAATGGATGACTGGCTCTTAGCGGGTCCACAAATTTCCAACAGTGTGGTGTGGTGGGCTGTATTAGGATGGCCTACCGGTTAACGATACCTGAAGATAGCTAAACACAGAGAAACGCTTTTCTTTCACTTGCGAGGCACCACTTACCACGTGGGATGATTGTTACAGATTTTACCCTCTGATCGGGGTGCCGAACCCGGATAACCGGATTTTGCTCTGGACGAGGGGCGTCGTTGTGTTGCCCTGTACGACTCGACTTCAAGGGTTCCGCTTGTTCTTGTTGCAGGTATCGTATTGTCGCCAAATACAAGTAAAAGAAGAAACTAGTTACAGTTAGTTCGTGTCGTGCTGTAAGGCTGTGCTTCCCCCACCGGTTGGCCTGTGGGGGTTTTGTAGATGTGCCAGACAGGGGTATGGATTCCACCCAAATCCCCAACGACTGCTCTAAGAGAAAAGTTCACAAATAAAATCCAGGAGAAGAAATAAATAATAACACTGGGTGTTCCGTGTTTAACTTAGTTTTTTTTTTTTTTTTTTATAGTTCTCAATTGATTTAGAATTTACACTTTCAAGATGAGACACGAAAGTTGCCATTTTTTACTTGTACTTGGCTCCAGAGAAACGATGCCAAATTTACACTTTGAATTTGTTTTTTATTTATCATTCAATGATTCTGTGGCGTCTCTAACAGATACACACACAATACACAAGCAAATAGTGAAGAACACCGAACGAAAATCGAATAATATAACGCATCAGAGCCGTATACCTTAGCGGCAAAATAACAATTCACATCAGTGGAATATACTTGCGTTTAAAAAAAATCGAATTACAAGCACGGCCAGTAGCCTGATGTGTTATGCGTTGGTTCAATTTTTGGTGATTCTAACCGTCATAGCGCCAGTTCGAATTACACGTTCTTCACTATCATTTCAAACGCTATAATTGGTGACCCCGACGTGATCTGTACACACAGCACACACTTTCCCGTAGTAAACAGAACTTCACACACGATCATGACTTCCGCATAGAGCACCGACACACTCGCCTGCTCCGACGATCTCTCGCTCCGTCGTGCGCAGACGAAAATGATCGTAACGAAGTTACTCAGGGGGGAGTAGTGTGGTGTCTCTAACAGATACACACACAATACACAAGCAAATAGTGAAGAACACCGAAAGAAAATCGAATAAGTTAATGCATCAGAGCCGTATACCATAGCGATAGAATAACAATTCACATCAGTGAAATATACTTGCGTTTAAAAAAAATCGAATTACAAGCATGGCCAGAAGCCTGATGTATTACGCATTGGTTAAATTTTTGGTGATTCTAACTGTAATAGCGTCAATTCGAATCACACGTTCTTCACTATCATTCCACACGCTATATTTCCGCATGCGCAACTAGATTAATAAAATTTAACTGTTTTCTTTATGATAATTAAACCGACTTTTCGTGGCAAATACAAAACTTTACGCGTAAGATGAAATTTAAAATGACGTCCAATTCCCGAGAAGACCAGTTCTCGTCTCCACTGAATGTTCGACGTAGCGTGTGTACGCTATTGTGCTTGCATAGTGACTGACTTGAATTAGGAATGAAGATGGGTAATTTCATTTTGCACAGCCATTAGCCAATAATCATCGCACTTTGTCATGAATCCTTTCAGTTGCATGTCTCAGCGAGGTGAATAATACTTGCACATCACTCGACAGTCGCTGGACATGCGAAGGATGAAAATAACAAAACGGAGATCGCAATGACTTCGGGGTTGACTTAGCTTGTGTGCTTGTATCAATGGAGCCTCTGAGGATGACCTACTGCCCTAGTGCGATGACTGTGGTGATCTCAGAGTGCATTGAACCCGGGGAAGATAAGTATGTGAAGGAGAGGAAAATGTTTTGTAGCTATTCACCTGCGAAAAGAGATCATTGATTGCCAGCGAATGGAGTGTCTGGGGAAAGTGAATAGGACGCTGAATTGGCTAGGGAAATCTGATCGTGGGAACCACATTAAATGCTTTGATAATTTCCCCAGGGATTGCATGATTGTGCAACCGCATCGTTTGATCTGACTATGCCGCTGCTAACCGACATTATGCAATTTCCGATGGAAATCTCATGGGTTAGCGAAATGGAGTTGCCGTATGGCGAAAATATAGCTAAATTCAATATGCATTATCTGCATAGGATAATGAGTTTAGCTATGTGTCCTTTTGGGAAACATGTTTTGCAGGTGAATTACTGAACGGTGGGATAGGGGTTGATATGACGCGCTGAAAGCGGTCGAAATAAGGCGGAAATTGTGGTTGAAATTGTGGGTTGGTTCTCCATGTAGTATAGAGAACCCCCACAGGCCCTTCTCGGAATTCCACAGGTTGTGGGACAGTAATAGTTTCGCTCCCCCATTAAGTCTTCGAGGTGATTTTCAATGTTCTTAATTAATAAGTTAATAAGTTTAAACACTGGTGGGGAAGCGCTTTGGGGTACCCGAAAAGAGAAAAAGGGTTGAAGGCGACTACCCTCTGAAATGGCACAAGTATCTTTTTGTTGTATACCTAAATTTATTTAGAGTTAAGAAGCGGTTTACGCGATCCTTGAGCTCCAGAACAGAACTCAAGCGTTTCCCCATGTTCTTCGCTTTTTTAGTCCCTGATGCTGTGTCTGAGGCTGCGAAGCGTCTCCCCAGGAATTGCTATGCTTATTTCACGTTGCGTCTTCCTGGAAATTGGCACTCTTTATTGAAGCGGCGGTTTTTCTGCGGTTGTCACATTGTATTCCGGTCACTTTGATATCTCTCTTCGGTCGGGTGTTTCCAGGTCGCGATGTGCCTATCGTCGTTGTTGCATTTTTTCCCGATGTGATCCGTCAGCTGCTGTGCCGTTCTCGATTGGCCTTCCAGATGTGCTTGTTACATACAAAACCCCCATCTAAGCAAGCATACCGGCCCAGGACCCATTCAATTTGAGATCACATAATGTGAATCCTCCACGAAATCATTAATCGACCCGAGACATAAAAAATCCTTTAGCGGCATCCCTAAAGAATAAAAACATAGAGTACAGACGTAGTCTATGGTGCAACCGTTTCCTTTAATCCTATTCAAGGAAACATTTCATAAACGGAGCAAGGGACGGCGGCCATAAACACAGTCGCTGGACAACAATACCCCTGAGATACAAAAACATCTTGGCACCGTTGTCCAGTAAAACATAATTACCAAGTCAGGACACTAGTGGAAATCCAAGGGTTTCTAGACGGTTGCCGATCCTAAGGATCAGACAAAGCATGCGCTGACTCACAAAAGAGATCCTAATACAAAGTATCTTATGTGAGATCAGCGCAAAAAGAAAAAAAAACACGTTGCCTTTTGTTGACGTGGAAAAATGTTTTTCTGCAATCGAATTTGGCACCAGCTGTATGTATGCCGGCTGCGCCAAATAGTGAGTTTATCTACTTAAAACTTACCTGATTAGTTGAGGGCTGTCCGGCCTTGCTGTTCCGCGCACGGCTGGAAAGTTGAAGTAAGTAGATGTATGTTTTTTTGGTTTTTAGTCTTTATTTGCACGACTGACTTATTTACAGATTATATTACTTATTACATTACTTATTATTATGATTATATTACCTATTTCTTTATTTTGAGTATTTAGATAGCGCTGTTCCAGTGCAAGGTCTGCAACATTTTCCTCTTAGTATACGACTGTTCTTGTGCCTCTAATAGACCTCTTTTTATATTCCCAAAATCAAACCTGATTTTACAATCCTTCCCACGATCGCATCGTTCACCTTGAGACGGTTACCCGATGCCAGCTCAGTCGCAATTTTGTCACCATTCACCCTGAGATGGCAACCTGACGCCTACTTCGGCTGCAGCTTTACCTCAAGGCTATGGGAAAACCTCGGGCAATGGATCCCGGTGTCAACAGATTCACGGTGATGTGAACAGAAAGCATGCGCTAGGATGGAACGCGGGAGTGGAAGATTTGCATTCTTAGTTGTTACTTGATGGAATCCGGGAATTGTAGAATTGCAATTTTAGTTATGGGAATGAAAAATTTACGTGTAGTGATAAAATATGCTAATGCATGATGGGAATTTGCGTTTAACAAAAGGTAGGCGTGTGATAGAGTTTCAGTGCTACACTGAAAGAACTTGGTTTGGTTGTAACAGGACATTTGTTTTGATGCTACACCGAAAGAATTCCCTTGATTGAAAGTTATTAAAACTTCAATTTATGATATCTTTTCGTTGATAGTTATTAAAACTTTAATGTATGACCGTTAATGTCACTTATGCATGCAGCACTATATACGGCGTCAAATCGGTTCCGTATTTTTGCAATTTGTTCTGTTTAATTCGTTTTATAAATTCGGACCTCCGCACCAAAAGTATGTAAACATTTTAATAATAATAAGCGCTTTTATACGCGGTTTAGGCGTGTTGAGCCGATACAACCACAAGGGAACAAATCATCAAGAAAACACTGACTCAGCAAAAAGAAGACCTAGGGAAAAACGGAAAAAGCGAAAACCGAAACAAATTATCTTGGAACCGCCTTCATCATAAGCAAGAAGATTCCGCCCCAAGTAAAAGATGTAAAATTTATTAATGACCGAATGTCGGTGCTAAAAATAGAGGACACATGGTACAATTATGTATTTATAAACGTACATGCTCCAAACATTATCTACCGACGACGAAACGAAGGATACGTTCTACGAGACCCTAGAGGAAGTATTTGATGGGATCTCATCATTCGATGTTTAAAACCTTGTGGCGGTTCCGCCAAACCCCACTGCCTACTTATCTGAAAAATCCCCATAACCACAACCAAGTCTACATAAGCTTTCGCTAATGCAATTCGCATTAGCATCTTAAATGCTTCACGCATTATATAGATCCAATCTACAACCTAACGGTACTGCAAAAGAATTCTTACCTCTTCAAGCATTCCTTCGCTTACAAATCCCCTGTAACAGTTCTTACTTTCTTTATCCTAAATTCCCTGTAATAAAATTCATCGATCGCATATCAGGGAATCTTACCCTTGAGCTGGCTATTTCCAGCCTCAATATGTGTACATACAAACTATCTATGCACACATCGGCTGTCAATCCATTTAGCCAGCGATAAACAACCAGCAGATGCATACAATTAGCGCAATCGACGCTGAAGCCTATTTTCCTAACTCACACCATGAGTAAACAAAGACCGCTGTCCTTCATCAGGCACTCTGGCGATACGCAAATAATTCAATCATCCTAGTATCCTGCATGCACCTACCATCTAATGTTTACTCAGTCGAAATCTCTGGCCATAAATTCCTTTAGCTTCTTATAGTTCTGGATCTGTTTCTCATGACTAGCTGCACTGAACAAACAGCAACCCATTAGCATCCCACGAAATTCGTTTTGTTTGTTTCAAGGAATACACATCTCCTGGATGCATATTATCCCCCTTCATGGCTTCGACCCATAAAAAGAACCGACGTACACATATAAATGTGTACAATGACGATCTCCTCTAATGAGACCCGGTTGTCACAACAGTGAAAGCGAATGCACCCAGAATTTCCTTAGCCAGCGAATTGAATTTTGGAGTCGCAATTCAATCTTCCAAGCGGTTGGGTCGCTTGCCATCCACCGTACCAGCGCCGGTACGGACGTTTCCCAATACATTTTGTACAGCGCAGTAAAGTCGCGTAATTACGTGTTCGGTCAATTGACAATTATTAGTAAGTTCAAAATACCGCTGAACATGAACAATAAACTTAATTCAATTCAGTGAAACCTGCCGTGTTTTATTTCCTTTTCCTGTGGTGGGGTTTCGCTTGTTTTACATTCCTGTGCTGTGTCCGCTCCGTGTCGTAGACCCACCGTCATTCCTACTTGTCTGGTGAACGTTTTGTAGCGGTATTCGATGGGTGACAGTATAATTATGATGGAGGAGGAAGTGAACGGAGTGTCCGTGCCAGGCACAATACTTCCTCCCCACATCCTCCTCGGGGACCTCAATGCAAAAATTGGAAAGGCAGATATCTTCCAACCAACTATAGATAAAGAACGCCTACACGACGCTGCAAATGATAATGGAATTCGAATTATTACGTTCGTAGCGTCAAAAGATCAGCAGTGAACAGCACGATGTTCAAGCACAAGCACATCCATAAAGCCACATGGATATCACCCGACGGCGTAACTATTAACCAAGTAGACCACTTCCTCATAGACAAGAGACCCCACTCGAATATCCTCGACGTAAGATCATATAGAGGAGCGGATTGCGATTCCGATCATCTTCTAGTGATGAGCAAAATCAGGAGTCGGCTCGGAGTAAACGCACAAGGGCAGTCACGGGAGTCGAGCAGAAGGTTTGACACTGATAAACTAAAAGACCTGCGCAAAATTGCTGAATATCAAGACGAACTAACGAATAGATTTACCGTCCTAGAAAATGACAGCAGTGCGGAAGAGGAAACAAATAATCTGGGCACTAAATGCCCATCGATCAGGGACACAATCAAACAAACAGCCCAAAAAGGTATTAGGATTTAAGAAAGCAATTAACTCCAAGCCTTGGTTTGCCGATGAGTGCAGGGCGAAGACCGAACAACGTAAACGCCTCAGAGTAATCCACTTAGAAAGATATGGTGAAGTCAAGGCAGAAAGATACACGACAATTCGGAGAGACAATGAGACTCTTCAAACTCGGATCGAAAAAATCCTAAAAAATTCCAGAGCAAAAACATCAGAGGTATGTATGCCAGCATAAATTCAATTAGAAATGGCTACCGAGGGAGAGCCAAAATAATTCGAGACGCAACCGGTTATCTGGTCACAGCGACAAACAATATCGTGCGCACCCATCGCGTAATATCGTACGCACAGCCGAGCCTCAGATCCCAGAGCCCTCTTTTAACGAAGTTGTAAACGCAATAAATCGATTGAAAAACAACAAAGCTCCCGGAGTTGACTGCACACTGGCAGAGCTTGTGAAGCATGGAGGAGAGGCAACCGCTCGAAAGATCCACCAACTCATCAAAACAATATGGGATAAGGAAGGCACTCCGGAATAGTGGAAAACCTGAGAGACGGTTCACCAACTGCTCGTTGACTTCAAAAACGCCTACGACTCAGTCGCAAGGCAAAGACTCTACCATATTGTAGGTGAGCTAGGAACGCCGAAAAATATGCCGCCCTAATTCAAATCTGCATGAACGAAAATAAAGGGTGAGTTAAAATAGAAAACCACCTCTCAGAACCATGTGAAATCCGCGAAAGGGTAAAACAGGAGGATGGCCTCTAACTGTGTCCTCTTAACCTTGTACTCGGGTGTGTCTGCAGAAAGGTACAATACGACAACATGGCCGGGTCATCGCCGAACGGGGTCACACAAGTGTTCGCATATGCGGATGGCATAGCCGATAATATAGAAACTGTAAATAAAAACCATGAAATCACCATGCTACCGGCAGAACAGATGGGCCTAGAAATCAGTGAAGACAAAACAAAGTACATTATTACGTCGACAGTAGGTGGACCTCAGAGAGCACATATATACGTCAGAGGCAAGATATTCGAAAAAGTTACAGAATTTAAATATCCGGGAACGATACTGGCGGCCAGTAACGAAATGTCGAAGGAAATGAACAAAACACTGCATTGCGGCAACGCTAGTTGACACGCAGTCAGTAAACTGTTGAAATCCAAACTGCTATCACGTAATACAAAGCTCCGTGTATATAGAACCATAATCATGCCGATTGCTTTATACGAATTCAAAACATAGGCTCTCACAAAACGGGAAGAAAACCAATTCCGCGTAATCGAGAATAATGTTTTAAAGGGTATCTTTGGAGGTAACTATGACGAGGAGGTACGGCAATGGAGGAAACTTCACAACCACGAATTGGAAGAGCTCTACCGCAAACCTTCAATTGTGAGAGTGTGGGGATTAAGAGTTTTGTGCCAAACACAGACACTCGGTTCACTCCTGTCCCCATCCGACTATCACTAAAAGTTTCGACAATGTCCCGCCAAACACTGTCAGAAAACTGTTCACAGAAAACACTGCATGTCGTACAAATAAAACACTCGATTTTCTATTGTTATTGGTTTTATCTAACGTTTTTTTTATTTTATGGATGTATGTTGGCTCCTCGATAGTATAGTGGTTAGTATACCCGCCTGTTACCCGGGAGACCGGAGTTCGATTCCCCGTCGGGAAGCCCCTGGCGCAAGACTAATGACCTTGCCCAGAAAAAATAAATCATTATGGAAAAATTAACAAGCCTCAGGACTTGCTAAATAAGGCCAAGACCGGTTCCCGGTTGTAGTGCCGATGATGATGATGATGATAATGTTTAATTTTATTGTACTTAATTGGGGGCATCAGCAACGACGATGGGGACAGTGCAAAGAGTGCACCGATCAACAGCAATTTAGAGTTCATTATTTTAAAATAATGTTACTTTACTCACTTAGAAAGTATTATTAATACTAATTTGATTTTTTTTTATAACATTAAGCGATAAACCACACTCGATTATACTCGCGTCACCGTGCGCACCGATGAGGGAGAGATCGCATGTGACCAGCGTGGTCAACGGATGGAAGACGACTCAGCGATAATCATCTCGTCCAGAGATCATTCGCTAATTGGGGTGAGTTTATGGTGTCATGGTAGATATCCTCTCCCATAAGCATATCGTTTTTACCTACCACCAGAGAAACGTAAAGTCTCTCTTGGTGGAATAGGAAACCAGATCTTGTAATGAAGGTCATGGTGGTATGTGTGCGATCGTTCAGATCTGCGTGGTTTACACGTGCTCGAGGACAATGGGTAAACGAAGCAGACAGGCGGTAAAGACAAAAGGATCGAAATGATCGTCGTGTATTGAGTGCATCGCGTCTAAATAAATAGACGACGATACAGCGAAGAAATGTGGTAAAAGAACAGATGAGACGAGGGCATCATAAAAGTCTTAGATGAATGATGCCCTTGTGTAAATATACGAATAGACATTGGGAAAGGTGCTAATGGTTTGGTGGACGAAACATATCCCTTGCTAGCGTTTGTATATGCGGGGAAATTCGTTTGTGGGAAACGGATTCTATATTTGGATTGTTTATGCTTTGAATTCGATCCGGTGCTATGCGCGAAGTCGATGCTTGTTTGGAGATTCAAACAAAGAAGCAATTCTGGGTAAAGTGCTTGCAGCTGTATCGATAGTTGCAAGTCATTGCAAGGCAGATTAGATGGTTATACAATGACGGTTTGTATATACCATCTCTGTCAATGGAACATGGTATCTATGGCGACGCAAGTGTCGAAAGTTAGTGTGAAAATCTACACTAATTGGAAATTCGGGTTTTGGTCGCTTATGCAAAAACGCATTGATACATGTATGAATGCCCTTGTAGAAAAAAAATTCTTTTTAGGAATTTTAGGTAATGCTTGTATGCACTAATTGTCCTTGGAAAAGGAAATAAAGGGACAATGGGAGTTGGGTTGCGGATATGGGGGGTTTTTCAGGTAAGTGGGTCGTGAGGTTTGGCGGAACCGCCACAAGAGTAATCAGGTCGCGAAGAAGTCCGTAGAATTCTTGACGGTGGGCCAACGGAAAAGAGGCCGGGAGGACAGTCGCGGTGGAGATGGGAGGATCATGTAAAGGTTTGACTTTGAGGAGATCGGATCGGTTGGTCAAGCGTGGAAGGAGAGTGCACCGGACAGGGAACGATGGCGCAGTCGAGTCGATGAGGTTTTTGCGGATTTTTATTTATTGATGCTTGTGTTCCGCCGAACACTGCTTGCCAATAAAAGTCACCTTTTTTTCACCTGGTGATATGCCTTTATTTAGTATTAACTTTAAAAAGGATTCACGGCGACACACCTTTTTCTTGACACTTTTTATACGATACTCGCGCTGACACACTCCCCCGTTTTTTCGAAGTATCGCGGATCTTTTCCCCTCAGAGGTTATCACTGAACTCTTTAAGCGAATTTTTCTCCAGGGATGAGAAACTCATCCGGTTGTTCTTCTTATCCCTAGGTGTCCTCTCTTTAGCAAGAGATTTCCTCTTTCCAGGAGATCACACCCTCACTTGTCCTAGGATTTCGTATTGTTCGTAGTAATACTGTGTGGATGCACCCCCCACACACAGACGCGAACGTTGCTGTCAATGCCGAGGATCGTCAGGATTTTCATACATCTGGGGTATTCCTTTGTCTATATTACCCGCGTGTGATTTATGGCCCTGGTGATTCCACGGCCGAAGTCATTATCTTCAGCTGCGATATTTACATGGTTTTTATTTCCTTGTAGGAACAGTGTCGGTTGTTTGGTGAAGTGTTTATCCCCTGTTCGCACAATAGTCCTTTCGATAAGGAAAACCAAATTGCGGTTGGCTCACGGGAAGGGCAAACATTTGTTTATTCTTTGGCCATACATTTATTGCCTGGGATTTTCCTGGCTGTCGGCATCTGGCGCTGCCGCGCCGGCCTCTTGTGTTTGTCCAGCTAATGGGTCGTCAAACAATGACTTTTCTGGGTAGTATCCTTCGATAGCCGGACGAGAAATTGAGCCCACGTGTTTGTGGATAGGAGGGGCCGAGGACACCCGTATGGATGTTCCCTTTAGCTGGGCGGAAAGGTGAATTGGGCCCACGTGTCTGTGAAAGGTATTTAACCCCACTCTTGACGTCCGGCGCCGTGCTTCCTCGGAATGAGGGAAGAGCGTGGACCTTTTCTTTTCTAGAGGATGGTAAGACGTCTTCTGTACGTCTTCTCTCTCGAATAAATTTGGTTTTACTTCTTCCTTTTTATATTTCTTTATTTTTATTCTATTCTGTTTATTCTATTCTTAATAACTTTCTTCTCAACTGTATCTCGAACTCTCAATTTTACTTTTCTAACTCAACTTACTACCTCTACTCTCTAACTGATTACTCAACTGTTCTCTCTAACTTCTCCAACTGAACTGAACTGATTTTACAATAAAAAAAAAAAATAAAAAAAAATTGTGGCTAGAAGGCCGAATTTATGTGTCCTTCATCTTGTCTCTGACTTCTGGTCATCTTGCGATAACGAGGATGTTGGGCTCGATCTCGCGATCTCTGAAAAGAATAAAGAAAAGGGGGGGTATCCAAGGATAGTGTGGACAGTGTTAGTCCGGGTGTTCTCTACTGATTTTACAATTGAATTTTTTCTCTACTAATAGAACATTGTGTTCTAATTTACTGTAAATTATAATATGAACAAAACAAATTTTCTCAAAGTATTCCTTTAGTTTCTGTGACTTTTAAATTGAATAGAATTTGAACGAAAATCTAAGTGCTCTGTTTTGAAATAAAAAGGGGCAAGTTATGAAAAGGGGCATGTTATTAAATGTGCTGTAACTGGCAATATTGTGAATGTTTATGAATGGTATGTATTAAGTGAGAATGTAATATATGTTAAGGGAAGTTTTTAAGGATGTGTAAGGAGATTCAGTGTTAAATTTAATAAAGGGTAGTATTCTGGAATACAACACCACAGTGGTTTGTGTGGTTCGCAGCACCGCCACAAGGTCATGAACTTCCGGGTTCCTACAGGCCAATAAATAGAATTTACCATATGCCCACTAACGTGTCACCCACAAGACACACTGAAAACTTATTATGGCCAAATTCAAACTCAAACGACGTAATATTATACAAGACAGACAACACTAGACGTAGATATTAGTTATAAACTCAATGAATATAACTTGTGAATGTTTGCATTGTCTTGATGATGGGCTTGTTCAATTGCTGTCATAGAGTATAGAGTTTTTTGTCAGCTGGATAATTTTTTTTTTAGAGAACTGGAGATCTTATTAATTAAGTTTGAAAGTGTGAAATTGACGTTGCAATTAAGCATCGTATACTTCTTTATTTAATTTCCACATACGCAATCAGTTTCGATTGATTTTTGTACTTCCTCAATATGTACCCAGAAAGTGTTAGGCAATATTTGTTATATTTCAACAGTCGTTGATACAAAGTGTGTGACATACGCTTTAATGATGTTCCAACTCTGTCGTGGAATATAAAACTTTTTGTCGCCAGGAGAAAATATTTTATAGAATAGATACGGACATGCCAGAAGATAAATGAATATTAAGTAATAAAAGATGAAACGCTGTGTTTGAAATGAAAAACAGATAAATTGTATTTTTATACAGTAATGTAAATGTTCCCAATTCGCTTATGGACCTACAGAAGCCCCCTTATGACAAACAACAAAACTCTCAGATGTTTTTTCTTAATTGGGGACCAATGCATACACCTTATATTTCACTGGCAAAAATATGTTTTCCTTCATGCATCTTATATGCAATTGCAACTCATTCAATATTCCGCAATCAGTAGTCATCTACAGAATGCGAACTAAACTGAATGCAAAGTAGTTCCAATCCTCTTCTAGTAAAAGCCCTGTCCGTCCGATGCAATCCACATGCCTATAACCTTAATTTTGTCTTCTGTGGGTTGTTGGCTTGGCCAAATACCACGGATAGTCTGCAATATTCCTATGCAGATGGATTGCATTGTCCTGAAGCCTATTTTGTCCTACTAAATTCGACTGAGAAATTTGCACCTCCACTGTTACACTTATATTCGACGTTGCTTGTAATCAGAAATCCCAGTTGTTAGCTGGTGTCACAAATTGAGGTAGAAAAAAAAGTAATTCGCCAAGGGATGCTTGGGTGCCGAACAAGGAGACAAAACAACGGTGGAAATACAATTAGCATCTTCCACGAATTCTCTCATCGAGTCAATTTTTTTTTTTTTTTTTTGGTTATAGTGTTGTTTGCAATCTTGTGATGAAAAGAAATACTCACACAATTAAACAAAGAATTTTCATTGTAAAAACAAAAGGACGAAATGCAAGATGAATTGAATTTACGATAGTTTTTTTATCAAAAAATTTAATTTGTCGTGAACGGAACCCTAAGTATGCTGTGGAATCATGACGAAGAATCGTTTAAAGACAGATTTGGAGACCATAAGGTGAACTGGTATTGACATTCAGTTGTCAGTTCTTATACAGGTCTATGGGGGAGAAATATGTGTGCAGGCGTACTGCACCGGTGCTATCTCCATCCCATGTACTTCAGTGTGTGTTGTTCAGAAATCCATAGAATTTGTACTGATCTCCATTTAATCAGATTTATTTTTACACTCGAAATGAATTCAAAAGGTTTCTTCTCCTTTTGATATTTTATTAAATTGACGTTCATATGTGTGGAGTTTGCTTTTAATTTCATAAATTCGGAAACTGGGCCGTGCACCAAAATAATACAACTTTTTCCATTATTTAATCTGATATTGATATTTGCACAACTCGAACAACGCTCTTATACAATATAAACAGTTTCACGCAATGAATGAATATTTCCTGTTCAAGGATTAACACACACAATCTATATGAAACGCAAATTGATATTTAACGAAAAGGACTCGCTTTTTCTAAACGCGATTATGGGCTGTTTATCTACTTCCTTTCTCCTTGTCACTTGGCACTTGATTTCGATCTTCTTATATTTAGTTTAACGTGGAGGCCCGACATGCCTCCACGGAATCTAGAACGCGATTCGAATCTCTTGGGACGCCCCACGAGAGATGTGTATTTTACGTGAGGGCACAACCTGCCCTCACGGAATCCAAAACGCGATTAAATAAGCTCATCGAAGCGACAGAATACCACATATTCCATCATGGCTTCGATGACCATATTTGGTAATTTACCCTTTTGCGTTTTGTTCAACACAAAAGGGGGTTGAAACTCACACACGATGATCGCTCTGCTGTTCATCGCGTGTATCCGCAAATATGCAGACACAGCAAAGATCCCTCCACAAATTCGCAACAGGTGCGAGCATCTCAACGCAAAAAGGGTTGAAATGTTTACACGATCAGCGACTACGAGTAGCATGATGCTGATCGTGTGCGTGTTGTTGTTGGCGTCAACAGGGTCAAACCGTCGTGTGTGTATTTACACTGACGAGTTCTCGATCCCTTTTTGGGGCCAGGCGCGAGTTACCATTTCATGTGGCTCGATTTAGCGACCGACGTGATTGCAGTATTGAAGCCAAGCGAGAGTATCTCTTGCTTGTGTGCTGCAATTTCAATGCGTGCTATGTGCACCGTGATGGTCGTGTCAGTTGCTTCGTGTTGCAACTGAATTGGCCCCATGTAAATGGCGCGCCCGGGAACCGTGCCTTTAGGAAAAATATCCGTTTGGTGCTAATAGATTTTACCTCAGCGAAAATGATACAATGGATATTTTAGGCGAACGTTTTCGCAAATAAAGGACAGGTAAGTACATGCTTTTATGAAATAGGACGCTTGTGAAAATGGTTACCTGGTGGTAGATGAGCAGGTAAGTGGTGGCGTTCGAAAGAACCGCCACAGGTCCCTTGTACCAATTTGACATCGTTATATTTGCTTCTATCTCAACAACGACGATGTGGTCTTCTCCACTGTCCTTCTACCGCATAGAGCTTTCCACGGATGTTCTCTTCGCTATTATGAGCTAAGATCTGAGGCTATTGGGTGAATGGTGTGTAAAGGCGTTAGTACTTAAGATGGTACGCTAGCAAACATTACTCGCACAATTTCTTTTTAAAGTATCACCTGACCATATCTACTCCGCGTATGTATTTCAATATATCCCTAGTTTCCCAAAAGTCGTGTTCCATTTATTTTGCCATCTGCATGAATGTAATTGTGAAGGAGTTGCGTGTCATATGCCGACAGCTAGGCCCCTGGTTGGGAATTCGATAGTTATGGAAGCGGAATGTGTATGGTGTGTGCACGAGTCTTACAAAAACAATAATTCTTTTGTTATTGCGCCGCGAAAATTTGGAAATCTGTACCAAATTCCAATCATCAAGTATTCAACTTATGAAAGAATGGGTACTCAAGTTTGAGGAAACTGATTCTACAAAACACAAACGCCGAATGGGGCGACCTAGATTGCCAAGAAACGAGGAACATATATCAATAAATTCGAGAGACATATCTTATCGGAGCGAAACTTTGTCATAAGACTGGTTTTATAGCGATACATGTTTCTAGCACGGCGGAGTAACATGTTCCACGTTTACCATTTCTTCACCGGCTGTTTATGAGATTTTATCCTGAAAAATTGATACCTTGGAAACAAACGACTTGTCGGTAATGAGCTTTTTCCTTTGGAACTACGGTAAATCCTTGATATACGGCAAAATAATATCAAATCAAGACAAATATCCGAACAGACATGTCTCATTTTCTCCTCTTCCTTATTTTATATTCCTCCAAGATTTTACAAGGCCAAACAAAAATAAACATCAATAGCAGTAGTCACAACAGAAACGGCCATCACAACAGCAACAGGAACAAAACAAAAAGAATCACCACCAATCATCGTCAGCTTCGCTGAGATAAGGGTATGATACTGTGGCGGTTCCGCCAAACCCCACTGCCTACTTACCTGAAGAACCCCCATCCCTACAACCCAATCTGCATACGTTTTTGCTAATGCAATCGCATTAAGCACATATAAATGCTTCACGCATCAAATAGATCAAATTTATAATCTAAAAGTCCCTGTAAAAGAATCCTTACCATTCATGCATCTCTTCGCATACAAATTCCCTATAAGAATTCTTTCCTAACTTATCATGAATCCCAAAACCAATTCAGCACCTTCGGTACCAGGCAAATCCCAATCTCAGCAAGTGCATTTCCACCTAGACGAATTCCTGAGAACAACATGATTTGGTTTACATACAATGTAACCATTGTGGGGCTTTTCAGGGCCCGAAGAGCCACGCATCGCTCGATCCCCACTATTCCAGGCGAACGACTTACCTCTCGGTCGAACTTCAGCAAGGTTGCGTAACCTTGCTACGGCATTTACCCCCAGCCAAATCGCCGGAATTAATACGGTTACCCAATCGGATAACCGTTTTGAATTTCTGTTAGGCAGCTTACCTATTCTGTAGGGGATTTCCTTCCAGACCCCTTTTTTCTCCAGCATCACTACTGAAAACATTAAATCCACGGCAAAGCTTATCACCTTGCCGTGGCATCGAAAACTCACCCCCGAGACGTACATCATTCCCTAAGAAACATTAAGCCCACGGCAAAGCTTATCACCTTACCGTGGCATCGAAAATTCACCCTCGAGGCGTACATCATTTCCTAAAAAAAAAACATAAGTCCATGGCAAAATCATCACATTGCCATGGCATCTGAAATCCTATCTTTAGGCATACATTCTGCCAGGGCATCTAGTTTCCATAGCCTTAAGCTATGGAAACAACAATCAACAAGAGCTCCTTGTGGCTCGTTGTATTTGTTTACCCTCGGCATAACATGCATGCGGCTATTTGCCCCTATTGATTTGCTACCGCCGACAAGGTTTCTGCTGATGCAAACCAAACATGTCCCGGATTACCAGCAATCGCTGGCTTCCAATTATCGATCCCCATGTTCAGAGGCCGTATTCAAGCAACGATCAAGATGCAGCCAGAAAATGTTTACTTTCAACATCTGGCAATGGCTGCACCCTATGTTCGTTGCAATGTTTAATCATCGGCAACAGAAATGATGATTTATGGCCTTCCATTAGGATGACCAAATCATCGGTTTGGGTCTTTCACACCCCAGATGCTATTATTTACATTCCTAGAAAATGCACTAGCGATGTTGCCCGCCATCCACGGTCGCTGAACGATCGTATGCATGGCATACGCACACATGCGTAATGTATGCCTATTCCGTCCGGTCCAATCACGATTAACTACTTCAAGTTAATCGTGTAACTCCGCCTCCTTTCCAGTTTCTTTCAGGGTTCCTTTCCTTTTGATGACTTCCAATGGGATTAGTCAGATTTCACCAGTCGAAGGAGTCACCCGCGTCGCCGTCGAAGTAATAAATGTGTCTGATTATATGACAGTGAATCCCTTCGTTACACATTCGTGTCCGAAGTGCCGAATGGTAGAGTACCATCTGTTAATTCATGTCAAAGAACTGATTAATCAAGAGGAAATCATAATTAAAAATTGCCGAACCGAATTACTACTTATATTAGGTTCAATAAAAGGGACGTTATGAAAATTGAAACTATATATAAAGAGAAGAAGAACAAGAACAATAACATAAAAAAAGCAAATTTCATTTGTAAGAATCCAACTACGACAGCTTATAAAGTAATTTAACAATACTTGGATCACTCTTGTGTCATATATATATTTTGGTTTTTCGCGGGGAACCGACTTTAAAATTATTGTTGATAAACTAATTAAGATCACTACCAAACGCGTTCCCCATTATAGTATTAATTTAAATTGTTTTAATGAATCACCAATTGTCCCTATATTAAGTTTAACATAAATAAATAAACATTATTAAAAACAAATAGAACCATTTGTGAACCCCTTCAGGGTATTAAATAACATAATAAAAACCCAAACTGTACAACAATATTATTAAATTTAAATAAGCGGACAACAACAACAGAAGCACCTATTCCAAAATTAATTAAAAGGACAATTGTTTCTCATTGTTCACTGCTGTCCGCCACAAATGAAAGACGGACAAAAATATATACTTACATATAATAATATACTATAAGGATACGAACAAGAGTAAACTCTTTCAGAATAGTACTAAATTTATTTAACCACACCGATAACGTATATTAAACATAGAAATTATTAACACAAAAACCGCGACAATATCCACGACTACACTCGACGATCCGCGACTCCTTTAGGTGCCACTTGACTCAGTCCAAGCCCTCCGCCTTCCTCTGCGACAATTTCTAACTTCTCTTTTTATGTTAAAAGAAGACCGAAATTAAGAGAAAACAAATACGTAGGTCAGAAATTCACACACATACACCGGTGATTACAATATTTATAACTTTTCCTCACGGTGGTTTTGTTTTCCTTTCGAACCTTTTTATTTTATTTAAAAGTAAACGGAGTACACAATTAGTAGTACGCAATACTCGGATCGAAAATAACACGAAATACTACTTACATTCGCGTCTTAAAGAACTCCACTCGACTTGGCACAATTCTCCTTTGACTCGGCTCCTTCAATCCCTTTCTTTTCATCACAATTTGGCCCCTCATAACCTTAGTTGGCCCCTTATCCCCACTCCATTCAATTCTGTCGACTCATCGGCCTCCCTTCACTCTTCTTCGCGTCCTCTTACGCCTTTAGCTCCAGTTTCGCGTCATTTAACCTACAATGGTCAACACCCGAAACACTATGGCCAGAAAGGCTCAGGAACAATCCGAGCCCCTTGAATTCCACGACGCCTCCAGCGTCGATTTCCCCACTGAGCAAGTCGGTGATGACCTAGACTTGCCCGTACAATCTACCCCCCTGGCACCCCCGGTTGCCCCCAGCGCCGTGAACCGACCCCAATCTTCTAACACTCTCCCAACCTCTTCCAACGCCCCCGGTATCTGCCCTTTGGCAAATGCCGGCATTTTAATGCCCACAACTGGTGCCAGCACCTCACAACAACCCCAAAGACCTTCAGAGTCCCAAGAATTCCACGATGCTTCCAGCCTCGGGAATGGGACTCGTCACCCTAATATAGGACTTCCCCCCTTCGATGAGGAGGACCCAGACCTTTGGTTTGCAGTGGCAGACCGCATCTTCCAGGCCTCAGCCTTGCACGACGAACAACTTCGTGCAGTTGAGCTGTTGAAAGTGCTTGACCGCACTCAACGACCGCATGTTGCACACTTAATAAGGTCGTCCGGCCGCAACCCATATAGCAACATGCGTGAAGCTCTGCTCGACGCATTGGATGAGCCTGGAAGCGCGCGGCAACAGCGTTTAGCCGCCGTAACCAACCTTTCTGGGATGAGACCATCTCTCTTCCTGACCCATTTACGCTCTATAGCGGGGACCAGGATTGGGGACGACCTAATAAAGCCTCACTTTTTGAGGTGTCTTCCCCAGCATGCCCGTTCGGCACTTATAGCCCAACCCAATCAGAGTTTGGGCTATTTATCCAAAATTGCGGACGCAATTATGGAAAGCTCAGATCAGTATTCTGAGCCTCCAACGTACCAGGTAGCGGCGGTTTCTCAACACGCCGCCCAGCCTGCACGGCACCCTCGTCTGCCTTTCTCAGCCCATCAATTGGTCTCAACTCCCAATTCTCCTCAAGCTCAATTGCCTCATAGAAGGCCCGCCTCAACCAATTTCCCTCAGGGGAATCCAGAGGCAGGCCCCAACCTTAACCAAAGAAATTCGCCACCTCAATTAACCACTGCTGACCTTCGGGCGCTTCAAACCTCACTCCTCCGCGAGATAACGCAATTGTGCGCGGAGGTGAGGAACAATCCTCGAAGCGCCCAGAACCGAGCCATGCCGAGCCGTCCTCTCAATCGGCAAAATTCCTACCAAACTGCCCCTCAGAGGGCCTATACGCCTCAAAACGCCCCACAGAGGGCCAATTCCTCTCAAAATGGCCCTCACCGGGCCAACTCCCAGCGAGCTCCGGCTCGACCTCCCCGTAATGGCAATAGCAATACGCAGAATATCCCTGATAATGCCGTTACTCTGCCTTGGTGCGCCAATCACCAACGATATGGTGACCGCGCATTCATTTGCAAAGCGCCTTGTGGTTGGACGCAACCTTCCACCAACCAAAGGCGCTCTTTAAACTGATTTTGCCGACCGACACCCTCGCGCAATCGGCCGGCACCCATACAATAAGTCGCCTAACCATCCGGGATTCGAAACTGAATATCGCTTTTACTGTCGATACCGGCGCCGATATTTCAGTCCTCCCGCGATCGTTTGCTCCGCGTTACCGCGTGCCAGCCGCACTTAAATTGTCAGCCGCAAATAATACGCCGATACTTACGTACGGACGTAAAAAGTTGACACTTCACTTGGGTCTTTGTCGTCCGATCACTTGGCGTTTCGTCATTGCGGACGTGAATGAACCCCTGATAGGTTCCGACCTATTAGGTGCACATAATCTGTTGGTCGATTCGACCCATAACAGACTAGTGGCTCCAACCGCACCCCCCTTGCCCATGACGGCATCACCAGCGGAAACTTCAGGAGCCACAAAGTGCATAGACCCATTCCAGGCTATGGTACAGGAATTTGTGAGTACAACAATTCCTCTACCTAACCAACGCCGACATAAAGCCACGGTGTTTCATCATATAGAAACACGTGGTCCCCCTGTGAGCCAGCGTCCACGTCGACTGGCTCCGGAAAAATTACGTGCGGCGCGCGCGGAGTTCGAGCATATGATCGAACTGGGTATCTGCCAACCGTCGGACAGTCCCTGGGCAAGCCCACTCCACTTAGTGAAGAAACGTTCTGGTGAGTGGCGCCCATGTGGCGATTATAGGCTGTTGAACGCAGCAACTGTCCCGGACAGATACCCAATTGCACACCTCTACGATTTTTCGTACAAGTTACGAGGGTGCAATGTCTTCACTACCCTGGATCTCACCAGGGCATACCACCAAATTCCGGTGGCACCTGAAGACATCCCCAAGACCGCAGTCATTACACCTTTCGGACTCTTCGAGTTCAAAGTGATGACTTTCGGCCTCAGGAATGCCGCACAGACATTCCAGCGGTATATCGACACGGCTTTACGTGGTCTTAATTGCTGCCATGCTTATCTTGATGATATTCTCATCGCCTCCAAAGACCACGCCGAACATAAGCGCCACTTACGTCAGGTCCTAGAGCGCCTCCGCGAATTCGGTCTTGTCATCAACCCAGATAAGTGTCAATACGCCAAGGAGCAAATCACATATCTGGGTTATGTCGTTGACAACCAGGGCATTCGCCCACTACCAGACCGGGTGGAGGCCCTCATGAAGTATCCCCGGCCTACTAACGTGAGTGAGCTTCGTCGATTTTTGGGCATGCTGAACTTCTACCGTCCTACCCTGAAGAATGCTGCCCAGATTCAAGCTCCGCTCAATGAATTTTTAAAAGGAGCTAAGCGCAATGATAAGCGCCCCATTAATTGGACAGAAGTCTCTGACAGAGCATTCCAACTGTCCAAAGAACAATTGGCAAATGCCACCTTACTCCGATACCCTCTCGAGGGAGCGGCACTTTCTATCCAATGCGACGCATCGGATACCGCAATCGGAGCCGTCCTTGAACAGGACATTGAAGGCCGCCCGGAACCACTTGGTTTCTTTTCAAGGAAGCTGAGCCCCACTGAGCGACGTTACAGCGCCTACGACCGTGAATTGCTCGCGATCTACAGCGCTGTTAAGTACTTTCGTCATATGATAGAAGGACGTTCGCTCTCTATTTTAACAGACCACAAACCATTGGTCTATGCGTTCCGGAAGAAGTCGGGAAATGCCTCCCCCCGACAAGAGCGTCAATTAGACCTCATTGGGCAATATTCTACGGAGATTAGGCATATCTCCGCTAAACAGAATGTCACGGCGGACGCCCTTTCTCGAATCGATACGATTCACTTGCGTTCCGCCTTGAATAACGCTGATCTTGCCCTAGCTCAAGAGGAGGACGAACAGCTCAAGTCCCTCCTAACTGCCGATACGGCACTAGAGCTCAAGAAAATTACCCTTCGCGACCCTTTGGGCGAAATCTGGTGTGATGTCTCCACTGGAACCGCTAGACCTTACATTCCCGAGAAACTTCGTAAGGGCGTGTTCCAGGTTTACCACAACCCTGCCCACCCCAGCGGCCGAGCAACAGCCGCTGCTGTCCGTCGCAAATTTATTTGGCCCCGGATGAACAAAGACCTCACCGGTTGGGCCCGTGCTTGTCTCCAGTGCCAGCGCTGCAAGGTAGCGCGACATAATGTACTGGAGCCAGCGCAATTCAAGCTTCCCACGGCACGCTTCGCCCATGTCCACATAGACATAGTGGGACCGCTTACTCCATCAAGAGGATTTTCTTATATCCTCACTATGATGGATCGCTGCACGCGATGGCCAGAAGCGACACCTCTCCGGGCAGTTACCGCCGAATCAGTCGCCAAGGCCTTTTATTCAACTTGGGTCACACGCTTCGGTGTACCAACCACCATTACTTCGGACCGAGGTCCACAATTTGAGGCGACAATCTTTAGGCAGCTAACAGATCTTCTCGGCTGCCAAAGAAGTCGTACCACCGCCTACCATCCGCAATCAAATGGGATGATAGAGCGCTGGCATAGATCCCTTAAAGCCTCACTCATGTGTCATAATGACACACAATGGTTTGACGCCCTTCCAACCGTCCTCCTCGGCCTGAGGACAAGTATTAAGGAGGACCTAGGTGCTTCGGCAGCAGAGCTTACCTATGGTACCAACCTCCTTCTTCCAGGAGAACTTTTCCTGAATGGCGAAACACCGCGTGACCAACTTCGTGAATTGGGACATCTCCGTGACCTGCTACGTAAGGTTAGGGCAACCCCTGTAACCAGGCACGGCTCCAAAAAACTTTTCGTCCACCCTGAACTGCACAGCTGCACGCACGTCTTTGTCAGGGTGGATAAGGTCAAAAAACCCCTCGACCCACCTTATGATGGCCCATTCAAAGTCTTCCGCCGCATCAGTGACCGCGTCTTCGAGATCGACATTAGAGGCAAGCGATCCACGGTCAGCGTCGAAAGGCTTAAGCCCTGTTTTCTGGAAGCTTCCGCTCCAGAATTACTTCCTTCTACTGACACCGCTCCTACGCCACCAGCACAACCTCCCCGTACTCGCGCTCAGGCGCGCGCCTATAACCAACTAACCACCCCCCTAACCTGCCTTACCTATTTCGTGACTACGTCACTGGGGAGGGAGTGATGTGGGGCTTTTCAGGGCCCGAAGAGCCACGCATCGCTCGATCCCCACTATTCCAGGCGAACGACTTACCTCTCGGTCGAACTTCAGCAAGGTTGCGTAACCTTGCTACGGCATTTACCCCCAGCCAAATCGCCGGAATTAATACGGTTACCCAATCGGATAACCGTTTTGAATTTCTGTTAGGCAGCTTACCTATTCTGTAGGGGATTTCCTTCCAGACCCCTTTTTTCTCCAGCATCACTACTGAAAACATTAAATCCACGGCAAAGCTTATCACCTTGCCGTGGCATCGAAAACTCACCCCCGAGACGTACATCATTCCCTAAGAAACATTAAGCCCACGGCAAAGCTTATCACCTTACCGTGGCATCGAAAATTCACCCTCGAGGCGTACATCATTTCCTAAAAAAAAAACATAAGTCCATGGCAAAATCATCACATTGCCATGGCATCTGAAATCCTATCTTTAGGCATACATTCTGCCAGGGCATCTAGTTTCCATAGCCTTAAGCTATGGAAACAACAATCAACAAGAGCTCCTTGTGGCTCGTTGTATTTGTTTACCCTCGGCATAACATGCATGCGGCTATTTGCCCCTATTGATTTGCTACCGCCGACAAGGTTTCTGCTGATGCAAACCAAACATGTCCCGGATTACCAGCAATCGCTGGCTTCCAATTATCGATCCCCATGTTCAGAGGCCGTATTCAAGCAACGATCAAGATGCAGCCAGAAAATGTTTACTTTCAACATCTGGCAATGGCTGCACCCTATGTTCGTTGCAATGTTTAATCATCGGCAACAGAAATGATGATTTATGGCCTTCCATTAGGATGACCAAATCATCGGTTTGGGTCTTTCACACCCCAGATGCTATTATTTACATTCCTAGAAAATGCACTAGCGATGTTGCCCGCCATCCACGGTCGCTGAACGATCGTATGCATGGCATACGCACACATGCGTAATGTATGCCTATTCCGTCCGGTCCAATCACGATTAACTACTTCAAGTTAATCGTGTAACTCCGCCTCCTTTCCAGTTTCTTTCAGGGTTCCTTTCCTTTTGATGACTTCCAATGGGATTAGTCAGATTTCACCAGTCGAAGGAGTCACCCGCGTCGCCGTCGAAGTAATAAATGTGTCTGATTATATGACAGTGAATCCCTTCGTTACACATTCGTGTCCGAAGTGCCGAATGGTAGAGTACCAACTTTTATTCAATTGTTTTCCCCTGTCGTGTCGGTGGTGTAATTCACTGAATATTCGCCGTACCGGTTAAGTTATTTTTAAATGGAACATTCAATTAAAACCGTCAACAGTGGCCTTTCGTCATTTTGTGCATTTACTGTATTTTGCTTTTATGTTTACAAATCCGCAAGACAGTCGGGATATCGGTGTGGTTGATGGTGCCTTTGAGCGTGTAAAAACAAACAAATATCACCTCAGTTAGTGTTTTAAGCATTGTAAAATTAATCATATCACCAGTGTAAATAAAAACCAAGAAGATAATAAAAGAACGTTTTTTTGCTATTAACAACCTGGAGTTCAATTTCATTTTTGGTGGACATTTTGCTTTTCGTGTGTTCGGTCTCCGTTGTGAACAATTTTTTTGGAGAACTATAAGTGGGTGTTGGCTGAATCCGCACCCGTGCTTGGTGCCTAGCCCAACACTACCCACACCATCATAACAGGGATCATAAACATTGCGACGCCTATTTCCCGGCCTCACCATGTGTATAATAAATCTCCTTACACACACATTGGGTGGCGACCTATACCCAAGAGACAAAAACAAGTATACGCATCTTGCGTCTTAAGGCATCAATTAAATCCTACAGTATAGTCAAATGCAAATAGGTAGCGTGTGCTTACCCATGGCAACGATGCAATAACCACCAATTCCCTGTAAATAAGCTAGAATCAATTAGCACCAAGTGCATGGTGCACTCCGGCTATCGTTACAGCTGCAATGCATAGCTTAGACAATGGTCTACCCGATCTTTTTGCCTTCCCATATTTCTGGATCTGCTTCTCATCTCTAGCGGCATGAACAAACATCATCATCATCATCATCGGCACTACAACCGGGATCCGGTCTTGGCCTTATTTAACAAATCTCTCCACCGGTCCCGATTTCGAGCCGATGTCATCCAGTTTGGCACTCCCAGGCTCTGGGCGTCCTGGTCTACGCCATCCCTCCATCGCAGACAAGGTCTGCCGCGCTGTCTCCTTCCATACATCCTGCCACGAAGGACTTTCCGGGCAGGCTCCTTTTCCCTCATTCGAGCTAGGTGTCCCGCCCACCGGAGTCTACCGAGCTTGATTTTTCTTACAATATTAGCTTCAAAGTAGATTGCGTACAACTCATGGTTGTAGCGTCTCCGGAATCGTTCTCCCTCACATACGGGGCCAACAATTCTCCTTAAGACCTTTCTCTCGAACGCGTCCAAGAGTTCAGAGTGCCTTTTATTAAGCACCCAGGTCTCGGACCCATACATGAGCACTGGTAAGACCATGGTCTTCTACAGTAGTAGCTTGGATGTTCTGGATAAATTTCGGGATTTAAAGAGCCTTGATAGACCATAGTAGGCTTTGTTGGATTTAATCAGCCGTTCGCGTATTTCTTCTTCCATATTGTTATCGTCTGATACTATTGACCCAAGGTAGTTAAAGGATTGCACTACTTCAAATTCGTGCTCCACTACCCTGATAGTTTGACCAACGTTAGGTCTTCTCTTCGCAGAAGTTGCCACCATGTACTTAGTTTTTCCCTCATTAATGTGCAGTCCCAGTTTTTGTGCCGCCTGCTCGATCTGGGTGAAGGATTCCTGTACCGCCGATTCGGTTCTACCGATGATGTCGGTGTCATCTGCGTAGGCAAGTATCTGGCTGGACTTGGTGGCAATAGTCCCTCTTGTTGTAACGCCAGAGTCACGGATTGCTTTCTCCAACGCCAGGTTGAAGACCGTCCCCTTGTCGGAGTCCATTATAGATGTTTATTGGTTTGGACAGCAATCCCGCTACTTTTACTTGACTAATTACGTTGGTCATGGTCAACCTACAAAGTCGTATCAATTTATTTGGAATGCCGAATGCCATGAGAGAATTCGGCATGAACAAACAGAAACCCCAATTAGCACCCAATGAGATTCGGCCTGTTTACTTAGCCGAACTCACATCTCATTGATGCACATTATTCTCTTTTATTTGCTTTCAGATTCTCTCTCATTGACCCATGAAAGAACCAATGTCCACACATACATGTGTATCTGTATGATCGCATCTATGAGATCAGGTTACCTACCCCCAAAGAGAGACTTCATGTCTCTCTTGGGATAGAAAATACACCCTTAAAGTAAGAGAGCCAGTCTCACTGGCCAAATTTCCTTCGCCAGCGAATTAGTATCGCTGAAGTCCTTTACCAACCACCAATCGAGGCGGTCGCATCGCCAACCACCGTACCGCGCACGGTATGGTGCGTTTACGTTAAGTCGCTGTCAAGTGTCAATATCCTTCTTGGAAAAAGTGTGAAAATTGTGATTAACGCAAATTAAGTCAGATTAAGTAAATAACAAAAATATCCAATTAAAGGTAATTTTTTTCGTGACCCCTGTTTAAATACAATAGCGAAAATTGTTGAAAAGGACAAACAATACCCATTAAATAAATTAAAGATCATCCACTATAATAGGCCAAGCCGTGTTTCGTTTTACTTACTTCTGGTGGACGATTTGTTGCGGAGTTTTGTTTCCTGGGTTTCGAACAGTTTTTCTTCTCTCAGTGTTGTTTCAATAGCGAACAGTTCGTGGGACGGAGTAGAACCCCGTGTCGTACGCCGGCACCACGACTTCGTACCCCACGATACTACTAGGTAAGTTTGCCTATGTTAAGTTTAAACAACAATTTCGTTGCGCCCAACATGTCATATGCTCAAATGGCCTCTGGCTTAGATAATCCGATATAAACCTAGTAACAAAGCATCAACCTGCGATGAAAGCACGGATGACAGAAGCAGAATCAGATTTAAAAATGATTCTCCTCAACATGCGCGCGGAGTTCAAGAAAATAATTAAAGAACAAACAGAGGCAACTTAACCCCCAACACGAGAGATAATGCTTTGTTTGAATGGTGGCAAACAAACTGGCGTATGAGCGATGCAAATGACCTGAGCCTGGGGAAACGTTTATGATTTAGTACGGCAAACGTTTAATAACGTAAGCTGATGCACCTGGCGAAGTCCAATCAAGTTTTTATGATACTTGAGCCATATCGACGGCTCGTATGGGAAACTCGGTGTTAATGTCGGTCAAAGTCCAGGCTAAAGGAAATGCATCATTTGCGGTTCTTCACCCGATTTTGTGGTATATAAAGAGTGTTTGCAAAGGTACTAGGGACCAGTCTATAGTTATAATATCAATGCCAACTCTTACCCCACCTCCTTTGATTTCAACCTCACTCTCCTGCTCTCAGACCCCGTTTCCTCACTAGCTCCTCTTGGCTTGTCGTCCAATTCACACAGACACACACTTGCATACATATACCCTTGTCCTTATTATTTCTTAGTTTTTAAGTTAGTCGTTAAGTTTATATACCATATATACATTTTTTTTCCAATTTGCTTGTATTAAGCTAACTAAATGAGAACTCTGAACTCACCAACATGAAAATGAAAAGTTAAAAGAAATTCATCAAAACCGACACCATCGCACGATAGCCACAAGAGGTATCTTTTGGTTTCTGGGCAAAACTTTGATGATTCCGGCGGTACTTTCAAAATTACAGCCAGTGGCCATGACGTTGGATGGCTCATTAACAATGTTTCCATATTGGAGACCCGGTCCAGAAGGAAAACACATTAAACCTCAACGGCTTAACACAGATCCTCATCAGTAGCTATTGCCAATTTAGCACATTGTAAGTTTGTCAGCTTCAAAATCGCTCTGCGAAGAATCCTCATTTTCCGCTTCATCAACACTATCCACCAAGGAAATGCCATCTTTTCTTACTGCCAGTGACCAATTGAAAGGCGATCTCTGGCACGCAGTGGTGTGCGTGTGTGATCGTATCGATCTTGGTTTGCTCATACATCGACCCCATGAGAAACATAGCAGAAAGACGATAAGGACAAAGGGATCGTAAAGATCATTGTTTATGCTGTGGATTGCCGCTAAATAAATAGACGGCGATGCATCGAGGAAATTGTGCTGAAAGGAAAGATGGGACAAGGGCATCATAAAAGTCTTGGATGAGTGATGCCTTTGCGTAAATAGACGCATAGCCATTAGAAAAAGGTGCTAATGGATTGGGATACTTTATACAATGAAAATTGTATATTGTATAATGGATCGGTGGAAGAAACGAATCCCTTGTCTGCATTTGTATATGCAGGGTAATTCTTTTGTGGCAAAGCGCAAAATTGGTGTGGTTGTTTGTTCGTTAGACAAGGCATCGTGGTCGGACAAACAAGCTGCCCGACGCTGCTTTGGTCGTTGGACAAGGGAATCGCCAGCCAATGTGTATGTAAGAACATTGTTGTACACATGTGAGGCTGGGAATAGCCGACTCAGTGTTAATATTCCCCGATTATGTGGGTACATTATATGTGAAACGAATTGTTTCTTTTCAGGAGTAATGTTTGGCCTTTAAGGAATATGACGCTTGGCCGATAAAGAATTCTTTTTAGGAAAATTTTTCCGATGCGTTGATGCATGGAAAATGCCCTTGTGGAAGAAAATCTTTTTACAGGAGATTTAAGGTTATGCATTAGATAACCTTAATGCGTACTTTTACAGGTGCTAATGCAATTGCATTAGCGGGAAACAATGGAATTTGAGGGGCTTCAGCACGAGAAGCTTGGGGGTAATTGGGCAAGTAGGCAGTGGCGTTTGGCGGAACCGCCACAAACTTCCTAGATCTTAGTGATATGGAGCGCCCATATTATTTAAAATTTAGTCTACGTGACGATGATCTTAAAGGCATTAAAAATATTTCGGGCACTGAAGAAAACTATTGGAGCATTACGACAACATTCGAGCATTACGACAATATTGGTGCTCTTGTTGATACTGCTCTAAGGCTATATCTCAGTTATCTGCCGTCGTGAAAGAGTCTGTTGTGGGCTTGTGGGGTACGAATGGTCTGTGCGTCGGCTTGGACGCTGAATCTACCATCCACCCACTACTTCGTGTACAGCTGGAAATTCTTCGCCGGAAATTGTCACCCAGAAACGTTCGACACAAGAGGAATCAAAAGAACACTATTCACCACGGAAAAGGAAATGCAACACAACAAACTCTTCGACATACCGTCCACAAGGAGAAAAAGTTAAACGCACTGTTCTGTTCTTATTAATGATAATGTTTTTTATTAATGGAGTTTACAATATTTAAAACTGGTGGTAATTAAAAAGGTTTTTGTCTACAGTTAAACTACGTTTCCACGAGCACACTGAAATTTTACAAATAGATTTCAGTTAACACGAATGAGGACTTTTGAAAAGAACGCCTCAAGACACTTTGCGACTCGACTGTGTATATCTATGTTCCTCCGCCGCGCGACGGAGGAACGGAGCTCACGCGACCAGCGTGGTCGGTAGATGAAATAAGACTCAAACGATATCCTTTCCAATAAGGATATCGTTTTTTTTTTACCTACCACCAGGGAAACGTAAAGTCTCTCTTGGTGGTATAGGAAACCAGATCTTGTAATAAAGGTCATGGTGGTATGTGTGGGATCGTTGAGATCAATGCTATTCACACGTGCAGTGGAACAACGAAACAGGCAGGCGGCAAGGGCAAAAGAAAAGGCGACCAAATGGTTCGCTCTTTAATGAGGGTCGTGTTTATGCAACGTCGCTATGACGGACGTTGGAAAAAAGGTGTTAATGGGATACGATACTTTATACCATGGAAATTGTATATCGTATCTTGGGTTAATTGCCGATACGCATCCCTTGCTTGCATTTAGGTATGCCAAGCAATTAGTGGTGGCGACGAAAGAAATGCATCATTGTTTGTCTATTGAATCGCTAGTGTTGCAGCTGTAAAAACAAGCTGACGACATAGTATTTTAATTCAGACAAAGGGTATCGAATGTTTGCTATTTATGGTGCATATGCACATTAAGGATCAATTTTAGGAATTTCAGATAATGCTTGAAAGCATTACATGTCCTTGGAAAAGGAAATGTTTTCTGGGGCAAATGCAAATGCATTGGCGGTAAACAATGGGAGTTGTGGAATTCCTAAAAAGGTCAAGAAGAATTCTTACAGAAAATTGTATGCAAAGGGATGCAATGAAAAGGTAAGTTTTCTTTATAGGGATTTTAGGGTTATATGAATTGGGTCTGTTTGATGCGTGAGGCATTTAAGATGCTAATGCGAATTGCATTAGCGAAATCTGGTGCAGACCGGGTTGTGGTTATGGGGGTTTTTTCAGGAAGGCGAGCCGTGGGATCTGGCGGAACCGCCACAGGCTTACATTAACTACGCAACGCCACGAATGAAGCACTAAAAACCCTAAACGCATTTGGTCGACTCGTAGAGGACTGGGACGACGTACTCGTTTATCAAGCCACTCAGCAGATTTATCATCGTGATTGGCGAACATCTTAGAGGCA
The DNA here is from genome assembly GCA_963931805.1 of Microdon myrmicae. Lineage (NCBI taxonomy): Eukaryota > Metazoa > Arthropoda > Insecta > Diptera > Syrphidae > Microdon > Microdon myrmicae. The sequence continues at coordinate 97,276,879 of OZ007496.1, forward strand.
TACTACTGAACTTCCTAGATACAAGCAGCTCGACAACTTCGCGAAGGCCCACATCGGGGCCCTAGAATTTTTCGGGCTGTCTAAATTTGCACTTGATCACGATCAAGTAGCCCAGAAGAAGACTTATATATCTAATTCGAAGTCACTTGCAGCCGTGTCGTGCATCATGGTGCATACAGTACCCAGCCATCTTCAAAGCAACAGTCTCCCTGTATGTTTTGCAGAGCATTACATTACATCGCCGTTTGTGAAGATTTTAAAGCTCTCGATCCTGAACGATGTAAATCCTTTACAGAACAAAAGAGTTTATACTTCAAACTGGTTATGCGGGCACCTGCTGCGTGACTGCTACTTTGTCAAGGCATACAAGCAATGTCGAGAACGACATCCATCACTGCAGTACATTGGAATTTCTTTGACTACAACGTTGCGTTACTTTCCATCATCAAGAAGTGAGTACGAGGGTAGCCTTTTATATTTCGGGATTAGAGAACAAAAACAAATATTGATCATCGAAAATCACTTTATTGTTTTTCAAAATATTCCCCATGAAGATCTATACACTTCTGCATGCGTTTGAACCAATTGTCGAAGCACTTTTGCCACTCTGGTTGAGGTATCTCCAACACATGCATTCTGAATGCAGCAACCGCTTCTTCAGGTGTCGAAAAACGTTGACCTCTCAGTTTGTTTTTTACGTACGGGAATAAAAAGAAATCATTCGGTGCCAAGTCAGGACTATACGGCGGATGACCCATCAAATCGATGTTTTGGGTGCTCAAAAATGCAGTTGTCGCACCCGATGTGTGAGAGCTCGCATTGTCGTGGTGAAAGGTGATCCGTCTTCGGCGGTTGGTTTTCTTGATTTCTTGGAAGACAACTGGCAAACAAATGGTTGTGTACCACTCAGAATTGACTGTTCTGCGTTGTTCTAGAGGTACGGTTGCGACATGTCCAGTTTTTCCGAAAAAACAGGTGACCCTTTGCTTGGAAGTGCTTCGTGCGCGAACAACTTTTGTTGGATTTGGCTCATCTTGAAACACCCAGACAATCGACTGCTGTTTACTTTCGGGTTCATACGCGTAAATCCACGATTAATCACCTGTCACGATGTCATAGACGTGTTTCGAAGCACCGCGACCGTATTTTATGAGCATTTCTTTCGACCAATTGACATGAGCCTTTTTTTGGGCGATTGACAAATTGTGTGGGATCCAACGCGAACAAATTTTTTTGACAGTCAAATGTTTATGTAATATTGAATGTATGCTGGTCCCACTAATGCCTAAGGTTGTCTCAATCTCACGATAGGTCACATGACGATCTTCCAATATCAGTTCGCGCACAGCATCAATGGTTTTCGGAACAACAACTGATTTTGGACGACCTTCACGAAATTCATCTTGGAGTGAACTACGACCACGATTGAATTCACCATACCATCGATAAACACTGGTCCTTGATGGAGCTTCATCGCCAAAAATTGAATTAAGTTCATCCATGCACTGTTGCTGAGTTAATCCACGCCGAAAGTTGTAAAAAATAATCGCACGAAAATGTTGACGATTTAATTCCATTTTTGGGCCGAGATGAATCTTTTAAGTTACTGTAAACAACACAAATAGCGCTCGTATGTCAAAACGTTCTGAGTGCGTATAACCTCAAAAATGTCCAACTTTACGACAGAGCTGTCAATTGCCGGATTGCAACACTAGGGTTGCCTAATCCCGAAACATAAGAGGCAACCCTCGTACAATACCCACCTCTCCAGTGCAACAGAATCAAAGGGTGTACTCACATACTATCGGCGCATCTCCTCACCAAGTCGTTATTGGTTGCTGTGACGCAAGTGATGCTTTAATAGGCACTTCAACGCAAGGTCGAAGTTCTTGCTCTGGTGGGCCTATGTTCAGAGGACATCTTCATCTCCGAATCGGTTGCTCACGCATCGTTCGTTCCAGTATACACTGTTGGAGGTGGTGGATGCCTAACGGCAAAGACGCAAGCATCAATCACTGTCTTGTTTTGGTTTAATAGCTCCCAACATTGGGCTCAATGTACTCATCTTGTAGCATTTTTCTAGATCGTAGCGGATCTAGAACCAGCTGTTTCCAACATTGAATCGAACAACATGGTAGATGTCATCATAGGACCTGATCTCTACCATGTGCTTATTTTAAAGGGTTGAGGAAAAACGAACCCGACCTCCTTGTTCAGGTTATAACCACTTGGGATCAATACTGACAGATGCAACATCCTCAAAATCAAATTATCATCGATCGCAAGTTGCATTTTCACCCTTGCCATACATTCTGATCTCAATAATCTTCTTTCTTGCTTTAAAATACTTCGGACCTAGCGTTGCTAACGCTTGGACTAACTCGTGCACATTTCTCTATTTGCCGTTATTTTTCATTTTACGTACATTTTTATTTTGTTCTTTTTCATAAATTTACTTGCTAGACAAAAAATGCTTAAATTCTACCTTATTGAAATTATATTCTAACTTACTGGTCGCCTGTGGAGACTCTAAGCTAAACCTGGGGTGACGATTGTCATGTATTATTGTCTTTCGGCTTTGTACTCTCTCTCTATTTACCGAATTCTTCGGGTTCTGGTTTTCTCTGTTCCCCATTAATTGGAGAACTGGTTGAGCCAATATTCGACAATATTCAAAATGTATAACTAATTTTTTTCTTGACCAACCTTGTCTTCTGATCTGTCTTTCATCAGTCCGAATTTTAACCGTGCAATTCTTGATCTTCCTTCAACGATTTTCAACATTTCACTCTGGTTTCGGCTTCAGATCTTTTCTTCAACAATCGAACTGAGAGTGGGTCGACTTGTTACTTTTCGACCTGTCGCGATTCTTCTTTTCGCTCGAGAAAAACTATCTTTTCGTTGCATTTTAACCCGGTGTACTAATAGGGCACGGTTGCATTTTCTTCGCACAGATATGTTCGTACGTGGCCGTAAATGCGATAGGATCATGTTTGATTTTCACACTTTGGCGTTGTTCCTTTTTAGGAACAATTTTCCGCTCTATCGTTTACGAATTACTCTTCCATCCATTGCCCTTTCTCTTAGGGAAAATTTCATCTTCTTAAATCCGAAAAGCTGGCTCAGCGGCGAAATATTTGCTTGCAACAAGAAGTCACAGCTCAAACAAACTGCTATTTCTAGTACATCGACCAATTTCCTTGGAATAGATATAAGAAAAAATTAGCAAAGTATAGGACTCAATGTGCATTTGGTTACTCGTATTTTATAGGGAGACATTTTCCATTTAAAAGCTCCCTGCGTTTTGGGCTCGTCCTCATATATATTTGCTTTAGGTAAATGGAAAACTTTACTCAACGTGCCTTTATTCCACTTTAATTGTTTAATCAAAACTTTCTTTGCGTTACAATCATACAAATGGCACTCAATATGACAGACGTGAATCCTATGACGACAGCAATTCAAAAACAGGAAGGCACAACATTTACCCCCCAAGGTCGTTTTTTCAAATATAGATGCAAAGTTGGCCGGACGCGCAGGCTACCCCCTTAAATTGAAAAGCCTTAATGGAAATATAGTGTTAAATACATTAGTCCGAAATTAAATTAATAATGGTGACAAAGACAGGAACTACATCTAACTGGTAAAAGCTGAAGGACTTTCACAGTCGGAGTTAAAATTGATTTTCCACTAAAAGCAAAACGTGCAGAACTGAATTTAACATTAAAATTAAATAGAGTTTAGATTAGAATCAACGGCAAGGGTATTGTGTCTAGACCATTTGGTGAACTTCGAACATACCATTGGTCTTTCCTTTTATCTGAGAGGGGATTTGGTATTGGTACATAAATGATAGTTGCTACACTTGGAATCAAAGCAATTTTCAAGTAATTCGTATATTAATTGCCCATAGCAACAACTGTCCGAAGTTCCAAGGACAAACCTAAATAGCTCTCGAAATTCGTTCAGCGGGAATATACACAAATGCGGAAAACCTGAAATGAAAGACGTCGATATAAATAGAACGACTGATATACAAATGCATTGAGATACATTTCTCCAGTAAATGGGTATTGCATTTTTAACAAGTTTGATCGGTCCGAACAAAAGCACGGAAATAAAAATTAAATGACAACTCTTCGGGATATTTTTTCTGATGGTATGTTTCGAACATTGTCCTCTGAACGACGACTCACATTGGGATATTTTGAGGAAGGTACTCCCTAACGTAATTAACACGATGCTTCCTGAACTATATTTGATTGAAAGTTCGGTGCTTCGGCAATACACCCAGTCCATTTAAACTCACTATCCATTTGACCACTAAGGTGAAAAAGCAATCAGTTGAAACTGGCTCAGGTTTATACTCGTATGGGTAAATTAAAATTGGGGCGATGGTGAGTGACTCTTTAAAAAAACTTTTCAAATGAGAGATCCTTTATGGCTCAAAGAGAATAAGAGTTGTATATTCAATCTTAGTTGTGATTATATCATATGATTTTAAAATGTCTTTAAGGATCTTGCACGTGGAAGTTTGTAGCTGGGATAAATCGGCGTTGATGAACACTTCGAACAGATAACGATCCCGTTCAAATGTTACATTTTTAATTTCAGAACAACGAGGCAATAAAAAATAACTTGATTTTATTTTCAATACTAGCATTATATAGCGTGCGCCATCATTTATGTCGGTATATAAACATTGAATAACTTTGACATTTATCAACCGATTGACTTGAGTAGACATTTTTATGAAACATGTTTTTGAAATATATTTATTTTTGCTTGTTAACCTTCTTCTTTCTTTGTTGTATGTAGAGGGCGCGCCATATTTTTTGTCGGCAAACATTGAATAACTTTGACATTTATCAACCGATTGATTTGAATAGACATGTTTTTGAATCGCCAATTCAATACAATATTAACCATGATTGCTCCACACCGAAACAACGCGCCGCAATAGTGACGCTGCACATTGGAAATGGTAGTGAATATCCGCGAAAATATCGTGACCAACAAGCACCGTCTGACAAGACTATTCGTTGTTTGGTGTCGAATTTTGGTGAGCATGGCACAGTGGGAGAGTGTTAACATGCCGCTCATCAACGCCCAAGACGTTCCAATGAACTGGTTGCACCGGTATGAGAGAGTTGCCGAGAACCCCCATGTGTCGTATCGTCACGGCACTCAGCATGTTGGCATCAGTGGAACCTCCTTGCAGCGCATCTGTTTCCGTATAAAGTGCAATTGACTGAAAGAATACGCAGCAAAAAGGGCACATTTTATTTTTGCAAAAGAGGCGGCCACTTGACTGAAGTTGTATTCAAAACTAGTCCAAATAAATTGGATTGGACGAAATTAAATAAAAATACCTTATATATGGAAATCGCTATTTTTAAAGTTATTTAATATTCCCATCGCTATTTTTAAAGTTATTTAATATTCCCATACCGACATAAACGATGGCGCACCCATATGCTTTTTAACACATTTCATTTTCATTTTAACCAACATTTTTTATTTCGGTTTTTTTTTTTTATATTCTAAATTATAAGCTAGGCAAAAAATTCCTAAATTCTTGCTTAAATATCTTATATTATAACTTACTCGTCCGCTACGCAGACGCTCTAAGCTAAACATAATATGACTCTTATACAATTTGCCTTTCTATGATAGAACTTTGTTTGTGGCTGTAGTTATAGTTATTTGTCTAACAAAGAAAAATTAGAAAAAACTTTGTGACAAGTTTTCTTTCCGTTTTTACTTAAAATTTAACTTAATATATATATTTCTTTTATTAACTTAAAAGGACTTAACTCAAATCTTATACTAAGTCTGTGTAAGCTGGTGGATAATGCCGATATAGGTAAACAGGTCTTTATTTGCCATTCAACCACCAGAACTGTTGGTGCTGTTTAATATTATCGTTCCGGTCTCTTTCAGAGATCTCGCTACTGAAGCGCAAGAGCTCTTCTTCGGTGCGGGTGACTTCTAGATCGCAGCATAATCGCCCGTCTACGGATGATCTACTTACATGATAGATCAGCGGAAGTCCGGATCCATCCTGTATAGGGTGGGCCATTTATTTTTTCAAATGGCAACACTTGATTTTTTAAAAACCGGTAGAGGGAGGGGCGCATTATTTATTACGTTGGTATTGGAATTGTTTATGCGTTTATTACACCCCGCCTCTCGCATGCCTCTCCCTGTAACGGTTTTTAAGAAATCAAGTGTTGCCATTTGCAAAAATGTATGGCGCACCCTATACAAGCCCTCTCATTTCTAAATCAAGGAAAGTCTCTGGTGGAATAAAGCCGTTGCGACGCACGTTCTCAAAGTACAAAGTATTTGGATAATAAGCCCCGAAAAGTTGGTCATTGGACTAGCTTATTGCTCTTGCAATATGTCCTCTGATTAATTTGATAATAAAATTATCCACCCTCTTTTTATAAGCTTCATTATATAAAGTCTCATTTGAATAATACTTTTTATAGTTCGATTCCGGTGTTCGATATCGAACTGTCTCGACACCCGAATATTTTCCATCAAATTTGTACCTATGTTAATCCATACTGGACATCCATATATGTGCATTGGCCTGATTAGCGTCATATAGCATACACCTTTTTCCCTACTGTCAAGTTGGCTACTGGGAAATAGCCTCCCTGCCATAGCACACTTTTTCATAGCTTTGGCCAAAACAACCTCTACATGTCTGTATATACAGATATTAATCTAGCCAGATGGCAAGGTATTTAACTACACTCTTGCTTTCCAGTTTACCTCCATGCGGTCCCACGATAACTAACTTTTGCTAGTTTTTTCTTGTGTCCTTCGTGGCTTTATATAATGGCGTTCTAAATAGGATGGCTTCACATTTCTGGAAGTTGGTCTTAAATTCCCAGTCGTCGCAATAGCGCTGCACTTTGTTTAAGTCTCGCTGTAGTAAGCTTGTGTGGGCTCTCTATATCACATGGAGAACCAACCCACAATTCCAACCAATTTAGACCGCTAACAGCGCGTCACCTTAACCCAAATCTGCAATAGCACACATTCGCAAACACCCAAAGAACACACTTTCCAATATGCAACAGCAGCCGTCCCCAAATCTGCGATCGCATACATCCCCAAACTAACCAAGAATCCATTTCCCAATCTGTAATAAAACGCATTTCCAAAAACTCGCAACAGAATATTCATCATCTCCCTCATCTACATCAAACCGGATACATTTTTCCGAAAAACTACTTCGGTTAATTTCCTATTTAAATTATATCCGTCGCTTACGACCAAGCAACATTAATTTCCCCCGAAAACCATTCCGGCTCACTTCCTGCTTAAGCCATTTCTCTCGGTTGTAACCAAGCAACATTTATTTTTCCCGAAAATCATTTCGGCTCCCATCCCAACTAAACCAATTGAAACAACATCAATTCCCCTTGCTGGTAAGTCACCAGCACGATGCGTTGCATTTCCACGAAACAACCATCGCAACGACCAAGACTTATATCCCTTTGTCTAACCGTCAACTCATGCCCATACTTGGTCGTGTTTCCAAAACCGATTTCTCCGTACACATAGCGTCAGAGGAATCTAATTCAGCCTGTACGGCAGTAATTCCCTGGAACTAAATTTTCTATGCACGCATAGCAACCCTATTCAAGTTCCTAGTAAGTGGCAGTGAGTTTATTTAGCCATATCTCCCCTGCCACGACACGACTGCTTTTGATGAGTCAGTCGAGTTTTAACAACCAATCGAGAAGGGTCCGAATTCTTTGCTCGAGGAGCGCGGTCGAGTGTCTTAAGCATTTCACGTTTGCCCGTTGCGTTTAAACGCCATAGCTTAATAGAACAGAAATATAAACCGAGTGTCTTAAGCATTTTACGTTTGCCCGCTACGTTTAAACATCACCACTAACAAAATAAAAATAGAAACAGTGACATTTCGGAGCTTGACCATCATTTCCCCGGTACACGCGTTGGTTCGTCGCGTATAAACATTAGTTTAACAAAAACAAAAATAGAAACAGTGACATTTCAGAGCTCGACCACCATCTCTCCGCTATGCGCGTTTGTCCGTTGCGTATAAACACTAGTTTAACAAAAATAAAAACAGAAACAGTGACATTTTATAGTTCGACCATCATTTCCCCGCTACGTGTGTTTGTTCGTTGTGTGTGAACGTTAGTTTACCAAATAAAAAGGGAAGAAAACATTATCATAACCAAGGTGTATTACAACTAATAAACGAAACCAAATTGCAATCAATTAAAGAACCCTTTTACTACAAACCATTCAGTGCGTTTTATTTGACATTTTGGCGAGCAGCGTTCGGAGTAACATCGGTGGGAATTTAGCGAACCCACGCCCGTGCAGGCGTAAGAGTTGAATACCCCACATTAGTGTACAATAAAAAAAACAAATAAAATATGACCAACAATATTCTGGCGTTTAATTTTTCCTCGTTGTTTTGGTGCTCGGACTTTCGGAGACAATTTCTTTGAACAATCGTTGGGTTTAAAGGTGAACATAGTGCCCGTGATTGGCGCCCGAACCCAAACCCCCACAACCTATTTATGATTTCAACTTTGGGAGCTGTGCTATAAATTACAAGATTGTCTGCATACGCAATAGCCTGCGGAACTGCATATAATAAGTCGCTAATATAAATGTTGAAAAGTATTGGGGAAAGTACCTCTCCCTGTTGCAAGTCATTCTTGAGATTATACGGTTTATTAGAGGTCACATTACCATTTTTGACCACGAACCTCATGTCCTTCAACATATCGTAAAGTACATATAGTAAAGTCATATAACCCTTCGATCCAGACGGTATCAAAGGCTTTTTCCAAGTCGATCAGACAGGCACCTGTGCATTGGTTCTTACATCTATTCCACTGTATGTCGGAGACAAGTTTAGCTACGGCATGGGTGGTTACATGACCCGCCCTAAAGCCAAACTGGTTATTTGGAATAATGCTATTGTCGTCTACCCATTTTAGCAGAGCTTTGTTAATGATTTTTTCAAATACTTTACTGATGCTTGGGAGTAAACTTATCGAACGCATGTTCATTGGATTTGTACAGTCTATGCCGTTTTTTGGGATTGGGTGTATGATAGCCGTTTTTCAACGCGGGGGAAAATATGCATTATTTAAGGCATTGTTAAACAGGACCCTGTATATCTCTATTGCCATTGGGGGGAGGTTCTTGAGTACGATGTTTGGTACTCCATCTATTCCCACTGACTCTTTGCTTCTCAATGAGTCGAAGATACCCTGGATTCCTTCCCTCGTATTTAAAATGCTATTAGCCCTAACATTGGCATTGACGTCATTTAACAAATTATCGTCACTGAATTTGGTAAAACTGGGATTCGCCGGTTGCCAAAGTGAAATTTCATTTCGGAGGTGCAGGTGATTTAGTAGAGCTCTGTCATCCAAGTGGTGATTTCGGAGAATGCTTTCATTCACCTTGTACATTTCCTGAAAGACAGCTCCCGCAGCATTCACCTTTTTCCAAAGGACCTTCGATCACGAAGAGCTCACTATTGAGGATAGCGTTGTAGCGGTTCTACGAACCGCACAACCAACTATATTTTGAGATGTCCTTTCCGCCGAGGAACATACTTGCCTTTATTCATTACACGTGCCCACAGACACGTGTCCCAAAGTCCTTAATCATAGCTGTAACAAAGGTCATATGAAACTGCAACAACGTTGAACCCGATATCAAAAACCAAGGAACTTAACGTTCAAAAACTTCCAATATCGAGTTCTACGTATCCATACATTGTATGCAAAACCAATCCCGAAATGCATGAAAGCATCGCATGTAAATCGATCACCCAGCCTGAGCAGCAAAGCGATGTTTTCCCACGAAATACCATGTAGGTAAGTAAACCGAACAAGGGATACATTCTCGGGTAGCTAAATGCAATTAGCACCTAAATCCCTCGCATGATCTAATGCTAATGCACACTTGCGCAAACAAACGATTCGTTGCGCCGCTGATTAGCAGGCGAACAATCATAAACGCATAACACTATCCCTGATAGATGTTTATGATGGATAAGGCAAACACAGTCTTACATCCCATAGTCCATGTACACATCCGAAATGCAGGCGATCATTTGCCGCATGCCAGATGTGCAGTACAAACAAACCACGGAAAGATCGGAGAATAAGCGGCGGCATCCGATCCGTAAACAAAAGCAAAATAGATGCCGACCACCAGCAACGAATGTAATGATAAAGATCACGAGGAAGATTTCTCCTTTTTCAGATCCGATGGGAAATTCTCCTTTTGAGATCCAAAGGGAAATTTTATGCTGCTAACAGATACGATGGGGAAATCTGTTAGCAGACAGGATGAAAGATTTTCTTTTGCAGAGGCGAGGAAGTACGTAGAATAGGATATTTTTTGGATAGGGACAATTAGTCTAGAGAATACCGTCGAACCGGAAGGTCGATTTCGAGCATCAGAGAATACGTCCGAATAGAGAGGAACTCAATAAGGACGTCGGTCCGCGCTGCGATATCGTGGAAATAAGAAACGTCGAACGTGTGGTTCAAAGTAGTTTTAACAACGATTTCACCTAAGTTAAGTGTGACCTAGACGTAAGTGGAGACCGATCTCTTAAACAAAAATAAAAGTCAAAATAAAGACAATTCTCACCTCGTTTCATTTGCTGAGGTATTCGCTCTGTGTTTTATGTGTTAGACTTCTTTTCTTATTCGTGAACAGTGTTCGGCGGAACACTTGAACAACACATATAAATCCGCCAAAGCGTTCTCTGTATCTATGCCAATGATAATTAGCAGCTGCTTACTTACATCGGTACGTGGAACTGTTGACAATCAACGCGGATGTTGTGGGAATCGAAGTTGGGTGTTCCGGCGTACGGCACGGGTTCACTCCCATCACCGTCATCACTATAAGTTCGTCCATTGTTCCGCCGACCAAAGAACAAAATTCCTCCATCTTTCGTTAACAACAAGGGAAGCGAAATCTCGCAAGGAAACCGACACAAGGAGGAAGTAATTAAAACGCACTTTTTGCTTATTATAAAAGGTTCTTTTTATTCAAAACAAATCTTACTGCATTTAATTAGATTACAGAAAACAGATTCTAATTACACTGACATTGAAACGGATGGACAAAAAAAAGTAAGACAGTGTACTCTACTTGTATGGCATGAATATTTTTGCTATTTACTTAATTTGACTTAATATGCTGAAATCGCGAATTTTCACACTTACGTATACTCGCAGCGCTGTGGGTAGCGGTGGTAGAGGCCCGACCGGCTCGATCGGGTGATGGAAAACGACTCCGCGAAGTGCATTCGCTGGTGGCATGATTTGGGGTGATGTGGTGAATATCCTCTCGGCTAAGGGTGTGTCTTACCCACCACAAGAGAAACGTAGAGTCTCTCTTTGTGAAATAGAGAGCCGGATCTCGTAGTGAAGATCATGCTGGTATGTGTGTATATGTGATCGTGCAGATATTTGTTTAACTCTTGCGCGAAGGCCATGGGAAAACAAAGCTGAAAAATTGAAAGGACAAAGGGATCGTGTAGATCATTGTTTATTCATGCGAGAAGGTCAATGGGAAACGAATTCAGAAACCTTGAAAGGGATAAAGGCATTTATGAGATGTGAGTTCGGCTAAGTAAATAAACTGCAACTCCTTAGGTGTGGTGATGCATTCGGGATTCTTGATACAATTTGGATTGTATATCATATCGCTAGAATGCCTAAAGAAAAACCGAATTCTTTTGTTTGCGCACGTGATGCCTGTTGAAAGGTTTTAGCGGCAATTGCGCTGATTGTTTATATTAGAAAATGCTGGAGAATTCGGTTTCGAAGATAATGCTTGGGATGCGGTGATTGTTTGTCGATTGGACAAACGAACCGCGGGTCGGTTTATTGCAGCTGCATAAACAAGCTGTCCGACATTGCATTTTCATGATGACAAAGGGTGCCAAATGGTTTGGGATTTATGATGCATATGTACGTTAAAGAATTTTTTCAAGGAATTTGAATAGCGCATTAAATGTGGGAATGTTGGGAAAACTCTTTTTAGGAATTTTAGATAATGCGTTGTATGCATTAAATGTTCTCGGAAAAGGAAATGTTTTCAGGGGCTAATGCAATTGCATTAGCGAAAAACAATGGGAGTTGCGTTGCAATGATGGGGGTTCCTTCGGGTAAGCTTAAAAGAACCCACACACTGTATTCTTGATTTCATTTTGTCTAAGGCGTTCAGCCTTTAGATTTACGTCTGTATTTTGCCTTCTCCGAAGCACCATTTTGGCATCCATTTGATTTATGTCCATATTATGGACCACGTGTTCTCACTTTATTATTATTATTATTATTATCATTTTTTTTTTATTTTTATTTTTTTTTATTGCGCGAGTGACAGATAGCAAATCACGTTCAGGACTTTCTTAATTATGTTGTGCACATACACAAACAGGAACACTTCGTACGTCGCGTATCGGCACTAATTGGTTTTTGATCACTATGCACAGTGTATTGTTTAATATTTGCACTCACTTCACTTTATTTTCTGTTTCAATGAACGATTCGTCTTTACCGGTCGGTGGTCAATTTGGTGACAAAACTCGTGTCCATCAAAATCGATGCCCTCACTCTCCATTGCTTTACGCAATCGTGGTGGGTGGGTGGGGGGGGGGGGGGGGGGTATGTGCCAGACAAGGGCACTAGGTTCACTTCCTCCGCCATCATAAATTGTTCCACGGACGACGACTGAATAATTCGGCCGAAGCAAAGAAACGAAACGCCGCGACGTTTGTCCACCACCGGGAGTAAAGGAAATTCATAAACACATTGGGAGTGTAGCACAAGCGAAACACTGCAACTTCCACGAGTTGTTCGAAAGAGGAAAAGGAAGTTCACACAAATACGCAGGAAACTGCGGCGAAGGATAATAATACGCTCCGTTTTGATTTAATTAATCCGTTTATTTGTCTCCCTTTCGTTAACTTTAACACGATCGCCAACACGTCTGCGGTTCGTTACGTTCACAACTTTACGACAATACTTTAAAACTGTTACCCCCACGACTCCGGGTAGGTATGCTCCCCGCGGCGCCGCGGGGAGCAGGACGAGACACAACCGACGTGTCTGGTGGTTACGATACGACTCAACGATATTCAATAGTTTGGGCTGATTGTAGTACACATGTATGTGTGAATGAAGATCACTTGGTTTTTTTTTCATACACAAGACGATGGGGATGAACCTGAAACAAAGAAAGGAAAAAGGAATCGTGGAGTTCTTTGTTTATGTGAGAGGTTACTGGGAAACGAATCGAGAACTATGTAGGATAAAGAAATTTATGGCCTGAGAGTTCAACTGAGTAAACAATAGATGGTAGGTGCATTTGGGATACTAGGATAATTGAATTATTTGCGTATCGCCAGAATGTCTAATGAGGGACAGTGGTATTTTGTTTACTCATGGTGTGAGTTAGGGAAATAGGCTTCAGCGTCGATTGGGCTGATTGAATGCAGCTGCTGGTATACGAGGGTGGCCTCTTATGTTTCGGGATTTGGCAACCCTAGTGTTGCAATCCGGCAATTGACAGCTCTGTCGTAAAGTTGGACATTTTTGAGGTTATATGCACTCAGAACGTTTTGACATACGAGCGCTATTTGTGTTGTTTACAGTAACTTAAAAGATTCATCTCGGCCCAAAAATGGAATTAAATCGTCAACATTTTCGTGCGATTATTTTTTACAACTTTCGGCGTGGATTAACTCAGCAACAGTGCATGGATGAACTTAATTCAATTTTTGGCGATGAAGCTCCATCAAGGACCAGTGTTTATCGATGATATGGTGATTTCAATCGTGGTCGTAGTTCACTCCAAGATGAATTTCGTGTAGGTCGTCCAAAATCCGTTGTTGTTCCGAAAACCGTTGATGCTGTGCGCGAACTGATATTGGAAGATCGTCATGTGACCTATCGTGAGATTGAGACAACGTTAGGCGTTAGTGGGACCAGCATACATTCAACATTGCATAAACATTTGACTGTCAAAAAAATTTGTTCGCGTTGGGTGCCACACAATTTGTCAATCGCCCAAAAAAGGCTCGTGTCAATTGGTCGAAAGAAATGCTCAAAAAATACGGTCGCGGTGCTTCGAAACACGTCTATGACACCGTGACAGGTGATGAATCGTGGATTTACGCGTATGAGCCCGAAACTAAACAGCAGTCGACTGTCTGGGTGTTTCAAGATGAGCCAAATCCAACAAAAGTTGTTCGCGCACGAAGCACTTCCAAGCAAATGGTCGCCTGTTTTTTCGGAAAAACTGGACATGTCGCAACCGTACCACTAGAACAACGCAGAACAGTCAATTCTGAGTGGTACACAACCATTTGTTTGCCAGTTGTCTTCCAAGAAATCAGGAAAACCAACCGCAGAAGACGGATCACTCTTCACCACGACAATGCGAGCTCTCACACATCGGCTGCGACAACTCCATTTTTGAGCACCCAACACATCGATTTGATAGGTCATCCCCCGTATAGTCCTGATTTGGCACCGAATGACTTCTTTTTATTCCCGTACGTAAAAAACAAACTGAGAGGTCAACGTTTTTCGACACCTGAAGAAGCGGTTGCTGCATTCAGAATGCATGTGTTGGAGATACCTCAATCAGAGTGGCAAAAGTGCTTCGACAATTGGTTCAAACGCATGTAAAAGTGTATAGATCTTCATGGGGAATATGTTGAAAAACAATAAAGTGATTTTCGATGATCAATATTTGTTTTTGTTCTCTAATCCCGAAATATAAAAGGCAATCCTCGTATTATTGCTGGTCGCCGGCCAATGTGTACGTTAAAAGATTTATCATACACATGGCGAAGCTAAAAAATAGACGGCGCAATATTTATGGTCCCTGTCATGACGGTTACATTGTATGCAAACCGAATCATTTTGTTTACAGAAATTTGTCTGGTACCGAAGGTGCCGAATTGGTTTGGAATTCCAGATAAGTAAAGCAAGAAATCCTACGGAAAATTGTATGCGAAGATATGCATGAAAAGGCAAGTTTTCTTTACAGGGACTTTAAGATTATAGATTTGATATATATAATGCGTGAAGCAATTTCAGGTACTAATGCGATTGCATTCGTGAAGTTAGGAAATTGGCTGAATGTTATAGAGGTTTTGTGGTAAGTAGACAGTGGGGTTTGGAGGAACCGCCACAATCGTGCTTGTAGATCTGCCTTATTCCCTCTCACAGGCAATTCTCGAGACTCCAATTCTTTTCTTAAATGGGGCATTCTCCGGTCAGGAAACTTCACCATGATTTGGATTATTCCAGGTCCACAGCTACACTTCCAGATGATATAGCATTATTCAGCAATCGCACTTCTGACACCAATTGTTACGTAATTTCGATTTTACGTTGATCGAGTTCCTTGGTTCGATCTCTGGATTGTGAATAATCCAAATAAAATTCCAAAGTTTGTTCTTTTTACTTCTCTAGCTTCATCAATTTCTTTATTACTTTTCACGCTTGTTAGTTTTTCCCAATTTTCATTATTGACTCACACTTATTATTCCGCTGTCAGTTTGCCTGCTTCTATATGTCGTCTGTCTCGCGCTAGATGTCGCGTTTATATCCTTGCCTTCGGTTGTAAATTCGTCACAATATAAATAAATATTCAATACCAAGCTATCATCATCATTATCGGCACTACAACCGGGAACCGGTCTTGGCCTTATTTAGCAAGTCCTGAGGCTTGTTAAATTTTCCATAATGACTTGTATTTTCCGGGCAAGGTCATTAGTCTTGCGCCGAAGGCTCCCCGACGGGGAATCGAACCCCGGTCTCCCGTGTGACAGGCGGGTATACTAACCACTATACTATCGAGGAGCCCAATACCAAGCTATAAGGAATTAAAAAATACGTCATAGGCTGTTATTATTCTTGGCAAAGTCTGTTTTCATAAGTACCTTTACCAGTAGTAATAATACATACTATGCATGAATTTCACGTCAATAACCCCGAGAAAATTTCCACATCTCTACGTAAACTTTGGGGACTGTAAAGTTTTGTTCTCTTTGTTTATGAGTCGAGATTCTATTTTTTTTTTTTTTTTGATAGCCTTGGATTTCATGTTCATTTTAAAAATCACGAAATGACGACCGCCTGAAGTTACGGACTTTTTAATGCTAACGTATTTCTACGTTGTTCTGTACCCCAAAACATTTTCTTATTCATCAGGAGCCAAAGGCATTTTCAATTGTGCCACCATAGAATGCTTAAATCACAAAAACTTCGTAATTTACCGTCAACGACAAGACAAAATAAAGTACACCTTTAACATCCTTTCATGGCACTGCCGTTATAAAGTTTTTCTCTCAAACAGACACCCGCTAGTTGCGTTTTACTCTAATATTTTGCTTCACCTTGACCAAAACTAAGCTCACATCTTGGCCGGTATTAAATTTTCAGATGCGTTCTACCCAAAAAGCATGAAGCCATGACGAAGACCGCACTTTGGGGTATCCTTGGCAACCCTTCGTTATCGTATACACCGAAGGATCGTTTTACCGAGCATTAACATTTGTGCGTATTCTCTGTATTTTTAATTTCGTCCCAGATTTTAATTTATTTGCTTTATATATGTGAAGGAGGTAACTACGCTGCCATTAGATGGTATACTCCTGGCAAAACACAGCACAATTAATTTTTAACATTTGCCTTTAATACCCTCAATTGACGAAAGTTATCCTAATTAATTCGGCTCTCGTTTCAAGTTGATGTAATGCTTTTAGTAATTACATAATTTTCTTATACACCAACGACCCGAGAATTTCGTCAATTCGCTCTTCAGCAAAACCATAAATGTCTTCGAGAGGGCTCCTAACTGTTAGGATGAGGTATTACGAAGTTTTATTGGGGTTTAGTGTAGTTGTAACATAATGTTGGTTAGGGTAAGCATCTGCGGTATGGTATATTCACAAATTGGTGCATACATCTCTTGGTAGTATCTAGGTAACAGTTGGAAAGTTTCATCCGGATTATGTTTCGTCGAATAAATTTAGAACTTCCTCGAAGTTTGGCCGAGACGTTTGTACATCTCTACAGAAAACGTACAAATCTTCACTCAACTTAAATGCTTCAATATTTTTCCAGGTATAACGTTAGATAAGCACATTATTAGCGAAACGTATTAGCTTTGAATTCTTTCCTTTCTTTTCCCATAATAGTCGTATACCCCATATATATTACGTATAAGTGGGGATTTTTAAACACCACTGCATCTATGGCGTTAACTTTAATTTTTGTTTTGCTGTACCTTCTCAGGTTTTACATCTAACGATTTAAAATGAACCGCAAGTTCTTCTCCTTTTCCACCTGGAATATTTGATTTCACAGATGAAAGTTCACGGAGTTCAAAAATTTATCGCCAACGTTTCTAAGTTGAAGAACTTGTCTCCAACAAAATTTCGTGACAACCAATGAAAATTGACTTCTAATGTTAGGCATTACGACCTCACCACCACAAAATCTCGGATATCCCTTTTAATTGAGAGATTAATAAGACTCCAGCATCAAAAGCCATATAATTCAAATATTATATCTAATCTAACATCATACTCAACCATAGTGATCTCCTAATTGTAGGTTATTCAAGCTCCACCCAAAAGAGTAAACAGCCATTTCAATCTCCTTGGACTTTACTCGCTCAGTGTCCTCCCAGATCGTTGAAAACAATTTTCATACAAATCACCGACCGACAATTGGCTACTGTTAACCATTGGCACCGTCATGTGAATTTGTAACCAAATTTGTGTTGCTTGGCGTCACTAATGAGCGACTGAATGGACCGTAGTTGCCTTTTATCACAATTGAACCACATAAACTGAATCTGAAGAGCTGTTCACACACAAGGGATATCTGGAGTCCTTCACAGGCACCAATATATTTAGAATCCAAATAGCCACCCTTTGCAGTGGCTGTGAATTATCTTTTAATCTCGACAGATTGTATACACAGAACGGCTTTAATTGGTTCCAGA
Source organism: Microdon myrmicae (assembly GCA_963931805.1). Lineage (NCBI taxonomy): Eukaryota > Metazoa > Arthropoda > Insecta > Diptera > Syrphidae > Microdon > Microdon myrmicae. The sequence goes on from OZ007496.1 coordinate 97,294,948, forward strand.
GGATTTGCATTCGTTATTCGCCTCTTCCTCACATTCTCTATCCATTACAACGTTCCAGAAAAAAGGATAAACGACCAAAAAGCGCAAACCCATCAAGGCCGGCGTAATTTTAGAGTTTTTTAAGCTTCTCGCCCGCTTTAGCTGAGTCCATGAAATTCTATATGCATTGCCTCGTAATGGTGTATCGCTACAAGTTTGGGATTAACCCGGAAACAATTGCTTTGTGCTGATACGGTTTCATTGGAGATTCTTAAGGCCGGTGCATGGCTGGATGAGCTCCCAGCTAGAAACCTAGGAGTATAATTCGTTCTCGTAGATGAGTAATAGCAAGAGAATGTAGTTTTATTAGACTCACGGCAGTAAACGTTTATTATGATTTTTTAATGTGACAACATTTGTTTTTACTTTAATAACACAAACACAAGAAGGAGGTTTTGTATTATCCTTAAATGACAAGGCAAGGTGTGGGCGTAAGAAATGGGCGGTGAGAGGGAAACTATTGAAACAGTGTGGTTTTAAATAGTTGGGGATTATGACGAGGTGGAAATACATAACCAAGCAAAGTGTTCCACAGGTTTTGCAGTTCGCCTAAAGAACGATTAACAGAATGTATCTGTATGTTTGAAGTTAATTTTTACGGTGTATTTGTCAGGTATCAGGGAGGAATATTAGACGGGGTGGAATACATTCATCAAATACACTTGAGCGAGGACTGTGTTAATACCTAAATATACATAGAGTATGTTAGACCTATGATGTAACTGTAGTATTGTAAAACTTTTTAATGGGTTCCCAATAAGAATTAGTAATAACGTTGGAATCAGTCAGTGGTCTATTCGGTCGCCAACATAAGTGTTCACTTTGTAAAAAAAAGTTAAAATCGATTGCCGGTTCAAAATAACAGTTTAGAAATAAAGTTCGATTCAAACAACCACAATTCTACAGCTGATTTGATCATCAATTCAGTTCTTACTTTAAATATTAATTCAGTCGTCGGTTAAAAATACGAGGGTAGGTCAGTAAGTCCTTAGAAAAGTCTATGATGGCGCTCGTCGACTGTCGAAAGTTTATAGGTGTGAAACCGTTCTCCACCACGGGGTCTAAAACTTCAACCGCAAGTTGGCTTTCTTTATTGTGTCGCTAAGTCCCGACGGTAGAGTTGATGGGCGAGGGTAGGTTAATAAGTCATCAGAAACGGCTACCATGGCGCTCGTAGCATCACTAAAGGCCTGTTTTTAGTAAGCATCGTTCCTCACTAGGTATCTGTCAATTTTCAATTTGTTTCATGTTTTAATTTTGCATGATAAATTGGGTATGAAAAAAATATCTGCGAGATGGGCGCTGCATTTGGTCTCAGCTGAGAACTTTTGGAGCGGATGCGTTACAAACCAGATAAGTTTCTGCTCAGATTAGTAACTGTGGATGAAACAACACCACTACACTCCCGAGACGACAAAAGCAGTTAAACCAATGGATTCTTAAAAGCAAGAGGGCCTGATGGCAAAGACGGTGAAATCAGCTGGAAAGGCCGTAGTGCCGATAAGACGTTAGGAAAGGTTATGGTTATTGTGTTTAGGGATGCATGCGGTATTATCCCAACCTCAGATGTCCCCCAGGGCAGTCATCTCGGCCCTCTTCTATTTATTCTAACCATAAATGACATAGGCTCTTGCATTAATCACTCCTTCATGTCGCTTTACGAGGAAGATTCCAAAATTTTCAAGACAATCCGCTCTCCCCTGGACTCCTCACTACTCCAATCGGATTTTGACAGCTTCTCGACTTGGTGCTAAAATAATTGTCTAGAAATGAATATCACCAAATGTCACACAATCACCTTCTCTCGGAAGAGTTCCCCCACTCACCCACGCTCCTATCTCTTACTGAACCAACCGATCACATCAGTTGAATTAATTCGCGATCTGGGCGTCCTATGCGACAAGGAGCTCACATTTACCGCACATATTGATCACATAATCCTCAAGGCCAACGCCGGCCTTGGGTTTGTCAAACGCTGGTCGAAGGAATTCCTTAACCCCTATGTCACCCGATCACTCTACACAGCTTTTGTCCGGGCACTACTCTATTACGCTAGTCATGTCTGGTCCCCGTATCAAGCGACTTACATTCGCAGGATTGAGGGTGTTCAATGTCGTTTCTTGCGCTTTGCCCTCCGCAGACTAAACGGGGAAAATCCGCTGATTCTACCACCATACACAAGCCGACTCCCTCTAATCAATCTAAACACACTTGAAGAGCGCAGAGTCCAAGCCGACGTCATCTTTGCCCATCGCCTTCTGTCTGGCTCAATCAATTACCCGAGCTTGCTCTCCACTTTAACATTACATACAAACCCTCGTAACGTACGTAACCCTCCACTGTTTTACGTGCCCACTCATCACACTTCTTGCGCCGCTAACGAACCCATCTCGCCTATGCTACGACAGGCCAACTCATTCCCCACCTCCTCCGATTTCAACATCTCCACTCCCGCTCTTAAACGACGTCTCAGAATAAACCCATCCTAAACCCGCCCCCTCTCCTCAATAACCCCCCTACACTGCAACCCCCCCCAAACTAGTTCTCCCCTACACCGTTCCAACCCCATCCACAACCCCGCAACAACCCCCCCCCCCCGCCCCCTGCTCACTAACCCTCGCCACTGTAGCAGTCCGTACACATGCCCTCCACTGCCGCACAAAGGCCGGGTTTACCACCCCCACATACACTCGCTCTTCCCTGGCCTCCTACCTCCCCTATCGTAATCTTCAACTTCCTGGTGTTCTTTTCCTTTTAGCGACTGAATAATTGAATAACGTCTTAACCACTACTCTGGATTTTAAGATAGTCTGTAAGGTTTTATGTTAAGTTAATTTTAAGCTTGCATTAAGCTAAATAAAAATGGGGGTTCCGCCTTCAATCAATCCATCAATCAATCAACCAATCTTCATTGACTATTTCGAAAAGGGACAGATGATAGGTTTTTTTTTTGGTTTCGGTAGGACCGCGGTCAGATGATAGGAGGACAGTATGATTCGTCATTACTAGGTCAGCTAAATGAGAAAGGAAAAGATAATTATTTTCTAAAAATTTATTGACCTGCCCTCGTAACAAAACAGAAAAAGAAACGAGAGTTGGAAATTTGTTTATGAAAACTTATTTAATACGATATAAAGTTAATTAATTAAAATTGGTATAGACAACATTAATTTTAAAATAAGAGTTCAAAAAGGAACAACGGGTATTTTCCGACTAGCTAGGATTACATTTTGAAATCCTGTTGTAAAAAAGACAGCTACCACGTTGTCTGTGTCTCGAGCATGCTTTAATTTGTCATTAAGGCGTAGCACATGTTCGAGATTCATACAACTTACATTATATGACACCGCCTCTAGGACCTGCTTCGACAAATCCCCTCTGGCCAACGACAATGACGCAGTAGACAGTAACACATCGCTCGATGAACACTCTACCGCTATCGGTGCTACGTCAACCACCGACAGAGCAAATGCAAAAGATGCGCTGAAAGTCCCAATTTCGACAGATCTGAGCGCGGACAAACTCGCTAAGGCTCACACCGCCGACGCAGACCTATGGAACTTGGAAAACTCCACTCTACAACTGTAGCTAGTATCAATCGGCGTTCGCGACAGCAAAGAAAACATGATCCGACCATACCGCACGGAACCTCTGCGTTGGCAGGCATTTAGCATCACCCACCGCCTATTCCGTCCAAGTGGCAGTGCAATAGCAAAGGCACTGGTATGGAAATTCGTATGGCACAGAGTACGCAAGGATGCTATGAGTTACATACGCCATTCATCATCATAATCATCGGCACTGCAACCGGAATGCGGTCTTGGCCTTATTTAGCAAGTGTCTTCACCGATATCCGGTCTATATCCGAGACTTGTTAAATTTTCCATAATAATTCGTTTTTCCGGGCAAGATTATGAGCCCTGCGCCAACCTTTCTCAGGATGTCAGTTTACTACTTTGGGGGTGCCAAAGTAGCTATCCGGGGGTGTCAGGTGGAGACTGCATGTCAACTTGGATTGAACAGGGACAAGGATGCTCCTGGCCTTCGCCGGGTTCAAAGCAGAGACTTTGCCCTGTATGTTCGCACCCCCCCCCCCCCCCCCACGTCATTCCAATATGCTTCACTTTGGCCATTATAACAGGGCACTCTTTGGAAAACTCGACGAGCCGGAGCACCATCAAGGCCCAAAGAACAGGCCAGCAACAGCCCACTTTCGTACCCGCTTTACATACCCGCTTCGGGAGGGAGGCCTCACGCGCCCACCACCTTCCAACCAGAAGACTATAGGCTGTTCTCAGTACAACCCACGCTGGCCACCGCGGAAAAGGACTTTGACGACTCAGCACAGACCACAATTGTCCCAGGCAAAGGCTGACATCGCGAAAACTGTTCGGGGCTGGTCAGAAATTTTTCTGACATTATGTTGTAAAAAAAAAAATTTTTTTGTACCCTAAGTGTAAATAAATAAGTAACAAAAAGTTTGACTCTTTTATTCATTTCCTTCTTTGAGATAAAAATTCGTGAAAACGAAATGAAAACTTTTCTTTGGGTGCCGGGATGAGAACCTGCCCTTAAGTCAAATGTACTGTTGCTCATTTTCACGCACAGGCGAACGTACCGCTAAATTTGTATGAAGACACTACGTGGGTCCCGCTTACATGTAGAATGGAAATCGATGTGGGATTTTTCCGCCAATTTTACATGACGTTATGAAGGTATACGAATTTTGTTTGAAGCTTACCGCCGACTAATACGCATGCGAGAATCCGTCAAAGTAGAACAATAACCAATCCATCACTGTACGTTTCGAGCTAACACTAACAGAAACATTTGCGATCTTCTAATGGGGCACGAGGAACGTACAGAACCAGGAAGGAGAGACTGGGACTAGATCCCCAAACATGTATGTTATTAAAAAAAACAAACTAGTAAAGTGATAATTACAGGGTTTTAATTTCGTGTTGAATGACAATGAGTAAATCGCCAATACTAAACATTCTGTCTTGATTCGCAATTCTTTAGTCCACAACAAGCCCATGTAACATAACATGAAACATAAAAAAGAAATAAAAACTGCTAAGCAAAACGAAGAAGTGATGTGTTTTGAAGCAATTGAAATTCAGCTCATATTCGTTTGTAGAACAATTCGGACTACAAGCGGCTATATTCTATTCACATGTCTTGTCAATGTTAACCAGATGGAATGCGATGAACTCTTTAGTAATTTCTAACATTTCTTCGCACTTTTCGAATTTTTTTGATATGTCATCGCTCTAGCTGCGAGCCGAACTAGTCTGTATACTAAGAATTGAAAGAACGTTGGTTGTATTGATGCAAGTGGAAAACGCTAACAGGCAGGACATCGATAACGTTACGTGATATGGGGCAGTTTCCTGGGTGAGATAAATGTGGTGGGGGGCTTACTAGGTAACAACAGAACGATTTGGCCCTTGACTCCTCTGCACTTACACGACGGTGTTAAAGTCGTTGTGATTTCAGCATTCATGGGAGCTGGAGTATTCAATAAAGGATTCTCATCCATTTTAAGAGTAATGAATGCCAAGGGTATCATAGTCGCCAGGGAGAGCTTCGATTGCGCGCGATTGACAGGTTCGAGTCGGATACAAAGGCAAGGGACTAAGACCTCTTTAAGCAGCAAAGATGCCCGTAAAGCTCACAAAGAGCTTCAAAAACAAAACAATGAACTCTAGGAACAAGTTGAAGGTCTTTTGTGCGATACTGGGATCGCTGATTAAAGTGTAAGTACCACATTTCGGTAATCCAAACTTTAAACGCGTTTTTCTCGAAACAATATTTTTCAAATTTAGGACCACGATTACTCAAAAACTACTACAAAAACTGCTTTATGTCATTAGCTTGTCTGTAAACCTAAATGTTTTGGAATTCTATGTTGCAAAATTAAATTGTTATTGCAACATAATCATTAATTTTGGCAAACAATTAATTATTAATTATTAATCATCAATTTTGGCAATCGTTAAATTTTTTTTCTCCGCTTTTTCGAGGTTTACGGACAAACTGCGAGTGTTTTTAACATTAATATTTTTGTTGTTGGTATTTTTCAGATGAAAATTAGGGTTTCCAGAGTGGTCGTCGTTTTTTTGTGGGTCAAATTTTCGCCACTACGTAGTCGCCATTTTGCTTTAATCTGAGTATAAACAAGCCTACACATTTTCATTACAATTGAATAAACATTCCTAAATGAAAAAAAAAAAATTGAAAGTGTTTTTTTAACCTATCGAATTGTTTTTTAATGTTTTTTCCATCGTTCTCTGCCCCATCGTTCCCTACCCCATCGTTCCATGTCCTGTGCACTCTCCTTCGGCGCTTGACCATCCGATTCGATCTCCTTAAGGCCAAACCTTACATTGTCCTCCCATCTCCGTCGCGGCCTTCCCGCCGGTCTCTTTCCCGTTGATATGTGGCTGTTCTGTCAAACCTCACTGACTACTTACCTAAAGAAACCACATCCCTACAAGCCAGCCTGCATAAGCTTTCGCTAATGCAATTGCATTAGCACCTTAAATGCTTCACGCATCAAATCGATCAAGTTCATTTAGCTAAAATTCCCTAGAAGAGAATTCTTACCTGCATGCATAACTTCGCATTTAAAATCCCTTATAAGAATTCTCTCCAAGCTTATCATAAATTCCCTGAAAGAAAATCCATCGGTTCATATAGAATACAACCGCATAATCAGGAAATATTACCCTTGAGTTGGCTTATCCCAGCTTCATCATGTGTATCATAAATTGCCAGACAAACACATTGGCTGGCGACCTACACCCAAGGGACCAAAACAAATATACACATCTCTTGGCATCAATTAAATCCTACAGCATAAGCAAATGCAAATAAGAATTCAATACCTACCCTTACAAGTGATGCCATAAACCCATTAACACCATTTCTTCGATGCGTCGCGTCTATTTATTTAGCCGCGACGCACATCTCAAACAAAGATCCAATTAGCATCCGACGAATTTCGGTTTTGTTTGCTTTACCGAACTCGCATCCCATGAATGCACATTTTCCCTTTCTTCGTTTAGAATCTTTCCCATGACTTTGATCCATAAAAGAACCAATGTACACACACACGTGTACCGTAGCGATCTTCTGTATGAGATCTGTTTGGTTACCACAAAGAGAGACTTTACGTCTCTCTTGTAATCGGAAAATGCACCCCTTAATTAAGAGAGCCAGTTTCACTGGCCGAATTTCCTTTGCCAACGAACGAATATCGTTGAGTACATTTCCATCCGCAGACCGCCACGGTCGTTGTCGCTCCCGCTCCTCGTCGCGCGCTGAGGTTGCGCATATACCCCTGAGTCGTGTGTGAAGTAAATTCAGAATTTATATAAATCAAATTAATAGTAAAGAATAAGTCTAAGTGAAAGAATAAAACTAATACAAAATGACAGACAGTGTGATTCATTTTCCGCGGTTCCACTGTGCCTTTATTTCTTTTTGTTTGTGACTTTCTTTTCCGCGGAACTGTTAACAGTCGGATGGGGATAGGAGTGAACCGAGTGTCATTCGCGCCACATGTTCGGCCCATCTTAATGTTCGCGACCTGATTGCTCTCACTATTGTAGATTTGCGATATAGCTCTTTCAATTGCCATTGTCCTGCGTCCTCGTCATATTTACCGCCAAAGATACCCCTTAAAACTTTATTCTCGAATACGCGGAATTTGTTTTGTGAGAGCCCACGATTCGCATCTGTATAGAGCTATCGGAATGAGTATGGTTCTACAAACACGGAGCTTTATATTACGTGATAGCAGTTTGGATTTCAGCAGTTTACTGACTGCATGTCAACTAGCGTTGCCGGAGTGTACTCTTTTGTTAATTTCCTTCGATATTTAAATTCGTTTACTTTTTCAAATATGTTTCCTGACGTTTCTATGTGTTCCCTAAGGTCCACCTACTCTCGCCGTAATCATGTATTTATCATTTATTTCTAGGCACACCTCTTCTGCCGCTTGCGGACAACATGGTCCGGTTCAGGTATGATCCGTCCATGTTGTCTTTTTCTTGCGACTATGTCGTAGGCTTTTTTGAAGTTAATGAATAGTTGGTGAACGGTCTCCGTATTCCCACTTCTTTTCCAACAATTGCCTTGGGATGAACATTTGGTCGCTCGTTGACCGGTTCCTACGGAATCCGCACTGGTTGTCTCCCAGTATTTCTTCTGCTTACGGTGTGATTCTCACCAGTATGAAATTTGTTAGTATTTTGTATCTGGTTGGGCGCATCGATATTCCTCTGTAGTTTTCGCAGTCAGATCTGTCCCCCCCCCCCATTGAAGATGGGAACGACTATTGGGGTTTTACATTCTTCCGGAGTGACTCCCTTATCCCATATTATTTTAATCAGTTGGTGGATCTATCAAGCGGTTGCTTCTCCTCCATGCTTCACAAGCTCTGCCGGTATGCAGTCGACTCCAGGAGCCTTGTTGTTTTTCAATCGATTTAATAACTCTACAACTCCATTGGCGTCTGAGGCTCGGCTGTATGTACGTATCGTGCGTTTATTTATGGTTGATGGGCGCGAACATTGAGCAGGTGTTCAAAGTACTGCTTCCGTCTTATGATGTTTGCTTTTGTGACCAGAGAACCGTTTGCGTTTCGAATTAAACTGGCTCTCCGTCGGTAGCCAATACTAATTGAGTTTGTGCCGCCATACATAACTCTTATGTTCTTTGAATTTTTTACAATTTTTTTCGACCCGAGCCTCCTTCCATTCGCATGCTTTGCGTTTGTAAAGTCTCATTGTCTCTTTCTGAATCGCCGCGTATCTTTCTGCGTTGACTTCATCGTATCTTTTTAAGTGGATCACTCTGAGGCGTTTACGTTCTTCGACCTTCGCACTCATCGTCAAACCAAGGTTTGGACTTATTTGTTTTTTTTTTAATCCTAAAACGTTTTGCGCTGTTTGTTTGATTACGTCTCTGATCGATGCCCATTTAGTATCCACACCATTGGTTTCCTCTTCTTCATGCTAAATCTATTCGTTAGTTTCTCATTGATATTCAGACCTTTTCCGCAGGTCTTTTAGGTTATCAATGTCGAACTTTTTGCTCACCTCCCGTGACTGCCCGTGTGGGTTTGCTGCGAGCCGACTCCTAATTTTGCCTACCACTAGTTGATGATCAGAGTTGCAATCTGCTCGTCTTTATGATCTTATGTCAAGGATATTCAAGTGGTGTCGTTTGTCTATGAAGAAGTGGTCTATTTGCTTAAGCGTTGCGTCGTCGGGTGATATCCATGTGCCTTTATGAATTTGCTTGTGCTTGAACATCGTGCTTTTCACTATCAGATCTTTTGACGCTGCGAACGTGATAATTCAAATTCCATTATCATTTGAAACATTGAAAATTTGAAGATGTTCGCGTTGGGGTCCCGAGGAGGATTTTAACATCGAATGATGGGATGACATCAAATACTTCCTCTAGGGTCTCGTAGAATGTGTCCGTCGTTTCGTCGTCAGTAGATTCTGTTGGGGCGTGTACGTTTATAAGTACATAATTGTACCTTCGGTCCTGTATTTTTATCACTGACATTCAGTCATTTCATCATTAAACTGAAAAGTTCCGTTTGAGTCTATAATTTTTCAACGCACCCTAGTGTCTTATCCGCTGAATTAAGTAACTACTCAACTCCATAGGAGTACAAATACGATCACAGAAATGAATGGCATACTCTATCTAAAACGTTGGAACTATCCTGTCTAACAGCCTGGTCTTCACTGAACCAGTGGGTGAACTGACTCAGTTTTTCGGTGATGTATGCTATCAATTCTGTGGAGGTGCAAAACCCACATTGACGTCCACTGCCATACGGAGGTCGTTTGTTACTGAATATTTCTAAATTCCACAATCTTCGTCAGAAAGAAGTTAGTATTGTGTGTTGAAAACGGTTGATTGAATGTTTTAACAATTTGGGAACTGATTACTTGGATAGAACGCAGTGGCGTACCGGAGGAAACCAGCAGGACCAGTGGATTCGCCAAGGTCACTCCTCTAATTTACTCATACAGTATTACATATCATCATCGTCATCAGCACTACTACCGAGATCCAGTCTTGGCCTCATTTAGCAAGTCTCTTCACCGGTCCCGATTTCGAGCCGTAGTCATCCAGTTTGGCAGTCGTGGTCTACGCTATCCTTCCATCGCAGGCAAGGTCTACCGCGCTGTCTGCTTCCATACATCCTGCCTCAAAGGACTTTCCAGGCTGGTTCCTCTTTGCTCATTCGAGCTAGGTGTCCCGCCCACCCTAGTCTACCGAGCTTGATTTTTCTTACAACATTAGCTTCAAGTAGGTTGCGTACAACTCATGGTTGTAGGGTCTTCGTAATCGTTCTCGCTTACATACACTGCCAAAAATTCTACTTAAGACCTTCCTCTCGAACGCGGCTAGGAGTTCAGAGTGACTTTTATCTCGGTCTCGGATTCATACATGAGTAATGGTAAGACCATGGTCTTGCACAGTTGTAGCTTGGATGTTCTGGATAAATTTCGGGATTTAAAGAGCCTTGATAGACCATAGTAGGCTTTGTTGGATTTGATCAGCTATCCGCGTATTTCTTCTTCCATATTGTTATCGGCTGATACTCTTGGCCCAAGGTAGATAAAGGATGGCACTACTTCAAATTCATGCTCCGCTACCCTGATAGTTTGACCAACGTTAAGTCTTCTCTTCGCAGATGTTGCCACCATGTACTTAGTTTTTCCCTCATTAGTATGCAGTCCCAGTTTTTGTGCCGCCTGCTCGATCTGGGTGAAGGAGTCCTTTAGCGGATGTTAGGTTGTTTAACTTTGGCGTAATGGTTGTGACTCCTTTGTGGTTGTTTTACCTTTTCCGCTAAGCGCTGTCCGAAGTAAAACACATCAAAGGAAACTAGAGTGAACACGGTCACCAATTAAACTCAGAGATATTTACTTTCGAAAACACATATTTTCATTATTCGCACAAGCGTTTGTAAGTGCATGAGGATACAATTTATGGTGTTTGTAATTAAAACCTATCGATAGTCGGCAACAATATCACGTTTATTAGCTAGTTGCTCGTGTCAAGACAAATCACTATAAACATTTTCTAGTTGCGACCGTTCGATTACACATTGACGTTACTTTCCGGTTATGAAGTTAATTCGCGGATCAGCTTCCTCGTTTGGTTCTCTTTGCTTCGCTCGCCCTCCTCGGTGGGGTGCTCGCTGTTCGTTCCGATATCGACTCTTGTCGCTTGCCGCTCCAACCAAGACTTCTCGTCTCGTTGATGAACTACCCTAGACTTGTCGTCCCGATGACGATCCAAATAAGACTCTGATCGCAACGAAGTTACTGCGGAGGGAGTAGTGTGGCGACTCTAACAGATACACACACAATTCACAAGCAAAATAGTGATGGACACCGAACGAAAATCGAATAAGAAAATACATCAGAACCGTATGCCTAGCGATAACATAACAATTCACATCAGTCAAATTCAAAACACGGTCAGTAGCCTGATGGGTAACGCTTAGGTTCAATTTTTTTCGTGATTCAAACTGTCATAGCGTCAGTTCGAATCACACGATCTTCTTCACTATTGTTTCAAACACTATATTCCTGTATATCCGAATCGGATCTACCGATAATATCTATGTCTTCTGCGTAGGCAAATATTTGGCTGGACTTGGTGACAATAGTCCATCTAGTTGTAACGCCGGAGTCACGGAATGCTTTGTCCAACGCCAGGAGAAGATGTTATTGATTTGGACAGCAATCCCGCTATTTTTATTTCAGTAGTTACGTTGGTCATGGTCAACCTACAAATTCGTATCAATTTTTGTGGAATGCTGAACTCTCTGATGGCATTATATAGTTCTACACTGACAATGCTGTCGTAGGCGGCCTTGTGGGGGGTTTCTCTATTCTACATGAGAAACAACCCACAATTCCAACCAACATTTCCACCTAATTTCGACCGCTTTCAGCGCGTCATACTTACCAATTTCCTTTATATGTATTCCCCTGTAAAACATTTCAAACGGACGTATAGCTAAACTCATTATCCTTTGCAGATAATGCATAATTGAGTTTAGCTAAATTCTTGTCATACGGCAGCTCCATTCTTGCTAACCACGAGTTTCCTTCCCATCGGAAATCTCATAATGTTGGTTAGCAACAACAAGTCTAAACGAACGACGCTGTTGCATCATAGCAAAATAGCTGGTGTTTTTTCAGCGTCTTAGAGTCTGGTTCTCACGCGGATTATTTCCCAAACATCAGCGGCGTCCTATCGACTTTCCCTCAGATCACCCATTCGCTTGGGATCAATGATCTCTCTTTGCAGGGGAGTAACATCCGTTAGGTTTCCCTCTCATTGGTATTTTTGTTCACGGTTCAATCTGCTCCGACTACACCATAGCCGTACCACTGGGTCACCAGGTCATGTCAGTAGCTGGATCTGATACCAACACACACAACCAAAGCTACCCCGAGATCACAGCATATCATGTTTTCTGTTCTCACATTCTTCATGTTCGTCAATTACCCTATTAACAAAAGTTACTCATACTTTGACGGGCGTGAGGTTGAGAGAGCATAGGCGTGGTGTCTTTTGGTTGTCCTGTGTGAAGAAAGAAATATGAATTTCCACCCTAATTCCTGGAGTCGCTATTCAATCACCAGGGCGAAATGTCGCGTCGCGTCGAGTTATTAATTTAAAATCACCAGAGTGTAAAATAGTATATTGTGTAAATTTCAAGTACATCTATTTAAAATAAGGATACGAATGTGATAGAATTAACAGTGTGCGTGCTCAAAAAAATAAATAAAAGAACTACCTTCAGTAAAGCCAATGCGTTTTATTTAATCTCTTTTCCTGGATTTTCTTCGGGCGATTATTTGTTTTTGTAGTGACGGTGCAGTGGGGAAGAAGTGAATCGTGTGCCCGTGCTTGGTACAATACTTCTTACCCCCCACAGCCTTAAAGTCTATAAATAGATGATACAATGGAATCTTAAATTTCAGACATTTTTCCATCGCCTGCCTAAGGGTGAATATCTGATCAATCGCTTATTTGCCTGGGATGAAGCCGCACTGATATTGACCAATGATCACTTTACCGTATGGGGCTATCCGATCTTGTAGGATAGTGGAGAGTATCTTATAGGCGGTTATACCCCATATAGTTGCTGCACATCTCCCTTCTTATATATGGAGCAAATTATTTCACGACGCCAATCTTCCGGCATCTCCTCCTGCTCCCATACGTCCACCACGATTTCATAAATTGCGTGATGTAACGCCGTCCCCCATTGTTTGATCAGCTCGGTTGATATGCCATCAGCTCCGGGGGCTTTATTTTATTTGAGCTGTCTAATGGCTTTTAATGTTTCCTCAATGTTTGGTGGCGGCAGTATCTAGTCTTGATTTTACATTGGTGGAGCCTCCAATTCTTCTCTGAGCTGACCATGTAACAATTGATTGAAGTGGACTTCCCATCGCTCCAGAATGCCTTTAGGATCAGTGATCAGATTACCCTCTTTATCCATGCAGTAAGTGCAGTGTGGTGTGTACTGCGTCGTACTGCGGATTATTTGGTAGAACTTCCGCGCCTGGTACGGACGTCGCTCTCTATTATTCGCTATTTCACAGACAAGGTTTTTTTCTCAGGCACTTTTTTTTGTCTGTGAAGTCCTTTTTCAGATCTTCTGGGGTCTTTTTATTTCTCCTCGCGTACCCGCGCCCTATGAGACTGCTGCATCGCTCGGTATGCAGCATTCTTACGTTCAGTCGCTAGTTTGCACTCATCATCAAACCAGTCGCTCCGATCTCTACGACTACTGTCTAAGATGGAGTTGCCAATATTAATGATAATATTCTTAAAGCGTGCCCATTTCTCTTCTACGCCCGGCATTCTGGCTCCAGGAGTTACTCCCCCTCCCTCGAGCTCTTCAAGGGCGAGTCTTAGCGCATGACCAATGGTGATCTCAATGCATAAGGCAGCCGTGTTGATCCGAATCTGATCCGCGGATGCAATACGTCTACGTAAGGCAATCCACGCTCGGAAAACTATACCAACAAGATAGTGATCCGAGTCGACGTTGGCACCTCGGTACGTTCGTACCGTCATCAGGTTCGATGAGTGGCCGTGGTCCTTTGACTCAAGACGAGGTCAGCTTGGTTTCAAGTGGCTCTATCGGCTGATACTCAAGCGGCTTTGTGGATATCTTTACGCGGAATCCGGGTAATTGAAACGACTAAGTTCTTTCATGCTGCCAGTTCGATGACTCGTAGTCCATTGTCATTAGTGTTTTCATGGAAACTATGGGGACCTGCGTACTGGTTGAAAACCGGCCCCGACCTATTTTCGCATTTAATCATCAAGAATGATTCTCACATCGTATCTTGGGCACGCATTGAGGGCCCGTTCGACGTCCTTGTAGAATTCTTCTTTTGTCAGAGGATTCCTCTGTAGGTCGGTGAACGTTTAGCCTTTCGTCTATTTCATTAAAGCCGATGATGGCAGGCTTTAGTTTTTGGACAACTAGAAAGCCTACCTCCAGCACATGGTGTTTTGCGTGACAGCTTTAATAAATGTCATACTTGTTTCTTTAAATAACACCACTCCCCGTCCATTTTAGTTCTTGTTATGTTGTTATGTCAGATTCATATTCGGACAGGACATCGGCTAGCTGCTGCGCAGCACGAGCTCTGCATAGTGAGCAGACATTCCATGAGAAAATGCTCATATCGTTTTAAAATAAGGGTTTTTTTCTTGTAGATTTACCTTAATTTATTATTTATTATTCATTAAAATTGTGCTATAGTCATTATATAGATTTAAGATTATAGTTGTAAAGAGTTGCTGTCCTAAATCTCTTAAATACTAGTTGTAAAATATAAATGTACCATATTATCTACCTAATAAAAATTGAATTGAATTCCTCATATCGTTTATCCATTTTGGTTTCCGTGGTCGTCGTCGTGTATCCGGTCCATATCTCAGGCTTGTTAAATTTTCCATAACAATTTGTTTTTGCGGGCAAGTTGCAAGTCGCTATATGCATTGGTTCACTGCTTGGCGGGTGCCAAATTACCTATCCGGGGGTGTCACGTGGAGACTGCATGTCAACTTGGATTGAACAGGGACAAAGATACTTCTGGTCTTCGCCGGGCTGAAAGCAATCAGAGACTTTGCCCTGTATGTTCGCTCCGACCCTCCACCGTATCAGATATGCCGCAATATATTTCTCCATGTCGGCTGCTGAGGCGGTAAGTTGATGAAAATAGAATATGTAAATTAGTGTAAGTGAAAAGAGAGATTGCAGGCCAAAAGGTAAGGACATCAAATTAGAATGAATATTATTTGTGATTTTCTTAAACTTAGGCTCATAAAAATGTACAACACTGCTTTTAAGCGGTACAAATTTCTCTACCACGAACATCAAGAAGACCACCAGAGTGAAAAACAAGATTCCGGTAGTAGATCTAAGTAAGCGGGTAAGACGACGTAATATGACGTATTTAAGAAACTCATATGCTACATAGCACTATCAAGGCATTTAGTTGAATGCGTTTAACCGAATAGTTTCGGAAGTTTAATAATGTTGGTCTTCCTTGTAAATACGTTTGCTGATGGAAATGTGGTACACGCATCTGTCAAAACTTGTCAAGCCGTCCTTTTAATCAAATTCACCCACCCATTAGCTTCTACTTGCACTGTTGCCTAACAAGCGACTCTATTGTCTAGTATCATCCCTAACATCATCGTCAGCATTAGCATGATCCATTGGAGCTCTTTGTTCATTCATCACCATTAATTATGTTCGCCGCTTTACCCAGCTCCTTATATCATTGAAGCCCCTAAACCTCCAAACACATGTCATCACTTATTAGACATTAAACTTCATCACGAACCCATTGTTCCCCGCAGAAACTGTCTTCGCAAAACATGAGATAATAGCGTCGTTTATGACGACTTGAAGGCTCCTAACCACTCATCTTGAGGAGAGAGCTTTATTTGAATTCCAGAAATTCATTTTACTTAGATAATGTGTGAGAGGTGATACCTACACATGCTGTTTATTCGATAAGGAAGACGCGTCTAAGAAGGCTTGTCATTAGTTGGACAGGTGTTATGGATTGTAAGGTATTACACATACTTGTAATGAGCGTAGTGTAGTGAGTTACTGGATAAATTGCAAAGACAATTTCTTGCGTATATCCCTTGTCCTTGTAAATCCTTATTAATTTATATTACCTACATACCTCAGGAGAAAGTTTTCGTCACTGTGACACGTATTGCTTTTAATGAATGAGTACATTTCGGATGATAATTCGAAATCTCCAGGGATATATTTGCGGTGACGTTAATTTCATGTTCGTAATCCACGTGACGAATATACCTGTTGTAATTGACGCTAATACTTTGTAGTGAGCTTTGGTTATGACTTTTTAGCTAATTGCCAGGTATATCTGCGAAATTCACTGCAATTAAATCGAACCTCTGAAGAAATCTTGAGAAAGCGAGATGGTAAAACTTATGCTGTTAGTGAGACTTACATCATTAGCAGAGATTCCACCACTTCTAATTAGCTGTTGGAATACACCGAAGGGAAATATGTTAGTCTCGAGACCTAATTAAGTTACACCGCAATAGTTGGTTCAAACGGTGATATCTTCTCTCATACATATGATACGTGAAATATTCCTTAGGTTTTACTTTTACCTTATGTTGTTATACTAGCACTAATTTTCAACAAATCCACACATTCACATGTTGACGTCCGGCGCCGTGCTTTCTCGGATGAGGGAAGAGCGGGGACCTTTTGTTTTTCTTTTAGTTATTATTCCTTTTATTTTTCCTTTTATTTATTATTCCGCTCCGATAGAAAGTACGTTTGAGCGGAAATTTGTTGCAATTGATAATTAATTAATTAAGAAAAAACTAATTCCGTCTCCTTAATATTGTTTATTTTGTGTATCATCTTCTTCACTCGAGGAAAACTTATTCTCAACTCAAAACATAAATTTACTTGAGACTGTAAGCAATTCAACTAATTCTGTTCTCTAACTCAACTCCAAACTCAAACTGATTTTACTATTGAATTTTTTCTCTACTTATAGAACATTGTGTTCTAATTTACTGTAAATTATAATATGAACAAAACACAAATTTTATCATGGTCTCTGTGACTATTAAATTGAATAAAATTTGAACGAAAATCAAAGTTACTATGTTTTGAATGAATAAAAAGGTGCGGGTTATTAAATGTGCTATAACTGGCAATATTGTGAATGTTTATGAATGGTATGTGTTAAGTGAGAAAGTAATATATGTTAAGGGAAGTTTTTATGGATGTGTAAGGAGATTCAGTGTTTAATTTAATAAAGGGTAGTATTCTGGAATACAACATCCCACCCTTCTTCGAGAAAGAAAATTATCCTTGAAGAGAATAATTTTCTAGTAACTATATATTAGATCAAGAAAGACTTGGATTTTCGTTCAATTACATTACAATGGTTTTCAAAATTAATCTTTATCAAAGGTTACAATAATCAATAAGTTCTTAATACTAGAAAAATAGTCTATTTACATTATATATTAACTAAATTTTTACAATAATCAAAAAGTTCTCAACACTAGAAAAATAGTCAAAATAGTCTATTTACATTACATATTAACTAACTAAATTTAAATATTTCCCCTTGGAACCTTTTCTTTTCTTATCCAAAATCTATTATTACTTATTATATTAATTACATAATATTAATAATAGTGTTTCAAAATTCTCATTTCCGTTCGAATATATATTACTTCAAAAATTTCCAATATATATTACCTCTAAAATTTTCTTTCGTTATTCCCCCTCTTTAACTTTTTTTTTCTTTCTTTTTTTTTCGTTTTCGTCATTTCCTACAATTGTTTGATTAGTTCATATATATTGAAAAAAAAAACAAAGGCCATTTGTTATGTGTTTATCTTTTCCTTAAATTTATGGAAAATTTTCCAAAACTGTGTTGGGTCCTAATTTTAAGATAATTGTTAAAAACTGGGTTATGTTGTGTGTATAGGTTATTTATTTATTCTGAAAATAGTTTTATATTATTATTGTGTAAAATTTTAAATTTATTTCCTATTTTGATTTCTGAGTTCTCATCGGATACTATGTTGTGTATTTCGTAAGGACCCTCCCATAAAGAAGCAAGCTTATTTTTTCGGGTATGATTTTTTATGAGGACCTTGTCGCCAACGTTGAATGTTTTATGGCTTGTTCCTTTGTCATAACACGCTTTAGCTTTTTCCTTTTTGTCCTGCAATATGTTTTTAGCAATCTTGTAGCCGTACTGTAGGCGGGCTTTTAGCTCGTTAGCGTAGTTCTCATAGTTGTATGAGGTTTGCGGATATGTGCTGATAGAATTCGGTATCCGTGCAGGAAAACCATAAAGTAATTCAAAAGGGCTAAATGCGGTGCTACTATGAGGTGTGGTATTATACACAAACATTGAATATGGTAGCCAGGTATCCCATGAAAGTTGGTCCTTGTTAAGTGTTGTTATAAAAAATTTAATACTGGCAACATGATCAAACTTATCTTTACAGGATAGTAATTCTCCTTTAATAGAACAACTAAAATTTTTCCATGACCATACATTATTAATTCTAATTATAATCACAATTATAGTAGGTTATATAATAATTATATTATTCCCCAATAAATTAAATAATCGATATTTATTACATGGTCAAACAATTGAAATATTTTGAACTATTCTCCCGGCTATCATTTTATTATTTATTGCATTTCCCTCCCTTCGCTTACTTTACTTATTAGATGAAATTAACGAACCCTTAATAACATTAAAAACAATCGGACACCAATGATATTGAAGTTATGAATACTCAGATTTCTTAAATATTGAATTTGATTCATATATAATTCCAACAAATGAATTATTAAAAGAAAACTTTCGACTTCTAGATGTAGATAATCGAGTAATCTTACCTATAAATTCACAAATTCGAGTATCAGTAACAGCAACAGATGTAATTCATTCCTGAACTGTACCAAATTTAGGAGTAAAAATTGATGGATCCCCTGGTCGACTAAATCAAATTAATCTCTACATAAATCGACCAGGATTATCATTCGGTCAATGTTACGAAATCTGTGGAACTAATCATAGTTTTATGCCAATTGTTATTGAAAGTGTCCCTATTAAATATTTCACTAAATGAATTTCTAATTTAAATTAAACATTAAATGACTGAAAGCAAGTACTGGTCTCTTAAACCATGTCATAATAGAATAGCTCCTATTTTTAATGAAATTTTAAAAAAATTAGTTAAATCTATAACATTAGAATGTCAATCTAAAATTATTATAAATTAATATTTTTTAATCCCACAAATAGCCCCTATAATTTGATTAAGATTATTTTTAATTTTTACATTTACATTAATTATATTTAATATTTTAAATTATTTTCATTACTCACTTATAAATCTAAAATCTAAAAATTTGTTAAAATTTAATTCAATAAATTGAAAATGATAACAAACTTATTCTCTGTATTTGACCCTTCTTCTAATATTATAAATTTTTCCTTAAATTGATTAAGAACTTTTATTGGCTTTATATTAATCCCCTCTATATATTGATTATTACCTTCACGTTACAGAATTATTTGAAATAATATTTCTATAACTTTACATAAAGATTTTAAAATTCTTTTAGGTAATAATTACCCATTAGGAATAACAATAATATTTATTTCACTATTTAGAATAATTCTTTTTAATAATTTTTTAGGTTTATTTCCTTATATTTTTACAAGAACAAGCCATTTAACTTTAACCTTAACTTTAAGTTTGCCACTTTGAATTTCATTTATATTATTTGGTTGAATTAATCACACACAACATATATTTACACATTTAGTACCCCAAGGAACCCCAAGTATTTTAATACTGTAGCGTTTCCGCCAAACCCTACGGTCTACTTACCTGTAAAATCCCCATAACTACTACCCAACTCTCTTAAGTTTGCTAATGCAACGGTATTAGTACCTGTAAATGCTTCATGCATTATATAGATCACCATCTGTAATCATAAAATCCCTATAAAGAAAACTTACCTTCATGCACCCCTGCGGGACGTATCTTGTTTGTCTTACCAACAAACAACCCAAGCAGCTGCATATAATTAGCGCAATAGGCGCTGAAACCAAATTCTCCAGCATTTCCTAATGCAAATATGAACCCGGTTTCTATTGCAGCCAGAGATGCCATAAACATCCAATTTGCTTTTAGCACCTTTTTCTCCTAACGTCGAAAATAGCGACGAGGCATCGTGTAAACAATGACCCGCATTACCAGCGGCGCATGTGGTCATTTTTCCCTATTGTCCTTGCCGCCTGCCTGTTTTCGAACACATGCAACAACATTGAATCTGTTCGATCGCGCACATATACCACTGCGCCACTAGTTACACCCGTAAGAGAAAAGTTTTTCTCTCTCTTCCTTTTTTTTCCTTAGCGAAATCATCTCTGCATGAGATGACGATCGCTGAGTCTTCTTCCATCCTTCAGTGCGCGCACATCGAGTTTTTTCTTATTTATCATCTCCCGTAGGGTGTGCATCGGAGTCTGCACCCCTGCGGGACGTATCCCTTTTATTCAACTAATTATGTATTCCGCGAATGTTTGTACCGGGTTTGAACCAAATGGAAATAATTTAACATAAAGTGAACGTTTTAACAGTCACCACAACTTTCATTACACCACCTTAAAAATAAAAAACGAACCTTTTATATAAATCAAAACAAGTGTCTTATTTTCCTCTTCTTGGTGGATAGTTGCAGGACTACGGTAATCAGATGATGGGGATGGAAGTGAACAGAGTACCCATGCTGGTACATACTTCCTCTCCACAATACCATTTATAGTATGTATACTGTCTGAGATATTCGGCCAACATTCGGTGGCTACGTTCTAAGGCTCCATTTGTTTGGGGATGATAAGGTGTTGTCTGTATCTTTTTGATTTTCAGAATCTTGCATATTTCCTTAAAAAGGTGGCTCAGAAAGTTGGTGCCTTGGTCAGTAAATACCGCGTCTGGTATTCCGAAACGACATATAATTTTCTCCACAAAACTTCGAGCTATGATGGGTGCTTCCGCATTAGGTAGCGGAATAGCTTCAGTGAATTTTTTTAAATCATCTTGGAAAGTTAAGATGTACTTATTATCTTCGTAACTAGTTGGGAGTGGGCCAACAATATCCAAAGCTACGCGTTCGAAGGGGGTCGTACTTGTTGTGGTGATTTTCATGGGGTTTTTCTGTTTAGAGTTAGTTTATTTCTTTGGCATGAGTCGCATTTGCGAATGAATTCTTTCGTATCTTTTATGAGTGTTGGCCAAAAGTAGCTTGTTTTAAGACGTTTAATTGTGCGGAAAATTCCCCGGTGCCCTCCAAAAGGTGAATTGTGGAAATCACGGAGAATTTTATCGATATCCTGCCGGTCTTTGATATAGATTCTTTTGTCAGAGTAGAGATACACGATGATCTTGGTTTGGGCGAATGTTTGTATGATGGCCTTTTTTAGGCGAGGGTTTATTGGCTCTTGTTTTGGGATAGAAATGTCGATGTGGTTTACCTTTTCGTTTATACAGTAGTTACGAATTTTTTTGAGTGTTCGTTCAAAGCTGGATTCGTTTCCTCTGTCTAGCGGCAACGTAGTGACAATATTTAAAGGGGATTTTGTCGTGTTTGGGTAAAATTTTATTTCGTTTGGGTTCGGACATGTATAGTTAGGGATGGTTTTAAGTGAATTTTCGGTTTGGCCTTCTTTATTGGGTAGTATGAAGATCTGAATAGGTGAACGGGTTTTGGCATACTCTATGGGTTTAGAAATTTCGATTATCTCACATTCGGTATGTCGGAGAGTAATTTCCTCACTTGCGGCTACTAATGGCTCATCGGTGCCTTGACCTTTCGTTTTGCTTCTAGTGGTAACTAGTACCTTGCCTACCTCTTGTGTGTCTTGGATGTTAATAGGGAGGCGGCTAAGTGCAATCAGCCACAGAAATCCAGGAAAAAGGTATTAGCTTCGAAAGAAATATCTTCCACAATTATCATAAATGGAAAACGTTCTTTCAGATTGGTTGAACGTAGAACGTAGTGATCTATTGATTCAGCTACATCTGGATTCTCTATTCGTTGCTTATCTTGGTCTTGAAGTAGGCCACGTATTGTTCTGTCGATAATTCCTTCAACGGTGGTTATTTCTCTTGTGTTTTTTTCTTCTCTCTTTTCTTCTTATAAACATTTTTTGTGTTGTTTTAAATTTTGTTTTCTGTTTTATTTTTTCGTATCTTTTTTTTTTTTTTTTTTTCTTGATTTAGTTAGGGATCCTTCGGTTGGATCCCACCGCTGCCACCAGTGTTGACGTCCGGCGCCGTGCTTCCTCGGTTGAGGGTAGAGCGGGGACCTTTTGTTTTTCTTTTAGTTATTATTCCTTTTATTTGGCCTTTTATTTATTATTCCGCTCCGATAGAAAGTACGTTTGAGCGGAAATTTGTTGCAATTGATAATTAATTAATTAAGAAAAAACTAATTCCGTCTCCTTAATATTGTTTATTTTGTGTATCATCTTCTTCACTCAAGGAAAACTTATTCTCAACTCAAAACATAAATTTACTTGAGACTGTAAGCAATTCAACTAATTCTGTTCTCTAACTCAACTCCAAACTCAAACTGATTTTACTATTGAATTTTTTCTCTACTTATAGAACATTGTGTTCTAATTTACTGTAAATTATAATATGAACAAAACACAAATTTTATCATGGTCTCTGTGACTATTAAATTGAATAAAATTTGAACGAAAATCAAAGTTACTATGTTTTGAATGAATAAAAAGGTGCGGGTTATTAAATGTGCTGTAACTGGCAATATTGTGAATGTTTATGAATGGTATGTGTTAAGTGAGAAAGTAATATATGTTAAGGGAAGTTTTTAAGGATGTGTAAGGAGATTCAGTGTTTAATTTAATAAAGGGTAGTATTCTGGAATACAACATCCCACCCTTCTTCGAGAAAGAAAATTATCCTTGAAGAGAATAATTTTCTGGTAACTATATATTAGATCAAGAAAGACTTGGATTTTCGTTCAATTACATTACAATGGTTTACAAAATTAATCTTTATCAAAGGTTACAATAATCAATAAGTTCTTAATACTAGAAAAATAGTCTATTTACATTATATATTAACTAAATTTTTACAATAATCAAAAAGTTCTTAACACTAGAAAAATAGTCAAAATAGTCTATTTACATTACATATTAACTAACTAAATTTAAATATTTCCCCTTGGAACCTTTTCTTTTCTTATCCAAAAATTATTATTACTTATTATATTAATTACATAATATTAATAATATTGTTTCAAAATTCTCATTTCCGTTCGAATATATATATTAATTCCAAAATTTCCAATATATATATTACCTCTAAAATTTGCTTTCGTTATTCCCCCTCTTTAACTTTTTTTTTTTTTTTTCGTTTTCGTCATTTCCTACAATTGTTTGATTAGTTCATATATATTGAAAAAAAAAACAAAGGCCATTTGTTATGTGTTTATCTTTTCCTTAAATTTATGGAAAATTTTCCAAAACTGTGTTGGGTCCTAATTTTAAGATAATTGTTAAAAACTGGGTTATGTTGTGTGTATAGGTTATTTATTTATTCTGAAAATAGTTTTATATTATTATTGTGTAAAATTTTAAATTTATTTCCTATTTTGATTTCTGAGTTCCCATCGGATACTATGTTGTGTATTTCGTAAGGACCCTCCCATAAAGAAGCAAGCTTATTTTTTCGGGTATGATTTTTTATGAGGACCTTGTCGCCAACGTTGAATGTTTTATGGCTTGTTCCTTTGTCATAACACGCTTTAGCTTTTTCCTTTTTGTCCTGCAATATGTTTTTAGCAATCCTGTAGCCGTACTGTAGGCGGGCTTTTAGCTCGTTAGCGTAGTTCTCATAGTTGTATGAGGTTTGCGGATTTGTGCTGAGAGAATTCGGTATCCGTGCAGGAAAACCATAAAGTAATTCAAAAGGGCTAAATGCGGTGCTACTATGAGGTGTGGTATTATACACAAACATTGAATATGGTAGCCAGGTATCCCATGAAAGTTGGTCCTTGTTAACTGTTGTTATAAAAAATTTAATAATGGCAACATGATCAAACTTATGTTTACAAGATAGTAATTCTCCTTTAATAGAACAACTAAAATTTTTCCATGACCATACATTTTTAATTCTAATTATAATCACAATTATAGTAGGTTATATAATAATTATATTATTCCCCAATAAATTAAATAATCGATATTTATTACATGGTCAAACAATTGAAATATTTTGAACTATCCTCCCGGCTATCATTTTATTATTTATTGCATTTCCATTTGCATTACACACATTTCCCTCCCTTCGCTTACTTTACTTATTAGATGAAATTAACGAACCCTTAATAACATTAAAAACAATCGGACACCAATGATATTGAAGTTATGAATACTCAGATTTCTTAAATATTGAATTTGATTCATATATAATTCCAACAAATGAATTATTAAAAGAAAACTTTCGACTTCTAGATGTAGATAATCGAGTAATCTTACCTATAAATTCACAAATTCGAGTATCAGTAACAGCAACAGATGTAATTCATTCCTGAACTGTACCAAATTTAGGAGTAAAAATTGATGGATCCCCTGGTCGACTAAATCAAATTAATCTCTACATAAATCGACCAGGATTATCATTCGGTCAATGTTCCGAAATCTGTGGAACTAATCATTCTTTTATGCCAATTGTTATTAAAAGTGTCCCAATTAAATATTTCACTAAATGAATTTCTAATTTAAATTAAACATTAAATGACTGAAAGCAAGTACTGGTCTTTTAAACCATGTCATAACAGAATAGCTCCTATTTTTAATGAAATTTAAAAAAAAATTAGTTAAATCTATAACATTAGAATGTCAATCTAAAATTATTATAAATTAATATTTTTTAATCCCACAAATAGCCCCTATGAATTGATTAAGATTATTTTTAATTTTTACATTTACATTAATTATATTTAATATTTTAAATTATTTTCATTACTCACTTATAAATCTAAAATCTAAAAATTTGTTAAAATTTAATTCAATAAATTGAAAATGATAACAAACTTATTCTCTGTATTTGACCCTTCTTCTAATATTATAAATTTTTCCTTAAATTGATTAAGAACTTTTATTGGCTTTATATTAATCCCCTCTATATATTGATTATTACCTTCACGTTACAGAATTATTTGAAATAATATTTCTATAACTTTACATAAAGATTTTAAAATTCTTTTAGGTAATAATTACCCATTAGGAATAACAATAATATTTATTTCACTATTTAGAATAATTCTTTTTAATAATTTTTTAGGTTTATTTCCTTATATTTTTACAAGAACAAGCCATTTAACTTTAACCTTAACTTTAAGTTTGCCACTTTGAATTTCATTTATATTATTTGGTTGAATTAATCACACACAACATATATTTACACATTTAGTACCCCAAGGAACCCCAAGTATTTTAATACTGTAGCGTTTCCGCCAAACCCTACGGTCTACTTACCTGTAAAATCCCCATAACTACTACCCAACTCTCTTAAGTTTGCTAATGCAACGGTATTAGTACCTGTAAATGCTTCACGCATTATATAGATCACCATCTGTAATCATAAAATCCCTATAAAGAAAACTTACCTTCATGCACCCCTGCGGGACGTATCTTGTTTGTCTTACCAACAAACAACCCAAGCAGCTGCATATAATTAGCGCAATAGGCGCTGAAACCAAATTCTCCAGCATTTCCTAATGCAAATATGAACCCGGTTTCTATTGCAGCCAGAGATGCCATAAACATCCAATTTGCTTTTAGCACCTTTTTCTCCTAACGTCGAAAATAGCGACGAGGCATCGTGTAAACAATGACCCGCATTACCAGCGGCGCATGTGGTCATTTTTCCCTATTGTCCTTGCCGCCTGCCTGTTTTCGAACACATGCAACAACATTGAATCTGTTCGATCGCGCACATATACCACTGCGCCACTAGTTACACCCGTAAGAGAAAAGTTTTTCTCTCTCTTCCTTTTTTTTCCTTAGCGAAATCATCTCTGCATGAGATGACGATCGCTGAGTCTTCTTCCATCCTTCAGTGCGCGCACATCGAGTTTTTTCTTATTTATCATCTCCCGTAGGGTGTGCATCGGAGTCTGCACCCCTGCGGGACGTATCCCTTTTATTCAACTAATTATGTATTCCGCGAATGTTTGTACCGGGTTTGAACCAAATGGAAATAATTTAACATAAAGTGAACGTTTTAACAGTCACCACAACTTTCATTACACCACCTTAAAAATAAAAAACGAACCTTTTATATAAATCAAAACAAGTGTCTTATTTTCCTCTTCTTGGTGGATAGTTGCAGGACTACGGTAATCAGATGATGGGGATGGAAGTGAACAGAGTACCCATGCTGGTACATACTTCCTCTCCACAATACCATTTATAGTATGTATACTGTCTGAGATATTCGGCCAACGTTCGGTGGCTACGTTCTAAGGCTCCATTTGTTTGGGGATGATAAGGTGTTGTCTGTATCTTTTTGATTTTCAGAATCTTGCATATTTCCTTAAAAAGGTGGCTCAGAAAGTTGGTGCCTTGGTCAGTAAATACCGCGTCTGGTATTCCGAAACGACATATAATTTTCTCCACAAAACTTCGAGCTATGGTGGGTGCTTCCGCATTAGGTAGCGGAATAGCTTCAGTGAATTTTTTTAAATCATCTTGGAAAGTTAAGATGTACTTATTATCTTCGTAACTAGTTGGGAGTGGGCCAACAATATCCAAAGCTACGCGTTCGAAGGGGGTCGTACTTGTTGTGGTGATTTTCATGGGGATTTTTCTGTTTAGAGTTAGTTTATTTCTTTGGCATGAGTCGCATTTGCGAATGAATTCTTTCGTATCTTTTATGAGTGTTGGCCAAAAGTACCTTGTTTTAAGACGTTTGATTGTGCGGGAGATTCCCTGGTGTCCTCCAAAAGGGGAATTGTGGAAGTCACGGAGAATTTTATCGATATCCTGCCGGTCTTTGATATAGATTCTTTTGTCAGAGTAGAGATACACGATGATCTTGGTTTGGGCGAATGTTTGTATGATGGCGTTTTTTAGGCGAGGGTTTATTGGCTCTTGTTTTGGGATAGAAATGTCGATGTGGTTTACCTTTTCGTTTATACAGTAGTTACGAATTTTTTTTGAGTGTTCGTTCAAAGTTGGATTCGTTTCCTCTGTTTAGCGGCAACGTAGTGACAATATATAAAGGGATTTTGTCGTGTTTGTGTAAAATTTTATTTCGTTTGGGTTCGGACGTGTATAGTTAGGGATGGTTTTAAGTGAATTTTCGGTTTGGCCTTCTTTATTGGGTAGTATGAAGATCTGAATAGGTGAACGGGTTTTGACATACTCTATGGGTTTAGAAATTTCGATTATGTCACATTCGGTATGTGGGAGAGTAATTTCCTCACTTGCGGCTACTAATGGCTCATCGGTGCCTCGACCTTTCGTTTTGCTTCTAGTGGTAACTAGTACCTTGCCTACCTCTTGTGTGTCTTGGGTGTTAATAGGGAGGCGGCTAAGTGCAATCAGCCACAGAAATCCAGGAAAAAAGTATTCGCTTCGAAAGAAATATCTTCCATAATTATCATAAATGGAAAACGTTCTTTCAGATTGGTTAAACGTATAACGTAGTGATCTATTGATTCAGCTACATCTGGATTCTCTATTCGTCGCTTATCTTGGTCTTGAAGTAGGCCACATATTGTTCTGTCGATAATTCCTTCAACTGTGGCTATTTCTCTTGTGTTTTTTTCTTCTCTCTTTTCTTCTTATAAAGATTTTTGGTGTTGTTTTAAATTTTGTTTTCTGTTTTATTTTTTGTATCTTTTTTTTTTTTTCTTGATTTAGTTAGGGATCCTTCGAAGAGCGGGGACCTTTTGTTTTTCTTTTAGTTATTATTCCTTTTATTTATTATTCCGCTCCGATAAAAAGTACGTTTGAGCGGAAATTTATTGCAATTGATAATTAATTAATTAAGAAAAAACTAATTCCGTCTCCTTAATATTGTTTATTTTGTGTATCATCTTCTTCACTCAAGGAAAACTTATTCTCAACTCAAAACATAAATTTACTTGAGACTGTAAGCAATTCAACTAATTCTGTTCTCTAACTCAACTCCAAACTCAAACTGATTTTACTATTGAATTTTTTCTCTACTTATAGAACATTGTGTTCTAATTTACTGTAAATTATAATATGAACAAAACACAAATTTTATCATGGTCTCTGTGACTATTAAATTGAATAAAATTTGAACGAAAATCAAAGTTACTATGTTTTGAATGAATAAAAAGGTGCGGGTTATTAAATGTGCTGTAACTGGCAATATGGTGAATGTTTATGAATGGTATGTGTTAAGTGAGAAAGTAATATATGTTAAGGGAAGTTTTTATGGATGTGTAAGGAGATTCAGTTTTTAATTTAATAAAGGGTAGTATTCTGGAATACAACACATACCACATTTTAAAACCTTCACGGAAGCATCATCTCTTCCCGGATTGTATTGGCGTTGATCTCACTCTAATGACTTCCTCCACAGTAGTTGGCGACAGCACATATTCGACTCCATAATGAACCCCGAATCTTTCCATGAGCTGAGTATTTAGCAGTTCATGAGAGTGTTTCTCTACATATCTCTAGGATCGATGATGATACCACATTTTTTTTTATTTTTGTTATTATATTATAGAATGACAAAAAATGCTCACAACATTTGAAATGTTAACTTTATTCAAAGAAAAGTTACAATATTTATCCGAAGTTGAAGACATAAAAACATTGTCGTAGTTGAATGGACAGAACCAACCACACGCCGATAAAACAACAAAACCCGACGCAATCAAAATTTTTAGAAAATTTTAAACGTTTAGTCATTAATATTCCTAAAGTGTCCTAAAAGCATGATACCTTCTTGCAGTAACAATGGTGGGGCCTGTGGGGGTGCGAAGTATATTGTGCCAAGACACGGGCACCTGGTTCACTTCCTTCCCACTTATCGTTCGCTCAGAATCAGTCGTTTATTTGGGAAATACCCGGGGAAGGGTTGCACTAGTAATCCTTTATAATTTTCCCTTCAGCGCCAACAGGCTCTACGCAACGTCCGCAGGCAAATACAATACACCAACGATGAAGGGAAGAAGGAATAAAACGCGCCGGCTTGTTGAATATAGTCTTTTATTGTTTTTTTTTTTTTTTTTAGGTAGTTCGTAACACCAGTTCACACAAATTATTTGTAGATTATATTTACAGAGATCGCTTATAGCCTGAACGCTGGCGCTTAATTGCAATTTTGTCCGGATGGACGCGTGACCCAGTTATTTATCATCGAACAGTTTACAATACCGACCCACACGTGTATATATAGATGAAGTAACATATTACAGGCCGAGAGTAATTGTACACGATTTTAACCCCTCGCGATGCCAACTCGACTTGCGTGGCGTGTGCGAACTCAACGTAGGCTAATGCTCGAACTTTTGCGACGTGACCGCCCGTGGTGGTGACTGTAAAGCGATTGACTGATCAAAGGCAAGAAATCGTTCATCGCGCCGTGGCAGTGAAGTCATAGCTGAATAAACTTACTGCCACTTACTAGGAACTCGAAAAGGGTTGCTATATGTGCATAGGGAATGTAGTTCCAGAGAATCACTGCTGTACAGGCTGAGTTAAATTCCTCGGTCGCTATGTATACGGGGGGAAATTGGTTTGGAAACAGGACCAAGTATGCGTATGAGTTGTCGGTTAGACAAAGGAATATGGGTCTTGGTCGTTGCGGTGGTTGTTTCGCGCAAATGCAACGCGTCGTGCTAGTGACTTACCGGTAAGGAGAATTGGTATTGGGTAGGATAGGAGCCGAAATGATTTTCGAGGGAACTGAATGTCGCTTGGTTGCAAGCGAAAAATAGTTTAAGCAGGAAGTGAGCCGGAATGGTTTCGGGGGAAATTAATGCTGCTTGGGTGTAAGCGAGGGATATAGTTTAAATGATAAATTCACCGAAGCGGGTTTTTGGAAAAATGTATGCGGTTTGATGTAGTTGAGGTAGATGATTAATATTCCGTTGTAAATTTGAAGATGTATTTTGTCGCAGCTTGGGAAATGGATTCTTGGTAAGTTTGGGGATGTATGCGATTGCAGATTTGGGGACGGATGCTATTGCATATCGAGAAGTGTGTTCTTTGCGTGTTTGCGCATGTGTGCTATTGCGGATTTGGGTTATGGTGACGCGCTGTTAGATGTCTAACTTAGGTAGGAATTGTAGGTTGGTTCTCCTTGCGATATAGAGGGGTTGGCTGATGTGTCACTGAAGTTGCGGAGTCCACCTACCACTGCGTCCGCACTCAAACAATCACAGACAGGCTCTGACAGGGTCCCAAGACGGAAGTTCACTATGCGCAAGGGTTCTCCTGACTGTGGGGCGGTTCTGGAGGTTTGTGGCGGTTCTTTAAAGCTTTCCCAAAGAACCACCCATTCCTCTAATTCAACCCGCTTCTCCCTCGCTCCATTCTTACCAGTATTCGAGCAGTTTAAGCGGTCTTCCAAATAACTTTCACCTGAAAGTTAAACATCATCAGGGCAGGCATCACATTGAATTATGAACCATATCATATCCCCATCGGCTCGGCTCGTTAGGAGTTATAATAGATAAACACTCGCTGGCCAGCGTAATTGTTGACACAGCTGTAGCCGATGGTTTTGCTACGGTTCATAACCAGTCATTGCCCCAATCCCAAGGTTCGCTACAGTTGCGACAAATTTCCTTTATCGGTTATCTACCGATTTTTTTTTAATTTTTTTTATTAAACTTCTCTCGGGAGAGGCGAACCTATAGCGCCGAGTTGGCGCCCCGAGATACCATCAAATAACTGTTGCAGTTCTTTTTGAACAGTTGTAGGTTATAACGCTCTGGAAACACCCACGTGGGAAGGGATAGCGACTGCAGTCCCGACGTCAGCGCCGAGTCACTGATCAGGCGGATCGCTCGTCTCTGTACGCTCTCAAGTAGGTCGAGGGTATGTTTAGGATCCGAGCTCCAAACATGAGAGCAATACTCGAGCGCGGGTTTAATTTGGGATTTATATAGGAGAAGAAGTTGGGCCGGACAAAATATTTCTTGGCTCTAAAAAGATAACTCAGTTTTACTGAGGCTGACCTGGCGATACTCGATACGTGTTTATGCCATGATACATTCCCACAGATCGTGACGCCGAGCAATCTCAAACTTTCCTCAGCCTCGAGGGCCAGGCCATTCATCATCAGCTGTGGAACCGATGATCCACTTTTCTTTGTGAATGTTGTATATTGTGTCTTCGCTGCATTGAAGTCGACGAGATTGGCCCTTCCCCAATGTAGGACCCTATCTAGATCCTGATTCAGAGAATCAATCTGTCTACATCTCAGCTGGTGCGACGCAGAAGCACCAATCGGCCGAACACTCGAAAAGGAGGAAACAAGCGTACTATCACCCGCAAAACTGAACAGCTTGTTATCCGTTGTCTCCAACAAATCATTTATGTGAAGCAAGAACAAGGTTGGAGCCAAAATAGAACCTTGGGGCACCCCCGAATTAACAGGATACAGATCCGAACACTCGCCGTCCACAACAACCCGGATCGATCGATTCTCGAGGAAGCTCCTCGTCCAGTCGCAAAGCTGTTGGGACAGTCCATATGAACGAAGTTTGCTCAGCAATGCCCCGTGCCAGACGCGGTCAAAAGCTTTGGAGATATCCAATGCGACCACCCTTGACTCACCATGCCGTTTTCCGTATTGACGATCATTCAGAAGTCCGTTGCACTCCAAATACTTAACTAACCCTGTATTGATGACTTTTTCCATTACCTTAGATAAAATAGACAGTAATGCTATCGGACGGTAATTTTGTGGGAGACACTTTTTTCCCGTCTTTGGGATTGGCTGAAATCGAACGATTTTACAGCAGGCAGGAAAGGTCCTTCGTGCATAAGATAATCGGAAGAGTCTGCCAAGAACCGACGATAGCACTGGAGCACAGTTCTTAAGGACTATTGCTGGTATCCGTCCGGGCCGGTTGCATTCATACAATCCAGTTCACGTAGAATGTACCGTAACGGCGAGATCACCGGTGGCTCCAAAAGGCCGGGATCGAGGTTTGAATTCGCCGAAAATAAATTCGCGAACACATTAGCCTTATCCTTTGGATTCAGGATTAACGTCCCGCTGTCTGTTACCAACGGAGGGAAAGAGGAGGAAGCAAAGTTACTGCTGACAGCCTTTGCCATTGACCAGAAGTAGCGCGAACCAGTTGGGCACCGAAGGAGCTTATTGATCACCCTGTCGTTGTGAGCCTTCTTCGCGTTATCAACCGCCTGGTTGCACGCGTTTCTGATTCTAACAAAATTCGTTCTGTTAACACCGGTGGGATTGGAGGGTCATTGCTTAAAAGCTCTATTTTTTTCTGCTGTAATCAGCTTGCATTTTTTATCAAACCAAGGTTTATTAGACGAACTTCGTTTGATGGAATGCGGAATATACATCTCCATCCCCAGCAGAATAATCTCTGATACCGACTACGCGCAAGTGTTAACATCAGAGTCTCCGAAGCACACCTCGGACCATGGAAAGGATGCGAAGGAGTCTCGCAAATCGTCCCAGCCCCATACTTCCATACATGGCGAAGCTGCCTAGGTCGGTTATTCGCTTGATATTCAAGTGCTTGCGTGACAGATACCAAGCAGTGATTTGAGTTTCCCAGTGGCACAGAAACGTCTACAGTATAAATACTCGGTTCGGGTGTCAATGGCTATTCGTCTATTTACACAAGGGCATCACTCATCTAAGACTTTCGTGATGCCCTCGTCCCATCTTTTCTTTTAGCACATTTCCTCGATGCGTTGCCGTCTATTTATTTAGCCGCAATGCACACTATAAACAAATATCTTCACGTCCCTTTTATCTTTACTGTTCTTCTGCTTTGTTTTTCCATCGCCTTCGCGCATGAGTTGAACAATATAATCTTCACGATCACTCATACACACATCCTACCATGATCTTCATTACGATATCTGGTTTTCTATTCCACAAAGAGAGACTTTACGTCTCTCTTGTGGTAAGTAAAAATATGTCCTTAGCTGAGAGTATATCCACCACCACCGAATCGAGGGTGAATGAAGAGCCAGATTCCAACTCTCGATTTAGTCGTTTTTCATCACCCGACCGAGCCGATCGGACGGTCGTTTCACCTCTCGTTACCCGTAGCGTTGCGGGTATGCGTACCGCGTAAAGAGTGTGATCGGGTTGTCGTAATAAAAATTAGTCCGTTAATTAGTGCAAATGTCGGGAATATAAATAGAAGACCAAACGAAGTTATAATAACACAACTTGTAATAACAAATCGTTACAGATAAAAAGGACATTGAAAACGTAAAAATCGATTGTATACGTAATTATGAAATTCACCGTGTCTACTGTGTGCATGAAATAAAACAAATTATAATGAACCAACTTGTGAGTTTCATTTCTCCTGGGTGTGATGTTTCCTCTGCTGCTATGGCGTACAAATTGCAGTGGAATGCCAAGGAACAATCGGTGAGTGAAACGTGAAGAGTTTGTGAGGGCGGAGTAGAACCATGCGCCCATGCTGGCGCCAACGCTTCGTGCTCCCCACAAGACCACTTTTTTTAATTTTAATTATTATATTATAGAATGACAAAAAATGCTCATAACATTTGAAATTTTAAGTTTATTCAAAGGAAAGTTACAATATTTATCCGAAATTCAAAACATAAAAACACTATCGTAGTTGAATGGACAGAACCAACCACACGCCTATAAAACAACAAAACCCGACGCAATCGAAATTTTTAGAAAATTTTAAACGTTTAGTCGTTAATATTCCTAAAGTGTCTAAAGAGCATGATTGGTGTAACAACTTTCTTGCAGTAACAATTTAAAAATGCAGGTTTAAGAGGCTGCTTCTATTCTTACGTCTAACAAATGCGTTTGCAATACTATTGTTACATGTGTATTTCAATTGTCTGGCCAACATATGTATACGATTGTTATGTTCTCAATTTTATGTAATACATTTTTAAAAATTGCTGGTGTTTACCAGGGTATACTCAAAAGCGGGTACTTACAGTTCGTGCCTTACCGGTGGGGCCTACCTGGCAACGGCGATGGTTCCTGGGGTTAGGTGATGTGTCACGGAAGTTGCAGACTCCTGCGTTCCTGGGTTCACCCCTACCACTGCGTCCGTACTCAAACAATCGTAGACAGGCTCCGACAGGGTCCCAAGGCGGAAGTTCACTATGCGCAAGGGTTCTCCTGACTGTGGGGCGGCTCTGGAGGTTAACTTGTTAATCCTCGGAGCAAGGGTGGTCCTGACTATGGGGCGGCTCTGGAAGTTGACTGGTTTATCGTTCATCAAACAAGGGTAATCGCCCTGCACGACATTCGGAACCGCTCACCAGGAATTACAATCAAAACACTGTTGCATTTCTTAATTCGGTAGGTAATTTTAATTTTAATATCCTCAATGTCCGAGTGTACTTTTTACAGTTCTTGTAACATTACATACAGGTTGCTTCCACGTTGAAGTAAACTTTCAACTTTGGCATTGCCTGGACATTTACTTAGCTCAAACATGCATTTTCAATTAACTTAACTTTTTATTTCTTTCTACTTTTTAAACCCAACTTCTCACATCACTGTTCCTTCCGTTACTCTCTAGACATTTACATAACTTGAGCATGCATTTTTATTTAATTTAACTCTTTATTTGGCTCTGCTTTTTAAACTCAACTTATCACACCGCCGCTCCCTCCGTTACTCTTCTCAACCCTCCTTCCGCTCAAGAAGACAAAAAGGAGTGCTACAACAAAAAATCGTAACAAAAGAACGAAGAACAAAAACCGCCAGCGGCCGACACAAAGAAGTCTGGCACCGTTGCCTCGGCGAAGAAACTGATCGAAGACATCACTGCCGAGGTTTTCTTATGCAGGTTTGCGCACCAGCTATGTTTTAGCTTTTATATTTTCAATTCTTAAATGGTATACATGAATTTAGTTATTTTATGTTGTAAAATAATGCTATTGTAATTAGCAAATGAATGTGATGTAATTTAATATTTTATGTATTATATTATTATTATTATTTTTTAATGGCCTGTAGGAACCCGGAAGTTCATGACCTCACCGACTCGACTTCGCCATCGTTCCCTGTCCTGTGCACTCTCCTTCCACGCTTGACGATCTGATCCGATTTCCTCAAGGTCAAACCTAACATTGTCCTCCCATTTCCGTCGCGGCCGTCCTACCGGTCTCTTTCCCGTTGGTCTACCCTCAAGAATTCTATGCACGGTCCTATCGTTGCCCATTCGCGCTACATGTCCAGCCCATCTTAATCTTCGCGACTTGATTACTCCCACTATTGTAGGTTTGCGGTATAGCTCTTCCAATTCGTGGTTGTGGAGTTTTCTCCGTTGTCCCACCTTCTCGTCATATTTACCTCCACAGATACCCCTTAAAACTTAATTCTCGAATACGCGGTATTTGTTTTCTTCCTGTTTTGTGAGAGCCCATGTTTCGCATCCGTATAGATGCGAAACATGGGCTCTCACAAAACAATCGAACATGATTATGGGTCTACAATCGGCATGATTATGGGTCTACAGACACGGAGCTTTATGTTACGTGATAGCAGTTTGGATTTCAGCAGTTTACTGACTGTGTGCCAAATAGCGTTGCCGGAAAGTTGTCTTTTGTTAATTTCCTTCGACATTTTGTTACTGGCCGTCGGTATCGTTCCCAGATATTTAAATTCTTTAACTTTTTCGAATATCTTGCCCCTGACGTTTATATGTGTTCCCTGAGGTCCACTTGCTCTCGCCGTAATCATGTATTTTGTTTTGTCTCGTAGTCGTAGTATTTTGTTTTTGGAGTCGTAGGCTTTTTTGAAGTCAACGCCCAGTTGGTGAACTATATCTCCGTATTCCCACTTCTTTTCCAGCAGTTGCCTTATTGTGAAAATTTGGTCGCTCTTTGACCAGTTTCTGCGGAATTCGAACTGGTAGTCTCCCAATATTTCTTTTGCGTACGGTGTGATTCTCGCCAGTATGACATTTGTTAGTATTTTGTATGGGGTTGGGAGTAATGATATTTCTCTGTAGTTTTCGCAGTCAGATCTGTGGCTTTTTTTGAAAATGTGGATGACTATTTAGGATTACCATTCTTCCGGGGTAACTTTGGGGCGGTTCCGCCAAACCCCACTGTCTACTTACCCGAAGAACCCCCGTAACTACAAACCTACCATTATAGTTTTCGGCTAATGCAATCGCATTAGCACTTGTAAATGCTTCACGCATCAAGTATCTAATGTATTTAGCTAAAAGCTCCTGGAAGAGAATTCGTACCTTCATTCATTAATTCGTACAAGAATTCTGTCCAAACTTCATAAATCCCAAGTCCAATTCGCCACCTTCGGTTGCCAAGCAAATCCCAATTCTATCATACGCATTTTCCCTAGACGAATTACTGAAAACGAAACAATTTGGTATACATATAATGTAACCATAAACATCGCGTCGCCTATTCCCAGCCTCATCATGTGCACAATAAATCCCTTTACATACACTTTGGCTGGCGACCGTTTTCTCCCTACTATAAAAAAAAAAAAAACCAACGCAGCTGCACACAATTGACGCAAACGACGCTGAAACCAAAACCTATAGCGTAGGCAAATGCAAACAGGAATTGTATACTTACCCTTGGCAGCGATGCCGTAAACACCAATTCCCTGTGAATATGCAAAAAACCAATTAGCACCATGTCCATCAGCATTGCGGTCTATCAATACAGCTGCATGGCACATCAAGACAATGATCTATACGATCCCTTTGTCCTACAATATTTCTGGATTTGCATCTCATGACCTCGCGGCATGCAAACAGAAATCCATTACTAACCAATGAGATACGGCTTGTTTACTTAGCCGAACTCACATCTCATTGATGCACATTATTCCCTTTCTTTGTTTTCAGATTCGTTCTCATGGCTTTGCCCCACGAACCAATGTTCACACATACATGTGTACCACTACGATCTTCTCTATGAAATCTGGTTATCTACCCCCAAAGAGAGACTTTACGTTTCTCTTGGGATAGAAAATGCATCCCTAAATTAAGAGAGCCAGTACCACTGTCCGAATTTCCCTTTCCAGCGAATTGATATCGCTGAGTCGTTTTCCATCACCCGACCGAGCCGGTCGGTCCCACTCCCGCTCTCCGGTGCGCATGGGGACGCGAATATATCCCGGGTCGTGTTTAAAACTAGCGTTTCCCAAGTGCTTGTTATCCTATTAAGTGGAGTTGTCGAGTTGTGTTTCCTTTTTTTAACGTGCAAGCGGGCGGTCAGATCATAATGACATACGTGTTCAAATAGTAATAGTCAGCACCATGGCGAAATTACAATAATAATAGCGTACATATGAATATAAGTTTTAACTAGTTAAAATCGGTGTTTTATTTTACTTTTGTTTCCGGGTGATTGTTGCAGTTGATTGAGTTCGTTCGAACAGTGAAAAGTTGTGGGGACGGAGTAAAACCCTGTACGCCGACACCACGACTTCGCCCCCCACAACTTCCTTATCCCATACTGTTTTGATCAGTTGGTGGATCTTTTGACCGGTTGCCTCTCCTCCATGCCTCCATCTGCCGGTATGCAGTCGACTCAAGGAGCCTTGTTGTTTTTCAATCGATTTAATACATCTACAATTCGTTAAAAGAGTACTCTGGGATCTGAGGCTGGGCAGTATGTATGTATGGTGCGTTTATTTGTGGTTGATGGGTGTGCATATTGAGCAGGTTTTCAAAGAACTGCTTCCATCTTGTCACGATATTTTTTGTTTCTGTCACCAGACAGCCGTCTGTGTCTCGGATTACTTTGGCTCTCCGTCGGTAGCCATTCTTAATTGAATTTATGCCGGCATTTTTTCAATCCGAGTCTTCTGTGGGGGTTGAAAAGGTATGATTGCCAACGTATGGCACAGATTCACTTTTAACCCACAAGCAAAGATTCAACCGAAGGAAATGAAAACACTTTTTATATGTTGTTTTTTTTGTTTTGTTGTTTATTTTTTTTGCACAATATTTAATTCGGTTTATCCTAGGTTTATACACTTGTAATTTTTTTTTAATAGTTCAGCAACAATATGATCACTCAGCCGAGAACTTTTTTCTTACTGCCCTGTAAGCAACGAATTTAAGTAACAAAAGGCGAAACCTCCGACAGCAGTGGTTGAATACTGACTTTAGCGCGGGCGGCGGCGTGACTACTTATGACAGTGGTTGGATTGTGACTGATTAAATTAGGGTGGAAATCGTAATTTCTGCTTTTTACACATTGATCTGCCAATGGTAATCATGCTCTCTTGTGTGTTCCCCAACTCACCACACTCATCCAGGTCGAAACGTACTTGTGTATTCGTTCGACGTCGATGGGCGTAGCCAGAATGGAGAAATCAAAAGGGAAAGCACAATAACCCAGGGTTGATCTGGCTAGGTGTGTGTGCGTCAGTGCCGTGTATACGGCTGGTCTACTGACCTAGTGATAATCTCTTAGGTCATTGCACTATAGCAAGACAGAAATACGGGAGAGAGGAAGACCTAGCTAAGGTTATTCACCAGCAAAAAGAGATCATTGATCCCAAGCGAATGGGTGATCTGGGAAAAGTCAATAGGACGCCGCGTCGGCTGGGGATATAATACAATTCTGTGGAATGTTCGATAAATGCCCAAGCCTATGGACTATGACGCAACCGCGTCGTTTGGTTTGACTTGGTTGTTGCTAACCAATACGAATGGAATTTCCGGTGGAAATCCCATGGTTAGCGCAATAGTGTTGCCGTATGTCGTTGATTGTAGCTAAACTCAATTATGGATTATCTGCATAGAATAATGAGTTTAGCTATGCGTCCCTTTGACATGTTTTACAGGTAAATAACTTATCAAGGAAATGGGTAGGTATTGTGGTTGGAATTGTGGGCTGTTTCTCCTATAGGATAGAGAAACCCCTACACTTCTCCCATTCGCGTTTTTTTTTTTGCGTTTCAAAAGTGCCATTGTGTCTTTCCGAATTGTCGCTTATATTTCTGCGTTGACCTCATCCTATCTTTCGAAGTGGATCACTCTGAGGCGTTTACGTTGTCCGATCTTCGCCCTGCACTCATCGTCAAACCAAAGTTTGGATTTAATTGCTTTCTTAAATACTAATACGTTTCCTGCTGTTTGTGTGATTGCGTCTCTGATCGATGCCCATCTCGTGTCCACACTATTGGTT
Organism: Microdon myrmicae; assembly: GCA_963931805.1. Lineage (NCBI taxonomy): Eukaryota > Metazoa > Arthropoda > Insecta > Diptera > Syrphidae > Microdon > Microdon myrmicae. The sequence continues at coordinate 97,334,547 of OZ007496.1, forward strand.
TCCTCTTCCTCGGTACTCTTATTCTCTAGGATGCTAAATCTATTCGTTAGTTCGTGTTGATATTCGGCCCTTTTGCCCAGATCTTTTAGTTTATCAGTGTCGAACTTTTTGCTCGTCTCCCGTGACTGGCCATGTAGGTTTGCTATGAGCCGACTCTTAATTTTGCCCATCACGAGAAGGTGATCGGAGGCGCAAGCTCCTCTATATGATCTTACGTCAAGGATGTTCAAGTGGTGTCTTTTGTCTATGAGGAAGTGGTCTATTTGATGACGCGTTACGCTGTCGGGGGATATACATGTGGCTTTCTGAATTTGCTTGTGCTTGAAAACCGCACTTCTCACTATCAGATCTTTTGACGCTGCGAACGTGATAATTCGAGTTCCATTATCACTTGAAACGTGGTGTAGGCTTTCTTTACCTATAGTTGGTAGGTAGATATCTCCTTTTTTCCTGTTCAGATCCCTGAGGAGGATTTTAACAACGAAGGATAAGATGCCATCAAATACTTCCTCTAGGGTCTCACGTCGGCTTTGAATGTTATGATTGGTGAACAATAACTTGTCTTTTTGAGACCAAGAGCCTTACCTGGATTTTTTATTTCATTCTCACGCTCCTTCCGTTGTGGGTGCTTGCTCGTCGGACAAGTCGTCGACGACCCATGAGGAGAGGTTGCTGCTGCTGTTCGTGCTCGGGTTTGTGTCGGTTGAGTTAATTTGGGCCATCTTAAGTGCCTGTGGGCGTGATGGGCTGATGGTAATTCATGTGTCCGTTTCCTTGGGTTGCCTTTTGATAGCTTTCTTCGAGTTTCTTTCTTTTCGAAACATGGTGTTTGCCGGTGGTTTTGTTGCGGTTCGAATTATGATCCATGCTGCATGTACTGACACCCAACCTTATCGTTTTATTTTCTGCGTTGGAGCTAATCGTAGGAAGTTCTCCCTTGTCCGCACATACGTGGCTCACGGAGTCCAAGGCGGAAGATGCTGGCGTCAGCAGTCTCATCGAGAAGCCTCTTAGCGCACACAATCGCTTTGGTTTTGGTTTGTTTTAAATTTTTGTGTTTGGATTCAATTACCTCTTTCGTTTGGTAATAAGACACCTGCCATCGACACCACATATTTTTATTATTTATTGGTGTTTCTTTTTTCCCGAGATTGGAGTTGTTTGCATACACGATGTGGGAAACCAATGCGCAGTCAATTTGCGAGTTTTCGCACTTATGGGCTTATTTACTTATTTCGCACCTTCACGGGGGTGATTTCACGTGAGGAAACACTTCCTTTTTCATTTGATACGTTCATGTTGTGCAGGAATTCACTACACTATACACATCTTTCACACTATACACAATCTTAGACAGAGCCTGTTTTTTTTTAACGGCCGCGTGATTTCCGTAGATAGAAGTTCAGACACGTGCGTTTCCGTTGGGATGATGTCAAAAATGTACTCTTTCACCACAATAAAAAAACATATGCGTGTTAACTTGTGTTCACTGTGATGATCGAAATGACATCTTCGATTTTTTAAATAAGATAGTTTGATAGATATGATGTTAGTAGGAGAATACGAACCTTTTAAACTAAACACCCAATCGTAAAAATCGGTTCACAGAGAAAATTGTGCTTAAGAATGTCATAAACTTACGGGTTTCTATAGACCAATAAATAGCAATAGTAGACAATGTTATTTTGCACACCTTCGAAGGCGCCAACAATTAGTACTTTCTATTCTATTTCTGGAAGAAAAAAAAAGAAAGAAAAAAAAAAGAAACAAAATTTCATTACCATTATTACATTTACGGTGTCGTCACAAAACGCACCAAATATGAACCTAACCAAGAGTTTTCATCAGCATATAACACACTTTGTGGGGAGCAAATGTGGAGCAGCAACCTTCTAGCATACTAACAGCTTTTTTTAAGCTTCTGTGCTCTAGTGTTCCTTTTAGATGCCATCGTTTTTTGAATAATTGTATTATCCACGGGTGTTTATCTTGAGTGGTTTATTAATTGAATCCTGACAATAATCGTGGTTACATTTTACCGTGGATTATTTTCGGTCATCTTCGCTGGTGAGAACTCTGAGGGCTCTATGGCCGTTTAATAAATTTCTTAACTTTGGCCATCAAGAGAAAAGATGTGTGCAACTCTTCAAAGTGAAGTGAATAAATATCCTTTTGGCACAATGTCTAGCTACCGGAGTTTCCCTAACCTTACGCGTGAGTTTATAGGGCTTCGGTTGGTAGTGAAAAGAATGCGATTTGAACCAAATCTTTGACGGTCAGAATCATAGTTAAAGGTGGAACCAAAACCTCAACACATCAGACCTCTGCCGCGTGTAGGAGATGAATTATCATTCTCAACTAGTATTTACTGATGTGGATTGATGTGTTAATTGTTTTTTTATACGGCGCTGATGGCCTAATGATTCGATTTTTCTTCTGGTGCTGTTGTTCACTATAGTTTGTGTGTATCTGTTGGAAACACCACAAGTTCGCGTAAATCGGTCACACCCTATAGTGGTAAATCATTGTTCATGAAGAATTCCCCCTGGATGCCACCATATCTTCGTAGATGTTTGTTCTTAAGCCAGAGAATCTAACCATGTCGTAATGACATATTATTGAATCCTTTAATAGCCGATGGCAACATTCTGTCATTCTATTAGGTGCAAGATGACACATTGATGAAGTTTGTAGCCGTTCATCACACGTGGGTATTGATGGAACACCAAAACATACACCCAGAGTGGAATATACTTGCGACACTCTCTGCTGTCATTGTTTGCAATGGGGGTGCCTTCGGTTATCGTGTGAAAGGATTCATCACTGTGAAGGTGTCTGAATATCCTCTCGATGGTAGTAGCGGTCCAACTATATCAACGTGGATCTGGGTGATGCGAGCCTGGGGAGCTTGAAATAAGACCGTAGTTTTAAATTTTTTAGAGTGTCTAACCATGCGGGATCAGGCGAACTTACGCTAGACAGCTGCGGTAGCAGCTCATCCATTTGGATGGGAAGGGTTATGGTAGGTTTTGAAAACTACCTTTCGAAGTTGGATGGTAATGTAGCGGTTCCGCCAAACCCCAGGGTTCACTTACCTAAAAAAAACCCTATAACTTCTATCCAATCACATAATTTCGCTAATGCAATCGCATTAGCACCTTAAATGCTTTACGCATCTAGGATTATCTAAGGTATAATCTAAAAAGCTTCAGTAAAAGAATTCTTACCTTTTCTTGCATCTCTTCTCATACAATTCCTGTAAGAGTTCTTTCTTACCTTATCATAAATTCCCTGTAATAAAATTCATCGGTTCGCATATCATACGACCGCATGTCAGGGGATCTTACCCTTAAGTTGGCTAATCCCAGCCTCAATATGTGTACATAAAAACTATCTGTGCACACATCGGCTGTCAACCCATTTAGCCAGCGATAAATAGTCCAACACCTGCTGCATGTAATTAGCACTACCCACGTTGAGACTATTTCACTAACCTGCACCATGAGTCTGTCTTTGAAAGCACATTTTATAATATACAGTGATGGAAAAAATAATAGGAACAAGCTTGTTCTTCGACATTAATCGTTAAGAAAAATAAGAATTAAAAATATACTAATACTTTTGGTGCACTGTAATACATAAAAGAAATACTAAATTTTTAATAAAAAAAAAAGCGAGAAATAGCGAAAAAAAATATTGATTCCGGTTTTCCTTGGATTTGCCTGGAAACAATAATAGAAACAAATTAGTTTTTTGTCTGTGTTTTGTGAAGAATTAATTTACTGTAAAAGTGTTTCATATCCTTAGTTGTTGCACCTTTGTTTTGAATGACTGCTTCGCATCTTCGTCCCATGGAATTGACTATTTTGGTACAAGTCGTGGGTGGTATAGAATACCATTCATCTTTTATTTGGACCAAAGTTCGTCCTTATTTTTGGCCTTGCAGTCTCCGACCTTGCGCTTAAGAATGCCCCATAGGAGTTCTATTGGGTTAAGATCAGGGGACTGCGATGGTCACTCCATAACAACGACTTTGTTTTGAAGAAACCTTCTTTAGCCAATTTTGAGGTGTGCTTGGGGTAATTATCCTGCATAAACTCCCATTTAATAGGCATGTCCTCTTCAGAAAATGGTAGCATAACGGTGTTTAAGATTTCTACATAATCTTTAGCACACATTTTGTCCTTTATAAGAAAAATTGGGCCAACACCAGATGCTGAAAAGCACCCTCAAATCATTAAATTGCCTCCACCATGCTTCACTGTCTTTTACGTATACTTTGGATCGAATTCTGAGTTCATTGGTCGTCTGACGTACATTTTTACATCGGAACTAAACAAATAAATTTTGGTCCATAAGATGTCAGCAATATCACACTCCGCTGTCCTTCATCACGCGTTCTGGCGATACGCAAGCAATTCAATCATTCTATAGCCCAAATGCAACTACCATCAAATGAGTTGCAACTTGTTTTTTATTATCATTTTTATTATTTACTGGCCTGTAGGAACCCGGAAGTTCATGACCTCACCGACTCGGCTCCGCCATTGTTCCCTGTCCTGTGCGCTCTCCTTCCACGTTCGATCATCCAGTTGGTCCAATCTCACATTGTCCTCCCATCTCCGTCGCGGCTGTCCTGTCGGTCTCTTCCCCGTTAGTTTACCGTCAAGAATTCTATGCACGCTCCTATCATAACCCATTCGCGCTACGTGTCCGGCCCATCTTAATCTTCGCGACTTGATCACTCTCACTACTGTAGGTTTGCGGTATAGCTCTTCCAATTCGTGGTTGTGGAGTTTTCTCCATTGTCCTGACTCGTCGTCATATTTACCGCCAAAGATACCCCTTACAACTTTATTCTCGAATACGCGGAATTTGTTCTCTTCCCGTTTTGTGAGAGCCAATGTTTCGCATCCGTATAGAGCAATCGGCATTATTATGGTTCTATAGACACGGAGCTTTATATGACGTGATAGCACTTTAGATTTTAATAGTTTACTGGCTGCATGCCAGCTAGCGTTGCCGGAATGTAGTCTTTTGTTAATTTCCTTTGATGTTTCGTTTCTGCTCGTCAGTATCGTTCCCAGATATTTAAATTCTTTGACATTTTCAAATATCTTGCCCCTGACGTTTATATGTGTTCTCTGAGGTTCACCTGCTCTCGTCGTAATCATGTATTTCGTTTTGTCTTAGTTTATTTCTAGGCCCACCTCTTCTGCTGCTTGCATGATGATTTCACAGTTTTTACTTATAGTTTCGAGATTATCGCCCAGAACGGCGATATCATCCGCATACGCGAGCACTTGTGTCACCCCGTTCAGGGATGATCCGGCCGTGTTGTCGTCTTGTACCTTTTTGATAACATACTCCAGGACAAGGTTAAAGAGGCATGGAGAGAGACCATCCCCTTGTTTTAGTCCGTCCCAGATTTCAAATGGTTCTGAAAGGTGGTTTTCTATTCTAACTCGCCCTTTGTTTTCGTTCATGCAAATTTGAATGAGGGCGGCATCTTTTTTCGGGATCCCCAGCTCAACCACAATATGGTAGAGTCTTTGCTTTGCGACTGAGTCGTAGGCTTTTTTGAAGTCCACGAACAGTTGGCGAACCGTCTCTCCGTATTCCCACTTCTTTTCCAGCAGTTGCCTTATTGTGAACATCTGGTCGCTTGTTGACCGGTTCCGACGGAATCTGCATTGGTACTCTCCCAATATTTCTTCTGCGTACGGTGTGATTCTTGCGAGTATGACATTTGTTAATATTTTGTATGTGATTGGGAGCAATGATATTCCTCTGCAATTTTCGCAGTCAGATCTGTCGCCTTTCTTGAAAATGGGACGACTATTGAGGTTTTCCATTCTTCCGGAATGACTTCCTTATCCCATATTGTTTTGATGAGTTGGTGGATCTTTCGAGCGGTTGTCTTTCCTCCATGCTTCACAAGCTCTGCCGGTATGCAATCGATTCCGTGGGCCTTGTTGTTTTTCAAACGATTTATCGCGTCTATAACTTCGTCGAAAGAGGGCTCTGGGATCTGGGGCTCGGCAGTATGTACGTCTGGTGCGTTTATTTGTGGTTGATGGGTGCGCACATTGAGAAGGTTTTCAAAGTACTGCTTCCATCTTGTCACGATATTTTTTATTTCTGTCACCAGACATCCGTTTGTGTTTCGGATTATTTTGGCTCTCCCTCGGTAGCCATTTCTAATTGAATTTATGCCGACATACATATCTCTGCTGTTCTTTGCTCTGGCATTTTCTATGATTTTTTCGATCCGAGTCTTCTCCCATCCGCGTTTTTTGCGTTTGAAAAGTCTGGTTGTTTCTTTCCGAATTGTCGCGTATCTTACTGCGTTGACTTCGTCATATGCTTCTAAGTGGATCAGTCTGAGGCGTTTACGTTCTTCGATCTTTGCCCTGCACTCATCGTCAAACCAAGGTTTGGACTTAGTTGTTTTCTTAAATCCTAATACCTCTTGGGCTGTTTGTTTGATTGTGTCTCTGATCGAGGCCCATTTAGTGTCCACACTATTGGCTTCTTCTTGCTCACTACTGTCATTCTCTAGGATGCTAAATCTATTCGTTAGTTCGTCTTGATATTCAGCCCTTTTACGTATGTCTCTTAGTTTATCACTCTCGAACTTTTGCTCGTCTCCCGTGACTGTCCATGTGGGTTTGCTGCGAGCCGACTTCTAATTTTGCCTATTTGGATACGCATTACGCCGTCGGGTGATATCCATGTGGCTTTATGGATTTGCTTGTGCTTGAACATCGTGCTTTTCACTACCAGATCTTTTGACGCTGCGAACGTGATAATTCGAATACCATTATCATTTGAAACGTCATGTAGGCTTTTTTTACCTATTGTTGGTTGGAAGATATCTTCCTTTCCAATTTTCGCATTGAGGTCGCCGAGGAGGATTTTAACATCGAATGATGAGATCCCATGAAATACTTTCTCTAGGGTCTTGTAGAATGTGTCCTTCGTTTCTTCGTCGGTAGATTCTGTTGGGGCGTGTACGTTTATAAATACATAATTGTACCATGGGCCCTGTATTTTTAGCACCGACGTTCGGTCATTAATAAATTGCACATCTTTTACATGGGACGTAATCTTCTTGCTTATGATGAAGTTGCAACTTGTTTACTCAGTTGAACTCTCAGGTCATAAACTCCTTTTATCCTACATAGTTCTGGATTCGTTTCCCAGTAACCTCTCACATAAACAAAGATTTCCACGATCCCTTTTTCCTTTCTTTGTTTCAGGTTCATTCCCATGGCCTTGCGTATGAAAAAAACAATGTGATCTTCATTCACACATACACATACATTGCCAAGTCTTTCTTCCTTGTTTTCACCACGAGAGAAACACTTTCTCTCTCGGGAAAACTCACCCCAAACGATTGAATATCGTTGAGTCAAATTCCACCCGCTGACCACCACGGTCACGCGTCGCTCCCGCTTCTCGTCGCGCGCCGAGGATGGGATAATATACGGAGTCATTGGCGTAGTGAATATTATTCCCCATCCATTAAGTCGAGCGGTGTTTTGTCGATTTTTTTTTTTGATTCCGAAAATTTTTTGTTAAAGTATACATTTCATCGACGGTACAAAAAGAAATACGTTATATAAGTTTGTGTTAATATTGGTTGGCCTCACGTTCGATATTGTTGACTAAAGTAGTGGTTTTATTTAATATAGAATAAAACTAAACAAAACGGCACCATTAAAAAAAGAACATTTACTTCTCCAACCAATTCTAGTGTTTTATTTCTCTCGGCCGGCATCTGCCGCCTTGCTGCGTTTTGGACTTGATCCTTGACAATTCGGTTTGGCGGAACCTTGATAAATAACGGAGTGTTAGTGGGACGAGGTAGAACTCGCACCCATGCCGGTGCCACGACCCCGTACCCCATAGTAACATAAGGGAAAGCTATCCCCGATGAAACAAAAGATAGTATCCGTAGGCCTAAGGCTGCCTCCACATTCGGTAACGATTCCAACTGGCTTCCGCCCTGCCAAATCGGCATTGTTGATCTCTGCACGGAGTTACATCGAATCAGATTGAGGTAATACTTTGTGTTCCCGGAACGGGCTCTACTTGGATACAGAACTGCTCGATTATCTCAAAAAGCCTCTCTTGTTGCAGAGATTCATTTTCCGATTTTTTTTTTGATAGTTGTAAATTAATAACTTGTGGTCAGTCTTTGTGGTATATGTTGTCTGAATTACCTTACAGTTCTGTAAATGCCGAGTAAATCTCGGGTGTAGGGCTTATCTTGTTCGAAAAAAAAACCCAATTGGTTCCAATGTACCATTGTGCTCTTGTTTTAGTTCGACTTTTATTTTATGCCTGGTTCCGATGATTTATGCTTCGACTTTTCCTTTGGTGTCATTTTTCATTTGTTTTTTGTGTATTCGGGTGTATCTAGTGGAAACGCCACAGGGCCCCTTCAATAGAGTGCCGTCGTAAGGTGTCATTATCCGACTGTTCCTTCCAGAATTTCAACGTCAAGTTAGCTGACTTTGTCCAGGCGCAAGTGCGAATTTTATAAAAACACCCCAGGCTTCAAAATTTATTACCAACGTCTGGGTAAAGTGTTTTGACAGTAGCTGAACCACCCTCTATCGTTGTGCAAAACAAGTTGTATCGCCGTCACAGATTCCTCCAGTTGGGTATATTGTACAATCGCATTAATTTTTTGGTAAATCTTTTGTTAACACTGCCGTTGGTTGCAGGAAATTTAGTTGGACAAACATAGTGGTGTAAGTATAGCCAGGAGTGAAGAAAATGTTGATAGCATATTAATTAGGATAGACAGTGAAGAAACTCCGATCGCGTATTTATTAAGTTGGAGAATAAAGAGCACGTTCAAGTGAACGTGGCGGTTCTCTTGAATGCCACTACTCATCTTCCCATTAACCATGTAAAAACTCCCACCTAGAGCGGCCGAAAACCGAGAAAACAAGTACTGATTGCTTGCCCAGCAACTAAGCATGTACTTACCTTTTTGTCACCCACCTCGCTAATTCAATAGCACGAACCACAAGAGACATTTTCCTCACGGGTATCATGTGCTAGAAAGCCATGCGTCGGGTGTATGTTGCATCATCGGTTTTCTTAGTACGAAAGTATAACATGCGGCATACACCAAGCAACCAACATTGTCCGAACCATATCACCAAGATATACCCTTACGCGTCAGCCGTACACGTGCAGGAGATGTTTCATCTTTCCTTTTCATACATGCCCACATCGGTCGATCATCCGACCGGCAAATACATCAAGGCATACACCAAGTAATTCGAGTTCTCATAAATGGAAATTACCATCGAGAATTCGACTACGTGGAGATGCCGCCAAGATGTGCACGATCAGCATAAATGCTTTACGCAATCGCTGATCGTGCAAACACCTAAATCTCTATGTCGAGATAATGGCACCAGCTGCATCCATGCCAGCTAATGTTCCCCTTATGAAATTATTGTGTCCACGGTCCGCTTGCTCATGTACAGGATGAGAGTGCGAAGCAACTGCATCTGTGTGTGTGCGCATCCTTTCGGTGATCACCTTCTAAGATCATCCCTTATATGGTCATCGGGACGAAGGATGAGAATTTTGGTGTTCTGTTGCTTCGGTCGATATAATAATCGCGATATGGATTCCGTGGAGGCAAGTCGGTCCTCCACGTTAAATAATGTCAGTCGGAAATTAGCCACCCGTGAGTTGAGAGCTTAAACACAAAAGAGTTATTTTGGAGTGTCAGATAAGTTGGAGTAAAAACACGCAGCCGGGTGAATTAGCTTTTGTAGTGGGAATATTGCTTCGTCGAGCGACTTGTTTATTAAATCAATGTTAAATAAGTTTTGTTTAGAACTACTTTAAGAAATCAAAGTGACTCTAGCTACAACTCGTGTGCATCCTATAATCTGTGGAAGAAAATTCATTTTAGTTACGTTAATTAAATCAATTAATTCAATAGAGTCGATATATTGTTTAAGAAAGTAGTATGACATTAGTTTAAATTAGCCTTCATTTTAAGAGTAATAAAGAACCGTGGAATGTGTAAAATTTAGACTTTGTTTTCTATATCCATACTACACTGATATCTGAACAAGATCTGGAATTGGGGAAGACATTCAGAGACGATAAAGACCAAGCAACTCCATAATTGGTGACAGTGCAGGGAGTGAATTTGCTGGTGACGGAAGTAGAACCAGTGGTAACAACAGCACAAGTACGTTCAATCACCGCAGAACCAATTGTTTTTTAATCCATGAACAACTAGATCAACCCTCATTAAGTATTTTCTGCTGTGAAAACGGAATCAATTGAGAATTAAGTACATTGAAATGATTTGCAATAGCGATTTTCAGGGGCGTAGATACCACTGAAGTGGATACATTAAATCCATTGAAGGATAATATGAAACAAAAATGACTAGTATTTCGTGGTTTTAGCTACGAAAAGTAAATTTCTGGGTTGTTGTGGCAGAAGCTGATAAGTATTATCTATGGCCAATCTTAGAAGGAGTAAGAATAGAGGCACTAGGTTATAATCTTCATCATCATCATCATCATCATCATCATCATCATCATCATCATCATCATCATCATCATCATCATCATCATCATCATCATCATCATCATCATCATCATCATCATCATTATCATCATCATCATCGGCACTACAGCCGGTCTTGGCCTTATTTAACAAGTCTGAGGCTTCTTAAATTTTCCATAATAATTTGTTTTTCCGGCCAAGGTTATTAGCCTTGCGCCAACTAAGTTATAATCAGTTAGACTAAAATCGAAATATCGGTATCAGATATTGCCTGGATTTGTGATTACATATCATGTAGGAGTAGCTGTGGGGGTACTTTAAAGCATTCCCAAAGAACCACCCATTTCCTTAAATCAACCCCCTTTTCCTCACTCCACAGGCCTTTACTTACCTGCAATCGAGAAGCGTAAGCTACCACATTAGCTTTCGCCTGAAAGTAAAACCCCAGCAAGCATGCACATCATCAAATCATTTCGTTCATATTACATGAACCGTACTAACCCATGTTACACGCAACGCCTACCCTCCCCTAATACTCACCCTTTTTGGGGGCCACCCCCCACCATTAACAGGATTCACCTTCATGTGAAGCCCCATATGTTGATTAATCCAAATCAACATATCCAACCCAATGAGTACCTGTAAAAGTGCATTAGCTACAAAATGCATATACGGGCAAATCATGGAATCCAGATACCACATCTGGGAAAAATTCATGACGGCACAAAGAAAATAATGTGCTGCTCAAAACAGAGAAGAATTCTATGGTAACGAAGCAATAAAGTATACAAAATATCTTTGCCATCGTTGACCATAAATGAACACTTGTGTAAATACAAGATTCTAAATTGTATACACGCATCCACACAATCAGATCTCGCAGATCATAAACATTTTCAATGTTTATTATTCTCAAGAAATGTACTGCAAAGCATACCTCATGGGTATCAAAAAGGATCTATTGTGAGTAAACAATGGATGGATGTATATTTCGGTCTACACGACCGAAAGAGAGATAAGGGTGTCGATGTATGAACGTCGTCCGGTTTGGACATTCATAAATTAAAAAAGAGTCTAAGTCAAACCATCGTCCACAACGGACTTCAAATATAAAACCCGTCGCGTTGTATATTTGATATTCAAAAATAAAGTCGAATACCAATCGTTGTCCTGGACGGACGTAAATATAAAGCCGATCGCGTTTCAAAAGTCGCGGCGAGTAACTCTTTGCGCTTACCGTACGACTTCCTCGAGTGCCTTTCGCGGAAAATATTATATGTAAAAACATCGGGCTCAAAAAAGTGAACAATAATTCGAATCTTTTGGATACGCTTGCTAAATCCAATTCAGTGTCAGTGTTGTGTTCTCGCAGAATCCCAACATAAATTAATAAATGGATTCAATCCCAAAAACTGCATTTGACTGTGTTCGCTGTGAATATAATTCGGTGTACCCAATTTAAAAGGGTTAAGAACAGATTTCTGTAGATCAATAAAGTGTCAGTTAAATTAAGACTAGTTTTCTTTGTTTGACAACGTGTGTTTTTATTCTCTGTGTGTGTGTAAAAGTGCAGATTTAAATATACAAACTTCATTAACAAGTGGCGCAGCCGAAAAGTCCAAGGAAGCCTGAGTTTAAAACTCGTAAGAGCTTGAAAAGCCTTGACTTTGAAAGAGCTTACAGAGCTCCCAAACAAAAACAAAACGTGTTTCAAAAAAAAAAAACAAAAAACACAAAATAAACAATAGTGAAGTGAAAAAAACATTAATTAACCACACAAATGCACTAAATAAAAAAAAACACACACACACACGTAAAGCAGCCTAGATAAAACAGTTCGAATACAGTTCAACAGATAAAGTACAAAAAAAAAAAAAGTATTTAATAAATTAAATAAAAAATTTTAAAAGTGTAAACATAAAACCATTCCACAAACAAAACAAACTTATAAAGACACTAAACTAAATCTACAAAAAAGTGACTAAAGCACACATAAAATAATACAATTTAGCAACAACTGACAGTGAAAAAACAACAGACACTAAATAAAAACGGACAGGAAAGTAAGAAAAACACATCAGACATAACAACGAGGGAACAAAATCGCAACCAGCATTACAGGACAACAATAACAGCACCCCAGCACACCAAGGACACTAGAAGAAGCCAAGCAAGTCTTGAATGCCTGGAGGCCAACGCGAAATCGTGCCCCTTCGCCGTTCCCGACGAGTAAAGAAAACTGCAGCATCGGTGGTGAGTAATTTAAAAGTATTATTAAAAAAAATTAATAGTAGAGATATTAAAACAATTATTAACAAAAATAATAAAATGGACATACCAAACAAATTAAACATAACAAAAATAGATGTTCTGCCTGGGACATGTCTTACCCAAACCCTGACCCAACAACCTAATTTTGAAAACCCACTTACCGCGTCCACTCCCGTTCCCCCCTCGTTTCCTGGTAGTTCGGTGAATCTGGGAGGTATTTTGGATTTGCTGCAAGGGCGGTGCCAATTTTTTCAGGTGTTAAGGCTCCAAATGCAGCAAGCGAACTTAAGGCGTTCGTAAGTAGCTGCAGGAGGGCAATAATTTGTTTGCCAGCTGAGGAACAACGGGTGTTTCTCCAACTACTACCCACGCGACTGGTTGGCGATGCCTATGAGTTGGTCACCGCTAAGTCAGTAGAGTCTATTGAAGAATTGGAGACACTCTTCCAGAGCTCACAACAGCCACAAGAGTCGTTCGAGGACTTGCTGAACCAACTACGAGGAACACGACAGGCTCCTGGAGAGGAAATGAATGGTTTCGTCTCAAGATTAAGGCAAACCATGGCGCAGTGCCAAAATGCAGCAAATAAAACGTACGGCCTGGTGAACGGCGCTACGTTCAAGCTGCAGGTAGACTTAGCAGCGAAATCCGCTCTGAAAGGTGGTACTGCAGATCCTTTTCTGAGGCAATTCATGGTGTTGGTCGGTGATGACACATTTGACGGTTTGGCCCAGAAATTAATCCAGATGGAGAAGTCACAACAGGAAATGATACGGTTGTATAACTCCACCCAAAGTAGACCCCCAGTCCCCAACCAATCTGAAAATATGTCCCAATTAAACTACCCACGACTCGATCACTATCCTCATGTACAATATAGCGCATATCCTCAGGAGACAAATAATATTCATTATTTAAGTTCTCCCCACGCCCCTGTGCAATTTGCTCCACAGCCACAGGCAAACTACATAGGATCTTACGATCTGCCTGCGCCTGTGCGACAAACTACATATCCACAGGCGGTGTCAAACAGTGTACCAATCAACGCTCCTTCTACCCTTGTTCCATATCCACAGGCTGTATCAAACAGTATACCGGTCAACGCTCCTTCTGCCTCTGTTTCATACCCGCAGGTGGCAGTAAACCAAACACCAGTCGATTCTCCACTTGCCCCTGGATGGAATTCTGTAAACCCACAGGTGGCTACCCAACAATTACCGGCTCCAGCTGCATACTCTGGGGAAAGTCAGCCAATACCAGCTCAGTTCAGCGGCACCCGCTCTCCCTTTCCACAGGATGCACGCATAACTTGCAGTTTCTGCAAGAAAAAGGGACACGTTTATGAGGAGTGTCTAAAACGCAGAAATACGCCTTTTTGCATGGGTTGTCGGCAATATGGACATGATATTAGGGAATGTCGTGTACCCGCAACCCAACCAACATATAGAAACTATGGGCCTCCAAAAAGCGGTCGGCCACAATCAAATCTAAGAGGACCCCAGGTACAATCACCACATGTCCCTCAACCATTAACTTCCGCTCAGGCGCCCCCCACGCAAAACTACAAAGTTTACAGCGTAGGACACAGCTGTGAATTCTGTGGCAGACGAGGCCATAAGTGGACAGAATGCCGCCACAAATTAAATTGGGAACAGGCAGGTCATTCGACTTCCGCCTCCAACAATATTCGGGAATCAAATCCGAAAAATAATCAACGTCGGTCAAATCCACAAAAGCGCACAGTCACATTGACTGTCAACGTGGATCCGGACTTGGTGTCGGAGGAAGAAGAACAGGTAAGGCATCAGAATTCTAACCGAGACACTCCAAGGAATCGGTCTCAACGACGACGCCGTCGAACAAGGGCAACGCAAAACTCCCACCCACCCGAGCCCAGCAATACGCGCTTAAATACCAACCCGCCCTCCCAAAGCTGGAGAAAGCCCTGTGAATTTTGCAATAGGCGAAATCACACGGTGGCAGAATGCCGACAAAAACAAAGATGGGAGAATAGTTCGGGAAACTCAGTACGGTCGGGTTCAAATACCCCAACCCGACCGAATTAAAATCACATAACACTAACTGTTCTCAGGCGCCACTAACCCGTGTCCCCATAGTCCAACTTCCTTTGGATATAGGGCGACGCAAAGAAATAAAATTAGTAGTAGATACTGGCGCCGAGATCAGTATAATCAAACAAAACGCGCTTCACTCAAATTGCCAAATAGATAGCCAAGACTCATGTACCCTGCAGACGCCCTTTGGTTCAGGGAAAACTAGAGGCAGCTGTTTGGGGCACTTCGAGTTGGCACAGAGCGTGCCATGCCCATTCCAAGTGGTACACTCTCTGCCTGGGCTCAAAGAAGATGGTTTCTTGGGCAACGATTTTTTGTCCAGGAATTGCAAAGTGGATGGACCGGGACAGTGTTTGGAATTCCCTCGCATGGGTACCAACTCCGAACACTTTACCATCCCCTTCGTAAGGAATCGAGGAAAAACAGGACGAACACGGGCAGCCGATGAGAAAAGGACTATTGACGAAATGGGACCCAAAAAGGTACAACCCATAGTTGGTAGCTCTTCCAAAGCCTTTTCTAAGAAAAGTGCTGGCTGCAAAACTGCATCGCTCCCAATATCCCCGATCCCACAAGCAGAGCCTCACACTTCTATAGAAATAATCAGAGAAAATAGGACTACAGATCCAGCAGCTCCAAACTCTGAAACAGTGGAAGTTATTCTGAGTGAACCGGTTGAAATACCAGGACGTTCACAAAAGGTAATTGTGTTACCAATAGAAATCCGAGAGGAAGTGATCTGTTTGCCCAAAGAAATGCAATCAGGAATATACCTATCGAATTACATATTAAACAATGCTTCGAGGCCAAAGATTGCAGCACTCAATATAACAGACACTGCCAAATTAATTCACCGGATAAAAGTAGAGTTACTGCCCACCAGGGAATACTCATTAATTCCCCTGGATATCCGAGATAACGAAAGCCTCCGGATGCGAGTATGTACGTCAGCAGATAAAACCGAGTTAACCCCTTCGGAGGTGGCAACCCTCCAACACATAAAATACTTGTACTCGGAAAATGAATCGTCAGGTGAAACCACAATTGATACACGGTTGGAGAAACTATATGAGAAACTTAATTTAGGGAAAAATCTAAGTTCTGAGGAGCACCAATCCATTGTGAGTTTATGCCAGGAATATCACGACATATTTCATCTGAAAGGCGATTACCTGACGTACACCAATGCAATAATGCATGAAATCCCTTTGGTACAGGACCAAGCACCAATAAACCAAAGGATGTACAGACTACCCGAAAATAAAAAACAGATAATAAACGAGCAAGTGCGGGAAATGCTAGAGAATAATATTATTCAACCTAGCAAAAGTCCATGGAACTCACCACTTCTGGTAGTTCCAAAGAAAGCGGGCCCCGACGGAGAAACCCGATGGAGAGTCGTAGTTGATTTCAGGAAGCTAAATGAAAAAACCATCGGAGACGCATACCCGTTGCCTCGAATAGAGGATATACTTGACCAGCTCGGTCATTCGCGTTATTTCTCTACGCTCGATCTGGCTAGCGGGTACCATCAAGTATTGGTAGACCCCAAAGACCAACAAAAAACAGCTTTCAGCACCAATTATGGACACTATGAGTTTACACGTATGCCGTTCGGATTAAAAGGAGCACCGGCTACGTTCCAAAGACTCATGAACCATGTCCTAACCGGACTGCAAGGTCTCGAATGTTTTGTATACCTAGACGATATTGTCATATATGGCAAAAATTTGGCAAACCATAATGGCAAACTTCAAAAAGTCTTCGACAAACTAAGAGAACATAATCTAAAACTGCAACCGGAGAAATGTAGGTTTCTACAAAAAGAAGTGGTTTACCTTGGACATGTCTGTTCGGAAAAAGGAGCGCTGCCAAATCCCGCTACAACTGCCAGCGTAAAGACTTTTCCAACTCCAAGAACAGTTAAAAACGTTCAATCCTTTTTAGGTCTTGCCAACTACTATCGAAAATTCATTCCGGATTTTTCCAAGATAGTACGTCCCATAACTAACCTTTTAAGAAAAGAGGTAAAATTCACGTGGTCAGATAAATGCCAGCCAGCATTTGAAAAAATAAAAGAGCTGTTAACTTCACCACCTCTTCTTATCTACCCTGATTTTACACGGCCTTTTAACCTGACCACGGACGCTAGCAATGAAGCACTAGGAGCAGTGCTCTCACAAGGCGAAGTGGGCAAGGATCAACCTATTGCCTACGCTAGTCGGACCTTAAACAAGGCCGAAAGAAATTACTCCACAATCGAAAAACAGTTGTTAGCGATCGTTTGGGCTACCAAAAACTTTCGTTGTTACTTGCAAGGACGAAAATTTACGGTCTACACAGACCACAGACCTCTTAGAGGAATGTTGAAATTAAAGGATCCCTCATCCCGTCTAACAAAATTTCAACAAAAATTAGCAGAGTTTGACTACCAGATTGAGTACAAACCCGGAAAGTACAACAAATGCGGACGCCCTTAGCCGCATCCCCCAAAATTCCCTTGATCAACCTATATCAACGGAACAACCTTCAGGCATACACCCAAAGAAAATGCCTATTAGAAAACAACCCCCTCAGCAATGTAATGCTGTAACTCGTGCTCAAACCAAAAAACAGGCAGCGAATACAAATGACAAACTTACCCAAGGACTTCCAGAAGACACTGATCCTCCTGAGAATGCAACGGTGAGTCGCACATATGAGATAGGGGTGATGGAAATTACAAACCCCGAAGAAATCCAAATAATACTCAAAGACTACCATGACCTTCCCATGGGTGGACACCAGGGAGTGGCTAAAACATATAAAAAAATTCGTAGGAACTACTGGTGGAGGAACATGTTGCGTGACATTAAGCACTACATAAAAGTATGCAAAACATGTCAAACCATGAAATCCTCACCAGCCCTGCGTATGCCAATGGTAGTGACTGACATTGCTGAGAGGCCCTTTGATAAAGTCTACTTAGACATCGTGGGTCCTATCGAACAAACTCCTACTGGCAACCAATACATTTTAACTTTTCAGGACAATTTGTCCAGGTATATGGATTGCTATGCTCTACCAAATGTAGAGGCAGAATCGGTGGCGCAAGTCTTTTTCGATCAAATCATTGCTCGGTATGGTGTTCCGAAGTGTCTAGTCACCGATCAGCGATCCAACTTTCTCAGCGGCTTATTTAAAAGCGTGTGTAAGCTGCTCCATATTAAAAAACTACAAACGTCAGCATACCATCCACAATCGAATGCAGCTCTCGAAAGAGCCCATCGACCAATCGTAGAATACCTACGCAGCATTGTGGATGAAAACTCTCAATCTTGGGATCAGTACCTGAGGACGGCGACATTCGTGTACAACAGCAGTGTACACGAAGGTACAAAACTCACGCCTATGGATTGTCTCTATGGTTTCACTCCGGAAGTACCCTCAAACTTAAAACGAGCACCGGAACCAGTGTATAACCACGAGAGTTATCACAAGCTATTAAAATACAAATTGCAGAAAATGTATGAAATAGCTAGGCGAAACTTATTGGCTAGCAAACAGCGGTCAAAACAGTACCACGACCGTGTAACACGCCCTTTCACGTTTCACGTGGGCGATAAAGTTTTGGTACGAAACGAAAACAGGAAGGGGAAATTAACACCCATATGGAAAGGCCCTTATGTGGTTACATCAATTACAGGAGCTGTTAATACCACTATCAAGGTAGGCAACAGAAATGTTGTAATACACAACAATCGTCTGAAGCCATTTTATGAATAAACCAAACTACACCTGATGAACGAACTACCAATATTCCCATTCCCTTTCCTTATCCACATACATTATCTATTTGCTTCCCAGGACAAAAACCTTTCTCAGAAATCATAGATGACTCCCTGGCAGAACACAAATGAATTGTATGTGTCGTAAATATTGTAGATAAAATAAGATCTGTAAAGTAAACAAATATGAACAAAATTGAAAGGAGTAAAAAGTTGAAAATTGTAAAACAAAGAACTTGTAATACAAATGCTTATAATAGAATTATATATTTTACCTCATAAAATTAAGCAATAATTATTATCAATAAATTAAAAACAAAAAAAAAAAAAAAAACTCAAACCAAAGTTTTAAACATGTAAACAATAATATAATCTTTTCTACAAGTACATGTAAATTGAAAAAAAAAAAAAAATCTGTATATATATAATTAAATGAAACTTAATCCTACCAACATTTTATACAAAATAACTTTATGTGTTTACCTCCAATCTGTTTATTTCATAATTGCAATGGAATATTCTGTTTAAATTTATAAGAAAAATAAAAGAATCACTGCAAGTTTTATTATAATCACTAATATTCCTGTATTATTCTTAGAATTATAAGTACTATTATTGTAAATATATGCTCTCCTTTTAGTTAGTAGTCAAAAAAAAAAAAAAAAAAAATTAAGTAAAAATTATATATGGACAGATTTTATACAAAAAGTTATACTTAACCTATAATTAATGGTCCTCCTAACAAGGAAAAATACAAAAAAAACCGAAATTATGAAGTTTCCAAGAATATACTTCACATTACCCATACATTACTATTGTAAGATTTCTCTTTTAAAATAAATAAATATAGATATACCTTTACTTCAATTAAGTTTAAAAAAAAAAGAATATATATATATTAATGCCTTAAATACATATTAGAAAAATAACTCTTTATTACGAACTAAATTAAGAACATTTATTTGATCCTTTGCATACTACTTTGAAATGTATTTACTTTAAACTTTACTTTTATAATACATGTATCTATTTTTATTATTTTTTTGTCACTTAATACACTTTAACAATAATTGTACAACCCAGCTACAATAAAACAAACCAGATTAATGTAAACTGACGTCCAAAAATAAATGGAAAAAAATATACTCTTATGTAAACTAGCGAACAAAGTTAGCATTACATGCTCAAAAAGTATATATATAAATAAAAACAAAAACATAAATCTTGTAAACAAAATACAATGATCCCAACAATTGTAATGACCGATTTTTTTTTTTTTTTTTTCTTTAAACAATTTTTGTAAACGCGCACGCTGACACTGACATTTATTCACGCAAGGGTTCACGCCCCGGTACCCACTTTAAAAACCGTTCGAGAGTATTATTCCTCTTCTAAGAATAATACTCATTTTCTAAAGGGGGGAGGATTGTTACACGCAACGCCTACCCTCCCCTAATACTCACCCTTTTTGGGGGCCACCCCCCACCATTAACAGGATTCACCTTCATGTGAAGCCCATATGTTGATTAATCCAAATCAACATATCCAACCCAATGAGTACCCGTAAAAGTGCATTAGCTACAAAATGCATATACGGGCAAATCATGGAATCCAGATACCACATCTGGGAAAAATCCATGACGGCACAAAGAAAATAATGTGCTGCTCAAAACAAAGAATAATTCTATGGTAACGAAGCAATAAAGTATACAAAATATCTTTGCCATCGTTGACCATAAATGAACACTTGTGTAAATACAAGATTCTAAATTGTATACACGCATCCACACAATCAGATCTCGCAGATCATAAACATTTTCAATGTTTATTATTCTCAAGAAATGTACTGCAAAGCATACCTCATGGGTATCAAAAAGGATCTATTGTGAGTAAACAATGGATGAATATATATTTCGGTCTACACGACCGAAAGAGAGATAAGGAGGTCGATGTATGAACGTCGTCCGGTTTGGACATTGATAACTTGAAAGAGTCTAAGTCAAACCATCGTCCACAACGGACTTCAAATATAAAACCCGTCGCGTTGTATATTTGAGATTCAAAAAAAGAGTCTGATACAAATCGTTGTCCTGGACGGACTTAAAATATAAAGCCGATCGCGTTTCAAAAGTCGCGGCGAGTAACTCTTTGCGCTTACCGTACGACTTCCTCGAGTGCCTTTCGCGGAAAATATTATATGTAAAAACATCGGGCTCAAAAAAGTGAACAATAATTCGAATTTTTTGGATACGCTTTCTAAATCCAATTCAGTGTCAGTGTTGTGTTCTCGCAGAATCCCAACATAAATTAATAAATGGATTCAATCCCAAAAACTGCATTTGACTGTGTTCGCTGTGAATATAATTCGGTGTACCCAATTTAAAAGGGTTAAGAACAGATTTCTGTAGATCAATAAAGTGTCAGTTAAATTAAGACTAGTTTTCTTTGTTTGACAACGTGTGTTTTTATTCTCTGTGTGTGTGTAAAAGTGCTAAGGGTGTAGCAAACTTCTTTAACACCCAATCGGCTCAGTTTGTCAGCAATTATAATCGACAAACACACGCTGGCCAGCGGATCTGTTGACACAGCTGCAGCGGATTTTTCCGAAAATTGATCGCCCAAGCGACACCCGATCATCGAATAGGACATGACCGCGATCGTTGTTCAAATAATCATCCTAATGATCATGTCCTATGATACAGTTTTCCGATAACTAACATCCATTGAATCGGACACGATCATGATTGCTATTTAAACAATCATGACAATGATCGTGTCCCACGTATAGTTTTCTTAACCAAATAATAGCCACCCTAGGCTTTGCCATAGGCGAACAAATCTGCGGTTGGCTTATCGTCACAGAGAAATCTATTGAATGCATCGGTATGATTCTGGGCGATTATGTAAACAGCCGCCGTTCCCATGCAGCATTGGTTAAACCAAACAAATGCGCATCTCAGCGTATGACCCTCCGAAATAGCGTTTCTATTTACAGAACACACAGAAACCTATTTCTACTGTGGGGGTTCTTTAACCCACTTCCAAAGAACACCCCATTTCCATAAATTACCTGTCTCCTACTTACCTGCAAATGAGCAGCGTAAGCCGCTTCGCATTGCCTCACAGCTGAAAACATAGATCCACGGCAAGACTATCGCCTAGCCGTGATGTGGCGACTCTAACAGATATACACACAATTCACAAGCAAAATAGTGAAGAACACGAACGAAAAATCGAATAAGAAAAATACATCAGAACCGTATACCTTAGCGAATAACATAACAATTCACATCAGTGGGGTATAGTCGAGTTTAAAAATCAAATTCTAAAATCGGCCAGTAGCCTGATGGGTAACGCTTAGGTACAATTTTTGGTGATTCAAACTGTCATATCGTCAGTTCGAATTACACGTTCTTCTTCACTATTATTTCAAACGCTATAGTGACATCAGACTTTCACCTAGGGGCATGCGCGCATCCAACGCATCATGTCCCCGAAAGCTAATTCGGCTACCCCATCAGGTAACCAGCAATAATGCATGCACATGGCAATGCTCTATGCGAAGAAGCATTTTCCCTTGCATGTGCATGACATGTTCATTCTCATCACCAAGTCATCAGTCGATTGTACAAACAACAACCCATAGCGCAGCTATTGCTGGCCTCCTATAGAAATTTCCACTGTTGTTTTAACAAACCAATTTCCTGTTATCGGCATTCAACCGAGCATGGGATTTGCGCATGGATACAATCGTTGTTTACTCATGTTCATGCCCTATGATGACACATCACCAAATCCAAACAAATAGCCATATAACCACCGTTGCTGAGGCTTCTGCAGACTTAACGTCCATGAACAAATTTCCCACATGTGCTACAGAGGCATTCGGCTAAAGCAAACAATAATCCAAATTTCTGGTTGGACTATCGTCACCAGTAGATATCGCCTACAACGGCATTTCCCTTGGGCTCTTAGGTAAATACCATGACGACCCTATGCAACATAGGCAGATCTTGAACGATGTACATCCCATCATTTGACCCTTGAAATAACGTTTTTTTTACTTTAAAGCAAAAACCTATTTCGTTCTCAGGCGCGGGTCATCGAGGATTTATGCCATATCGTGGATAAAAATAAAGAACACTTGATAACGAAATACTTGTGTGCCTATTTATTTCTTTCGCTTGTTTGGAGTTGATTTATTTCGTGGCAAAATTTCAGAGAAACCAATGGTAAGTGTTTGGGTGTTGCGCTGAACTAGTGCCCATGTCTGGTACAATAACCGGCCGTTAAACTTCCTTCGGGGATTTTTCGCTATCGCTTATCGCAACGATGCCTGCAGACCCTAATACCAGTTCCTTTATTTGTACAGCTGCGGGATCGATCGGTGCTTCACTTCGAGCGAAAGGGCATTGTACTTGACCTGTACGGTCACCACAGGGAAATTCTTCCAAAAAAAACCCCAATCGATCGTTCATTGGTCATCACCAAAGAAATGATCCGATTCGGCTCCTCCCATATCCATGGAAATTCACCACCACCGCAGATAGGGGCTGTTGATGCAACAGCCACTCAGGGAGTCAAATTTAACATCTGGAAGAGGCGAGTTTCTACATCAGGAGAGTGCGCACACGGAAGTCAAATCGGTAATTAGATAAATCCTTTGCTTTGAATTAACGTTAGCGCGCCATTTAGTGTTGTGGGGTATTTCTCTGACCCCGCGTCCGTGCTTACGCCTAGTAAATACCAACCGACATAGCCACTGCCCAGATTTTCATCTTAAGCCGCGAATGTTTCAGTGATCGATGCGAAACTCCTGTGTCATTGCAACAATATGGCCCAACAAAAAAATTACTCCTAATGGGATTGCATATTTTTGACTCCAACCTATAAAACTAACACTGAAAATCCTGGGGAAATTCAAATTGATGCAATGTATGAGAAAAATGTGCCGAATTTATCATCCTTCCTCAATTACAATGAAGTGATGCATATATATTTCTACAACATACATATCCGATAAGTTGCACATCAAGGAAATTCACTACTCTTACGAGTGATGAAAAAAAGTCGAGTCGACTCTAGAGGATGCGTGACAACTAATCCAATTTATTAACTAGAAATCCATTTGTACATATGCCTCCAGTCCTCAAAAGACGTCCCAACTTAAAACATATACCAAATTTTATTTTTGCATCTATTCGCCGTTATTGAAGTGAACCTCTCCGACCATTGACGGTTTAAGGAACATTTTTTACAAATACCTTACAAGTGGATTTCAGTTCATTTGATGGCATTCGTTCTATTATGCAAAAAGTTGATCTGCGCCCATCAGTTTATTGATTCAATTTTAGTTTCAACATTCCGTGGCGAAAGGTAACTCATGAAAATTTCATTCAAACATTTGAGTTCGCTGAACGTACTCTGGTAACTGACGCCAGCGAATTGTAACGTGAATTGGTAGAATGGTCGGAGTGCCGGGTGGATGCCGCTTTGCCACATGCATTCCTAATTAAAAGTCAGTTTGCTCAGTTGCTTGAATTTAGTTTCGCAGCGTCTTGAATTCCTTAATCTATTTTCCTCGTTCGTATTATTTAACGTACTCACTTTGAAATGTTTCCACGGAAACCTCTTCACAAATTGAAATGAATAATGTATCTTAAGTATTTTGATGCACTGAGGGATAACATATTTTAAAATAAAGTGGAACTTTTCATTTGTCTTCGGTTTGATGCTGACAGTCTTTAAGAGTTGAAGAGGTGTCAGATGATTCAAATAATGTGATATTAATGTTGAATGCTTCTGACATCCCGGAGACCATTCACTGGTTCCGGTTTAGTGGAAAATCTAGTAGGATACTTGATTTTTAGATAGGTATCTTGCTTTTATAGCTCCTCGATAGTATAGTGGTTAGTATACCCGCCTGTCACGCGGGAGACCGGGGTTCGAATCCCCGTCGGGGAGCCTCTGGCACAAGACTAATGACCTTGCCCGGAAAAAACAAATCAAGTTGCTAAATAAGCCCAAGACCCGTTCCCATACATCAAACACCTCAACGGTTGTAGTGCCGATAATGATGATGATAATGATCTTGCTTTTATAACTCAGGCTTCACCGTTAAAGCCAAGAAATGGTAAGACTGCTCAGAAAGACTACCAAGAGTTTTCTTCTGTTGCTTAAGTACTGATATTGCTTTCCAAATTCAATGTTATCAGCTGCTTTAATCCGAAGAGGAAGAGGCTCAAGATAGTAAGAAGAACCCAACGAACTCAGTCGTTACCAACACGTCAAAGAGATAAGACGTATACCTGACAACAGGAGAAAGCAAAAGAAAAGAAAGAAAAAAAAATAAATAAATAAATAAATTCGTCGCGCGAGTGTAAGTGAAACAAGTGTGGATTACACAGTGTGGCCGCCACTGAGAGCGGTTGTTTAAAAAATAAAAAATTATGGAAACAACCAAAGTGCTAAAGAGCTCGTCGCCTTTCATGAAAAGGGGCCAGGCAGACCTGAAACCGATGACACGGAGCCGACTCGAGCGATAGCGGAGTATTATAACAAAGCGGCACAAGCCAAATTCAGACGGCGAAAAAAATGCAAAAGGAAAGAAAAACGAATACACAGGCGCAGGCAACCAATTCAACGAATTGGTTGACCTTGGCCCAAGTGAAATCGAATTACCTGCTGAGGAAGAAAACAATATCACAGGTACTGCAACAGATCCGGTGGAATTAGAAAAACTCCTTGCTGATATTGACACAAAAAAAGAGGAACTCAATAAACAAAGAGAAGCAATCCTCAAATTAAAAGACCTGGTGCAGCAACAACAAAGCCAAGAAAATACAGCAGCACAACGGAAAAATCAGGAACAACATCAGGAAGCAAACAAAGGAGATGCAGCAGCAGCAAACAAACCAGCACATCGTAACCAACAAAAAGGAAAAGGCGCCGCCTATACGAGGGTTGTCTCTTATGTTTCGGGATTTGGCAACCCTAGTGTTGCAATCCGGCAATTGACAGCTCTGTCGTAAAGTTGGACATTTTTGAGGTTATACGCACTCAGAACGTTTTGACATACGAGCGCTATTTGTGTTGTTTACAGTAACTTAAAAGATTCATCTCGGCCCAAAAATGGAATTAAATCTTCAACATTTTCGTGCGATTATTTTTTTACAACTTTCGGCGTGGATTAACTCAGCAACAGTGCATGGATGAACTTAATTCAATTTTGGCGATGAAGCTCCATCAAGGACCAGTGTTTATCGATGGTATGGTGAATTCAGTCGTGGTCGTAGTTCACTCCAAGATGAATTTCGTGAAGGTCGTCCAAAATCAGTTGTTGTTCCGAAAACCATTGATGCTGTGCGCGAACTGATATTGGAAGATCGTCATGTGGCCTATCGTGAGATTGAGACAACCTTAGGCGTTAGTGGGACCAGCATACATTCAATATTGCATAAACATTTGACCGTCAAAAAAAATTGTTCGCGTTGGTTCCCACACAATTTGTCAATCGCCCAAAAAAAGGCTCTTGTCAATTGGTCGAAAGAAATGCTCAAAAAATACGGTCGCAGTGCTTCGAAACACGTCTATGACATCGTGACAGGTGATGAATTGTGGATTTACGCGTATGAGCCCGAAAGTAAACAGCAGTCGACTGTCTGGGTGTTTCAAGATGAGCCAAATCCAACAAAAGTTGTTCGCGCACGAAGCACTTCCAAGCAAATGGTCGCCTGTTTTTTCGGAAAAACTGGACATGTCGCAACCATACTACTAGAACAACGCAGAACAGTCAATTCTGAGTGGTACACAACCATTTGTTTGCCAGTTGTCTTCCAAGAAATCAGGAAAACCAACCGCCGAAGACGGATCACCTTTCACCACGACAATGCGAGCTCTCACACATCGGCTGCGGCAACTGCATTTTTGAGCACCCAAAACATCGATTTGATGGGTCATCCGCCGTATAGTCCTGACTTGGCACCGAATGACTTCTTTTTATTCCCGTACGTAAAAAACAAACTGAGAGGTCAACGTTTTTCGACACCTGAAGAAGCGGTTGCTGCATTCAGAATGCATGTGTTGGAGATACCTCAATCAGAGTGGCAAAAGTGCTTCGACAATTGGTTCAAACGCATGCAAAAGTGTATAGATCTTCATGGGGAATATTTTGAAAAACAATAAACTGATTTTCGATGATCAATATTTGTTTTTGTTCTCTAATCCCGAAATATAAAAGGCAACCCTCGTAATACTTACGTCCATGGAAACAAAGGACGTTATAAAATTAGGTGAGTTAACTTGCAAACATTTCAAAACAAAAAAAATTAATAATTCTAAAATAAAATTAATGTGCGATGATATTGAAGGTTATAGCAAAGTAATGACTGCTTCGGGTAGGACAAAAAGCGAGTACTACACGTACACCTCGAAATCGGAGAAAATAATCTCCATGCTCCTAAAAGGCGTTGATCCATGTTTTTCCCCTGAGGAGGTATTAGAGGAATTAAAAAATGTCGAAACCGAGAATTTAAAATTTACAGGTGTGAAAGCCTTCTCTACCGCCAACTCCAGAAAACGCAATTGCAAATTGCCTTTCTTTATTGTATCACTGAGTCCCAACAGTAAAGTTGATGCTCTCCGACACATCAAACACCTCAACCACTAAACAATAAGTTGGGAAAAAATTAGAAAAATCGATCGCGTATTGCAGTGTATGCGTTGTCAACGCTTCGGGCACGCGGCATCAAACTGCCACATGCAATTCAGGTGCGTAAAGTGCCTCTCTGACCATATCATTGGTGAATGCCCCTTGTGCAAGGAACAGCTTCCAGATAGGAAAACCCTGTCCTGTGTCCTCTGTAAAAATACAGGTCACACTGCTAATTTTAGAGGATGTCCTAAATTTCAACAAATGAAATTAAAACTGGAATCCAAAAAGAAACAAGTTGAAGAAGAGAAAAAAATGAAAACTCGTTCCTAAAACAATTTCGTGGCTCCTTGTGTGTCATATGCACAAATGGCCGGTGCTCCTAAGCAACCAGCATCCATGGAACATACATATAGTAATGGAAAAATGCCTGCACCAGAGGCACATTCAGAAATAATAACAATGTTATTAACCATGCAAGGACAATTTGCCGAATTTCAAAGAACACTGACTGAACAACGAGCACGAATAGATACTCTCTATTCAACCCTGTTCTCAAATAACTCTCCACATCAAAATCTTCAACCCTCCGTCTGAACTTAACCTAAAAATTATAGCTGTGAATGTAAATTCACTAATCCACATCGAAAGAAGGGATAATTTAGGCAATCTGCTCCAAGTCGAATGCCCAGATGTGCTCTTGGCTAGCGAAACTAAGCTAAACCAAAGGCACAAAATGGGCTACAAAAATTATAACATAATTAGACGAGATCGACCACACTCTACTCGAGGGGGTGGGGTCGCTATCTTAGTTAAGAAAGGTCTTCACCATAAGGTCGTTTACAGCACGGAAGTACACAAATTCCAGGTGCTAGAGGCATGCATTATATACATTCCGCTAACAAGTCAAAGGCGTCTATATATAGTCTCTGCTGACGCTCCTGAATCTGTTCAAGGTACCCAATTTATCAGTGAAATCGATACGCTTTTCCGAAGTCTCAAGTTAGATTTGAAAAACAATTACTTTTTAATGGCAGGTGATTTTAACGCCAAGCACAGTGCCTGGGGCAATCTGACCTCGAACACCAGAGGCAATGCCTTGTTTGATTGGTGGCAAACAAATGCGATCGAGCATAAACTAGAATTGTACGCTACAAGTACACCGTCTTATCCAAGAGGTAACTCCTTCCTGGATTTACTTATGACAGATGATCGAATTCAGTTACCAGATACCGAGGTAACTACTCGAAATTGTCTTCGCACAATTGAGTACGATAGCGATCATTACGGACTTGGAGCCGTAATACACGTGCCAAAAGAGTACCATCTACTTGAGCAGTACGACCAGGTACACTCTTTCGATTTCCGAAAAGCACATTGGTCGCGTTTCGATCGCATAGTAAAAAGAGAAATACGCTACATTGGCATAGACCCACCGACTAATACAAACCTCCGTAATGATGAAATCGATCATTACCTCCTAACTATGAACGATATTGTTACTAACACAATGAACCGTTCCATCCCCAGAGTAGCTCATATGGATGGCTATACCCACCGATACAGAAATGCAACTATCGATGCTTTGTATATGCAAAAGAGCACCCTGCTCTCAAAGCTGAAATTGTGTTATAGGCAGTTCAGTGACACAAATAGCAATGAAATCAAAACTATCAAGTCCTTGATTAAAAATCTTCAAAAACTGATCCGGGACACACAGGATTACCGAGCAGTAATATATGAGGAGTGGAGCAACAGAATTCGAGCTGTCCAAGCAAACGGACCGAACATGTTTTCACAAATCAAGAAAATATGTCGAAGAAAAGATCACAATGACATTCCCTGTCTCCGAATTCCACGGACTTCCGAGAATTGTCAGATAATGCTGAACGCAGGACTCACCTTAGAGCACATCAACTCCAATGATGAAGTAATAGTAGTCGAAGATCCGCAAAAGAAAGCGAATTCAATTGGAGCCTGTTTCGAAGCAGTGTACAGAGTTAACGAATCAGTTCAGGCTAACACTGAAATTGAAAGCAATGCCCGTCAAAGACATTGCTCACTGCGCAACCAACTTCACAACTGGCGATCCGAAAACCATAGTTTCATCACATTCGGCGAAAATAATAGAGCGGATTCTCCCGTCAGAAATGAAAATACAAATATGTTTGTGCGCAAGGATGAACTTAGAAACATACTTAGCTCAATAAAAAATAAGAAATCATCTGGAATAGATAGCATTCCAAATGTGGAATGCGAAGCAGTGAACATATACACTACTTTATTTAACAACGCTCTAAACAATGCACACTATCCAACCCATTGGAAGACTGCAGTAGTCCACCCTATCCCCAAAAAAGGTAAGGAGAAGAGCAATCCAGCTAATCCGCGCTCGATCAGCCTGCTTCCCAACATCAGCAAGGTATTCGAAAAAATTATAAACAAAGCACTGATAGGTTGGTGTGATGAAAACGATATCATCCCCAACAACCAGTTTGGCTTTCGAGCGCGACATGATACAGTTCATGCAGCGAAGAAACTTGTTTCCGATATACAGCGGAACAAGGCAAAGCGACAATGTACAGGCGCCTGCTTGGTTGACTTTGAAAAGGCTTTCGACACCGTATGGTTAGAAGGACTTGTCTATAAGTTAACAAACCTGGGTATGCCGCAATATCTGCTATACATTATTTATGATATGATAATGGACAAACATTTTGTGGTGAAATGTGGGGACATACTCTCCAACAAGACCTTCCAAATTAAAAATGGCTTACAGCAGGGAGCTGTGAATTCTCCCACTCTATTCAATATTTACACTAGTGATCTAGTGAGTTCTCTCGAAAACGCCATTGCGTACGCCGATGACATAGTGGTGTACAGAACAGGAGGAAAAATAGACGTCATCAATAGGCACCTCCAAGATGACTTCAACAAAATAAAACAATTTTGCGACGACTGGAAATTAAAGATTAATTTCCAGAAGACCGAGACTATCCTTTTCAGAACGCCCCTATCCAGGGCCTCGAGGGATACAAAATACAACTGGAAACACTTTTCTATTGTAGGTAACAATAACCTTCCACTGCAAGTGAAAACTGTAGTTAGATACCTTGGTATCTGGCTTTATTTTTTATATTTTGACAAGCACGTAGCAGCGTCCCTCTCCGCAGCTAAAAGCGCATATTCTATGACAAGAAGTCTATTCCGGAGTAGTCTTCTTGACCCCAGAGTCAAAATAATTTCGTACTCGGCATTCATCCGACCAGCTTTGATTTATGGCTGTCCAGTATGGTATAATATATCTGCACTTTATATGGAGAAGTTTCGTGTGTTCGAACGGCAGTGTTTGCGTTCCTGCCTCGGACTTTATAGAACACCAGAGTCGCAATACAAAAAATTCTATCCCAACAAAATCCTGTATAATAAATCAGGGTTAAATAGGATAGACAATTTCATAATTAAAATTATTCGTGGTCACACAGCAAGGGCATTGTGCAGTGACAATAATCTTAGCTCGGGAGCATTCTATCCCAATGATATGTATCTGGAGAATACCCTCCAGAATGGGTTTATTCCCCCAGAAGCGTTCCCTTTCTTGGATCAAAAAGGCCTTATCCAAGACATACATGGAGTCCCGATTATTTACCACGCTCTCCGTGGTGCCAGGGACAAACGAATTCTCCATGATAGTGATATCTCCAATGCCCCAGACCGCATGCGTTTTAGCACGACGATCAGTGAAAGAGATAAATCAGCCAAAGATCGAACATCTCCCAAATGGTGGTGGCTTCTCAACGAGGAGAGGACTTCACTTCCTCAGATATAGTATGCCTCTCAAGAGCAACGCTCTCCTTCCTCTTGTCCCGCCTCCCCCTGTCCTCCTTTCCCCATTACTTTTATTTTTATTTTATTTTTTATTTCTTATTTTATGTTTTATTCGTTTTGTTCTGAAGTTTTTGTTTGTTATAATTAAAAAAAAAAATAATAAAAAAAAGAATTGTAATAATAATGTATACATACAGATGTAAACGAGGAGTCCCTCTAATATATGACTTATTTCATATATATATATACATATATATATATATATATATATATATATATATATATATATATATATGTATATATATATATATATATATATATAAGAAACAAACAAAAAAAGATGTACGCCGAAAGGCATATATAAAAATTAAGTTGTAATGTGTAATTTAAAGAGCTCGCATAGAGCCAGTAAGTTAATTTAAGGATTGTGATTGTAGAAAAGGGTTTAACATTTACCCCTAATATTATACATGTAAAAAGAATTAGGAAAATAAATGTGGTTTATAAACAAAAAAAAAAGAAAAAGAACCCAACGAACTGTCGTCGTTGGTTTTGGATGGTTGACAAGAGATCTTTGATAACAATAATGAATAGAGACTAGCTTTCGCCGAAATAGTGAATGGAATGACTTCAATCCTCAGTGAGGTATTAGATGAGCTTAGTTATGTTTTTCTGTGTTGGGTATCCACATCTGTGAAACCACAATGGGATCTGGCCTGGTTAAGATTTCAATGTATGGTCGAAGTATTAAGATTTTGTCAATAGAACCATATATATACATTGTACTAGCTAAATAATACAATATTAACCACGTCTGGACTTCTTAAATATTGTGTGCTTACGATTACGAACTTTCACCCTTGAAGAGTTAAATTCTGTAAAAAAGTCCGAAACTGAACAGAAATTATTTAGCAATACAATTTATTTTTTCAGTGGCTATTCCAAGATGCGGGAAGGAAATGCTCGCTAAGTTGCATCCGGCCAGATTGAAACTCGAAGTACTAGAAACTATCGGAGTTTCACTTCGTGCAAGAATCGTTGGGCGGACAAGTAGTCAGACCCAGCAAGGCAATCCGTAGTGGCAGGTCATGTCCTCCACGTAAACATTAAATAAAGTCAAGTCGGATATTAGCCACCGTGCCGTGCGGACACATGAAGTCGAGCATAAATATTTCCAAGGGACCAGTCATATAGTCAAAGTGGAAGACTCGTTGAGTTAAAATTTAAAATTTTCCCGTACGTTAATCGGTGATGGAAGTGCGGAAGTGCGAACATCTTATTCTATATATAAATAGTATGCGAACCTTTTAGTTATTAAAAGTTACATCGTAACCTCAAGTGAAGTGCAACGTTTCATTCTGTATATAAATTGTATTTCGAACCTTTTAATTATTGAAAACTACAGTGTAACCTCAAGGAAGTGCGAACAATTCATTCTGTATATAAATAGTATTTCGACCCTTTTAGTTATTAAAAAGTACATTGTAACCTCACGTGAAGTAAGAACATCTTATTCTATATATAAATAGTATGCGAACCTTTCAGTTATAAAAAATTACATTGTAACCTCACGAGAAGAAAGAATATCTTATTCTGTATATAAATGTATTCGAACCGTTCAGTTATTAAAATAAATCGTACCACCAGCGATTCGAGCCTTTCATTTGTGTAAATAAAGAACTGACACAAAGTGCGTGACGTCAGTTAGATGGGGTTGGCGTCGCGTTCCAACGACGCACCGAGAAGTTTACTGAACCTGTGTCCCTGTGGCACATTACTAAAAGACATAGATAATACCAATCAACATCCCACCAATTTAAATCGAAACCACCACAGAACCACCTTGCGGCGCATTTTGAAGGATGATTTGTATTTGTTTCCGTATAAAGAGCAATCGACTCAAATAATAATTCCGACAGACCGTCCAGGTCGGTTCGAAAACGGCCAAACAGTCGCTCAAATAGTTGACACTGAATCAGATTTTTGGCAGCGAATTTTGATGACCAACAAGGTCCATTTCACACTCTCCGGCGCCGTTAACAACCAAAATTGGCGCTTCATGAAACACCATCGCAGACCAAAAAGTGAATGTTTGGACCGGCGTTTTCGCCAAGCCACCACTTATCTTGCGGAAGATCGTGGGAGAAAAACAATTTTTTTTTTTCATCGTGTGTTACACCCTCAACAATGCTTGTGAGGATGACATATAAAACTGGAGCAGTCGGTCTCTTAACCTCCACACGTATGGGTTTGTTGCCACGAAGACTCATCGTTATGTTCCGCAGTGCTAATTGCTTTATATAAAAGTTCTTATCAACAATATACCACTGACAGCATGGGCCCACAACCAACCGCAACCAGCGAGAATGACCACTCAATCAAGGCACTGCATAATGATACTCAAGAATGCCTTCACGCGTTAATCGTCCTCGATATAACTACAAGTTCTGTGAGATCTGTGGTGGTTCCGCCAAACCCCACGGTTCGCTTACCTAAAAAAACCCCCATAACTTCCACCCATTCTCATAACTTCACTAATGCAATCGCATTCGCATCTTAAACGCTTCACGCATTAAATAGATCAAATCTTTAACCTAAAAGTCCCTGTAAAAGAAAACTTGCATTTCATGCATCCCTTCGCATACAACTCCCCGTAAGATTTCTTGCTCAACTTATCAGGAATTCCAAACCAATTTGGCACCTTTGGTACCAGGCAGATTTGTGGGTGTTTTTATTAGTGGTGCGTCGACACGGACGCGGGTTTCACTAATATACCACTGACTGTTCTCCGAAGAAAAAGAAAAGAAAAACCACACAAAGCTCTCCGAAAGAGGAAAATAAAACACACGATCAGTTCTTTCTTTAATTTTGATGCAAGGTCACTTTTATTTTGCAAGGTGGTGATAATTTTTATTTGTATCGGTAACACTATTTACACTTGTTATACGGTTAATACTAATATCGTTTGGTTATTAAAACTAAATTAATCCTTATTGTAGTTCCTTTTTAGTACATAAATTTTCACTGAGGAGTATTTTGGGTGAATGATGTTTCGATAAAGCTAAAAGTAAATTAGCAGCACAGGAAAAGTTGATATTGAGTCTGGACACGACCATTAGTAGACGGAACGTCCGCAGATAGATCTTTTTCGTTTTAATTTAGCGACATCGCACTAGTCACGGAATAATCGGACCGAATGACCGTAGAATTATCGCAGCAATACTCCACCGGCTCTCTTGTTATATTTTGATAATGTAAAGAAAAAAAGGCAACAAGGAAGGAAAGGCACACGTATCACTCCGACACCGGTTCGCTCTCCAAGCTATATAAAATCTGACTGACTAATCCCATTGGAAATCGTTAAAGTGAAAGAATCCCGAAAGAAACTGGAAAGAAGGCGGAGTTACACGATTAACTTGATGTAGTTAATCGTGATTGGACCTGACGGAATGGGCATACATTACGCATGTGTGCGTATGCCATGCATACGATCGTTCAGCGACCGTGGATGGCGGGCAACATCGCTAGTGCATTTTCTAAGAATGCAAACACTAGCATGTGGGGTGTGAAAAACTGAAACCGATAATTTGGTCATCCTAATGGAAGGCCATAAATCTTCATTTCGGTTGCCGATGATTACATTGCAACGAACATAGGGTGCAGCCGCTGCCAGATGTTGAAAGTAAACATTTTCTGGCTGCATCCTGGTCGTTGCGCGATTACGGTCTCTGAACATAGGGACCGATAATTAGAAGCCAGCGATTGCTGGTAAACAGGGACATGTTTGATTTGCGTCAACAGAAACCTTGTCGGCGGTAGTAAATCAATAGGGGCAATAGCCGCATGCATGTTATGCCGGGGGTAAACAAATACAACGAGTCACAAGGAACTCTTGTTGATTGTTGTTTCCATAGCTTAAGGCTATGGAAACGAGATGCCCTGGCAGGATGTATGCCTAAAGATAAGATTTCAGATGCCATGGCAATGTGATGATTTTGCCATGGACTTATGTTCTTTTCAGGAAATGATGTACGCCTCGGGGGTAAATTTTCGATGCCACGGCAAGGTGATAAGCTTTGCCGTGGGCTTAATGTTTTTTAGGGAATATGGTCTGGCCGAGGGTGAGTTTTCGATGCCACGGCAAGGTGATAAGCTTTGCCGTGGGCTTAATGTTTTTTAGGGAATATGGTCTGGCCGAGGGTGAGTTTTCGTTGCCACGGCAAGGTGATAAGCTTTGCCGTGGATTTAATGTTTTCAGTGGTGATGCTGGAGAAAAAGGGGTTTGGAAGGAAATCCCCTACAGAATAGGTAAGCTGCCTAACATAAATTCAAAACGGTTATCCGATTGGGTAACCGTATTAATTCCGGCGATTTGGCTGAGGGTAAATGCCGTAGCAAGGTTACGCAACCTTGCTGAAGTTCGACCGAGAGGTAAGTCGTTCGCCTGGAAAGGTGGGGATCGAGCGATGTATGGCTCTTCGGGCCCTGAAAAGCCCCACAGATTCCCCTAGACGAATTCCTAATAACAAAGGATGTGGATTACATACTATGTAACCTTCTCCAGGGACCATAAACATTGCGCTGTATAGTTTTCAGCTTCGCCATGTGTATGATAAATCTGTTAACGTACACATTGGTCGGCGACCTTTTTCTTCTAGCAATAAAATACCCAAGCAGCTGCATTAAATTAGCGCAATCGACGCTGAAGCCAATTTCCCTAACTCGCACCACGTGCAAACAAAAGAACGCTGTTACTCCATGGGCTTCCTGGTGATATCATAAGCAACCCATATCGTTCGTGGTATCCGAAAGGTATTTTTCATTTAATGAGTTGGTGCTATTTATCCAGCTGACCCTCATTACCGAACGATGCATAGGTCGCTTTCCCTTTGTCTTGTAATTACCCTGAATCCATTGCTCAAGACCTCGACGCATAATCGAACACAAACCCATTATCATCCCACGAAATTCGATTTGTTTGTTTCAACGAACACACATCTCCTGGATGCACATTATGCCCCTTCTTGGTGTTTCAGATTCGTTATCATGGTTTTGTGGCGGTGCCGACAAACCCCATGGTTCACTAACCTAAAACCCCCATAACTGCCATCCAGTTTCCTAACTTCACTAATGCAATCGCATTACTACCTGAAAATGCTTCACGCATCATATAGATCAAATCTATGATCTTAAAGTCCCTGTCAAAGAAAACTTACCTTTTATGCATTCTCTTCGCATATAATTTCCCGTAAGATTCCTTTCTTTACCTTATCAGGCAGAACGCCCATTATTACAACCCAATCTACAACAGTTTCCGCTAATGCAACAGCATTAGCACCTGTAAATGCTGCACGCATTAAGGTTACCGAATTTATTTATTTTCAAGCTTCTGCAAAAGAATTCTTACCTGAATGCATAACTTCGCATTTAAAATCCCCTATAAGAGTTCTTTATTATCTTATCCTAAATTCCCTGTAATGAAACTCACCGGTTCGTATATCATCCGACCGCATATCAGAGAATCTTACCATGAATTGGCTAATCTCAGCCTCAATATGTGTACAAAAAACTATTTACATACACATCGGCTGGCGACCCCTTTAGCCAGCGATAAATAGTCCAACGCAGATGCATGTAATTAGCACCATTCACGTTGAGACTGATGCCTATGATGCAATGCACTAAGCGCAAACAAAGGAACGCTGTCCTTTGGCAGGCATCTGGCAACACGGCAAACTATAATCGTATTCCCAGCATTTCCCCATTAACAAACAATCTTCAATTTTTGTTGGTCGCCACAAAACGAATTACCTGACACATAAAAAGGCATGCAAGAGAGTCGTTTTTGCCACCGACCCAAGATACGATATACAATTTCCATTGTATCGAGTATCGCATCCCACTAGCACCCTTTTTTCCTAACGTATATCATAGCGACGTTGCACAGCACAGACATAGATCATGAATCTCCTTTGTCTTTGCCGCCTGCCTGTTTCGTTGTTCGACTGCTTTCGAACCCGGGTAAATAACATCGATCTGTTCGATCGCGCACACACACCACTGCACTGAAAGAGTGCATTTCTGTGGCGGCCACACCCTTAAGAGAAACGTTTTTCTCTCTCTTCCCTTTTCTTAACCCTAACCTAGGATGGAATTCATGTCAGAGTTCTATCCTCGGGGAGTCTAATTTCATCCGCCGACCGTCATTGGTCGTGCCGACTTCCGCTTCGGTTCCGAGCACGGGGAAGCGTATTCGAGTGTGTGTTTATAAGTTCTGTCGTTATCATCTGAGTCATTGTCCTCGCGAGTACGAGCTGTGTACATTTCATAATGGTGGCGTCATTTACTTTGGATTGCCGACCGATAATAACATTATATATCTTAATAATCTTTTAAGAGTGTTTTCGTCCGAATTTATTGAAAATTTTTAAGTGCCAAATAACTATCTGTGAACCTTATTTAACAACCAAATTAAAAATACAAAACCTTTCACTAATAACAGTAACCAGTGTTTCCTTTTTTCTTTCCTGTTCTGTGCACGTTGTGTTGCAGTTTTGGAGCGTTTTCCTCGGAAGTTTTATGTTTTCTCTTGTTGTGACGACGAGCCAATTAGAATTTGATGATGGTGGAAGGAGTGAACCAAGTACCCATGCTGGTACATACTTCTTTCCCACAGCTTCGACCCATGAAAAGAACCGACGTACACATATACATGTGTACCATGACGATCTCCTCTATGAGATCCGGTTATCACCACCGTAAAAGCGAATGCATCCAAATTTCCCTTGGACAACGAATGAGTATCGTTGAGTCTAATTCCATCCGCCGACCACCATGGTCGTTGCCGCTCCCACTGTCCGTACCGCTGCGGACACGCGTTCAGTACACCTCATAGTCGGGAGTTTTCATTCTCTGAGTGCTAGTCGCGAATCAAGTTTTAAGCCTTCCGCAATTACCATAAAATTAAAATTAGGAACAGTGCGTGGAATTAGAATGTTGTTAAATGTGACAGTTTCCTCGATCACTCTAATAAGTGTAATCTTTAACGCCCGCAACGATACGGTTTTGTAAACTATCTTACGTGTAAGCAGTTCAATACACTACAGGATAATGGAATAGTTTTTGTGTCTTACCTGTGACCAGTATCTAAAATTTTAAACCGCATGTAATCGAGAAACTTGTGGGGAAATAAGTTGGTGTCAGCGTAACACGGATTCACTTAGTCCCCCAACACATTTAGATTACACCCACCGATTGCTGAAAATTGTTCCCCAAGGAAGACGAAAACGGGTAAAAATTAAACACTGATTTAACTTCCTTTTTTTGTTTTATTTCGCACAAGTTTCTTTCACATATGTGGTTCCTTAATTTATTGTTCTCTTTGACAACGAGAGCTACGCGGTATGTTAAACGACTCGCATAAGGACGGACTTCCACACACGCTTGACACAGGATCACGCGCGAGACAAAAGATATTATTTTTTTCTCGACTCCGTATATTAGAAAAATTTAATAAGCGCGTATAGTGCGTGTGCACTCTTGTGACGATGATATCTGACTCCGATGATGCAACTCACATCCATCTGTTCGATGGCCGCGAATTGCATCGATAGGGGAGGATTGTGTATGTGTGCGTATAGCACAAGTACGTTGCCCTTCAGACTGGATATCGGCGACGACGAAAGTGCAACTAAATAAACATGGGCTGGTGTAATGAATTGGTATTATAGAGATATGCGATGGCGAAAAATCGCCGAAGGGAGAAATAGGTTTCTGTGTCTTAAATAAACAGAAACGCTATTTCGAGGGCCATAAATCTTTGATGACCTGCGCCTGAGAACGAAATAGGTTTTTGCTTCAAGATACACAAATACAATGCCATTGTAGGCTATCGATTTTTTCGTCGCGATAAGCAAACCAATGGTTTGCTCGCCTATGACCTAGGCTATGGAGGCTTTTGTTTGTTTTACAGGCCGGAGCATCGTTAGCATGATTTGGGTTATGATTGTCTAACGTCAATCATATTAGTGCCCAAATCCCATGATCGGTAGATAACCGACAAAGGAAATTGGTCGCAAGTGTTGCGAACCTTGGGACTGGGGCAATAAATGGATATGAACCGTAGCAAGAAGCCATCGGCTACAGCTATGTCAACAATTACGCTGGCCAGCTAGTATCTATCTATTATAATTGCTGACAAGCCGAGCCGATGGAGATATGGTACGGATCATAAACGGAAAAATTCAATGAGGTGCATGCCTTAATGAGGTTTAACTTTCAGGTAAAAGGTATTTGAAAGACAGCTTAAGCTGCTCGAATGCAGGTAAGTATTATGGGTTTGGAAGGTGGTTAATTTAAGGGGATGGGCGGTTCTTTGGGAATGTATTGAAGAACCGCCACAAACTCACCGCGACTACTGTCTACCTATAATAAAACCAATAATAATAAACTAAATCCGTGTTTTTAATTTTCCGGCAGCGGTTCCTATGTCCTGCGTTAGTTTCTGTGTTGTCCGCTCCGTTGTTTTAGTGGCGGATGTGAACAAACGTTGCGGCGATTCGTTCCTATGCTTCGGCGGAATTGTTTAGTGCTCGTCGGTGGAACAATAGACGATGGGGATGGAAGTGAACCTAGTGCCCGTGTCTGGCACAATACTTCCTCCCCACAGATCCTTACGAGGAGGTTAGACAGCAGCAATCTGTAAAACTTCCCAGGTCGCTCCCGTCCTTGAAAGTCCCGATGCACTTGCTCAAGTTGAGGTTCAAAGCCCTAGAATCACTCACGGGAAGGAAACAATCATTCGCAGATACACCGAAACAGAACGACCATCAAGGGGTACTGGTCGCAGTTTTGAACCAATCCCATTATTGTCCAAGATCCGAAAGTTTATAGCGACCAATCATGTATGGAATGCAATAAAGCTTTTGTGGTGACACAATGGTGATGATTTATGACTGCAAGTGTAGCATGGGTAATTTTTGTAAAGTTATAGCAATAAGGACAGGATAAGAAATGTATGTACATATAGCCCGCAGGGATGAAATAAATAAAATGAAATACCGCGGTACATTAAACCTACGGTATCCTTCTGCTGAACGGGTAGAGTACTCGGATTAGCGAATTCTCTGTTCAAGGCTCTGTTGCTTAATTCCATCTCCTAGGGGAATCAGTAGAAAATCCCATTGATTAATATTGGTGTCGCCGACGTGATCTAATCACGTTCTCCTATGAAACAAAAATAGAACTGGTGCCAATATGAACCCGCAGGCAGAAACTAACAGAATTTAGACACAAAAACACGCCATCCATTATGCAATCGCTGCTCGAGAGCTAAATTGGCTTAAAAAAAAAAAAGCAGGAATGTATGAATAGCAGATATTGGGGCACGTATTACATTGTTGCCTCTGTCCTCTGGTTGGTTATTAATTCGGTATACTGGATCTAATTCAAGAATGTAATCAACTGACCGTCTAGTAAAATAAATGAAACAAAGTTAAAATAACTTTTACTGAATATCCTTACAGGATAATAGCCCTCCATCAGTTACACCTTGAAACCCGTCCATAAATTTGTTCCTACAAATTTACTCAGTCCTTGTGTTGAAGCACACGCAGTAAAAACAAGGATTGAATTTCCGACCTCCTTGTCGTCAGCAAAATTCAAAACAAACTTTGATGGTACTGAGACAAAAACGACTGTATTGATGCACACAATATGCTCTCACTAGGTACTCGGCACGAGTGTCCTTGCTGAGGTGAAACTCAACACCCGCTTGTTGTTGGAGTTCCTGCGAGTGTTAACATTATCAAGTGGTGATCACTTATTAGGCGTCCTTAGAGGTATTGTATTTTGGAAGTACGGATTCGGGATAGGTGGGGGTTGTTTATGTCGGTGACAGCAGAGGAAATAAGTACTTCAAGTGTGGGACGAGTAGAGCAATGGGTTGGTGTTCTTGAAAGGATTTCGAAAAGGATAGTACTCAGGTATCACTGCTAAGTGTACTACAGACAACTGATCATCGTTGTGGGTCCTTGAAAGATACAAACGAATGGCAAGTGACTTTATTTTATTAGTGTTTTATCAATGATTAAAGGAATTTCCTGAATTCAAGCTGTTATGTGTCGGCGGCACTCTTGTTGGGTTTGTTTCAATTGGTTGTGACTTTTATAACTTTTTACATAATTTCCATCTATGCTTTTGGAAATATCCTTAAATTGTTCGGACGTATGGAGCGGAAGCAAATGCTTGTGCATGGAATCTTTTGAAAGTGTACATAGTGCGGGAGACGTTTTTCTTTACACAACTTTTGCGTCATTTAATTATCATTTGTTCCGAGTTGAAATTTAATGACGGTTACTATACAATCTGGGTATGCCCATAGTTTAGTTTAGTTTAATGGGGCAACCACCCTTGGCTTAATTCAAGCAACATAATTCTTTACATCTAAAGTATATCTAAATTACAAAGTATAGAGCTTAAGAACTATTTTAACTAGGCTTAACTTAAGGTAACCATGACAAAATAAGAAGGGTGGAGTGAGGGCAGGTGGAGTAGGGTGTAGAAGCACCGCTTAAGATTGGTGGTGAGAATAGTTAAGGAGGCGGTGCCTGAGAGTATGGGTAGAGAGGTCGAAGTCGAACAAGGTGGAATTGGAGTTGACATTTCTCAGCATCCGCGAAAGGGGTTCGTTCAGACCATAAGAAGTCCTGTTGGGAGAAGGAGGGGATTACGCGTACTTCGAGGGTTTGTGTTTAGAGGAATTAAGTTAAGGACGTAGGCGCAGTCGACCGAGCCGGAATGGACCCGATGAATGAATATTATGTCAGCCACGACCCTGCGCTCCTCAAGGGTTCTGAGGTTGATTAATTTGAGTCGGTTAATGTACGGGGGAAGGACTAAGGGGTTTTCCCGTTCTAGCCCTCGGAGAGCGAACCGAAGGAAGCGACGTTGAGTACCTTCGATTCTACAGATATGGATCTTGTGATAAGGAGACCATACCTGGCTAGCATATTCAAGCAGTCGAGGGTAAGTTAAAGGGATCGACTAACGTAAGGGTCAGAGAATTCCTTAGACCATCGTTTCACGAATCCGAGGGTAGAATTGACTTTCCGGATCGTCTCACCAATGTGAGCGAGGTAGTTAAGTTCAGTCTCGCAAAGGATCCTAAGATCTCGAATACATTGGACAATGGCCAGGGGTTGATTATGAAGGGTATATGAACGTGAGGATGAGTGAATACGTTTATGGGAAAATGTTATAGATTGGAATTTGGCGATGTTAAGTACAAAATTTCTTGTCACACCAAGACGAGAACCTGCCAAGGTGAGATTGCAGCAGTGCAGAATCAAGTGGTGACTCAATGATCTTGTATAACTTTGTGTCATCAGCGTATAGGGATGAGCTGGAATTCTTAATGGCCTTATCGCTGTCATTAGTGGCCAGTATAAATAGGAGAGGACCTGTGGGGAGGAAGTATGGTGTGCTGACGTACGGCGCTGATTCGTTCCCTTCCTCCATCATAATAGTTCCACTGTCACGGCAAGAGAGAAAAAACTGTTCACCAGGAAAAGGGATAATAAAACAGTAGCGCGCTGTTTTTGGTTAATTAATAGCACGCTTACTCGACTCGACTTAGTAATATTCGCGTCCCCGTGCGCACCGGGGAGCGGAAGCGGTCAAGACCTGCTCGGTCGGTGTGTGGAACAAGACTCCGCGATGTCAATTCGCTAGGAAAGGAAATTCGGCCGGCGGCACGGGCTCTCTTAATTTAGGGTGTTGCCTATTGCAAGAGAAACGTGAAGTCTCTCTTTGGGGTAGGTAACTGGATCTCATAGAGGAGATCATGATGGTATTCATGTATGTGTGAACATTGGTTCTTTCATGGGACAACGCCATGAGAACGAAGCTGAAAAAAATTAAAAGGGATAATGGGCATCAGTGAGATGTGAGTTCGGCTAAGTAAACAAGCCGTATCTCTTTGGGTGCTAATGGATTTCTGTTTGCTCATGCCGCGACGTCATGAGGAACGGATCCAGAAAAATTAAAAGAGATAAAGGAATTTATGAGCTGAGTGTTCAACTGAGTAAACAAGTTGCAACTCATTAGATGCTAGAGGGATACTTGAAACAACATGAGTTGTTTGTCGTATCGCCAGGATGCCTGCGGAAAAACAGCGTTCTTTTATTTGCACATGATGCGTGCTAAGGAAATTGGTTCTGGCATCTATTACGCGAATTGTAGGCAGCTGCGGCAATAAGCTGCTAGGGGTTGCTTTGTCGTTGGGTGAAAAGGTCGCCGGCCAATGTGTATGTAAGAAAATTTATTATACACATGGTGAGGCTGGGAATAGGTGACGCAATGATCATTACCCCTGGACTAATGACCTTGCCCGAAAAAAAAAAACAAATCATTATGGAAAATTTAACAAGCCTCAGGACTTGTTAAATAAGGCCAAGACCGGTTCCCGGTTGTAGTGCCGATGATGATGATGATGATGATGGTTACGTTATATGTGAACGAATTGTTTCTTTTTCAGGAATTCGTCTAGGGAAAATGCATATGGTATGATTGGGATTTGCTTGACAACCGAAGGTGCCGAATTGGGTTTTGGATTTATGATCCTATAAGATGAACAGAATTCTTGTAGGGAATTTCGAATGCAAATTGATGCATGAAGGTAAGAATTCTCTTAGAGGAACATTTAGGTTATACGTTAGATAACCTTGATGCGAGAAGCTTTTACCGGTGCTAATGCAATACATTAGCGGGAAATAATGGGAGTTGGGTTGTAGTTATGGGGGGTTCTTCGGGTAAGATAAAAAGAACCCCTTCAGACCCAGATGGCTACCTTGAGACGGCAAGGAAGGGGTTGGATATCATGGAACTGTTCCGAACGGAATAAAGTCTATCCTTTAAATAGGAAGAAATCCATATCAGCAATCCAGGTTCGAAGCAGGGGGCGGATAATTTGAAGAGGATTAAATTGTGGGAGATTTTGTCGAATGCTTTACTGAGGTCGGTCGAGAACACATCGAGCTCCTAACCGTGCTCTAGTGCTCAGAGGGTAAAGGAAGTGAACTCAAGGAGGTTGGTTGTAGTTGATTGGCCATTAAGAAAACCATGTTGCCTTGGCGAAATAAAAGGTTTGCAATGGAAACTAAGCGATTCGTATAGAATGCTTTCGAGAATCTTCGGTAAGTGGAGCAGTTTGACGATGGGCCGGTAGTTCGCGACATCGTTCTTGGGACCCTTCTTGTGGGCGGGGGTGATGGAGGAGGTTTTCCAAATGTGGAGGAATACGCTTTGAGATAGTGAGAGATTAAAGATCAGTGAGAGGGGAGCAGAGAGAAGGGTTGAGCATTTTTTGAGAAGGATAGCAGGGATTCCATAAGGGCCCGGTGTAAATGGTCTTTGAGTTCCAGTAGCTTGGATTCAATTAAGGTCGGATCAAAGGAGTTGTGAAGAAGGGGCCCGGGGGAAAAGTTTGGTAGGTAGTTAAAGCATGACGGGTCAGGAACAAAGGAGTCATTAGTGAATGACTGCCTGAATTGAGTGGCGAAGAAGTTGGCCATAATAACAGGATCAGATGAGGTATGAGAGTTTAAGGTAAGCGATATGGGGTATCCGTCGGATCTACGTTTATGATTAACGAAATGGAAGAATGTTTTTGGG
The DNA here is from genome assembly GCA_963931805.1 of Microdon myrmicae. Classification (NCBI taxonomy): domain Eukaryota; kingdom Metazoa; phylum Arthropoda; class Insecta; order Diptera; family Syrphidae; genus Microdon; species Microdon myrmicae. The sequence goes on from OZ007496.1 coordinate 97,379,369, forward strand.
TCATTTTTTGACATTGGTCTGAGTTTTTGTAAGATAGTTGTGATAAAGAGTGTAGAAAAGTTCCGGTAACAGCCAAGAACATTGGAGTAGTTAGGTATAGTTCGATTGCGAGAAAAGATGATCCATAATTTATTCCTTTTATTACTCAGGGAGCGAAGCTTTTGATTGTACCACTGAGGGGAAGAGTTTTATGTTCTTTGTGTAGAATAGGGAACGAACAGGAAAATAGAGAAAAGGATTTCGGTATATAATTGGGTGATGGCATCTTCAACGGATAGGTGACTGAAGTTGAACGAAAGGCGGCCTAGGTAGTCGTTGATGAGGCGAGAATTAGCTTTATGGAAATCGCCGGTGAATTGATTGGGAGGGGGGCGGATGGTGGCGAGTGGACTCAGATGAAGGTCACGAGAAGAGGGTAGTGGTGGTTGTCTGTAGATGTAAGAAGGAAAGCGCTGGGTGAGATAAATGTGTTGTTGGGTCGGTTGTAAAGATGAGGTCAAGCTGTCTACCCAAGAGGTTTCGAACGTTGCTGATCTCACCGAGACAAGAATCATCTAGTCGATCGATGAAAATACATTCCTTGGCCAGGGGGGGGGGGGGTGGTGGTGGTGGTGAAGTGTGAATGATCGTCAGATAAAGCCCAATTGAGTCATGGAAGATTAAAATCTCCGAAGATGATGATGTCGTTCTCGCAATTACTCAGCTCGCTTATATGGTCATAGGCATTGAGAGCTAGCTTGTAAACTTCAATAGGATGGGATGGCACATATAACATAGATATAGAAGCACATGACAGAGATTGATTTTCGAGGAAGAGTGATTTTGACAGTCACACAGTCCACCTTGAAGGAGGTGGGGAACACGACAAGTGACGACTCGAGGCTGTTGTGTACGGCAATGAGCACTCCTCGGCTGGGGAAAAAGTCAGTAGTATTATTTAGGAGGTCATGGCAGAAGATGGTGAACGTGAGGGGAAACAGTTTCAGATTATGAACGCTGGGGATTAAGTTCGTTTCACTTAGGGCGAAAATGTCGACAGGTAGGGCATGGGAGTTTTTCAAAATGGATTGGGTCTTTGAGCGGGGACCTCTTACGTTCTGATAATAGAGGGTAAGGGATATTATTCTGGCTGTTGGGGGGGGGGGGGGGGGGGGGGGGGGGTAGTAACAAAAAAGAACTTTTTCAGGGCGCCCTTACTACGTTGAAGATGTGATAACGTTCTGGAGTGAACGAAGTGGCCGAAAGCTTTTAGCTCATTCGATACTTAGTGAGGCGATAAATTGAAAATTATGACAAATTTTACGAATAGATTGCGGAGACTGGGGACGTCAGTGGGTAAACCTTCCTGTTGAATAGAGAGTTTGACACTGGCTTTTTCTCTGGGATTTATAGAACCGATTTCTACATAGGTATCAAATTGTAGCGACCGCCTTTTTTTATTAACTGCGAACCTCAGCATATTATATATGACAACTCGAGGTACTATTCCACTTCGCACTGAGTTGTTGCAGTGGCGTGAAAGTTTCGCGTCGACTATTGTAATATCTTTTTGGTTTCAGATGCAAAACCTCCAACCACATACCCTCAATTTTTTTCACTAAGCAATATTCAGGAAATTGCTGATATTTCGGATTATTATCGCCGAATTTATCAAAAAAAGAGATGAGCTGTGCACAGTAATAAAATCTGCTCTGGAAAAAAGTAACATGCGGTGTTTACACCTGTGTAAACAAAAACAATAACACCAACAACAGTAACAGCACCAGGGCCAACAACAACAGAAACAACAAATCGATAGAAAGGACAAAGTACATCATCCAATTAGATCAGTACCTAAAGTTATTGAACGAACTACATCGATAGTCACTCGTCAACAAAAAAATATTAAAAGTATTGTTCTCGTACACGCGTGTGTATTAGTGGCTGTGTTTGTCCTCCTCCCAGAACAAATAGAGTGCGGACGTTGTATACACGTTAATCAAAAAAGAAAGAAAAAACGGTGTGAGTGTTTTTAAGAGTGCGCGAGTCCACGTGTTTAATAAACAAAAAATTGAATGCTTCGACCACGTGTGCCATCAAACAAACAACAATTAGAAATAAAAAATTCGCGAAAAACCTCAGTGGCGCACTGACCATGGGCGAAGGTCAGGTCATAGCTAAAAAGACAAGGAGGGAGCTGAATCTTCAACCGAATTTAACCGCCAAAAGGCACAAGTCAGATGCGAACGAGAAACGTGACATAAGTAACAGATGGAAATATGTATTCCAGTGATGCTCACTACTCTGGAGCAGGGAATAAATACAAAGACCTGGCCGTCAAGGAGCCAGTGGAAAAAATAAGTCTGATGAAGAGCTCGACAACATTATAGCCGAGTTTATCAAAAACAGAGATGAGCTGTGTACAGAAGTAAAATCCGCTCTCGAAAAAATAACATGCGGCGTTTACGCCCATGTGAACAAAAACAATAACACCAACAACAGTAGCAGCAACACGGAAAACAGAAACAACAAATCTATAGGAAGGAGAAAGAAAGTCACATTATTGTGAGCCACATGAAGACTAAGGGCGTAATTAAACTAGGTAAGTTAACATGCAATAATTTTAGAACCAATCGCATAACTAATGCAAAAAGTAGCATAATGTGTAGTGATTTAGAGGACTACCATAAAATTAAATCTGCTGCGAGTAGGACGACTAGCGAGTACTACACGTACATTCCAAAATCGCAGAAAACTGCCTCCATGCGCCTAAATGAAGTTCCTTCCTTCCTTTTTCTCACGAGAATCTTGAGCAATTAAAAACTGTTGAAACCGACAGTCTTAAGTTTACAGGCGTGAAACCGTTCTCTACCGCGAGCTCTGAAATTCGCAACCGCAAGTTGCCTTTCTTTATTGTGTCATTAAGTTCCGACAGTAAACTTTATGGACTTTGGAATATTAAATATCTAAATCACCAAATAATAAGTTGGGAGAAAATAAAGATTTCGTATTGCAATGTATGCGCTGTCAAGGTTTCGGCCATGTGGCATCGAATTACAATAGGCATATTAGATGTGTAAAGTGTCTAAACGACCACATTATTGGGGAATGGCCGTTGGGCTGTTACGGTCCTCGCGCCCATGGCCTCGCCTCACACCCACTAATTCCCTTACGCAAATTTCCCCTGTCTACCTGTAAAGGGAAGACAAATCGTCAAGTAGCTAATTTGCACAAACTACTTTGTGCAAATTCTATTTAGCACAAAAATAATTAAAAAATGGCATTGGCGCAGAATAAAAAAATAAACGTCAACGGCGAAAACAATTCGAGATTCATTCGACGTAAAACGACCAAAAACGACAGATGTAGAAAAAACAATTCTGACGTGAATAATTTCGAATGTAGTTTAAATTTTTCTTTGAAATACATAATAGCACAATTCTGTGATGGAAGCAGAAGCTCCAAACGGAGGATTTAGCAGCAACAATTATCAACAACGGCAACTAAATGAACAGAGGAGCACAACGCTCAACGCCCCCTGCAACCTGCCAGCAGGCGAGACAACAGCAACAGTAAGCGACCGCTCCGCGGTCAACCGGGTAAATCTCTTCACTTGCCATCTAATAATAAATAAATTGAATACATTAACTACTATATTACTACAATTATATTGTTCAAATAAAATATATATTATTATATTTTAAATTATTAAAATATCTATAACAGGGCAAATAACAGCTCCTGGATAAGAATAAGTTATCCTCCGTCTTCTGCAAGAATACAGGCCAGCCAGCTAACTTTAGAGGTTGTGCTAATTACCAACAACTAAAAGTAAAGATGGAAGCTAGAAAAAAGCAGGTTGAAGAAGAAAAACGAATGAAAACTCGTTCTTACAACATCTTCGTTGCACCCAGTATTTATAAGCCCAAATAGGAGGTGATGTAAAGAATGCATCAATCAGGGAACAACCTTGAAATATCATTAAAACGCCCGAAAAGGAGGTACAGCTTGCTGCGTTTGACAAAAAATTCGAAATAATTGAAAAAATAGTGACGGAACAGGTGGATCGAACAGATAATATCTACTCGACCCTGTTTCCAGATAACTCAATACACTAGTCGCAATCTTCCCTTCGGTTAACTCTTTAAATTATTGCTGTGAATGTAAATTCACTAATCCGAATGGAAAGAAGGGATAATCTGAGCCATCTTCTGGAAGCTGAACGCCTAGATGTGCTTTTAGTTAACGAAACTAAACTAAACCAAAGCCACAAATTTATTATTAATATTATTTATTGGCCTGTAGGACCCCGGAAGTTCATCACCTCAGGTACTCGACTCCGCCGTCGTTCCCTGTCCTGTGCACCCTCCTTCCACGTTTGACCATCTGATCCGATCTCCTCAAGGTCAAACCTAACATTGTCCTCCCATCTTCGCCGCGGCCGTCCTACCGGTCTCTCTTCCGTTGGTCTACCGTCAAGAATTCTACGGACAGTTCTACGATTGCCCATTCGCGCCACATGTCCGGCCCATCTTAAACTTTCCGACTTGATTACTGTCACTATTGTAGGTTTGCGGTACAACTCTTCCAATTCGTGGTTGTGGAGTTTCCTCCATTGTGCCGCCTCCTCGTCATATTTACCGCCAAAGATACCCCTGAAAACGTTATTCTCGAATACGCGGAATTTGTTTTCTTCCTGTTTTGTGAGAGCCCATGTTTCGCATCCATATAGAGCAATCGGCATGATTATGGTTCCCTAGACCCGGAGCTTTATGGTACATGATAACAGTTTGGATTTCAGCAGTTTACTGACTGTGTGCCAACTAGCGTTGTCGGAGTGTAGTCTTTTGTTAATTTCCTTCGACATTTCATTACTGGCCGTCAGTATCGTTCCCAGATATTTTAATTCTTTAACTCTTCAAATATCTTGCCTCTGACGTTTATATATGTTCCCTGAGGTCCACCTGCTCTGGCCCTAATCATCTATTTTGTTTTGTCTTCATTTATTTCTAGGCCCACCTCTTCTGCCGCTGGCATGATGATTTCACAGTTTTTACTTACAGTTTTTAGATTATCGCCCAGAACGGTTATGTCACCCGCTTATACGAGCACTTGTGTGACCTCGTTCAGGGATGATTCGGCCATGTTGTCGTCTTGTACCTTTCTGTTGACATTGTGAGGGTTCTACGAACCACACAAATACTACCTAAAACATGATTCTTGCCATATACCCAACATTGAATTCAATGGTCAAACCCAATCGAACTAAACGTTCAAATTCCCTAACATTGAATTCAATTCAATTCAATGCAATTCCCCCATTTACTCAATTTCATACAATTCAATGCAATTCTTTAAAAGCAAACAGTATAATGCATATCGTTTCATGTGTGCTATAAGCAATTAGCATCTCTAAATTCCTTGCAAGATCCCAAAACCGAAAAGCGCACATGTGCAAACAAAGGTACAGCGAGTCAACCGCCGACACACAATTCTTGCAAACTTAAACATTCTAACGCATATCTTCTCATGCCAGATGTTTTATGACATGGAAATGTAATCTAGAAACCAACACCCAATTTCCACGGTCCCTTTGTTACCCATCTAAAGATAGGTAACGCAAACAAACCCCATGAAAGGATCGACCTAAGCGGCGATGCTCCGGCATCTTTGAAAGAAGATAAAGATTGAGATAGGATTATGCGAAGTCTCTTTTACAGACGAGGATGAAAATTGGAAATTGAATAAACAAAAACTTTTAGAACAGTCTACTCGTCTCAGTTATCACAAACTCTACCAGGAGGTCGGTCCGATCCGCGCAACACAGAAAAACTAAATCGAACGTATATATCCGACGTTCAGCGCTCGAAAATCCAACGCGCGAAGTCTGTGATCCTCATTAGGGATATAGAAAAAGTCAACTAATAACCGTGCAGTCGAACAGTTTGTAGAAGGAGAAAAATGTATGCAAGAGTGTCGCGGCGTGCAGTGTGTTACGAGAAACCCAGGGAACCAGAAATTGTTTAAGAAAATAACCAGTGTGAAGGGTTCTTCCCTAGTTGTTTTTTAAATCAGGTTTAATTGGTCCACTAAGTACAACCCAGTGTGAAACCGAAAGAACCACCAACTCGAAACATTGCGAAAAGAGTTTTCAACATAGTCAAGTACACCGAGTGTTTTTCCCCAGTATTTTGTAAATGCGTTTTAATTGATATCCTATAATAAAACAAAACGAGTAAAATTAAATTTAAAATAGAAAACAATTTTTCCGTGTTTCATTGTGCTGTTTCGCTCCGTAGTGTTCTTTGTGTTAGCAGTGTTCGGCGAAACTCCGCAGCCAACAACCGTCGACCTAAAGGACAAAAACAAGCACAAGGTTAAAAAGACACGGTGGTATGCCATCTCCCTGTTTTAGTCCGTTCCGGATTTAAAATGGTTCTGAGAGGCGGTTTTCTATTCTAACTCGCCCTTTGTTTTCGTTCGTGCAGATTTGAATGAGAGCGGCATATTTTTTCGGGATTCCCCGCGCAACTACAATATGGTAGAGTCTTTGCCTTGCGACTGAGTCGTAGGCTTTTTTAAAGCCAACGAACAGTTGGTGAAGCGTCTCTCCGTATTCCCACTTCTTTTCCAGCAGTTGCCTTATTGTGAACATTTGGTCTCTTGTTGACCGGTTCCTACGGAATCCACATTGGTAGTCTCCCAGTATCTCTTCTGCGTACGGTGTGATTCTCGCTAGAATGACATTTGTTAGTATTTTGTATGTGGCTGGAGGCAATAATATTCCTCTGTAGTTTACGCAGTCAGATCTGTCGCCTTTTTTGAAAATGAGGACGGCAATTGAAGTTGTGGTATGTCTAAAAACACACACACAATACACAAGCAAATAGTGAAGAACACCGAACGAAAATCGAATAAGAAAATGCATCAGAGCCGTATACTATGGCGATAACATAGCAATTCACATCAGTTGAATATACTTCAGTTTAAAAAACGAATTCTAAAACACGGCCAGTAGCCTGATGTGTTTGTTACGCATTGGTTCAATTTTTAGTGATTCTAACTGTCATAGCATCAGTTGGAATCACACATTCTTCACTATCATCCCAAACGCTATAAGGTTTTCCATTCTTCCGGACTGACTTCCTTGTGCCATATTGTTTTGATTTATTGTGGACTTTTCGAGCGGTTGCCTCTTCCCCCGCTTCACAAGCTCTGCCGGTATGCTTTGTTGTTTTTGAATAAATTTTTTGCGGCTACAACTTCGTTGAAAGATGGCCTCTGGGGTCTGAGGCTCGGCTGTATGTACGTCTGGTGTGTTTATTTGTGGTTGATGGGTGCGAACATTGAGCAGGTTTTCAAAGTACTGCTTCCATCATGTCATGATATTTTTTGTTTCTGTCACCAGACAGCCGTTTGCGTCTCGAATTATTTTGGTTCTCCCTTGGTGGCCATTTCTAATTGAATTTATGCCGGCATACATACCTCTCACATTTTTTCTCTGGCATTTTCTAGGATTTTTTCGATCCGAGTCTTCTCCCATTCGCGTTTTTTTGGGTTTGAAGAGTCCGTTGTCTCTTTCCGAATCGTCACGTATCTTTCTGGGTTGACTTCATCATATCTTTCTAAGTGGATCACGCTGATGCGTTTACGTTCTTCGATCTTCGCCCTGCACTCATTGTCAAACCAATGTTCGGAATTAATTGTTTTCTTAAATCCTAATGTGTCTCTGATCGATGTCCATTTAATGTCCACACCACTGACTTCCTCTTCCTCACTGCTCCCATTCTCTAGGATGCTAAATCTATTCGTTAGTTCGTCTTGATATTCAACCCTCTTGCGTAGGTCGAACTTTTTGCTCGTCTCCCGTGACTGGCCATATGGGTTTGCTGCCAGCCGACCCCTGATTTTGCCCATCACTAGGAAACTATTGGAGTCGCAATCTGCTCCTCAATATGATCTTCATAATCATCATAATCGGCACTGCAACCGGGGACCGGTCTTGGGCTTATTTAACAAGTCCTGAAGCTTGTTAAATTTTCCATAATGATTTTTTTTTTTCGGGCAAGGTCATTAGTCTTGCGCCAGAGGCTCCCCGACGGGGAATCGAACCCCGGTCTCCCGCGTGACAGGCGGGTATACTAATCACTATACTATCGATGAGCTCTATATGATCTTACGTCAAGGATATTCGAGTGGTGTGTTTTGTCTATGAGGAAGTGGTCTATTTCGTTACGCGTTATGCCGTCGGGTGATATCCATGTGCTTTTATGGATTTGCTTGTGCTTGAACATCGTGCTTTTCACTACCAGATCTTTTGACGCTGCGAACGCGATAACTCGACTTCAATTATCATTTTAAATGTCGTGTAGGCTCTCTTTACCTCTACTTGTTTGGAAGATGTCTTCGTTTCCAATGTTCGCATTGAGTTCCCTGAGGAGGATTCTAACATCGAATGATGAGATCCCATCAAATACTTCCTATAGGGTCTCGAAGAACGTGTCCTTTGTTTCTTCGTCGGTAGATTCTGTTGGGGCGCGTACGTTTATAAATACATAATTGTACCATGGGCCCTGTATTTTTAGCAGAGACATCCGGTGATTATTAGATCACACATCTATTACATGGGGCGTAATCTTCTTGCCTATGATGAAGTCGGTTCCGAGGTTATGAGTATCGGTACCTCCACAGCCGTTGGTTTCGATTACTTAATGTGGGAATCGGACTTACTGAAGCGCGACGCTGTCAATTTTATATTGTTTTGCGTTTTATACGACCGTCGGTTTCGCACCTGGTTTATATAATTTCCGAACATTCCACGTGCCGACGCGTATATCTCGCTTTTTCCGTTTTCCCTACGTCTTCTTCTTGCCGAGTCGGTGTTATCTTGATGATTTGTTTCCTTATGGTAGTGTCGGCTCATCACACCTACGCCTACCGGGTTTCTCGTGAGATTGGTTTTTGTATGTTGATTATTCATTTTTGTTCCCACGACTCTTGGGGTTTCAAATAGTCTGCCATATCTGTGCCCCGTTTTGATATCGTAAGGGCTGCTTACTGCTCTGATTCGACCCGGAGTCAGAGAGGCGTCGTTATAATACAGCCGGTATACCCCTGCCTGCAAACTATCCAATGGGCACGGTGACGCGTAACACCCTGGATTAGGGGTGGTAGATGTTTGTGTGTTACTCCTCGCTAGCCTATCTGACATGGGTGGCCCTACCGGAACCGTATGCTTCCGTCAGCATAGCCTGAGTGATTCACTGTAGCTTAAGCCTCCTCACTACGTCAAAGTTTCTACCAAGTGGGGGCTAATATTAACTAGTATTCCTTGTTCCATGTTTGATTTTGCGGACGGAATTCATAGTGCACCACACCACGACAATCGAGGAACACAGTAAGTTCTTTGTTTGTTTTTGCATACTGTCGAGAACGGGTCACATTTTCCTAGGTGCGCCTATCTAAATATGAAGTTGACTTTTAATTGAAGACGAAATTGTGGCCAGGAAAAGAGGTAGAGTATTATTTGCATCTCTTAACAAATTCCGTTTGCTTGTCTGAACTTTACGCGGCTTCGGAAATGGGGTATTTTCAATTAAGAATCTAATTAATTCGATTCTTAATTGCATAACGAGAATTAAGACTTCTTTGACTTTGAGTATACATTTATCGACAGTATTGATGATAGGAAGTAGCACTAAGTTTTGTAAATGTTGTTGACATCTGAAATTACTAATTTGAAGGTAAGCTGCTGATTGATAAGGATTTTTATTTGATATCCTCATAACGTCTGCATAAATAAATACATCGTATGTTAGAACACAAACGGCAACGTTAATTAGAAGGTTAAGGGACCCAGCTGGCTTTTGTGAGAAATCCCATATTAAACCACCAATGACCAAAAATATTTCTTTATACGAATGGGTTTCTACGTGACACTTAATAAACACGAGGCAAGAAGCCCCAGAGTTTATTTCTGTGCTTGTCGACATTATATTTGTATAGTGTTGACGAACTCCTTATTTAATATATAAGCTACTTTCCATCCTGTATTGATAGCCTTAAATCGCATGTCAAAAACGTCCGCCGTCATTTATGTTATCAGATATTCAAGATCGACATGTACTGATTTTTTTTTTTTGTTTCCAGCCAGCCATAAATAAAACATTCCAATTTATATATTTTCAGAAATTGTTATGTTATGTTAAATGGCATCACGCAGTTTAAAACAATAAAAATATGAATATATGGAGACAGCAAACAAACTAATATCCAAGAGGCCGAAATTCTTGTTTTCCTATACTTGACAACGAACCAGTTTGCTCGATAAGAATGTCATCGAACTTTACTAAGGTGTTACATGTTCACGGAATGCTGGTGTCAGTTACCTCCTTCGGTCTGCTCAATGCATACAGAAATGGGTCTGTTGACCCGAACGAGTTTTTACCAAAATATTATTTTATTTTCAACATTGGTCACTGCTTTCTTTGTTCAATCATAAAATTATAATTTCGTTATATTTTTAGAAAGCTGTTGTATCATTCGGGGTAAAAGTGCTTAAATCCCAATGTGCCTGGTCAAAACATAGCATCAAGCACTCGAAAAATATCCTGGTCACGTTTTTGGTCTCGTGTGGTCATGGAACCAACCCTAAAACCTGCTCTGCTTCTTGTACCAGGGGAAAAAGTTATTTTCATCAGTTTTTCGGTTTTTTATTCTTATTGTTTTTGTTTTGCTTTTTTTTTTTTTTTGTCTGAATGTTTGGACTCGATATCTGAGTTTTGCCACGGGTATCCAAATGGAATTTGAGATAATAACGTATCGTCCCAGTGGAGATTGAGTGGGTTATGTGAATTGACAAGACGTTCAGGCAGAGTATTGGATGTCCAGGCTAATGAAAATGTTATTATTAAGATTGACAGAGCAAATGAATGGACGAACTCTTTCTATAGTCCTGCCCTTCAAATGACATGAAGGTTCGTAGGTGTATATGTAGTAGATTGTTGGCCAATCAAATATTTGGAGTGCTTCACAGTTCTCAGACCGGAAACGTGCCGGGCTATACCAAATTGATATCCGTCCGGGTAGTGTACACAAACTTTGACTTTGCACGTAGACGATATGTGTTCTCTGCTCTGATTCTTTACTTGTGTACAGGGTTATAAATATTGATATAATAAACCTATAAATTGTACATTGACAAGACAAATATCCGTGACTTTCCTTATGATCCTTGGAATTATTTGACTGAGCATCATATATCAAGCCCATTAAGTACGAGGTTGAACCAAATATAAACGGTAATTTATTTTTATACATTTATTGAATAAGGTTACACACTAACATTTTTCAATATAGTCTCCTGTGTGATCTACACACTTTTGCCACCGATTTGGAAGCTTTAATATCTCTTGTTCGTAGAAAGATTTAGGGCGAGTTGTTAGCCCATAGCCCACGTACTCCTCGACTTCTTCATTACTTTCACTTTTTTTTCCTGTAAGTAATTCCTTCAAGGATGCGAACAAAAAATAGTCACAGGGAGACAAGTCTGGGCTATAAGGACGATGTTCCTGTGTTTCTCATCCCATTTTTTCCAATGTATTTCTTGTCAAGGATGCGGTGTGAGGCCTGCCGTTGTCAGGAAGAACGGTGACATCTCGAATGGGCATACATCGTCCGTTTCGATCTGTGTTTCGATACCCACTGCTGATGAGATTTATATAACAGTTAAGGGGGTATTCTGGTCTAGAATTTTGAAAAAATCGATGTTTTCTTTTTTTTATTTTCTTATAGTTTATCCTTTTAAGAATATGCTGTCCACAGGAAAATTCCAATAATTGGCGAAGTTACAGCTCCTTTAGCAATACCATGTGACCTGAAGCTACTATACCCGAACATTTTTAAACGCGTTTTTCTCGAAACCACTTTTTTCAAGTCTATTGACACGGTATCTCGAGTTTTAATGAACCGATTTACTTCAAATTTAGTATATGTCTTCTTTCTATTGCATGAACTATCCTCATCCCCAAATTTCAATTTTAACTATTTTTTTAAAAATCGAAAAACTAAAAAAAAGTGGTACAAAAATATTTTTTTTTTCAATCTTTTTTAGTTCCAACGATAGACGCATTTCTGTAAATTAATAACTTTTTTTTTCAGATTGCTATGAGGGTTGAATCGTGGGTATGGTCGCGTGCCAACTTTTTGAGATCCCCCATTTCATCAGCTGCTAACTTTTTGAATTTTGAATTTTTTACTTTCAATTTTTTTTTACTGTATTCTTGAAATATTAATAAACATCCTATAAAAAAAATAATAGTAAAAATATTGATTGCTTTTTTTACAGCACTTCAAAAATTGCGTTATATTGGTGCGTCTAGACCAGAATACCCCTGTAGTGATCCTAAAGCACTACTCTCACCCACGTACCTATAATCCCAATCCAAGTGAATCATATGCGCGATAGATTTAAACCATAAGTTAATTTGTTGCGCATTGATTCAATTTCCAAGTACTTTACATCCCAATCCAATTGAATCATATGCGCGACAAAATTAAACGAAAGTCCATTTGTCGTGCATTGATTCAATTCCCTATAATTTGAAATTATGAAATGCGTAATACTAAATGCATTTCATGATTTCTCCTTCCGGGAATTAGTTCAAATAGAGTTCGTGTACACTTCCGGGAATCCTATTCCAATTGAAGCACACACAATTTTGTTTGGGCTTCTTGGAATTTTTAAGTAATATTTTTAACAAATCTCTGTTGCCACAGAGTATAAAAGGGGAGTGCATTTTGGATTCTAGATGAGTTGGGATCCAGAGGTCATAGGCAACGGCCACAAGTGAATTATAAAAAAAATAAAATTAATAAATCATTAAAACCGTCTTTCATATTGGACAGCGGAAATAACCGAATCTCCCTAAGAAGGTAAGAAGTAATATACCACAAATATAACCCTACATAATTGGCGCAGCCGTTAGGATCAAGGAAGCCAAAGTTAAACACTTGTAAGTGCTTGAAAACCCTTGATCACTACAATAATATATATCCAAGCGTACTGGGCACAAGACACCTTCAGCCCTGCGTCCGGAGCTGAGTCTGGCTTCGGAGGTACGACTTCGTAATTAAAACCTTAAACAAAAAACAAAAAAATTAATTAACAATCTAAAAAATAATAATAATTCAAAGCGTGCCTGGGGCTTAAACACCAGGAACAGTACTATAAAAAAAATAAAAAAAAAACAAAAATAATTCAAAGCGTGCCTGGGGCTTAAACACCAGGAAGTACTATAAAAAAAAAAAAAAAAAAAAAAAAAAAACCAAAATAATTCAAAGCGTACCTGGGGCTTAAACACCAGTGTCAAAACCAAAAAAAAAAGAAATAACAACGAAGGCAGAGTACCACCTCGAAACAAACAACTCAACACACAGAAAGAAAGCACAAAAAACAACATCAAGGCTCACGGGCAGCAACAGCCCCAACAACAACAGAAACAACAACGAAGGCAGAGTACCAACCACCTCATAACAACGTCAACCAAACAGCAGCAGTTACCAAGCAGTCAATTAACAACATAAAACAGCTAAGTGACCATTTATTTTTCCTTTTTTATTCTCTTGTATACTTTACCTCTTTCACTTATAATTAATCAATTAATGACAACACACATTTTTATTGATCCAAAATTTGTTCTACACGCACATAATCTTTACGTAAAAAAAAAAACAACTAGAAAATCAATTGTAATACTGCTGCTATTTCGAAAACATCCCGTCTCAATCTTGTGTGGCCAGTAATCCTAGGGAAGAATTTCTACCCCCATATAATAAATAACGAAAATAATGAAATTAACGCGAAAACACTTACGGGATAGCAAATGTCTTAAATATTAACAGACTCCCCCCTAGTTATCATTACTACCATTTCTCCCTCCTTGTATCAGCACCCCTTACTACTATTAACTGTCGGTCTATTGAACAAGAAACCACCTCAAGACCTAGCACGCCCCACGACCCTGTACCTCCCTCACCCAAGAAACTTCGCAGCGGAACAATAATCGAAGTAACCCCTCCGATCAAAACTCGCGACCCCAGTCCAAACCTATCAGAAATTTCAGCTCCTCAGCACCAAACGGATCTCGCAAGCTTTGAAACAATGGCCATTGATTACACAAAGGTTGCGAAGCTGTCAGCACAGCTAATCCCCATCTTCTCCGGGGAACCAAATCCGCATATAGGTGCAGAATTGGAAACCTTTTTGGATTGCTGCAAGAGGGTCTTAAACTGCCTGAGGACCGAAGAACACGGGGCGTTCTTACAGATATTCCCTACTAGACTGCGGGGAGAAGCTTCTGCCTTATTCGCGTCCACTCCGTTCGCATCTTTTCAGGAAGCCGAGGATGTGCTAAGGAAGGTTTATTTACCAGTAGAAAACTATCAGGACCTGGTAAATAAGCTATTAGCCACTCGGCAAAATCCGGCAGAAGCTATCATCTTATTCCAATTACGACTGAAGAAGTCGTTAATGGAATGTAAGAAAGCCGCGGAACTAAAATACGGTCCCACTTTGTCCGAGGCCGTAAAGGCACAATTAGATGACTTTGCAAAAAGCATCTACAAAAAGGGGTTAATAAACCCATACCATCGGAAATTTTTACTATTGATGGGAGATGTAACGATAGACTCTCTGATGGAGAAAACACTAGAACTGGAACAGGTACAACAAACTCAGTCACCAACAACATCCCCTTTACAACCCAATAGCACCATGATCCAACAGTCTCATCCTTTTGTCTCAACCCTAAACCCACAGGCCCCTAACTTTAGCAAAACTCTTGAAGCTTTCTCGCATACAAACCAAGAAACTAAGATGGTACTGTACATCCAACCAACCTTACAAGAAACCCCCTATAACCAATAGGTAGTGAGATATCCCCAACAGGCAATGTATGGGGCAACAACAGCACTAACCCCATGTCACCCGGTCAGATGGACGAAACAGGATACTCGTGTAACCTGTAGTTATTGCAGAAAAATAGGACACACATATGCAGAGTGCAACAAAAGAAAAAACTCCCCATTCTGCACACACTGCCAACAGGCAAACCACGACATCCGTGACTGTCGACGGCTGAAAAGCCAAAACGAAACAAACAGGAATACAAATAGAAACAGCCCCACACGGAGCCGTACGGAACCCACACATGGACCCAGAGTGTTACACATAAGCCAGGCCTGCGAATTCTGTGGTCAACCGGGCCACAGCCTGAATGAATGCCAACAAAGAAGGAAATGGGAGTCTCGGGATCAAGCGCACTGTTCGGAAAACGGCCCCCGGTCGGGCCAAAAACCCCAGACTCGACCGAATCAATAAAAAAATCAAGGGTGCCACCTCAGACGCCGACATTAGCCTGCCCAATTGTCCACTTCCCCCTGGACATAAGTAAAACCGGTAAGGTACGCCTAGTGGTGGACACAGGCGCTGAGGTAAGCTTGATTAAGAAATGTAGAATCAAGCAACACAACGCCCAAATAGTTACCGGGGAAACCTGCACTTTGGAAACACCGTTCGGTAAGGGAAAAACCCTAGGAAGTTGTCAGGGAAATTTCAATTTGAAATCTAAAATTCCCTGCACGTTCCAAGTAGTGAGCAATATGCCCGATCTTCCAGAAGACGGTCTGCTGGGAAACGACTTCCTCTCAAAACACTGCAACGTGGAAGGCCCAAACCAACAATTGGTGTTCCCACCAACCACCTACAATGAGGAAGAAAATATAATCCCGTTTGAGAAAGCAGGTCCACCTATACCCAAGGCAACAAAATTCAAAGAGGTTACTAAGACCATCAATAGCGTCACCAAGACAAAACCCACACAAGTCCGGCCACAAACCAAAACGGACACAAAATCCATAGAAGTAAAACTCGTTAAAAAAGCTTATATTCCGGCACGAACAACAAAAATAATACGAATACCTGTAACAATAAAAGAAGCCATGATCAGTTCAAAACAGGAAATAAAGAAAGGAATATTCTTGGCTGAAACCATTTTACCGGCAGGAAATAATGTGGCAATAGGCATATTAAACACAGGGACCCAGCCAGTCAAAATCACCTCCTGCAAGCTATCCTTAACTCCGCTGAAAAATTACACAATAATGTTTCTAAAGCAGGCACTTAATAGAGATCTGGATGTTGATAAAACTCCAAAGACATCCTCTCCCAAAAAAGGGGCAGAGGGATGTATAATTAAAAAATGTTGTAATATACACCATTTAAAGCACCCACCCCCAGAGGAAGAACCCTCAAAATATCGTAAACAACAGCTGGAGAACGAGCTCAGATTAAGCGACACCCTGAGCCAGGAGGAGCATAACTGCATTTTAAAATTATGCCAAGATTACGCAGATATATTTTACTTAAAGGGAGACAAACTCCCATATACCCAAGCGATATCGCACAAAATACCGCTCATTAGGGACCAACCCCCAATAAATCAAAAAATGTATAGGTTACCGGAAACACAAAAACAAGTAATAAACGATCAACTGGAGGAAATGCTGGCAAACGAAATAATTCAAACCAGCAAAAGCCCATGGAATTCACCCCTCCTGGTGGTACCCAAAAAAACCAGGACCGGATGGGGAAAAAAGATGACGAGTCGTTGTAGACTTCCGAAAGCTGAACGAAAAAACTATAGGAGATGCATTCCCATTACCTAGGATCGAAGATATCCTAGACCAATTGGGCCACTCCCGGTATTTCTCCACCCTGGATTTGGCCAGCAGATACCATCAAGTCCCAGTACATCCAAGGGACAGAGAAAAAACCGCGTTCAGCACAAACTTCGGACACTACGAATTTAAGCGCATGCCGTTCGGGTTGAAAGGGGCACCGGCTACCTTTCAAAGACTAATGAACTATGTTCTCACGGGTCTTCAGGGATTAGAATGCTTCGTATACCTGGACGACATACTAATATACGGAAAGAACCTCGATGACCACAATAACAAACTAAAACGCGTCTTCGACAGGTTAAGACAATACAACCTCCGACTCCAACCGGAGAAATGTTGCTTTCTACAAAAGGAGGTGGTATATCTGGGCCACATATGCTCAGAAAAAGGAGCACTACCCAATCCGAATACTACAGCTAGCGTGCGCAATTTCCCCGTCCCAAAAACAGTCCGACAAGTGCAATCATTTTTGGGAATGGCAAATTATTATAGAAAATTCATTCCCCAATTTTCAAAGATTGTCCGACCACTTACTAACTTAATTCGGAAGGATGTAAAATTCGCTTGGACTGAAAATTGTCAACGGGCATTTGAAGACAATAAGGATCTTTTGGTAACACCACCACTACTAATATACCCAGACTTCTCCAGGGAGTTTAACTTAACCACTGACGCTAGTTCCGAAGCACTAGGAGCGGTGCTCTCACAAGGCCCGGTGGGAAAAGACCAACCAGTAGCATACGCCAGCCGCACGCTTAACAAAGCGGAGCGAAATTACTCCACAATCGAAAGGGAATTGCTGGTCGTCGTATGGGCGGTAAAGAATTTTAGGTGTTACCTACAGGGCAGGAAATTCACAGTGTACACTGACCACAAGCCCCTGAAAGGAGAATTTAACCTCAAAGACCCCACCAGTCGACTGACACGTTTCCACCGTAAACTAGCCGGGTACGATTATAAAATCGAATATAAACCCGGAAAGTACAACACAAATGCAGACGCCCTCAGCCGTATACAACATGAAAACATTGAATCACAAGCATATTTGAAACAATCCAAGGAACGCACCTTCCCAAGTCCAGACAACTCTCCAGCTGTTATGTGTAACGTGGTAACCCGGGCACAAAAACGGGCGAAAAAGGATAAAAACAAGAAAGAGGAGACCTCGGAGGATACAGGCAGTACAACGCAAAGTGACCCGAATGGTGACTTGAACTCGGAAATCAACCCCGAATTCATCACCAAACCCGAGGAGTGCTTAACCATCTTACGAGATTACCATGACTCTCCTTTCGGTGGACACCAGGGAGTTAGAAAAACATACAACCGCATTCGTAAAAAATATCGGCGGCGTTGCATGCTAAGAGATATCAGAAGATATATCAAGAAATGTAAAAAATGCCAGACGATGAAAACAACACCCCAACTTCGAATGCCAATGGTTATTACCGATGTAGCCGGGAAACCTTTTGATAAAGTATACTTGGACATCGTTGGACCATTAGAAAAATCTAACTCTGGGAACCAATATATACTGACTTTCCAAGATAACTTGACCAAAATGATGGATTGCTATGCCCTACCAAACGTAGAAGCACAGACAGTGGCTGAAACAGTATTTGATCAGATTATCTCACGATATGGCATCCCCAAACAAATAGTGACAGACCAGGGGACAAATTTTCTTAGCGATCTTTTCAAAAAACTGTGCAAACTCCTTCGAATAAAGAAACTGCAAACAACAGCATACCACCCGCAGTCTAACGGAGCGTTGGAAAGGGCCCACAGGCCGTTGGTGGAATACTTACGTACAGTAGTCGATGAGAGCCCAAATACTTGAGATCAATACCTACGAACGGCCACCTTCGTGTATAACACGAGCACACATGATAGCACCAAGTTGACACCAATGGATTGTCTATATGTGTTGGCGATGCATACTTCCCGGCGCACAAGCACTCGAGAAGGAGGAGCATGGCAGACAGCTGTATACCAGTCGCGACAAATCACTCAACAGGAAACGAGTGATTTATCGAAACCAAGCGAACGAGGAGACAGCTGCTGGCAATAAAAGGCGAGCGCGGCGCTGAAGCAGACCTATTAGGGGCCTTGGTCGGTCTAAGCAACTGCACAACATCTTCAAGTGGAGCAACAAAGTTGACACCAAAGTTAAGCTTCTCTGCTATAAGCAGCTAATCCGTTCTGGAATATCGTACGCCTTTCCCATATGGTCCTGCATATCTTCGGCCCAAATGGAAAGACTTCGGGTTTTCGAAAGGAAACTCCTCAGAAGATGCACCAATCATTCTAGAAGGCCTGACGGTCGTCATTACCCCAACTCTCACCTATACGAAGGCGCCTCCATTACCCCTATCGACGAGTACTTGCTTCAATTAGCATATAAGTACCTCGAAAACATTCAGAACAGCGAGAACCCACTTGTACGGGACTCCTGCGTTCTTGACCCTTCTCTCTTTCGATCTCTTCGGATCAAACCCCCACAATTTCTTCTTCAGTACAAAACTGAAGAAAGCACCCTTCCCAACAACATTCCCCTCTATAATAGAGGATTTCTGGACCCATCCCATAGGGTCTACTATTAACAAACCACACTCACGAACGCACAGTACAAGACGGCACAAACACAAACATATACACCGACCAAAGCGCAGATTATCAGACGCCAAAGACGTGATCTGCGTTCACTACCGCACCCAAGACCTACCGGTCTTGTACGATTTCTCTCCCACCATCCCCCTATAAAAGTAGTTAGAGAACACTCGGACTAACACTGTCCACACTATCCTTGGATACCCCCCCTTTTTCTCTTTTCTTTTCAGAGATCGCGAGACCGAGCCCAACATCCTCACGGATGTGGGTGATTCTGGTTATCGCAAGATGACCAGAAGTCAGAGACAAGATGAAGGACACATATGTCCTGTCTCGCTAAATTCGGCCTTCTCGCCACAATTTTTTTTTTTTTTGAAGCAGACCTATTCACTCGCCGATCGTTCATGCGTACAGACGTATTCATTGTCTGCTCGTTGACGAATAAAATTGAAAGAAAAAAAAAATTGATTCTGTAGACGTTAAGTCGTCGACGATCGATCGCGTTCACACCGAATCTTGTGTGATAAATTGCGACTCATATAACACTCGCAAACACGTGTAATTTTCGCTGGATGCCGTAGTCGAAATCTGTCTTCACAGATGCCAGACAACGATCCGAGCGCTACCCGGGAATATTTATTGGAGCGGAAGAGAAGAGCCATTGAAACTCTTCAAAACTCATCAAAGAAGACGACAAAAATGGAAAATCCAGGAAAACAGATTGACTTCCAACAAAAATTCCACGAAGCCGTGGAATACATCCAACAGCTTACAACAGAGGTGAAACAACTCCGGGAGGAAATTCACTCTCTAAAGCAACCCAGCCAAAACAGCGACGATGGCAGTATGGAGATGACGCCTTCTCCCAGCATAATCCAAAAAACATCTCCACCCAAACAACTATCATCAGCCCATAAGGAAGCCACCAAGCAAACCAAGCCAGCAGCGAGTCCCCTGCCCGCCCAGCACAAACATGTTAGACCACCACCAATCTACATAAAAAATGTGACCAGTATAAAGGGAATAATTCTAATAGTAGAAAATGCCCTAGGACACCGCAACTTCACCACAAACACTAAAGGCTCCTCTGTCTCCATTGCAACAACAACTTTGGTTGATCACGAGAAAACCGTTAGAAAACTTGCGGAACTACAACACCAATTTTTTACGTTCCAACACCATCAGCTCAAACCAACAACGTTCATCATTAGGCACATTGACCCAACTTGGACCAACGAAGAGCTAGCGTCGGAGATCATCAAGATTTGCCCAGAGCTGAAAATCCACAGGCTGGACTATTTTCAAACTCCGTACATGCGGGAAAATAACTTAAGGAACCTACGGATTATCCAAATCGCTCCAAATGAAGACACCAACAAGCTCAAACAAATTAAGTACTTGTTTACCCACAAAATCAGCATCGAGGAGCCTCATAAACAAAGTATCCTTCATTGCAAGAGATGCCAAGGCTCAGGACACTTGGCGGTGGCTTGCCACCTAAATATACGATGCGGCAGATGTGCCGAAGAACATCAACCAGGAGACTGTAAGGTCAATCCGCAAGGTATGGAACCAGAAAAAATCCAAACCACAAACCCCGATGGATCAATTACCACTAAGGAAATCGCTGTAACGTGCTGTAACTGCGGAGGTCCACATCCAGCCAATTTCTCCCAGTGTCCGCATAAATTGAGAATTCTCCAAAGAAGAACAAAACCAGCAACAATCAACAAATCCGCACCAACCAAATCCACATCGCAGAACACATTACCACAACCTACAAGGCCAGGAACATCATATGCGGATGTCATCAAGAACAATCAAAACACGCCGACGTCAAACAACCCCAACTCCATCGGCCTCAACCTGGACATCATGGGCTACATCAAGAGTCTACAAACTATGCTTCCTACATTGAAGCATATGTCGGATATCGAAAAAAAAGGTCAGATTCTTTCACTTATAACCTCCCATATTCTTTCCCTCAATGTCTGAACTAACTATAGTCACCCTCAATGCAGAGTCTATATACTCCAACATCCGTAAGCAACACTTACGGTTGTTTGTTAAAACCTTCTCCCCAGACATCCTTCTCCTCTCAGAAACGTGGCTTAAGTCCAACTCCCGAGTATCCATCCCCAATTATACATTTATTTCCAACCCCAGAACTACTGGATCCCATGGAGGTACCGGCATCCTAATAAATAATAAATTTCAATTCACCGAAATCAGGTTCGCCAATGTTTTCAATATTGAATACACGGCAGTTAAACTTTTTTGTGAAAACAAAAAAGTAATCATAGTAACATCCGTTTACATCCACCCAACACGAGAACCAGACTTTCCTGACTCTGACATATCTCAAATAATCAGACAGTCTCTCCCCGCACCATTCATAATCGGTGGAGACTGGAACGCTCGACATACAGCATTCAACGACATAAAGAATAACAAATACGGCTGCCAACTTTTGCACCTCCTCTCATCTCACCCATATACGTATATCGACAGTCCACTGCAGCCAACTCGTGTCACCAACTCGACGCGGTCAACAATTGACTTCTTTCTCAAGTCGGCTGATGTCTACTCAACGAGCCCCCCACAGTATCCTTCCTCTTTCCCTCTGATCATGGTTCCGTTCACACTTCGATCAAAGTTCCCTCCTTCGAACTTCTCTACTCACACAGTCCTGTCCCGAACTTCTCCAAGACTAACTGGAAAAAGGTCAATAGAGACGTCGCCGCAAGGTTTTCTAACTTGCAAATCCCCGAATCTTCTAACCTAATCCCTGCTGATATCGATCGAGTAGCCCTAAAAATTGAGCAGACACTCAAGGATGCCCTCACAAGCAATACACCCACCACCATCCCTCATAATCATCTAGGAAAACCTTTACCCAGCATCCTAATTAAATTGCTGCGTCTCAAAAAACAACTCCGCCGAAAACTTCATATAAGATTCTGTCCTTTTATTAAAAGTCAGATCCAACTCCTGACCATCTTAATAAATGAACATTTAAAAAAGTTCGCGGATCAGACTTATACCTCTACACTTAACAATATTAAACCCAATCGTGATCTCTTCAAAAACATCAACCGACTAACTGGTCGGAAGTTTAAACCGCGAATCGATCACCTTATCAGCCCACTCAGCAACAATCTTATCCAATCCGACACGGACATAGCCAATTGCCTCGCTGACCACTTCTCAAAGATCCATCAACAAAATGATTCCCTCTCAGTCCCTAATTTTCGAAATACTGTCAACGAATATATTTCACACAGATTACCCGCATCTTATACTCCTTTCATCGGAGAATTTAACGACACAAACAAGGCGTCACATCCTTCAGACACCACCACATTTTTAACCACAGATGAACTCATCAAGTTCATAAAATCACGACCCAACAAAAAATCTACCGGTATAGATGGAATACCACACCTTCTATTTAAAAGACTTCACCCGCCAAATCTACTTCCCATTTTAGTCCTTCTTAACCATATCATAAATGCTTCACATTTCCCAGAGAACTGGAAAATTGCGGTAGTAATTCCCATTAAAAAGTCCGGCAGTTCCAATAACACCTCCAACTATCGTCCAATATCTTTATTGAACACCCTAAGCAAAATATTGGAATGTAAGATCTACCAAAACCTTCTTTCGTTTGCCAGTGATAACGCTCTCATTCCTAATTCTCAGCTTGGCTTTCGTGAGCGACACTCTACTTGCCATGCGTTACTAAAACTTACACACGATGTCACAACTGGTCTAGAAAACCAATGCCCTACCGTATGCATATCTCTCGATATCTCCAAAGCATTTGATTGTGTCTGGATCTCAGGACTTCTTTATAAGCTGCACTGCTTATTTGGTCTGAATTCCAATATCACAAAGCTCCTAGCATCTTACCTTTCTGGGAGGAAATTTATGGTCAGAATAAATTCTTCCCTCTCACAAACTCACAACATAACCGCAGGAGTTCCCCAAGGATCCATTCTTGGACCACTTTTATATCTTCTATACACATCCGATATCCCCCAACCTCCACCTAGTGTTGTAATGCTAAATTATGCTGATGATACTTTAATCTACTCTAGCAGTAGATTTGTCAAAGCGGCAAGAAACCGCGTTAACAACTTCCTCCCGCTCATCTCAGCATACTTTAACAAATGGAAAATTCGCCTCAACCCAACCAAAACCCAGCTAACAGTGTTTAAGGGCAAAAACGCTCACTGCACAAACAACACTAAACGTTGCCACAACAAAATTAAACTAAATCTTAATAACACCCTCATAAAACCTTCCAAAACACTAAAATATTTGGGAGTAACCCTTTCCAACAACTGGTCATTCTCAACCCACATCAAAAATTCTCTTCAAAAAGCCTCAATACAGCTTAACCTGTGCAGACGAGTGTTATGGAAACCTAAAGGCCTCTCTCTTAAGGTCAAACAGCTCATCTACAAACAGATAATCAGACCTACTCTTACATACGCCTGCCCATTATGGTACCACATCTCACCCTCCCAAATGGAGAAATTACGAGTGTTTGAACGAAAATGTTTCCGGTTTATCACTGGCTTACACCGCAAAACCAACTCATATAGATACCATTGTAACAACGACCTTTACAACACCGCAGGCATCGAACGACTGGATAGACGGATCCTAGAACTGTCGATAAATTTCATAGAAAACCTTCCTAACAATCCCAACCCGATAATAACGGACCTACCATCACCCTCCTCCAATACGGGAGCTCACTACCGTAATTGTCTCCAAATCAGGACCCTCTTCGCCGCAGGCAGACTGGTTAACGATCTAAACGAGATCGTGTACCACAACACCGAACTGGCACCCAATCATTTCAAATACAGCAACATCCAACCATTCTCCAAGATCCTTACCTTTAACACAGAACCGAATGGCTCTCCCCTCCTTCAAGAACTTACCTGATCCTATCCCTTAGTATCCTCAATCCCAACGAGAAATCCCACATCCATAACTAAAAATTGTAAATATTATTTTTATTAATTTTATTTATTAAGTCAAATGCGAATTGTCACTATCATTGCAATATCAAATATTGTAAATTGTATATAAGATTAGATTAAGTTAGATTAAGTTATGTTAAGTAATTTAAAGTAGGCTAAGTTAAAATAAACAGAGTTCCTGGTTTTTTTTCTGACCTTTTCCAGGAAAATCAAAATTACCAATATATATAATTCCCAGTAAATCTTAAGCACATATAAAAAGAATTGTTTGAAAAATGTTAACAAATAACATGTAAACACTTAATATGTAACAAATCTATTATAAGTTAGCTGTATTACTTATTGTAACTATTCATTTTTGGTCAAATAAATACAGTTTGGGGAAAAAAAAAAAAAAAAAAAAAAAGCTGAAGCAGTGGGAGTCGTCGAAGGAACTCCTGCCCAATCAGTCTTGTTCAAGACTACCGTAGTAAAGAGACAACGATTTTTATTGTAAACATAAGCAGCAAATAAAGAACATAGGCGTCTTGTCTTGTCTTGTTCTAATAGTATTTCTGGATTTGTCTTCTTTCGTTGGGCGTTTTTCACTTTTAGTAAATTTCAGGATTTTGTACTGGGCAAGACTCAAACGCCCGCCAATCCAGAGAAGAGTCCGGCTCTGGAGGTACAATCTCTCAAATTTAGGGAAAAAGCATCGTTGGCCGGCCAGTGCCGGGAAAAATACAGTCCACTCAGAGAGAGACTGAGGCAGCGCTAGAGAAGCGCCGTTTGTTGTTTCGGTTTTCTCTTTTCGTTTCAGCAACATTTTTGGTCCGTTGAGCCGGATCTCGGCGATAAGACGACGGTGCCGATAACGAGATCGGCTAAGGCGAAGAGGACGCTGCCGTTCCCTACGGGAGGACAAGGAGCAAGCGCCACAGGAGAAGAATCTCCCACACGACTTGGAGGAGAATATGACGGACCTGTCGGAGCGCTCGCCAGAAGAAGGGGATCAGCGCACGTGACCGAAGAGACGAATACGATGAAGATGCCGATAACGAGATCGGCCGAAGCAAGGGGGATCCAATCCGAACCCCACACCCCCAGGCGGGGGACCAAGTTAACGTACGAAGCGTTAACCCAGAAGACCAGCGTAGCCAGGGAAGACAGGGCGCTAGACAACCGTGCCAAGGTCGAAGCGTGGCGCGGAACGCGAAGCACTAGCTCAAGAGGAAGCTCGAGGAAGTCGTCGAGGCGAGCTGATGCCGCAGCCAGTTTAGAAGTCTCCATGCGAGAACTGGAGGCGGCCGAAGCGAAGGCGAAGGCGGAAGAGGCGAAGGCGAAGGCGGAAGAGGCGAGGGCGAAGGTGGCCCAGGCGAAAGCGAAGGTGGCCCGAGAGAAGCTCGAATTGCGGAGGATAGACTCCGAGGACGAGGCGAGCCAGAGCGAGGCTGATGAAGACGAGGACGAGTACCAGCGGAACCCCTTCAATCAATGGGACGAACTGCCGAGACCGCCTGGAGAAAGGCAGGAGGAGCTAGCCCAAGAAGACAGGTCACCACACCGCGATCAAGGAAGGAGCGAGATCCAGGATCTGACCCAGACCATAGCCAGGCTCTTGCGAACACACCCCGAGCAAGTACCCCGAGGCAAATGGTGGAACTACCTGACTTCAACGGTGCCAGCGAAGAGTGGCTGGCTTTCAGGAGATCGTTTGTTGATACCTCCGTCGGATTCACCCACGCGCAGAACTTGGCGCGTCTCCGGAGAGCTCTAAAAGGAAGAGCAAGAGAGGCTGTCAGAAGCCTCCTGTTTATCGCCGAGGACCCCCAAGAGGTAATGGAAGGACTAGAGGCTCGCTTTGGAAGGCCGGGAGCGTTGGCCGTAGCGGAGCTGACAAAGCTGAGAGCCCTGCCTCGGGTCACCGAAGACCCGAGCGATATTGGAGTCTTCGCCAGCCGGGTTATGAACTCCGTGGCCACCATCAGAGCGCTGGGCAAGCAGCAGTTTCTAAACGCACCCGAGGTGGTAAGAGAACTGGCGACAAAGATCCCGTCATCCATGAGGTGCAGGTGGTTCGCGTACTACAACAGCCATGGAGGAGAGGACCAGCCGGAGCTGAGGGTTTTCAGCGACTTTATGAAGGTAGAGGCAGACATGTGTGCCAATTTCGCCCCACCAGAAGTATGATGGGAGCCGAGAGGAGGCTACCATCAACGAGCATCATCCCAAGGACGACGCAATTCAGGAAGGAGATCGATCCACGCCGTTCGAGAGAATGATGCACCCGGGAACGGAATCAAACCAGAGTGTCCGGTTTGTCTGAAGGACCACGACACCCCCAGATGCCTCACGTTCAAGAAGGCCAGTAATCGGGAAAAATGGAATCTGGCAAAAACGGCAAGGCTTTGTTTTAAATGCCTTTGCTCCAAACACCGAAAAGCAGACTGCAGGGCACCACCGTGCGATAGATGTTCAAGGGAACACCACGTCATCCTCCACCCGGACGAACTTCCACCAGGAATGGCACCCAGAAGAGGAAGAAGGTCACACCAGGACACCTCGCCATCAGGCCACGACCACGAGCAAACTAGAGGAGAGGTGGTCACCTCCATGCGCACAATTAGTAGCACCAAAGCCTACCTGAAGATGGTTCCAGTGGACGTTTACGGACCCAAGGGGTCGGCTCGAGTATCGGCTCTGCTTGACGAGGGATCCACTATTTCATTACTGGACTCGTCGGTCGCCGAGAAGATCGGTGCGAAAGGCAGGCGAGAAACGCTCGTTTTGGAGACAGTCGGGGAACTGGGCATCAGGAGGAACGACTCGCAAAGAGTCCACGTGCGAGTCAAAGGAGCCCATGGCCGGACCGGATACTCGATCGAGGTAAGAACCCTTCCTAACTTTAAACTTTCGAAGCAGGAGGTGAAGAAGGAGACGATTGAGAGATGCGAGCATCTACGAGACCTCGGAGACCAACTGACCTACACCCAACAGGAACCTAAATTGCTCATCGGCCAGGACAACTGGGGCCTGATAGTCACAAGGAGTCTGAGGAAGGGGAGACGCACCGAACCAGTCGCTTCGCTTACCAGCCTGGGATGGGTCCTGCACGGGTGCGAGGCCAGGAGCAGCGCGCCGGTGAGATTCGTCAACTATGGCAGGACTAAGGAAGACGAGACAGAATCGCTCGTAAGACGCCATTTCGAAATCGAAACACTGGGAGTGCAACCACGACGCCCCAAGAACGACGCCGACAGAAGGGCCATAGAGGTTCTGGGAAAAACCACGAGACGACTGCCAAACGGAAGATACGAAACGGGCCTTCTATGGAGAAGCGACGATGAGATGCTGCCCAACAACTATAGCCAGGCCTATCGACGCCTTCTGAATATCGAGAGGAAACTGGGCCAAGACGAGGACCTGAAGAAGATGTACCTGGAGCAAATGGACAATTTGCTAGAGAACGGGTATGCAGAAAAGGCGCCGGCGAACTCCATCACCGGAAGGACTTTCTACCTCCCGCACTTTGCAGTGATACACCCGACGAAGAAAAAACCGCGGATAGTACTCGACGCAGCAGCCAAGTTCGACGGCAAGAGCCTTAACGACGCTCTACTCCCCGGACCGGACCTCCTCCAATCGATCGTGGGGGTGCTGGTCAGATTTCGAGAAAGACCAATCGCCGTCGTCGCTGACACCAAGGAAATGTTCCTCCAAATCCAGATGCGCGAAGCCGACCGCGACTGCCTAAGGTTTCTTTGGCGCAACGGAGACACAAGAAGCAAACCGGAAGAATATCGTATGACGTCCGTAGTGTTCGGAGCCACCTCATCACCATCGACCGCAATCTATGTGATGAACAAGAACGCAAAGGATTTCGAGAAGGAACATCCGGGAGCGGCGCAAGCCATCCGTGAAAACCACTACATGGACGACTACCTACAGAGTTTTGCGACGGTAGAAGAAGCCAGGGACGTGGCAAAGGCGGTGGAGAGGATCCATGCTAAGGCGGGATTCCGACTCAAAGGGTGGAGTAGTAATCAACCCCAAATTTTCTCAGGTTTTCAGGAGCAGCCCCAGTCAGAAGCCGTGGAATTATCGAAGGAAGAGAAGACCCTCGGACTCAGATGGATGATGACGGAGGACATCCTGGCTTTCAACGTAGAGTTCCGGAACACCCCCCCACAAGTCCTCACCGGGAGAAGAATGCCTACCAAGAGGGAAGTCACGAGCGCGGTGATGTCAACCTTCGACCCACTGGGGTTCGCAACGCCAGTGCTCATACAGGGGAAGAAGCTGATCCAAGACGTCTGGCGCGCCAAAATCGGATGGGATGATGAGATCCCAGAGGAACAGAGGACCGCTTGGACCACCTACTTAAAAGAGACGTCCATCCTCAAAGGTCTGAGGATTCCTCGGTGCCTGTCGAGCAGTCAGGAAGAAGGCCAGCTGCACACTTTCAGCGATGCCAGCGAAGAGGCATACGCAGCCGCAGTTTATTGGAGGACGACGGAACCCGATGGAAGAGTAAGCGTGACCCTGATCGCCGGTAAAGCCCGGGTAACTCCGACAAAACCAGTGTCCATGCCCCGACTAGAGTTACAGGCTGCCTTGTTGGGAAGCAGATTAGCGGCCACAATAGAGAAGGAGCTTAGGCTCCAAATATCGAAGAAATGGTATTGGACCGACTCCAGCACAGTACTGCAGTGGATAAAATCGGAGCCACGCAAGTTCAAGACTTTCGTAGCCCATCGATTGGCGGAAATCGAAGAGCTGACAGGACCACGGGACTGGAGATGGGTGCCGACGAAGGAAAACCCAGCGGACGACGCTACCAGAGGGATACCAAACGAGTTCAGCAGCACAGCGAGATGGTTCAAGGGACCCGCGTTTCTGTACGAGGAAGGAGACAAGTGGCCAAACCGGCACTTCGAGGCGAGCCCGGCGACAGTCACTGGAGAAGAAAAGAGCCCCCAAGTGGTAGCCGCGGCGAGAGTGGTCGAACCATCCACACCGAACCCGGAACGATTTTCCGACTGGCTGCGTCTGCTGAGAACCACAGTACGCGTGTTTCAATTTATAGACACGCTAAAAGAGAAGAGAGAGCGGCGAATATCAGCCAAAGCACCGAAGTCCCGAAGGCAACAAACACCCACATGTTCCAAAGCCGAGAAGAAGACATTCACACCCCTGCGTCAAAAACATCTGGACAGGGCCGAAGAGCAACTGGTCAGAATGAGCCAACAGGACAGTTTCGCAGGAGACGTGGCCCGCCTGCGAGAAGGAAGACCACCGGAAAGCTCGAGTCGGCTGCGCAAAATAGATGTTTACCTCGACGAAAATGGAGTGATGAAGCTGAGGTCCCGGACGAGAAAAATAACGATCGACGGCTGGAGAACAAATCCCATTGTGCTGGACGGGAAACATCATCTGAGTCGCCTCTTGATCGACCACTATCACAAGAGGTTCGCCCACGGCAACACCGCAACCGTGATGAACGAGCTTCGGCAGAGATACTGGATCTTAGGGCTACGAGCATCCACAAAAGGAGTGATACACCGATGCCAATGGTGCAGAGTCCACAAATGCACCCCTCAAGTGCCACCCACGGGAGACCTACCGATCGAACGACTGCACCACCACCAACACCCGTTCACTGCCGCCGCGGTGGACTACTTCGGACCAATGCAGGTCGCTATCGGAAGAAGGATCGAGAAGCGCTGGGGGGTGCTGTTTACACGCCTAACCACGAGAGCCGTACACCTGGAGCTGGCCAATTCTCTCAGCGCCAGTTCCATGATCATGGCCCTGCGACGGATGGCCGCAAGAAGAGGGACTCCGAGGACCATCTGGAGCGACAACGGGACCAACTTCACCGGGGCAAGCAAGGAGCTGGAGAAGTCCAATAACGGGCATATCATCAGATGGAAGTTCATACCACCAGGATGCCCCAATATGGGGGGAGCTTGGGAGAGGCTCGTGCGATCGGTAAAAACGGCCTTGACCGCCACTCTGCACTCCAGGACGCCGCCAGAAGAGGTGCTGTACACCCTGATGACCGAAGCAGAACACGTCGTCAACTCACGCCCACTGACCCACGTCAGCACGGACCCGAACGACGAAGAGAGCCTCACACCGAACCATTTCCTGCTAGGGCGCTCTTGTGGTGCGATGGCACCCGATGAGTTTGACGACCACGACCTCGTCGGTAGGACGAACTGGAGAACGGCGCAGCGACTGACGGACCACTTCTGGCAAAGATGGGTAAAAGAATACCTGCCGACATTGAGGCCAAGAAGAATCTCCGGCCAAAATACCACCGACCCACAAGTCGGAGATATAGTCCTGGTAGTGGACTCATCGCTGCCCCGCAATACCTGGCCCTGTGGGGAAGTGCAAGCGGTATATCCCGGACCCGATGGAAGGATCAGAGTTCTGGACGTGAGGACGACATGGGGAACACTACGAAGGCCAACCCGCCGCGTAGTAGTGCTGGTTCCAGCGACAACATCGCCGCCGCACGTTGAAGTGCTTCGCACTGCGGGGGAGACTGTTGGCGATGCATACTTCCCGGCGCACAAGCACTCGAGAAGGAGGAGCATGGCAGACAGCTGTATACCAGTCGCGACAAATCACTCAACAGGAAACGAGTGATTTATCGAAACCAAGCGAACGAGGAGACAGCTGCTGGCAATAAAAGGCGAGCGCGGCGCTGAAGCAGTGGGAGTCGTCGAAGGAACTCCTGCCCAATCAGTCTTGTTCAAGACTACCGTAGTAAAGAGACAACGATTTTTATTGTAAACATAAGCAGCAAATAAAGAACATAGGCGTCTTGTCTTGTCTTGTTCTAATAGTATTTCTGGATTTGTCTTCTTTCGTTGGGCGTTTTTCACTTTTAGTAAATTTCAGGATTTTGTACTGGGCAAGACTCAAACGCCCGCCAATCCAGAGAAGAGTCCGGCTCTGGAGGTACAATCTCTCAAATTTAGGGAAAAAGCATCGTTGGCCGGCCAGTGCCGGGAAAAATACAGTCCACTCAGAGAGAGACTGAGGCAGCGCTAGAGAAGCGCCGTTTGTTGTTTCGGTTTTCTCTTTTCGTTTCAGCAACAATATGGTTCCTGCCCAGAGGTCCCCTCTAACTTAAAACGCGAACCCGAGCCCATTTACAACCACGAAAGCTATTACCAACTCCTTAGGTACAAATTGCAAAAAACCTATACGATAGCGAAACGTAACCAATTAGAAAACAAGCATAAATCAAAAGCCTACTATGACAACCAAATCAGATCACACACATTCCATGTGGGGGACCAAGTCTTAATAAAAAACGAAAACCGTAAGGGCAAACTGGCATCTATTTGGAAGGGACCCTTCCTAGTCACTGCTATAAAAGGACCAGTCAATACGGTCATCAAAATGGGGCGAAGATCCGTGGTGACCCACAATAACAGGCTAAAACCCTATTTCTAACCCTTCCAACAACCCGTGTCCCACTACCAACCCTAGACATATGCTATCCCCAGGGTGTATTATAGTTCAATAATTAATCACTTAAAAATACTAATAGATACACAATATTGACAAAGATGACAGGTGACAAAAAAAAAAAAAAAAAAAAAAAAAAATTCAAGAGATATATGATAAATAAAAACAATAATAGAAACAAACTAACAAAGGTTATACTAAAAGAAGATATTAAAACAAATGTAATGAAATACGAAAAAAGAAAGCACATACAAATAAAACAAAACACACATTGACCCTCAACGAGGAAGACAATTTATAAACACTAAACAAAATTGTAAATAACTATTTCAAAAAATATATGTAAATCTTAATTAAGATCTAACTTAGAAATATGAAAAATATGAGCATTAAGAAAACACTAAATATCAAACTGAAACAAAGAATGAAGATATAAAGAATTCTAAATAATATTATAAAATATATTTACTACTAGTGTAAGGCTCTCTTTAAAAACATATAAACATCTATCTCTATTAATCTAGCATTATATGAACAACAACAAAAAATAAATATTAATGGCTTAAGTATAGATTAGAAAAATAACGTTATAAAACACGAAGTAAAATAAGAACATTTATTAATTCAAAATTTATTTACTTAGTCTTATAATACATATGTCTATTTTTAAAATTCACTTTCATTAATATACTTAAATGATAAATGTAAACATGACACCAGCCACAATTATTTGATAAATACCATACCATTCTTTATACAAACAAACTTAAGAAGCATTACCGCAAAAGAGAAAATACAACATGTAGCACACATGTTAAACATAACGAAGTAATGCATTAAATGTTAAACTAAAACAAAAAATGTAAACTATCGCGAATTCAAAATGCCACCGCCCCTTGCTTTTCACTCATTCTAGAAAATTAACCTCTTCTAGACTAATTTTCTTTTCTAAAGGGGGGAGGAATGTAGTGATCCTAAATCACTACTCTCACCCACGTACCTATAATCCCAATCCAAGTGAATCATATGCGCGATAGATTTAAACCATAAGTTAATTTGTTGCGCATTGATTCAATTTCCAAGTACTTTACATCCCAATCCAATTGAATCATATGCGCTACAAAATTAAACGAAAGTCCATTTGTCGTGCATTGATTCAATTCCCTATAATTTGAAATTATGAAATGCGTAATACTAAATGCATTTCATGATTTCTCCTTCCGGGAATTAGTTCAAATAGAGTTCGTGTACACTTCCGGGAATCCTATTCCAATTCAAACACACACAATTTTGTTTGGGCTTCTTGGAATTTTTAAGTAATATTTTTAACAAATCTCTGTTGCCACAGAGTATAAAAGGGGAGTGCATTTTGGATTCTAGATGAGTTGGGATCCAGAGGTCATAGGCAACGGCCACAAGTGAATTATAAAAAAATAAAATTAATAAATCATTAAAACCGTCTTTCATATTGGACAGCGGAAATAACCGAATCTCCCTAAGAAGGTAAGAAGTAATATACTACAAATATAACCCGACACCCCCTTATCATTTTCGACTTGTCCTTCGGCGACGTTCATGACTTTGTGGCGGTTCCGCGAAACCCCACGGCACACTTACCTAAAAAACCCCCCATAACTACCATTCAATCTCTTAACTTCGCTAATGCAATTGCCTTAGCACCTGTAAATGCTGCACGCATCAAGCTTACCGAATTTATTTATTTCAAAGCTTCTGTAAAAGAAAACTTACCACCATGCGTCTTTTCGCATACAATTCTGTGTAAGAATTCTTCATTACCTTTTTAGAAATTCCACAACTCCCATTATTTCCCGCCAATGCATTTGCATTGGCACCTGAAAACATTTCCTTATCCAAGGACGTATGATGCATACAACGCATTATCTGAAATTCCTAAAAACAATTCTTTAACGTACATATGCACCATAGAATCCCGACCGTTAGGCACCCTTGTTCCACCATGTCCCTGGCATTTCCACGGCCGCGGCAGCTCTTTGACCATCAGACAAAAGCAAATACTCTCATCTTACCCTAGAGTCATAAAACGAATTCCTTCGCATGTAATCATATATACAATTCGATCCCTTTAGCACCACCAGCGATACACATTTCCCATTGTGTAAATAGAAAAACCATTAGCACTTCTTCCTAATGGCGATACATTTAGTTACGCATCCGCACCACTCATCCATGCCTGTATGACGCCCTTAATTGCTTTTACCACATTTCTCCGATGAACTGCCGTCTATGATAGCTGCAATGCACAGCATAGACACGGATCATAAATCTCCTTTGTCTTTGCCGCTTGCCTGTTTCGTTGTTCCACTGCTTTCGAGCACGTGTAAATAACATCGATCTGTACGGTCACACACGCATACCATTGCACTGAAAGAGTGCATTTCCTTGGCGGCCGCACCCTTCAGAGAAAAGTTTTTCTCTCTCTTCTTTTGTTCTTAACCCTAACCTAGGATGGAATTCATGTCAGAGTTCTATACTCGGTGAGTCCATTACCATCCGCCGACCACACTGTTCGAGTGCCGCTCGAACTCAGTGGTGCGCACGGTGACGCGAATAAAGTCGAGTGTGAGTCGAGCGAGCCGGCTGTTAAAGTGCACTTTAAAATGACTTACCATATTATAATAAAAATGTTGTCTAAGATCACCGGGATCTATTCAACTCCGTAAACATAAGAAACATTATAGTGAAATAAATTCTTAAACAAGGACCAAAAATAAACAAGAAATTAATTACAACAAGTTCAATGTGTTTTCGTCACAGTTGTTCCCTTGGTGCTCGTGCTTTCTTTCGCCAAATCTTTTAGAGATGGTGGAGACGAGGTAGAACCCTGCGCCCATACCGGCGCTCAGACTTCGTTCCCCACAACTTTCGTTTGCGATACGTCCTCGCCCACTTTTAAATTCTCTGGCCTACGTATACACACGATTCTGAGACAGTGTATCATCACCAAATTGTGCCTTTAACCGAGAAAAAATTTCCGACGGTTTAACGCCTTCATTTGTTAAAAATGTTCTAAGAATCCGTTGCGCAAAACTTACCTCTTGTACATATTCCTTCCTCATGGCTGTACTGACTACAAAGTCGAGCGAGTTAACACACCCAACTCCCAACTAGCAGATAAGATTCATCACAATGTAATAAAAATGATGACCTTCAACGTGATCAACATTGAAGATATGATTCATTCCTGCACCCGACACGACACGGCGGTCCAAACAATGCAACAGATAAACCTTCAGCATTGAAGATAGGATTCACTGCTGCAACTGTCCAAACAATGTACCAGATAAACTTTCAGCATTGAAGATAGGATTCAATGCTGCACCCGACATGACAGAGCTGTCCAAACAATCATCGAACAGGATTATCAAAACGATCCCACGACCCAAATAAAGTGTGAGATAAGGAATTGGAGAAACAAAAAAAGATGACTGGAAAAGGCATATAGGCGAACGGTGGAATAAGTCAGTCAGGTTTCATCGAGTGATGCGTGTAGATACACCTAGTATCTAAAATATTGTAAATACAGTTTAAGAACAACTCAAAAAATAATAAAGTGTAAATGTTTTTTTGTGATTAAATAAGAAGACTCTTATTAATTTAAGTGTAAATGTTTTTTGAAATTAAATAAGAAGACTTATTAATTAGCGCGACCGCTAGCCAAGCCGGTTCCCCTAATCTTCATAAACCAAACAACAGCCACGCACAAAGATATCTAGCTCGTAACTTGTTGCTAATTAAAAAAGTTAAACTACCGTTTACATTTGGTTCACCCTCGTATAAGGAAAGAAAGAGAAATGTTTCTTACTCCGAAAATCATCATTTTCTATTATGGTCGATAAAGAGGATGAAACATCTACTACTTTTCACTTTTCTTGCTGTTGAAAGAGGACGAATGTTGAGCGTAGTCCTATCATCATCATCGGCACTACAACCGGGACCCGGTCTTGGCCTTATTTAGCAAGTCCTGTGGCTTGTTAAATTTTCCATAACGATTTGTTATTTTCCGGGCAAGGTCATTAGTCTAGTATACAGCTGTAAATACATTTTGGCAAAAGTGGTAAAATAACTTTCTATTCTAGTATGAACCCATTTCCACGGTTGCCTATGGATTATGATGGAGATGCCAGGTGGGAGCTCCGGTAGAGACTGAGGAGACACACAAAGTCATCGTTATACGCATGAAAGGATTCTTTCGATTGGTCAGACTTGAAGGACATGGCAGAAATTGTACTGTCTAACGTCGGCTAGTTTGTTTATGCAATCGTTGTATTTCGAGCTTCATGGCGAGAAAATACTGCAGAGGAAATCTGGTAAGTTTAACTGGGGTTCTCATTTTCTCAAAGACACGATTGGCAGTATCCTACTTACTGTATATAGTAGTGCTTGTGACGGGGTTCATATTGTAAAATAAACATCTGACATTGTTATTCTCTCTGTCCATCGATGTCTAATTGTGTACTGGGAAACTTATAAAATAACCCCACCATTGGTGGTACTATGTGTATCTAAATTGTTTTATACAAATTGTATACTAATCCCGTCATTGTGATTGAATGCAACATCCAGCAGCTAACGTTTCACTTGTTTCCATTAAAGTAAATGTGCAACAACAATAACACGCGCTTTCAAGTAAAATCTAAACAGTTTACACGAACTCAAATTAATCCCCCTTGCTAATAAGTTAAATAAGTTAAACGATTTCGGAAATAAACTCTCTGGTTCGCGTTCCTCTTCATGAAATCAGTTTACGTGGATTCAACCTACCATCAATATTCTAGTTTTAAGTGTGGTTTTAAGTTAATTTACGAAGACAGTTTGATACGTGAGTGACTTTTGAATAAGAGATTTTTTTTCGGCAAATAAGCATTTTATTTCTCAACATATTCTCCTTTTGGTTCGATGCATTTAGTTCAGCGTTTTTCCTATTATTTTATTCCTTCCAAATAATAGGTTTTATGGGGGTGAAAAGTAAGTGTGCCGTCCATGGCACGGATTCTACTCCTACCACCATTAAATGTTTCCTTTAATTATGGAGGTGGAAGTTTCTCCATGTGAATTTTGTCTTGTACCTTCACTGGTACCGGTTCACGAAAATGACCTCGCTCTTAAGTCCAGAGTGCTCCTTTTACAAAATTACGCCACTCGCCGTAACAATGAACCAAAAAGGGAGTGAAACACTAGATTCAATTTAAATGGCTGCTCTTTATTGTCACTAAACATTTTGGTTTAAATTAATATTTGTTCAAATCAAGCATACTATGATTTCCGTTAATATAATAAATTGTTCGGAACAAGCACAATATCATTTTGGTTTAACTTAATAATTGTTCAAACAAAGCACAATATCATTTTGGTTTAACTTAATAATTGTTCAGATCAAGCACAATATCATTTTGGGTTACGTATTAAGTGTTCAATAGTACAACCTCCACCGGCGAGCTAGTTCGGACTATGTAAAATATGAATTAACCGATCCCTTCGGTCGGCCCAAGAGGGATGTAAATTAACGTGTGGCAATGTGTAGCCACAGAAAATTTAATATATATTTAAATGCAAAATTGATTACCTGGTTCCGGGGGAGGACTGCTTCCGTGGCTCCGAATTGAGAAGCGGGTGTGTCTCCGAGATTCCAGGCTTTATGTTGTTGCAGTACACGCCTTTAATGAGGCTCCTCAAAGGCGTTTCCCAAATAAAATCGTAGAATAGGCATCTTATATTAACCACACGAGATTCCGCTGAGTACCGCAAATAGTTACTGACCAAATTAATTATTTAAGATTCAGTTGCATATCAAGAACAATATGATTGATAATTATCGACGTCTCACTCGGGTTCACAACCAATGTTCGAGGATTAGGATTGTATCAGAAGCTTTGAGATAGACAATACAAATTCCACTTGTTCGGAAGTTATTCCATTTCGTTTTGTTTTATTTTTCTTGTTTTTTCTACTTTTGTTTTTCTTTTGACATAAAAATGTTTCAACAACGGGGACAATCTCACTTTTCTTCCTTTTTGCAACTGCACTCGAAAAAGGTTTTTTTTTTCTTTTTCCGTTGTCAAAAAACGTCAACAACGGAATTCCAAACCGTATTCAAGAAAAACATTAACCCTCCGTCTCTCTCGCTCTCCATTCACGTCCACTTCGAAAACCGAATTCGAACTCGAAGAACTGCACGATCCACACCCGAATCGGGGCGTGTTCAAAAACACACTTCTGGATCGTGCAATTCCTCCACCACCTTACCATCATACTATCTTAAAACAGAATTATATTAAATACAAATTATTAATTGATGGGGTGGCCGACGCACGTAACATACCTGCCCCCCCCCCCCCCCACAAGACTGCGTGGTATTCTTAGGAGAGGAATGTCACGCCGGAGAGTGGACGGCGGCGAGCAAACAAACAAACAATCAGCAAACCACCCAACAAATAAATAAATACACATGCTTAGGTGTTAGGGTTAGTAAGGATTATACTACTTATATATGAGGGTTAGTAAAAATAAATAACTAAATAAATAAATAAATAACATTTAATAGGGGAACACTAACTACACGGATTCCCATCTATCGCGGCGGGCCCGACACTGAAACGATGGTCCGACCGAAAGCTCGACCGCCCACACGATCCGGTTAGGACCCCCTCGCTAAGGCGAGGCGATCCCCTCTCGTCCAACCTCCGAAATGTCACCCGGCCGGCGAAAGCGTCCCTCTCCTATAATCCTTACTTTAATTCTCTGTTTTTGGACTCCTTAACTTGTCCCGGTCCATGGGTTGGTAGATCGGGGGGATTGCCCCGTTCTGGCGGCAAAGCCTACCATCACCCGACATTATAGTGCGCTCTCGCACTTGCTATTTGAGATCCAACCCCCAGCACTGGGGTTTGCCTCTGCAGTCTGCGCTGGGACTGCGCCTGCAGCATTAGGCCTGGCCTTAAAAACCTTTCGTCAGACTCTCAAGTTGGTATCCCTCGACGAAGGTCCTTTACAAGGACGAAGATTCCGGAGGGTAACCAGAGTCTGGCCAGCTAGGATCAGGGGCTCCAAGTTACAGGAAGGCTCATCCTTTCCTTATATGTTTTTTATAAAATGTGTTGTCTATAACTATGATATCAACGTCCGCTGTTCGGGGTTCATCCAGATGACCACGTGGGTAGCACGTGGTTGAACAGCTTTTCGCAGCCCTCCCCTGTATGGGTAGGGTCTCCGGGCGAGTACCTGCCGCAGTATCGACCTTAACAGGTCCCTTTGGCACGTCTCCCCGTTTGGCTGCCACAC
Source organism: Microdon myrmicae (assembly GCA_963931805.1). NCBI lineage: Eukaryota > Metazoa > Arthropoda > Insecta > Diptera > Syrphidae > Microdon > Microdon myrmicae. The sequence continues at coordinate 97,418,482 of OZ007496.1, forward strand.
GCTCAACCCTTCCCGTCCCATAGTTGACAAATTGAATGGAGAATGGCACGGGATTTACGGTCGTTCGGGGAAAAACCAAACAACCGCCCGGCCCGTCTACCTTACAATTCCGAGACAGGAAGTCGTACCCCAACAATCCGTCTTCCTCCAAACCCGGCAAGGAGTCTACTATTTGGAAACTGCAGGGAATCCCATGGTGCAACTTGAAATTCCCAGTGCAGCATCCCCTCGACTTACCTTTGACAAACAGCGCTTGGAGCGTTGTAGATTTATGCACATCCATGCCATATCTAGGATGGAGTGCCTTCAGCTTCAACAGGCTGATCTCAGCGCCGGTGTCCACGATTAGGCGCGTAGGGTTCCTACGGCCAATGTCTAAAGGGAAAGCGACAATCGGGACCTGAGACGGCGAAAACTGAGAACAGCCGGAGCTGGGTTTCGTTTTTAGTGCGGCCGGGTAGGATCTTGCCGACCCGACCTTGGGGAGTTTCCCGAACTCTCCCATTTTGCCTTATGTCGACACTCTGCCGCCTTGTGAGTGTGTCGACCGCAAAACTCGCACAATGTTCCGCTCCCCGTTCAGGAATATTCCGCTCGGGAGTCCCACTGGACTCCGAACTAGCGGAACTGGAGCTATTCTTTCTGCCCACTTTGGGCCCAATGCGCCGGGGCTGCCATTCCCGGCTCCCCGCGCTGCCTGAAGCGGCGTCATGTCTCGCATCCGCCTTTGAGGATTTCGAGTCCATGGAGTCGGGTCGCCCACCGCCACCGCTCGACACGGACGATCGTCGCCCATCATCTCTACCTACTTTCCGGGAATCCTCACTCTCCGCGCTACTATTACCGGCCTTCCGATTTCGCCGACGCTGCCTCCGACGCTTTCCGCGTCTATTTCTCGCTGCGGCTCTGGTAAGGCTCTCCGCTGATACTGTGGTCGCTGATAAGGCGGTTCTTGCCGTGCGAAACCGCCCCGCTGACCTCTACCCCCGTATGTAGTCTGGGGACCGCGCGTCCTCGTCGGACGATCCGGGCAGTCCACTATGTCGTGGCCATACCGCCAGCACTCGCGACAGAAGGGAGTGTTTCGTCTTTGTAGACAATCGTCGTATACGTGACCTCTCACTTTGCTGAAGCTGCATGTTGTCTGGGATTCTAGGGGGTGAGCCGATCGACCAACCGAATCCCGGACTGGATTGTCCCGACCCGATCGATCTCGTGGCACGTACGTCCCCTGAGCCAAACCCTGCGACCCTTCACTCCGACTCGAGGAAGACACGGTATTTGACCACGCTCCCTCGCCAGAGGAGGCCGGAGCATAGGTACCAGCATCACGTCGATAATTGAGAGGTCCGCACGACCGCTCCCGACCGAAACTATCCTCCCCCCGTTCACGACTATCAGGCTCTTCGGCCGGCAACACGAATGACACCGCCCGGGGATTTAAATGCGATAAAACCGGCGCCGGCGCCGCGGTACAATCCCTAAAAGTGGAGGATGTGTTTTCCACAAAAGTTGTAGAGCTTCCCAGTCCTACACCTAATGATTCTGACGCTGGATCGGCGATTCCGGGCCGCGCATCCACAAACAAGTCGTCCTGCCTCAACATTTCCTTTCGAGCTCGCTCAAATCCAGTTAGGTGGTACACCAGGCTTCGAAAAGGGACATTACCCAACGTGAGAAGGAAGTGCTTTAGTCCTTCCTCCCTCAGACCCCTTACCAACACCGGTTTGACCATGCCCTCAAGCTGGCTGGCGAAGACGGACCTACCCTGGCGACCATAAAAGCGCTCAGCTGCCTCCTCGCACCGTACCACGGCCCGCTTCACTCGGGAAACGAAACCTGTGGCATCCTCGGAAGGAAGTTGTCGCATTTTGGAAAGTTGCGCACACAACTCCTCATACGACACCCGGGGTTCGTAGGCCTCTCTGAGACGCTGTTCCGCTTCAAGGAATGTCGTGGGTGGTCTCTCCTCGAACATTCGATAGGCCTCGCCGCTCAGCCTAGAGGGCAGCCACCGGAGGAAGGTATGTTCCTCCTCCACCGCCAGCCCATCCAAGGTCCTTCTACAGCCCTTGAGAAACGAAGAGAGTCTCTCGGCCGTATCCGGGCCTTCCTGTCCCGAAAACATGGGGACCGCCTTCGACACAAGGTCGAAAACCCTATCTGTGCCCAGCATGGTCCGTACAGGACATGGTTGTGGGCCCAGTTTAAAATACGAGGGCATCGGCGTGTCCTCCATGCTCCCGACAGGCTGTTTACCGACGGTGGGAGGGGGGCGCGTTGGCGATCGGTCGTCCACAAATTCGTCCCTCGAATCATGGAACGCCTCCGGATCCACCCCGTCAACCGGCGGCTCGGGAAATGCCTCGGGCCGTGCCCGGGCAGGGGTGCCCTCTCGGATATCCCTTTGTCGCTGCCTTGTCTGCATCTGCCGGCCGTCCAACTAAACCTAAAATCCCAAGATATTAAGACCAAAATCGGAAACTCAACAAACCCTATGGCAAACAGTAAAGCCGGGGAAAAACCACAAAATTAGTGGTAGGAAACACAGTCCAACTCCGAGATCCAACAAAAATTATATTAAATACAAATTATTAATTGATGGGGTGGCCGACGCACGTAACAAACTCACGGAATCCGAACCGGGATTAAATTAATTCGTCGAAGCGATAGGATACCAAAATCCCATCATCGCTTCGATAACCATATTTGGTATTCTCTTTTGTTGTATGCCCTATTTGGGGGTTTTTACCTAGTTGTGGGACGATGAGTGCTGGCGTTCAAGAGAATCGCCACAGTTTCCTCATGGCCCTCAAAATAGGCGTTAGCTTCTGTGTTGACCTCTTTATTCGACCCAAACCTCTTACTTTCTTCAGGTTTGGAAACAGGAAATAGTCGCTGGGGCCTAAATCTTGTAGAGTATGCTGGATGGGGTAGCAGTTCGCCCCCTAATTTATGGATTTTGTTTAAATACGCTTAATCAACGCACGAAATTCACTTCTTTCCATTTTCGTCAAAATTCACGAGGTTGTCTGGTAAATATGGTGGCTGGGTAAAAGCTCCCAGCCAAATGAAGAAAGCAACTCCAGGGTCATCTTTGGTACATGACGTACCCAGCGTTCGATTTTGTTTTCTTTTTACATACTGTGTTTATTTGACCAATAATCAATTTGTAATTAAAGAATACAGCTAACTTATAATTCTAGTGATGCAATTGTTTACACGTATAGACTACACATTTTTCAAACATAACTGAATGTGTGAATAACTATTTGAGTGTTATAAGTTTTAATATTGACAGTTTTCCTGGAAAAGGTCAGAAAACCAGGATTTTTATTTTTTAAATTCATCTAATCTAATACTTAACTGAACTCTAAGTTAATCTAACTTAACCTAATTAATATTATATTAAGTTAAATATTTAGTGTGAATAGGGCAATATAGGGATTGATGGTTAAAACGGTAGGTTGGCGTAGGATATGGTCAGAAGAGAATGGTTGTATGTTACAGTATTTGAACTGATTGGGTGCAAGCTCTGTGTTAGGGTACACTACCTCGTTGGAGTCATTAACCAATCTACCAGTGGTGAAGAGAGTTTGTGGGGGGTTTCTCTATTCTACAAGAGAAACAACCCACAACTCCAACCAACATTTCCACCTAATTTCGACCGCTTTCAGTGCGTCATACTTACCAATTTCCATTATATGTATTCCCCTGTAAAACATTTCAAACGGATGTATAGCTAAACTCATCATCCTTTGCAGATAATGCATAATTGAGTTTAGCTACATAAATGTCATACGGCAACTCCATTCTTGCTAATCATGAGTTTCCCATCGGAAATCTCATAATGTCGGTTAGCAACAACATGTCTAAAAGAACGACGCTGTTGCAACATAGCAAAATAGCTGGGGTAATTTCAGCGTCTTAGAGTCTGGTTCTCACGCGAATTATTTCCCAAACATCAGCGGCGTCCTATCGACTTTCCCTCAGATCACCCATTCGCTTGGGATCAATGATCTCTCTTTGCAGGGGAGTAACATCCGCTAGGGCTCTCTCTCATTCGTATTTCTTTCCACGGCTCAATGCGCTTTAACTACACCATAGCCGTACCACTGGGTCAGTAGGTCATGTCAGTAGCTGCATCTGATACCAACACACACAACCAAAGCTACCCCGAGATCACAGCATATCATGTTTTCTGTTCTCTCATTCTTCGTGTCCGTGAATTACCCTATTAACAAAAGTTACTCATACTTTGACGGGCGTGAGGTTGAGAGAGCAGAGGCGTGGTCTCTTTTGGTTGTCCTGTGTGTAGAAAGAAATATGAATTTCAACCCTAATTCACACCAGTCGATATTCAACTACTGTAGTGGCCACACACGTGTCGCGAGTCGTCTGTTAATCACCATCGCGTGCATCCGTTAAAGAGTCGAGTTTTTAATCATTGAAGTTCGCACAAGCCACATCGGAGTACGTCTCTGCGCGAGTACCAAAGTTTAGTAAACTATAATTGTTTCTCATGGCTTTCGTTAAAATCCGTATTATAAATATAACATCAAATTCTCCCGTTGCATTGTGAATAAGTGCCGATTATTGTACAATTCGTCGTCTCATTTCGAGGCGAAGGGAAAGAGAACTTAAATAAACCTAATTAAAGAAAGAACCTCCGAACAAAAGAAAAATACCAGAAGTTGTGATAATTTAAATAAACCCAGTTAAAGTAAGAACATTTACCAACAAACCTAAATTATAAACTATTCCCTTAGGATATGTGTAAAAAAAAATAATAAAGAACCTAATATCAACAAATAGAAAAACTAAGACAACAAAATCAGCACAGTGCATTTTTATTTTCTCCTGGATTTTTGGTGAACTATTCTCTTTAAGCAATCGTCGGGGATTTTAGTGAAATTGGTGCCATACGTTGGCATCATACTACAACCCCCACAAGTTCTGGTGTGGAGACAGTTCAGGTAGTGGACACTGTTATCTAGAGGAGTTGGTAAGAGTGTAGTTGTTGTAGCCTCTCACTCAGGAAGAGTGTCAGCTTCTCTTTAAGAGACATAAACGCCACTTACGTCAGGTCCTAGAGCGCCTCCGCGAATTCGGTCTTGTCATCAACCCAGATAAGTGTCAATACGCCAAGGAGCAAATCACCTATCTGGGTTATGTTGTTGACAACCAGGGCATTCGCCCACTACCAGACCGTGTGGAGGCCCTCATGAAGTATCCCCGGCCTACTAACGTGAGTGAGCTTCGTCGATTTCTGGGCATGCTTATCTTCTATCGTCCAACACTGAAGAACGCTGCCCAAGTTCAAGCTCCCTTAAATGAATTTTTAAAAGGAGCTAAGCGCAATGATAAGCGCCCCATTAATTGGACAGAAGTCTCTGATAGAGCATTCCAACTGTCCAAAGAACATTTGGCAAATGCCACCTTACTCCGATACCCCCTCGAGGGAGCGGCACTTTCTATCCAATGCGACGCATCGGATACCGCAATCGGAGCCGTCCTTGAACAGGACATTGAAGGCCGCCCGGAACCACTTGGTTTCTTTTCAAGGAAGCTGAGTCCCACTGAGCGACGTTACAGCGCCTATGATCGCGAATTACTTGCAATCTACAGCGCTGTTAAGTACTTCCGTCATATGATAGAAGGTCGCTCACTCTGCATCTTAACAGACCACAAGCCATTGGTCTATGCGTTCCGGAAGAAGTCGGGAAATGCCTCCCCCCGACAAGAGCGTCAATTAGACCTCATTGGGCAATATTCCACGGAGATAAGGCATATCTCCGGTAAACAGAACGTCACGGCGGACGCCCTTTCTCGAATCGATACGATTCATTTGCGTACCGCCTGACCTTGCCCTAGCTCAAGAGGAGGACGAACAGCTCAAGTCCCTCCTAACTGCCGATACGGCACTAGAGCTCAAGAGAATTACCCTTCGCGACCCTTTGGGCGAAATCTGGTGTGATGTCTCCACTGGAACCGCTAGACCTTACAACTTCGTAAGGGCGTGTTCCAGGTTTATCACAACCCAGCCCACCCCAGCGGCCGAGCAACAGCCGCTGCTGTCCGTCGCAAATTCATTTGGCCCCGGATGAACAAAGATCTCACCGGTTGGGCCCGTGCTTGTCTCCAGTGCCAGCGCTGCAAGGTAGCGCGACATAATGTACTGGAGCCAGCGCAATTCAAGCTTCCCACGGCACGCTTCGCCCATGTCCACATAGACATAGTGGGACCGCTTACTCCATCAAGAGGATTTTCTTATATCCTCACTATGATGGATCGCTGCACGCGATGGCCAGAGGCGACACCACTCCGGGCAGTTACTGCCGAATCAGTCGCCAAGGCCCTTTATTCAACTTGGGTCACACGCTTCGGTGTACCAACCACCATAACTTCGGACCGGGGTCCACAATTTGAGGCGACAATTTTTAGGCAGCTAACAAATCTTCTCGGCTGCCAAAGAAGTCGTACCACCGCCTACCACCCGCAATCAAATGGGATGATAGAGCGCTGGCACAGATCTCTAAAAGCCTCACTCATGTGTCATAATGACACACAATGGTTTGACGCCCTACCAACAGTCCTCCTCGGCCTGAGGACAAGCATTAAGGAGGACCTGGGTGCTTCGGCAGCAGAGCTTACCTACGGTACCAACCTCCTTCTTCCAGGAGAACTTTTCCTGAATGGCGAAACACCGCGTGACCAACTTCGTGAATTGGGACATCTCCGTGACCTGCTACGTAAGGTTAGGGCAACCCCTGTAACCAGGCACGGCTCCAAAAAACTGTTCGTCCACCCTGAACTGCACAGCTGCACGCACGTCTTTGTCAGGGTGGATAAGGTCAAAAAACCCCTCGACCCACCTTATGATGGCCCATTCAAAGTCTTCCGCCGCATCAGTGACCGCGTCTTCGAGATCGACATCAGAGGCAAGCGATCAACGGTCAGCGTCGAAAGGCTTAAGCCCTGTTTTCTGGAAGCTTCCGCTCCAGAATCATCTCCGTCTTCAAATACCACTCCTACACCACCGGCACAACCTCCCCGTACTCGCGCTCAAGCGCGCGCTCATAACCAACTAACCACCCCCTAAACTGCCTTACCTGTTTCGTGACTACGTCACTGGGGAGGGAGTGATGTGGGGCTTTTCAGGGCCCGAAGAGCCATGCATCGCTCGATCCCCACTATTCCAGGCGAACGACTTACCTCTCGGTCGAACTTCAGCAAGGTTGCGTAACCTTGCTACGGCATTTACCCCCAGCCAAATCGCTGGAATTAATACGGTTACCCAATCGGATAACTGTTTTGAATATCCGTTAGGCAGCTTACCTATTCTGTAGGGGGTTTTCCTTCCAAACCCCTTTTTCTCCAACACCACCCCTACAAAAAACATTAAGTCCACGGCAAAGCTTATCACCTTGCCGTGGCATCGAAAATTCACCCTCGACCAGGCATTAATTCCTAAAAAAACATTAAGTCCACGACAAAGCTTATCACCTTGCCGTGGCATCGAAAATTCACCCTCGACCAGGCATTAATTCCTAAAAAAACATTAAGTCCACGACAAAGCTTATCACCTTGCCGTGGCATCGAAAATTCACCCTCGACCAGGCATTAATTCCTAAAAAAACATTAAGTCCACGGCATAGCTTATCACCTTGCCGTGGCATCGAAAATTCACCCTCGACCGGGCATTGATTAGATTATCACATTGCCGCGGCATTTGAAATCCTATCCTTAGGCATACATTCCGCCCAGGGCATCTTGTTTCCATAGCCTTATGCTATGGAAACAACATCAACAAAGAGTTCCTTGTTGACTCGTTTTATTTGTTTGCCCATGGCACTTCTTGCATGCGGCTATTTGGTCCCATTGGTTTGCCACCGCCGACAAGGTTTCGGCTGAGGCAAACCAAACATTTCTCTAATTACCAGCAATCGCTGGTTTCCTATTATCGGTCTCCACCGACCAGGGACCGTAAACAAGCAGCGAATTGGATGCAGCCAGCAAGTGTTTACTTTCAACATCTAGCAATGGCTGCACCCTATATTCGTTGCAATACCCAAAACATCGCATTGGCACCACAGAATGCTATGCATACAAAAATTCCTAATAACGGCCGCCACCCGTCGGCGCACCAAGGGAATTCACATCGTCAACCGAAATGTTGATTTATGGCCTCCCATAGGATGACCAGATGTTTTTGTTTGCATTCGTGTAAGATGCTGCAGCGAGACCGGCATCCGTCCAGGGTCGCCGGACGATCGTATGCGAGGCGTACACACATACGCATCATGTATGCCTATTTTCCCCCCGGTCCAATCACGATTAACTACCTCGAGTTAATCGTGTAGCTCCTCCTCTTTTTCAGTTTCTTTGAGGTTCCCCTTTTCTTTGGTGAGCACCAGTTAGTCAGTCAGCCTTTTTCCTCGGAGTCAACTTGTGTGTGGCGAGTTTTGATATTTTATTCCCGTCGACAGTTTATTTATTAGTTTTCTATTACTTCTGATCCTGCTTTATCGTTTAAGTTATTTTCAATGGGATCATTCAATTAAAACCGTTTCCAGTGGCCTTTCGTCATTTAGTGCGTTTATTATACTTTGCCTTTTTGTTAATAAATTCACAAGATCGTCGGGATTTTGGTGTGGCTGATGGTGCCTAATGGTGAATGCTGTGAAACGAGTCGCCTCCTCTTTGGCTGCAGAAAGCGAGATATTATTTTGATTAATCACTCACCTTAAAATAAAAGAAACAGTTGTATGCTAATCACCAGTATAAAATAATGCTTCTAAATCTTTTTAATTAAATTTCCCAAGAGAACACAGTCTAATCACATCTCAAGCCTTAACTAAATCAAAACAAACTGATATAGCCAGCTATTAAATAAATATTGTTCCAGTCAGTGTATCAGTGTTGCGGAAAATTAATAAAAGAAGTTTTAAATAAACACCGTGCGTTTTATTCGTTTGGTTTTTCTTATGTGACAATTTCTCTGTTATTCAGTGGGTTTTTGTTGAATCCGCGTCCGTGCTGACGCACTAATAGAAACCACCACAGATCTATACACTTTTGCATGCGTTTGAACCAATTGTCGAAGCACTTTTGCCACTCTGATTGAGGTATCTCCAACACATGCATTGTGAATGCAGCAACCGCTTCTTCAGGTGTCGAAAAACGTTGACCTCTCAGTTTGTTTTTTACGTACGGGAATAAAAAGAAGTCATTCGGTGCCATGTCAGGACTATACGGCGGATGACCCATCAAATCGATGTTTTGGGTGCTCAAAAATGCAGTTGTCGCAGCCGATGTGTGAGAGCTCGCATTGTCGTGGTGAAGAGTGATCCGTCTTCGGCGGTTGGTTTTCCTGATTTCTTGGAAGACAACTGGCAAACAAATGGTTGTGTACCACACAGAATTGACTGTTCTGCGTTGTTTTAGTGGTACGGTTGCGACATGTCCAGTTTTTCCGCAAAAACAGGCTACCATTTGCTTGGAAGTGCTTCGTGCGCGAACAACTTTTGTTGGATTTGGCTCATCTTGAAACACCCAGACAGTCGACTGCTGTTTACTTTCGGTCTCATACGCTTAAATTCACGATTCATCACCTGTCACGATGTCATATACGTGTTTCGAAGCACCGCGACCGTATTTTTTGAGCATTTCTTTCGACCAATTGACATGAACGTTTTTTTGGGCGATTGACAAATTGTGTGGGATCCAACGCGAACAAATTTTTTTGACAGTCAAATGTTTATGCAATATTGAATGTATGCTGGTCCCACTAACGCCTAAGGTTGCCTCAGTCTCACGATAGGTCACATGACGATCTTCCAATATCAGTTCGCGCACAGCATCAATGGTTTTCGGAACAACAACTGATTTTGAACGACCTTCACGAAATTCATCTTGGAGTGAACTACGACCACGATTGAATTCACCATACCATCGATAAACACTAGTCCTTGATGGAGCTTCATCGCCAAAAATTGAATTAAGTTCATCCATGCACTGTTGCTGAGTTAATCCACGCCGAAAGTTGTAAAAAATAATCGCACGAAAATGTTGACGATTTAATTCCATTTTTGGGCCGAGATGAATCTTTTTAGTTACTGTAAACAACACAAATAGGGCTCGTATGTCAAAACGTTCTGAGTGCGTATAACCTCAAAAATGTCCAACTTTACGACAGAGCTGTCAATTGCCGGATTGCAACGCTAGGGTTGCCAAATCCCGAAACATAAGAGGCAACCCTCGTAGTAACTTTTAATTTTGTAGTTAACTTTAACTATTAACTTTTAGTAACTTTTAATTTTGTAGTTAACTTTAACTATTAACTTTTAATAACTTTTACACAAACTTTATTCTGACGGTAGGACGAGACCACGTTTCTTTTAGAAAGACCCCTGATGAAGTAACTGACTCTCATTCACTTCTCACTCTACTTGCCTCGCCGGATGCCGTGATCGCGTTGCTTTTTTGTCGATCATGCAGAAACGTTTGTTAGGGGCTCCCATGGGGTTCGTATTTCTGTCTAGATTACTTTGTATCTTATGGATTATACCATGGGACTCGGAGCATTCTGCAGGTGAAGCAAAATTGTTTCCTTCGGATCGCATTCGGAATATTTTGTGAATTAGGCAAAATCGGTTCTTTTGGATCATATCAAGTTATGGGGCTTGGAATATTTTGTGAATTAGACAACATTGTTTCTTTTGGTGGTTTCTATGGGGTTTGTATTTCGGGGTAGGTTATTTGCAGATTTAAGCAAGTATTTCTTATTGATGGATATAGGGTTAGGGTTTCTGATAGGTTTTTCTCCTATGGATTTGGATATATATATACATATATTCTATTAAACAAAAAAAAGTTTACGGCTTTGTATCTACAAACCTAAGTACTATCAAAATCATCATCGCCAACCATTATTTTCTTGTCTAAAGCAATGATTCTGGTTGAGTCGCTCCTTGTCAATCTACATGCTGTCAAAAAAGTACCGGGAATTGGTCATTTAAAAAACCCACCTAAAGGGATTGTGAATATCCTTTTTATCGCTAAATTGGCACAACCGCCCTACGAATATATCCTGACGTGAGGTTTAAGCGCGATTTGTCATTCGGTTTGTTTACAGTGCGAATTTGCCCGCATCGAGGTCAGTTCTCCCCGCGTATTCTCTTTTATGTCTTGTATCAACTGAAATGATGCCTCGAAGTAATAATTTGCGTTCTGCAAAGAAAAAAAAGAGCAAAAGTTAGCCGGAGCTAAATCAGGTAAATACGGTGATTGTTCAATGATATTTGTTTAGTTTTTGGTCAGAAAATCGTTCACAATGATAACCTTGTGAAATGCTGCTTTATCATGATGCAAAAGCCTTAAGTTATCTTTCCGTAAACCTGGCCTTTTACTACAAATTTGCTCTCTCAAACGTCGTATAATGCCCAAATTATATTCTCTATTTACCGTGTGACCTTCTGGTAAGACTTCCGTGGGCACAGCACAGCGAAAATCCAAGAAAACAGTGAATATTGCCTTGACTTTTGATCAACTTTGACGTGTTTCTTTTGGTTTTGGCTCAGTTCGAAAATGCCATTCCGAAGCTAGTTGACAGACTTGCAAGTTAAGCTCGTAAATCTCATCACATGTTATAATGCGTTTTATGAATACATGTTCGGAATTGATCCGTTTTAATTCGTTCTAGAGATGAACTGACCAAATCGAGTAATCTAAACAAATGAATGACCGATCACGATCAAACTTCATGCCAGGATAGAGGCCAATGTTGCTAAATTAACGACAAGGAGAATTTTGACAATCCCTTTAAGGTGGCTATTTGAAGGATTAATTCCCGGTACTTGTTGACACTTTTGACTGTATAAAAAATGTCCGTTAGCATCATCCGGTGCAAACCGAATATTTATCTACATTAAAAATTGTCTCACGTACTTTATTCACAATAAATATATTCCTTCAGTTAATGAATTTAAAGACTTAGGTTCGACCAGAAATTGAGCTTCAAGATTTTTAAAACAATCTGTTTCATACAATTTTGGTTTACATAGTTCTCCGACCCATAAATCCCCTAAATAAATGATAAGTAGACGAGACTGTCTATTCACTTCATCAGTTTACTATCCCTCTTACAGCGATGTCATTCCTTTATGTTATAACATCAAACTTTTTTGTATCCTATTATATTTCAGGGAGCAATAAAGACTTTCCTTTTTGGCTGTTAAAGTCAACAGAGCTCCATTTCCATCAACAAATTGCATTTCCCAAAAGCAACTTGTAACAAACTGGAAAAGCACAAAAGGGCCACTCTAAAAACACTCCTCCAATCCCGGCGCCATCGTTCCAAATACTTCTCAACTATACACTATCTAAAATGCGGTCATGTATCGCAAGAGAGTTGTCAAGTGAAAACTTTGCCGGAACACAGGTTAAGATGCCATTGCATCGTCGTGTTGTGCTGCGGTGTTTTATCCCATCTAAAGGATGAAACTATGACAAATTAAGTTTACACAAAGTCTTGCCTCCTGTGCACCTATTCCTTGAGCGAATCTTGAGGATATCGACCACTTAAAGTTCGCCAACTGCGTGCGAAATTGAATTACACATTTCAGTTAAAGCATTTTAAAGTCAGAAAATAAGATTTCGAATTTTGTCCAGGATTCCAGAGAAACAAGCTACACGAATTAATTTGATTGAGACAACAGTCGAATAGGGACTGTAGTAATTAAGAAACGTCATGGAGGTTACATCGACCAGAAAAAGGAGCCTAAGCAGCGGTAAGAGGGGCAGATCGATTTATATAGCCGTAAACAGGATTGGTTTTATTAACTCACGTTGGTATGTGAAAGGACGAGAGACTGTCCAACAATGTACATCAATGTAATTATCCTGCCTCGGTGTAGATGACAGAAATCGATTATTCCACATTTTTTTTCCCGCTGAGTAGTCACAGTTCCTTAATCACTTTGTCACTTGAATGATGAGCTTTTCCAGGATTTCATTAAACTTGGTCCCCTCTTGTCGGAAGAATGGTTGCAGGGTGGCAGTCCCCCACATTAGACAGGAGCTAAATTGAACCAATGTTGTGTGCGGAAAATTTGTTTAAGGAAACGACCGGAAATTTACATTCCTAACAAACTTCTTGTCGAATGCAAATGTAAGAGGAATTTTAAAAGGCTTCCATGAGATAGGAATTAAAGCGTTGGAACTTTCGGAAATTAAAAGTCTCAGAACAGAATTATTTGCATTTGAACCGACGAACGGAATTAAAAGGACTAATCTGTGTACTGGAGGCTTGGGGCTGCAAATGAAAACCGGCTAAAGTAATATATATGTATGTAGTTAAAAGTTCATTGTTCGATGGGGCTTGGTAGAAATTAATGGTGAGGAGGTGGGAATTATATATTGCAAAAAGGATGCTAACTGTGGTCCAAATGGAAGTCAAAAAGTACGTGATATTTAATGGATGGTAAAGCTCGGAAAATGTTTGTGAAACCCTGGGAAGGATGGGAGCGGTTGGTAAATTCTTTTAAAGCACATTATTAAAGTGTGTTGAAAATAGGAGGTTTGTCTTTTCTTATTTAAATTTTTTGTGAATATTCATTGTTTCCGTTTTTCTTTTCATCGCAAGTTAAACATAACTCGTATATTGCCGATTTCAAATTGGGCCGACAGTCTTTTATTGAATATAATACTTTTTTCCCTTTGTTATTCCTTTATTATTATTATTATTAGTATTATTTGTTAAAAGATAAAGACAATATGATATACTTCGAGCAAAGAAGTCATATAAGGAAATTTTAAAAAGAAGGACTTAAAATTGGCCCACGAGATTCGTTAGTTATGACCGAATTTACTTGAAGACACCTGTCTCCCACACAAAGTTTGGATGTGTGTTAAAGTAAAAATTTCGAGTGTTTATCGTAAAATAGTTTGGGAGTTAATGTGATTTATTTTATAAAGAAGTCCTTCACGCCAGAAAAACGTCTTCTCTATGTAGTGCTCCAAAAAGCCCTGCCATTTTCCTCCCACATATCTTTTTCCCACATATCCATAATGCATATAAATCGAGTTCCCATCCAATATCATATATTCATATCCCCAAATCTACGTTTAATTCAATGTCAAGTAAATTGAACCAAACGTTCAATTGTCGAACATTGAATTCAATTCCAAAAATCCAAACATCACAATGCACATTTTCACATGCATTGTATGTACAATCAAACATATGCCCAAACAATCCCATGTCCATTTGATCCACCGACACACAATTCCGGCAATCTAAACATCACAATGCATACGCATTATAACCAGATGTTTTGTGACACATACAAATAGACCCAAATTCCCATCCATACGCTTCCATTTCTCAGGGACTCTGACCCCATTTGAAGTGCAATATAAACTTTTGTTTGCATTTGCCAGACACACTAATGGATAACAAAAAACCGCAAAAAAGATCTGCGATACGGGGCGCTGAGTCCGAAGCTTCTAGGAAGAAGAAAATTAGATTAGAAAGTAGTCAGTATATAATATTTCCAGTGCACCACCGTGCTTCCGGTTTCCCGGAAGGAATGGGCTACCTTTGTTGTCCTTAATGGATGTGTCGAACGTGTGTATTTTGTTTGTTCATTCATTAATGACTAATTTTCACCCTGACCGATCATACCTCAACTACCTACCTAACTTTTTCCTCCGCCCCATTCTCAACAACTGTTTGGATCAGCCCTTAATTGAATCATAGCTACTGCAACTCGAATACGAGTTTACATCGAGCCCTGATGATATCCCTGCAATTCTCCTCAAGAAATGCACATCCATTCTCTCTGCTCTCCTCTCACTGATCTTCAATCTCTTACTCTCTCAGAGCGTATTCCTCCACATTTGGAAAATATTCTTCGTCACCTCACCCACAAGAATGGTCCCAAAAACGATCTCACGAACTACCACCCCATCGCCAAACTGCCCCACTTATTCAAGATTCTCGAAAACATTCTATACGAATCTCATAGTTTTCGTGGCAAATCTTTTATTTCATCAAGGCAACATGGTTTTCTTAATGGCAGATCAACTACAACCCACCTCGTTGAGTTCACTTCCTTTACATTTTCAGCACTAGAGCACGGTAACGAGATCGACATGGTATCAACCAATCTCAGTTAAGCATTCGACAAAATCTCCCACAATTTAATCCTCTTCAAATCATCCGCCCTCGCCTTCGAACCTGGATTCCTGAAATTGATTTGTTCCTATCTAAAGCATAAACTTCTTTCGGCTCGGTTCAAGTGTATGATATCCAACCCCATCCCTGCTGCCTTTGGGGTCCCTCATGGAAGCCACCTTGGCCTTCTCCTATTTATACTTGACAAACTATACAAGATCATCGAGTCACCTCTTAATTCTGCACTGCTGCATTAAGACCTTGACAAGCATGTTGCACCTCGATGGAAAGAAATGTACGGCTGGCCTATTTATCGACATTACCAAAGCGTTCGACATGGTCAACCATACGTATTTATTAAGGAATGTAGAAAACGCAGGATTTCAAGGTTTCATGCTTGACTGGTTTCAGTCGTATCTTAAAAATAGGTCGCAACGAGTGAAGATAAATTATGTCAGGAGTGGTGAAAGTATTCTTAGCCTTGGCGTTCCACGCGGCTCCGTTCTGGAGCTCTTGATTTCAAGCGCTCACCTACAGCTTTTGCAGATGATATTGCCTTCTCCTATGGTTTGGGCTGTCCGTTAGATTTGATCTCTGATGTTAACTAGGATTTGAATTTGTTGACACACTGGTTTGCTGAACATAACTTGGTAATCAGTTTCAAAACGAAATGAATGTCCTTCAGCTTATCTACTGCACCCGACCTGGAAGCCGTTTTGCATTTCCATGCTCCGGAATGTCGTAGAGTTAATCTTACAAACCTCTGCTGTTTAAGCGGTTTCTCTTCGCCCCCTTTTGTTACAGTCGAACATGCAGCAATAAATGTTTTCCTATTGAGAGAGTAAACGAATTTAAATATCTAGGACTTATACTCGACTCTAGAATAAACTTTCCTGTCACGCTAATACACTGAGAAAATATGTCCGATGCACTCTTCGCCATTTTAATTATTTTCGTAATGTCTGTTCCACTAAGCTTTTGGGGATAATTTATTATGGTTTATTCCATTCCAAGCTACAATATGGAGTTGTATGTTGGGGTGGTGGTTAAAAAAATAAAATACAACCACTGTTAACCCTGCAGAAATTAGTTCTTAGAAAAATTTGTGGAAAGCCTAATAGGCACCGTCCTCTCTTGTGTTCAGGGTCCTAAATATTCTTAATGTAAGATACTTGTATTGTTTTAAAGTATTAAAAATATACTTCTTGAGGTCTGGAAATCTTAATTTTCGTTTAATCTCCCGATATAACCTTAGGGGTAATTATTTACTTATGTTAACTGTTCCCAAATTACGTACTATAGCATATCGCGATTTCTTTACTGTGTTGTAACTTCGATTGTTCAATGAGTTACCTACATCAGTCAGGGCTCAAGCAAAACCTGGTGCATTTCCAAAAGGAGTGAAGATGTGGCTCTTGAGCCTGCTGCTTTAGATTCTTGTATTCTGGTATTCTGGTTTAATCATAGCTTGTATCCTTTCATTTGCCTTTAACCGACTTAACAAATTGTACTTAAATTTATCCTGTTTTGAATTAATGCAAAATGTGTATGCAAGCTTTGTGGTTCTTGACTGTACTACACAACTATTCCTGAACCGATAATACTCACCCCATCTGAAAAAATCGATATTTTACTTGATTGCCATTGTAAAGAGGCATTCAACTCTGTTTTGTTACTTTAATCGTATACAAATTCTGAATTCCTTTTAGTTTTCTTATATATTATTATAGTCGATAATATTTGTCAATTGTATTGTAAAATTTAACGTACAAACCATATAAGAAATAAAACTACTACTACTACTTCTCGACTTGGTGTGACAAAAACTGCTTTGTACTTAACATAGCCAAATGACAATCTATAACCTTTTAGTAGTAGTAGATCAATCGTAGACGGGTGATTGTGTTACGAGCGGGAAGTAACGCGCACCGAAGAAGAGCTCTTGCGCTTCAGTAGGGCTATCTCCCACAGAGACCGGGACTATAGTATTGGACAGCGTCACCAGTTTAGGTGGTTGAATGGCATATAAAGACCTGGATACCAAAGCCGGTATAAAATAACAGTATTATCAGCCAGCTTACATAGACTTAGCTTTTCTAGAATTAGGGTAGTAGAAGTTAAATAAAATTATTAAAAAAAAAAAAAAAAAAAAAAAAAAAATTTAGGTTACATTTTAAGAAAAAACCAAAAAAAAAAATGTCGACACAGAGTTTTCAAAATTTTCCTTTGTCATTTAAATAATTATAAGTACTGCCTCAAACAAAGTTCTGTCGCCGAAAGGCAAATTATACAATAGTTATGTAATGTTTAGCTTAGAGCGTCTGCGTAGAACCGGTAAGTTATAATATAAGACAATTAAGCTAGAATTTAAGCATTTTTTGTCTAGCATGTAATTTAGAAACTAAGATAAAAAGAAAATAAAAAAAGTGTTTTAAAAATGAAAAATGAAAAAATTTTAACTTTTTCCCGTAAATAAACTTTTCAGTCATCCTCTCATCCCGATTCCCTTTATAACCAACCCATAACCATTGTCTAATCTCCTTGGAATCCTTTGTGGCAGGCTGCTTAACTTCCTCCATCACATTGACGAGACGATCCGGTAAACTAACTCTGCCCACGTATTCGTGAAACGATGGTTTAAGGAATTAACTAAGTAACTCGATCCCTTTACCTTACTTACCTTCGTCCGTCCACTGCTTGAATATGCTAGCCAGGTATGGTCCCGTTATCACAAGGCCCATATCCGTAGAATCTGAAATATTCAGCGTCCTTTGCTTCGGTTCTCCTCTTTAACTTAATTCCTCTGAACACAAACCCTCGAAATACGCATAATACCCGCATTCTCTACAGCCCCCCTCACCGCACCTCTTATGGCTTCAATGAACCCCTTTTCGCGGATGCTGAGAATTGCCAACTTCAACTCGACATTTCTTGACTTTGACCTCTCTACCCATACTCTCAAGCACCGCCTCCTAAACCATTCTCACCACCAATCATAAGCGGCGTTTTCTACACGTTCCGCTCCAACCTGCCTCCACGTCTGTTAAAGATACTTTTACAATTATATTTTATTTTTATTCTTCACCAAACTTACCCCGGATCAGTCTTGAATGTTGAGACGTGGTCGATTTGGATTTCTGCTGCCTTTGGGGTTTGTTGTCGTGGGCGTTTCGCCAAATGTAAAATGATATAACATTTAAACTATTTCTTTGTTTTATTTATTGGTTTATATAACATTTAATTGATAAATCCGACTAAGTATAATAGGTCAGACCGGTACACCTGGTATATGCTGGTCTCTAGTAGTAAATTATTACGCATTGTGTATTCTTGAACTAGTTTCAATGCAATGCTATACGTAGTCATTCGCAAACTTGCATAGGTTGAATAGAGGTCTGTAATATAGAGGTTTTGGGGTACTTCTTTTTTAAATAATTCACACCAAAAAGGAATTATTAATATTATTGATATATCAGCTCCTCGATAGTATGGTGGTTATTATACCCGCCGCGGTTAGATTCCCCGTCGGGGAGCCTCCGGCACAAGACTAATGACCTTGCCCGGAAAAAAACAAATAATTATGGAAAATTTAACAAGCCTCAGGACTTGCTAAATAAGGCCAAGACCGGTTCCAGGTTGTAGTGCCGATGATGATGATGATAATAGGTCATCATCATCATCGGCACTACAACAGGGATCCGGTCTTGGCCTTATTTAACATATCTCTCGACCGGTCCCGATTTCGAGCCGATGTCATCCAGTTTGGCACTCCCAGGCTCTGGCGTCCTGGTCTACGCCATACCTCCATCGCAGACAAGGTCTGCCGCGCTGTCTCCTTCCATACATCCTGCCACAAAGGAATTTCCGGGCAGGCTCCTCTTCGCTCATTCGAGCTAGGTGTCCCGCCCACCGGAGTCTACCGAGCTTGATTTTTCTTACAATATTAGCTTCAAGGTAGATTGCGTACAACTCATGGTTGTAGCGTCTCCGGAATCGTTCTCCCTCAACAATTCTCATTCAACAATTCTCCTTAAGACTTTTCTCTCGAACGCGGCCAAGGGTTCAGAGTGCCTTTTATTAAGCACCCAGGTCTCGGATCCATACATGAGTACTGGTAAGACCATGGTCTTGTATAGTAGTAGCTTGGATGTTCTGGATAGATTTCGGGATTTAAAGAGCCTTGATAGACCATAGTAGACTTTGTTGGATTTAATCAGCCGTTCGCGTATTCCTTCTTCCATATTGTTATCGGCTGATACTATTGACCCAAGGTAGTTAAAGGATTGCACTACTTCAAATTCGTGCTCCACTACCCTGATAGTTTGACCAACGTTAGGTCTTCTCTTCGCAGAAGTTGCCACCATGTACTTAGTTTTTCCCTCATTAATGTGCAGTCACAGTTTTTGTGCCGCCTGCTCGATCTGGGTGAAGAACTCTTGTACCGCCGATTCGGTTCTACCGATGATATCGATGCCATCTGCGTAGGCAAGTATTTGGCTGGACTTGGTGACAATAGTCCCTTTTGTTGTAACGCCAGAGTCGCGGATTGCTTTCTCCAACGCCAGGTTGAAGAGGAGGCAGGCCAGACCGGCCCCTTGTCGGAGTCCTTTATAGATGTTTATTGGTTTGGACAGGAATCCCGCTACTTTTACTTGATTAGTTACGTTGGTCATGGTCAACCTACAAAGTCATATCAATTTGTTTGGAATGCCGAATTCTCTCATGGCATTATATAGTTCTACCCTGGCTATGCTGTCGTAGGTGGCCTTAAAGTCTATAAACAGATGATATAATGGAATCTTAAATTCGAGACATTTTTCCATCGCCTGCCTAAGGGTGAATATCTGATCAATTGCTGATTTGCCTGGGATGAAGTATAATAATAATAAGTATAATAGGTGATCTAGAACAATAAACTGTGCAACAATAATTGTCGCACTATTGAACACAATTGCTTCACGTCTTCATAAACCGTTTTCACATTTATTGCATGCTAATTATTCTGAACAATTTTTTTTTTTTCTCTTAAGTATTGGCTTTAAATTTTATTTATTCCCGTAACCCAACTGCACGCGTCGAATGCTTAATGAAGAAGGCGGAAATTTCGTGTCGTTCCATTTAATATCCTTTTTTTTCCGCTTCCACGATTGTTATTTTGAGGAAACGGAATTAGGAAGACTATTAGGGAGACTATTAGAGATACTATTGCTATTAGGGAGACTATGGCTGTGCGCAGTATGATTGTGGTTTTGGAATAGGGGTTTTAATTTATTTTAATTATTTAACTATTATATGTGGGAATATTCTATTGTATTTGTATGTGATATTCATGTGCCGACACGAGATTGCAACATTAATGGGTTGGGGGGGGGGGGGGGGGGGGGGGGCAAACATTTTTGCAAATGGCGCGTGAGTGACGGGGCGCAATAAACGTATAAACAATTCCAACAACAACGTAATAAACAATTCCCCTCCATCTAACGGTTTTTAAGAAATCAAGTGTTGCCGAGATTTTTTTTTGATTCGGAAGCATTTATTAGGCAGGGATCGTAAACTATACCCTTAGACTCGTTCAATTTCTCATGAAGCTTCACAGTGACACGGCACACATTGCCTAAATTAGTTGTTTTTAGGAACTGGTCCGCTATTTTTGATGAGTTAACTTTCACTAATAAGTTTCCGTCGCGTAAGGTCGTAATTTGTTCGTATTCTCGACTTATATCATCTATCACTTTTTTTATTACAAATGGATTAAGCGACGAGATGGGTTTATCACTTTGTTTGGCCGTGATAATTAAAAATTTCGGATTCTTTACTGATGTCATAGGTAAATTTGGAAAATATTCCTCGATTTTAGGAAGTGTTCTTTTTATTTTCTTTTTGCGTATTTCGAAATCTACGTCCTCGGCAAGATCCCGAAACCGGTTACCACTCATATTTAGCCCCCAGGCCATTGTATCACAATTATTGTTCACTGGTCTTTGTCTATTCACTGTCACTGGCACTGTTCACAAAACAAAACCCCGCACGGGAAGGAAGATGTACTGTATTGCTCAGGTATACCTGCC
The DNA here is from genome assembly GCA_963931805.1 of Microdon myrmicae. NCBI lineage: Eukaryota > Metazoa > Arthropoda > Insecta > Diptera > Syrphidae > Microdon > Microdon myrmicae. The sequence goes on from OZ007496.1 coordinate 97,439,728, forward strand.
TGTATGCGTACTGCGGAAAGATAATTCCGATGTAAGCGGACGAGCGAACGATCTGCATCGTTCAAAGGTTCGTTAAGGAGTGTGTCCACTAAACTTATATTCCCAGCAATGTCGGCAGGTAGAAGTATTTCGTTTTTTTAGGCACTCGCCATATACATGATCCTTTATCTTGCAAAAGTTCCAAAGAAGCGTCTAGATACCGGGTGTGACGCACAAGTGCCTTTAACCTGGGCTGGTTGACTGTGATACTAGTCACCATCCCCCCGATGCGGTAACGGAACCCCAGGTCCTACTGGTGTACTTCTAGTTTGTGGTGGAAGGTGTATTTTGTTTTCATAGGCTGGGGGTGCCTGACAGATGCCTCTAAAGAATACCATAGTGACGTTCACCTGTATAGATCGGGGTAGTATAGGCTAATCTATCGTATACTTCCCCAGTACAATGGAAGCCTGCGTTCACAGCCATGTCTATTAGGCGATTCCTCTGAACATTGTAAGAGATCTGCGGAAGTCGATGTGAAGTTTTGGCGGCAGGTATCTGACTCCATTTGGAAATAGGTACTTAGTCTGTACTTCGTTCTCAGTCCTTAAAATCTTTATTTTTCTTGTCATCTAGATAAACTTCGTGGTATTTAATTACTTATGCAGAATTAAACTTAGATGTATTCGGTTACTTATGTAGAGTTACACTTAGATGTATTAAATTACTTATGTAGAATTACGGTTAGATGTATTAAGTTGCTTATGTATAATTAAACTTAATTCGTATTAAGTGAACTATTTCGAATTAATGTCAAAAGATTTAGATACCCTTAGTAGTCTTTAGTTAATTATGTGTAATTAAACTTAGTTCGTATTAAGTGAACTGTTTCGAATTAACGGCAAAAGATGTAGATACACTTAGTTATATTTAGTTAACTGTTTATAATTAAACTTAGTTCGTATTACGTGAACTGTTTCGAATTAACGGCAAAAGATTTAGATACACTTAGTTGTATTTAGTTGACTGTATATAATTAAACTTAGTTCGTATTACGTGAACTGTTTCGAATTAACGGCAAAAGATGTAGATACACTTAGTTATTTTAGTTAACTGTTTATAATTAAACTTAGTTCGTATTATGTGAATTGTTTCGAATTAACGGCAAAAGATTTAGATACACTTAGTTGTATTTAGTTGACTGTATATAATTAAACTTAGTTCGTATTACGTGAACTGTTTCGAATTAACGGCAAAAGATGTAGATACACTTAGTTGTATTTAGTTAACTGTAAACGCGCCTGGACAACCTTCCGTAGTCAGCATCCGTTCGCTAAATCCGCAATACTCATCGACGGTGGATGTTAACTCACTCAGCTCACGTTTTGCGTTTAACGTGGAGGTCCGACTTGCCTCCACGGAATCTGCATCGAGTCTGCCACTGCCACCGAAGCGACAGAATTACCAAAAATTCTTTCATCGCCTCGATGACCATATATGGTAGTTTTCCCTTTTGCATTTTGTCGTACAAACAGAAGGGTTAAAACACACACACGGATGTGGTTGCTTCGCACGCTCATGCGAGCAAACGGACCATGGATACAGAAATTTCATAAAAGGAAATGCTATACATCGAGTTCCTAGCTGGGCAAACATCATGAAGGAGATGCTTGAGTGTTGCATTGATCAGCGACGGCGTACGATCCACCGATATATCCATGAATGTGCCTTGCCATGCACGTGTGTGAAAAAATTCTTTCCTCATGTGTGCATGGACAAGATCAAGGGTTTATATCGTTATGTAATATCGGTGCCGAATTGTAATTCAGGGCATGCCCACTGGTGCCAATGAATTTGCTTGTCGATCGGCTTACCGACCGATGTGGGCATTAAGGAAAGAACGGAAAATAAGAAATATCTGCCGTGGTATGCGGCAGACACATTAGGAGGTATTTCTTTGGTACGGTTTGGGCAATATAGGTTGCTCTATGTGCAACCGAATTACCGTTAAGGAACATGGTGCGTTTCGTGCGACTATGCCCTTGTGGTGAATGTCCGTTGTTGCTGATGAAATTTTATGTCAGCAAAGATTTTAGATTTACCGAATTTCAGATATCCACGGTACAACTATAATATGTAAAGGTAAGTACGTACTTTTGCAGGTTTTTATGCGGTGTGTATGCCCTTGGGAAAGTCAGGTGTTGTACGTAGGAAAAGCTAGCGGTGGCGTTATTAAAATCGCCACAAAGTCCATTGACCTTCGGCCAAGGTATGACGAGGAATCTCGAGGAGTATTCACATGTGTCTATAATGTCCTTCCTACGAACATTGTGGCCGGTCTGTCTGAGCATGTGTAGAGTCGATTGACCTACTGTAAAATTTCAAGTTATGGTATAAGAAAGGAGGTAGCTGTAATTCACTTCCCGTAAACATGGCGATGAACTGGCGTGCTTCTGGCTGGGGTCGATTAACCTACCGTAAAATTGGTGAGAGGTGTTCGGGGTTGGTGTGGCTGACATAGTCGAGTTGAGAATGGCGTTGAAAACGGCAAAATCCATTGTCTGGTAGTTTTCAACCCCACCCGCGTTTTCCAAAGAAGTGGCGTCTACGGAAATCTTCCTATTTGAAGGATCTTTATAATAGTGTTCTCAAGAGGCCCATCTGCGAGGGCTAATTAGTAATGTCGGAGATGGTCCTTTCTGATTCCACACATTAGTATGGACTTCGCTATGGTTTCAAATTGGATGGCGAATGTGGCACTGTTTGCTTGTCCGCAAGAGGGCGTTGCCACCTTTCAACAGCGCACCATAGCCTGCTTCAAAAGAGCAACAAAGCCTGTGATATCTTCGGCAGGAAGTTGTTGCATTCTGAAGAGGTCTGGACACAATACCTCGTAACAGGTATTACTATTACTTAATAGATATAGATTGACTTTTTATCGATATTGCAAACGTATTAATTCACCAATATTATATATAGCAATGTTCGGAGAGTTTCTTTGTTACAAATACAGTACGCATTGAATCATGGTGAATCTCAGTACATTCCAAAAGTTCGATAAGTTTGTAGTAATTTTTAATTTAATGAAAATGTTCCCATAGTTAAAGTGATAAAATAGTTCTCATTGACAGGCGACTTCTTTCTTTTGCTTTTACAGTAAACGTTTATAAATAAATTTGAATTGTTTTTTGTTTAAAAAATAAAGCCAACTCGATTAATGTATACTGCTTTTGTTGTATTGACGTACAGCTTGATATGTTTTTTATTGCAGTTGTGTATACTGTCGTTAATGGAAATAAATTAAATTCAAACAGTTGAGAAAACTACTCTGCAAAATTCGTTTTCCTATTTCGCTATTTAAAATTTGCCCCAATAGCATCTGAACAATAACAATTTTTCATATTGATGTACTCGTATTTTTGCCAAATATTTCATCATTCGATGTACATAAATATATTGTTTTGAGTGTCATGCTGAGTTTATGAAACTTTCATCTGGATCTAGACATTTTGACCACAATTTACCTTCAAAGAAGAGCCATAGCTATACATACTTACTGACACATGAGTGCACAGCCCAATCCATATATTCCGTTAGATTGGAAAGTGTTTTGAGACCGAATCCATTTACTCCACAGGCTGAGCCAACGCTCAAAGGACGAATTCAATTTTCTTCTGTCATCACTAAATGATTTTAAAACATTTTGTATCCTTAGATTCGAACTCTCTTGCTCTTCATTTGATACGCCTGTGGAGAGTAAGATAAAAGAAAAAATCGAATCTACCAGGCACAGCTCATACATAGTTATGGGCTTCAAAGGACGAAAATCACTTGAGCAGCAGGACGAAAAGCATTTAATAGAACGGTCAAGTGAAAACGAGCAAGGGAAAGTATGCGGAAAAAGGAGAGCACACACTTTGATATTCGGTCATTCGTTAACATTTTACGATGTGAACCTTTCGAATCTATAAACGACATCTTAAAGGTCTATAAATTCAAACATAAATGAATTCGAGAAATATAAAATGATAAATAAGCATGAAAGGCCGCCAACGACCACACTGCTGTCTCTGAAGTGTAGATATTAGTTCTTGTCCCTTTCTTGGTGCCCCCTCTTTTGATTTGTTGTTACGCCTTATATGTGATTGTGTTATATCACAAGTGATATCAAATTTACTGGCGGCACCAGAATGTTTTTGAATTTTCCTCAATTTTTTTAATACGTTTTTTAATAGGTATATAGGTTGCGATTTTTTTTTCCAGTTACTCGTATATTAATAATGTTTCCTTTGCCTGTGTCTTTTCCATAAAGGAAATGCCCGTTTTATAGAATAGATGTTATAAACCAATCACCACTTTTACCGCACTCGTTTTTATTGATTTGGGTCATAGGTTCCTTTTTATAGTTAACTTTGGGTTTTATTTCAAAAGCAGTACAATGCCGAGATCCTATTTAAATGAATCAAACTGAACTATTGGACCGAAATGTAGTTACATCCGACTGTTATATAGTTAAATCTTTATTTGTAATTTTACAAAACACGTCCACGGTTCTGGTAGATGGCAAGTGAGGATAGCGGCAAAATGTCAGTGCACAACGCGGGTGAAAGAAGAATTTGAATCTTAAATTTGGCGAGGCAGAACTAGGGATTAACAAAAATTAATTGAAAGGGGAAAACTTACGGAGGTAGAGAGACGACGCTGTAAGTGGTAAGACCGGGTAGGGAGACGGTAGGCAGAAACCTTGGAAGTGGGAATGAGGACGGGTACAGGTTGTGTGTTTAGCGAGATTAATTTTTAATTTATTTATTTATTTTGCTTAGTACAAGTATGTTATATAAATTTCGAACTAACTTAATAGCTAACTTATAAAATATGACACACCTTGTGAGTAGGGTGTTAGATTATACTCACAGATATGCCGGCTTGTCGTAAGAGGCGACTAAATGCCGAGTGGTAGGTGAGGTCCCATCGCCCTGTCGCACAGTGGGACGACCCATAGCAATAAATAAAAAAATCAACAGTTTTAGCGGTACTTTTTAGTGATTGGAAAGGCATCATAAATATATATATTTTATAAATCCAAAGAAATCATTTGGAATTGTGTTTTGGTACACACGTTACAGAGCGGTCAACTTTGACTAAGTAAATTTTTTTCGCAATCTTGAATTACAAGTGTTTTTTTGATATAAATTAAATGTATTCTCAGTTTTAATTATACGTATAAATAAAAACTACATCATGATAAATAATAGTGATCAAGGTATGGAAAATCATATTTAATATATAGAAAAATGTGTTTGTTTCGTATTTTTATGTATTGTGACGTTTGAAGTGCAAGTCTAATTGGAAAATTTAAAATTGTGTGATTTTTGTGTTTAGTTAAGATTTTTTAAAAAAACGTCAAAAAGCGTCTTTGAGATTTTTGATGTTTTGTGATGCTCTATGTGTCTATTGATCATATACGTAAGCGAAATTTTGCGCAAATTTGCGCTTCTGCAATTTTTTGAGGTTTTTGTAGGTTTAACTCCATCAATCAAAAACGGTGACCTTTTCCAAAGATGAATTGAGAGTGAGAAGCCAGTGAAGATAATTGCTGTTGTTCAAAAATTAAGTGAATTACTGGGTCTAGAAGGGTCAGATGAAAATATTGAACCTGCAATTCAAAGAGTTTCGAAGTATTTTTTTTTTTTTTGACATTAAAGAGAAAATGGGAAAATTGCCAAAGAAAGCGAAATAAATTTATGCAAGTTAATGAAAGCTGGCTAGACCTTAATTTGACATTGCCAGCAAATATTTTAACTCATTGGAGAAATAAAAATTGTTTAAATGCACCAGGCACGAGCAGAAGTAGACCGTCAAAAAGATTTGAGGAATGCAGTGAACGCACGAAAAAACGTCGGGTTCATGTATTAGCTACGCAGCACAGTTCAGAGGAACTAAACTATGCTGGTAACATTTCAAATCGGTTTTCAAAGTCTCCTCAAAAATCGAATAAGACGTTAACTCTGCAACAAACGTTAGCATTGTATTTAGATTTGGATTTGTCTAAGAGAAAATACGCTCTTCTACGATCTGTTGTAAATGGCCTTCACAAAGACTGTTTTCCAAGTTACTATAAATTGAAAAAATATATATCTGATCTATTACCCGAAATTGCTGTTGCGTCGGAAACAATTGCTGAAGTTAACCTCCAATCGCTTTTAAATAAATCACTTATTAATTACTTCGGATCCTCTCATTTCAAATATAAGATTCAAAAGCTCATATATGCCTAAAATAGATCCACATATTGAACATTATCTACTTCGAAATGGTGCACAAAGTTTTACGCTACCAAGAGACTTGGCCGATATATGTGGAGCATCATCATCGGAGAGCGATAGCCATTAATAATTAACATACATATGCACATATTTGTTATTTCAAATTAATTTATTATACCTGTACATAATTCTTTTATATTAATGTTTTGAAGTTTATTAAACTATAAAATTGTTAACATACTTAAATTTTTAAATAAAGTTTGAAAAAACATGCGCAAGCTTAGAAAATAAATTTTGAGTTTAAAAATAAAGTTCGCTGCTCAACTCTTTTTTTTTTTAAGAAGCTGGACAGGCCATTTTTGCAGGTTGATACCTTTTTTTGTATGTATGTATGTAAAAAGAGATTAAATGCAAAATATTCATATTTTAGTTACTACAACCAGAGATATTAATTTTGCCGTTTTTCCCATAGACTCGTCCCACTGCGTGTCGCCCCATTTTGAAATACCTCTGTGGGTTTTCTGGTACCAACGTGGGTATATTGTATATTTAGACTTTAGTGGTAAGGTGCCTCCGGGGTACAGGTTCATCGCTATACCCAGTCGCTGCTTTCCGTTCCAAAAAAAGTAAAACTCCGTGTTGCTTCTTTTCTTTTTTTTTTATTTATTGTTAGATATTAACACAAATTACAGCTTACATATTTAATTTAATACGTTTTTTAATAGGTATATAGGTTGCGATTTTTTTTTCCAGTTACTCGTATATTAATAATGTTTCCTTTGCCTGTGTCTTTTCCATAAAGGAAATGCCCGTTTTATAGAATAGATGTTATAAACCAATCACCACTTTTACCGCACTCGTTTTTATTGATTTGGGTCATAGGTTCCTTTTTATAGTTAACTTTGGGTTTTATTTCAAAAGCAGTACAATGCCGAGATCCTATTTAAATGAATCAAACTGAACTATTGGACCGAAATGTAGTTACATCCGACTGTTATATAGTTAAATCTTTATTTGTAATTTTACAAAACACGTCCACGGTTCTGGTAGATGGCAAGTGAGGATAGCGGCAAAATGTCAGTGCACAACGCGGGTGAAAGAAGAATTTGAATCTTAAATTTGGCGAGGCAGAACTAGGGATTAACAAAAATTAATTGAAAGGGGAAAACTTACGGAGGTAGAGAGACGACGCTGTAAGTGGTAAGACCGGGTAGGGAGACGGTAGGCAGAAACCTTGGAAGTGGGAATGAGGACGGGTACAGGTTGTGTGTTTAGCGAGATTAATTTTTAATTTATTTATTTATTTTGCTTAGTACAAGTATGTTATATAAATTTCGAACTAACTTAATAGCTAACTTATAAAATATGACACACCTTGTGAGTAGGGTGTTAGATTATACTCACAGATATGCCGGCTTGTCGTAAGAGGCGACTAAATGCCGAGTGGTAGGTGAGGTCCCATCGCCCTGTCGCACAGTGGGACGACCCATAGCAATAAATAAAAAAATCAACAGTTTTAGCGGTACTTTTTAGTGATTGGAAAGGCATCATAAATATATATATTTTATAAATCCAAAGAAATCATTTGGAATTGTGATTTGGTACACACGTTACAGAGCGGTCAACTTTGACTAAGTAAATTTTTTTCGCAATCTTGAATTACAAGTGTTTTTTTGATATAAATTAAATGTATTCTCAGTTTTAATTATACGTATAAATAAAAACTACATCATGATAAATAATAGTGATCAAGGTATGGAAAATCATATTTAATATATAGAAAAATGTGTTTGTTTCGTATTTTTATGTATTGTGACGTTTGAAGTGCAAGTCTAATTGGAAAATTTAAAATTGTGTGATTTTTGTGTTTAGTTAAGATTTTTTAAAAAAACGTCAAAAAGCGTCTTTGAGATTTTTGATGTTTTGTGATGCTCTATGTGTCTATTGATCATATACGTAAGCGAAATTTTGCGCAAATTTGCGCTTCTGCAATTTTTTGAGGTTTTTGTAGGTTTAACTCCATCAATCAAAAACGGTGACCTTTTCCAAAGATGAATTGAGAGTGAGAAGCCAGTGAAGATAATTGCTGTTGTTCAAAAATTAAGTGAATTACTGGGTCTAGAAGGGTCAGATGAAAATATTGAACCTGCAATTCAAAGAGTTTCGAAGTATTTTTTTTTTTTTGACATTAAAGAGAAAATGGGAAAATTGCCAAAGAAAGCGAAATAAATTTATGCAAGTTAATGAAAGCTGGCTAGACCTTAATTTGACATTGCCAGCAAATATTTTAACTCATTGGAGAAATAAAAATTGTTTAAATGCACCAGGCACGAGCAGAAGTAGACCGTCAAAAAGATTTGAGGAATGCAGTGAACGCACGAAAAAACGTCGGGTTCATGTATTAGCTACGCAGCACAGTTCAGAGGAACTAAACTATGCTGGTAACATTTCAAATCGGTTTTCAAAGTCTCCTCAAAAATCGAATAAGACGTTAACTCTGCAACAAACGTTAGCATTGTATTTAGATTTGGATTTGTCTAAGAGAAAATACGCTCTTCTACGATCTGTTGTAAATGGCCTTCACAAAGACTGTTTTCCAAGTTACTATAAATTGAAAAAATATATATCTGATCTATTACCCGAAATTGCTGTTGCGTCGGAAACAATTGCTGAAGTTAACCTCCAATCGCTTTTAAATAAATCACTTATTAATTACTTCGGATCCTCTCATTTCAAATATAAGATTCAAAAGCTCATATATGCCTAAAATAGATCCACATATTGAACATTATCTACTTCGAAATGGTGCACAAAGTTTTACGCTACCAAGAGACTTGGCCGATATATGTGGAGCATCATCATCGGAGAGCGATAGCCATTAATAATTAACATACATATGCACATATTTGTTATTTCAAATTAATTTATTATACCTGTACATAATTCTTTTATATTAATGTTTTGAAGTTTATTAAACTATAAAATTGTTAACATACTTAAATTTTTAAATAAAGTTTGAAAAAACATGCGCAAGCTTAGAAAATAAATTTTGAGTTTAAAAATAAAGTTCGCTGCTCAACTCTTTTTTTTTTTAAGAAGCTGGACAGGCCATTTTTGCAGGTTGATACCTTTTTTTGTATGTATGTATGTAAAAAGAGATTAAATGCAAAATATTCATATTTTAGTTACTACAACCAGAGATATTAATTTTGCCGTTTTTCCCATAGACTCGTCCCACTGCGTGTCGCCCCATTTTGAAATACCTCTGTGGGTTTTCTGGTACCAACGTGGGTATATTGTATATTTAGACTTTAGTGGTAAGGTGCCTCCGGGGTACAGGTTCATCGCTATACCCAGTCGCTGCTTTCCGTTCCAAAAAAAGTAAAACTCCGTGTTGCTTCTTTTCTTTTTTTTTTATTTATTGTTAGATATTAACACAAATTACAGCTTACATATTTAATTTAATCTGAATCTATTTTACATAACTAGTGACTTATAAAATTTAAGAGTCCAATAACTTGTATAATTATTCACTGTTGAAATTGTTACGTACGTCGGCCACCACCATCATTTGAAAATTTGTGTTTAATATAATTTTGTTTTAACATGGTATGATGGTAAGGTGGTGGAAGAATTGCACGATCCTGAAGTGAGTTTCTGAACCCACCCTGATTCGGGTGTGGATCGTGCAGTTCTTCGAGTTCGAATTTGTTTTTCGAAGTGGACATGAGTGGAGAGCGAGAGAGATGGAGATTAGCGTTGTTTAAAAAATACGGTTCGGAATTCCGTTGTTGACGTTTGACAACGGAAAAAGCAAGAAAAGGAAGAGAGGAAACGTTTTGTTTTTGGTACGATACGGTTTTTTGGATTCCGTTCAAGGTGGAAGCAAGAAAAAAAAAGAGAGAAGCACTGACCTCGAAAAGGAAAGGATTGATTGTGATAATCTAAAAGTGGAAGAATGTATAAATTTTGTCAGAAGTAATTGTAAAGTAAAAGAATGTATAAACTTTGTCAGAAGTAATTGTATTGTTTTGTAATCGAGTGATTTGTTTAAAGTTAATAAAATAAAAGTTGTAAACTTTGCTCGACGAGAAAGAGGACTGACTTTTGTTGATTTTGGATGATCATGCTGGTGGTATATAGCAGGGAGAACGAAAACCTTTGAAGTATTCTGCGGCTGTGAACTGGAGAAAGCGATGAGAAGATTAACATAAGACAGACCGAGAAACTCCCACATCAATAATGATACAATAATATTAATATTGCAACAATAGCGGATATCGCGGCAATAGATTATATCGCAGCAACCCACATATGCAACCATTGGCGGGGTTTTTGGCAACCATTGGCGCATCTGTGTGCAGTACAATTTAATTTAACGTCGGCCTCCATAACAATTAACTGGAACAGGTAACCCATTCAATTTTTGTATGTACCTACCCAATTTTATGTGGCAGAGAAACTGTCACAAACTGGCGGTGCGGACAAACCTTCCCGAGGGACCACGGCAGGTTTGGTAGAATACTGTCGAATCTTCTGTGACCTGAAGGCTTTGGCAGATTGGTGTGACATTGGAAATAGCTGTGCGTTCGTGAGCGGAGACTGGCAGAGGGAGCAGGCGCAGAAAGAAAGAATATTTTTTTTTTTCCTCTCTCTTTATTTATTTAAAAAATTTATTTATTTATTTACTAATTTATTTGTCTGTCTTGTGTGAAAGACATTTGTTGGAAGCTTCCTAATAGCTCTCTTTATTTATTTAAAAAATTTATTTATTTATTTATTAATTTATTTGTCTGTCTTGTGTGAAGGACATTTCTCGGAAGCTTCTTCCGGTGAAAATTGTGAGATTTAAATTGTTCATTATTATTTATTGTTGACCTTGATCGATTTTTGAAATATTTTTTTTTTATGTGATGCTGCTTTTCTTCCTTTTCGGCTGCGCGTTTGGTTTTCGTTTAGATATTTTTTTTGTTATGTTACAAAATTGACCAGAAACTGGTCATTATATTTGCTTACCCCTTTCTCTCTCTCTCCATTTTTCGCCCGCTGAGGACGGCGATTGTTAGTTGAATTGTGGTTTTTCGTTTTGACTGACGGATGCGGTGTGTATTTTTCCCTTGTTTTTCCTTCTCTTCCCCTTTGAGAGTATTTGTTTGGTGCTTTTGTGATTGTGTGAATCCGTTGGCAGCCCGTCCTGTGTTCCCGCTGAAGGTTGGGGAATTGTGTTTTTGGTGTTTTCGACTGTCGTTTAGTTTTCGAGTTGTTGTTTGCGGGTTGATCTTCTCTGTTGTTGCGGGTCTCCTTGTTGTGTGTTAGGCCAATATAGTGTTTGCGAGAGGGGAGAGCTCGTCGGACGGCGTCCTGTTGTATCTTGGGAGCGTGTTTGTTTTTGTTTTCGCCCCCTTTCTATTAGTTGATACTGTCGGCGACGAGGTTGTTTTTTCTTTTCTCCGCGGGGTATCCGGGATTAGCTTTGGTGTAGGTGACCTTGAGATCTGTTTAGACGGCCGGCAGATGCAGACAAGGCAGCGTCAAAGAGATGTCCGAGAGGGCACTCCTGCCCGGGCACGACCCGAGGCATTTCCCGAGCCGCCGGTTGACGAGGTGGATCCGGAGGCGTTCCATGATTCGAGGGACGAATTTGTGGACGACCGATCGCCAACACGCCCCCCTCCCACCGTCGGTAAACAGCCTGTCGGGAGCATGGAGGACACGCCGATGCCCTCGTATTTTAAACTGGGCCCACAACCATGTCCTGTACGGACCATGCTGGGCACAGATAGGGTTTTCGATCTTGTGTCGAAGGCGGTCCCCATGTTTTCGGGACAGGAAGGACCGGATACGGCCGAGAGACTATCTTCGTTTCTCAAGGGCTGTAGAAGGACCTTGGATGGGCTGGCAGTGGAGGAGGAACATACCTTCCTCCGGTGGCTGCCCTCTAGGCTGAGCGGCGAGGCCTATCGGATGTTCGAGGAGAGACCACCCACGACATTCCTTGAAGCGGAACAGCGTCTTAGAGAGGCCTGCGAACCCCGGGTGTCGTATGAGGAGTTGTGTGCCCAACTTTCCAAAATGCGACAACTTCCTTCCGAGGATGCCACAGGCTTCGTTTCCCGAGTGAAGCGGGCCGTGGTACGGTGCGAGGAGGCAGCTGAGCGCTTTTATGGTCGCCAGGGTAGGTCCGTCTTCGCCAGCCAGCTTGAGGGCATGGCCAAACCGGTGTTGGTAAGGGGTCTGAGGGAGGAAGGACTAAAGCACTTCCTCCTCACGTTGGGTAATGTCCCTTTTCGTAGCCTGGTGGACCACCTAACCGGATTTGAGCGAGCTCGAAGGGAAATGCTGAGGCAGGACGACCTGTTTGTGGATGCGCGGCCGACAGTGTCGGAAACATTAGAGTTAGGACCGGGAAGTTGCTCGACCCTTTTGGAAAGCTCATCCTCCACTTCTAGGGATTACACCGCGGCGCCGGCGCCGGTTTTATCGAACTTAAATCCCCGGGCGGTGTCATTCGTGTTGCCGGCCGAAGAGCCTGATAGTCGTCGACGAGAGGAGGATAGTTTCGTTCGGGAGCAGTCGTGCGGACCCCTCAATTATAGACGGGATGCTGGTGCCTATGCTCCGGCCTCCTCTGGCGAGGGAGCGTGGTTAAATACCATGCCGAGCCAGAGTGGAGAGTCGCAGAGCTTGGCTCAGGGGACGTATGTGCCACAGGGTCGATCGGGTCGGGACAATCCGTTCAGGGATCCGGTTGGTCGATCGGCGCACCCCCTGGAATCCCAGACCATATGCAATTTTTGCCATCTGAGAGGTCACGTATACGACGAGTGCCTACAAAGACGAAACACTCCCTTCTGTCGCGAGTGTTGGCGGTATGGCCACGATATAGTGGACTGCCCGGATCGTCCGACGAGGACGCGCGGTCCCCAGACCACATACAGGGGTAGAGGTCAGCAGGGCGGATTCGCGCGACAAGAACCGCCTTATCAGCGACCACAGTATCAGCGGAGAGCCCTACCAGAGCCGCAGCCTCCGTCTACGGGCGGCGGGCCGGCGACATCAGGCCCCAGAGTATTCAGCGTCCGGTGCTGTTGCGAGTTTTGTGGCCGACAGGGTCATAGCTTGCGCGGGTGCGAATACAGGCAAAGGTGGGAAAAACAACAGCATTCCCAGGGTTCTCCCCATAAGCGCCACGCCGGAACAGCACCTGTTGCGAGCCGAGAGCAAGACACCCGTGTGGAGACTGGGGCAAGCGCGAGAAATAGGCGCAGAGGGCGTCGGAGGCAGCGTCGGCGAAATCGAAGCGCCGGTAATGGTAGCGCGGAGAGTAGGGATTCTCGGAATGTGGATGGAGATGATGGGCGACGATCGTCCGTGTCGAGCGGTGGCGGTAAGCGACCCGACTCCATGGACTCAAAATCCTCAAAGACGGATGCGAGACATGATGCCGCATCAGGCAGCGCGGGGAGCCGGGAATGGCAGCCCCGGCGCATTGGGCCCAAAGTGGGCAGAAAGAATAGCTCCAGTTCCGCTAGTTCGGTGTCCAGTGGGACTTCCGAGCGGAATATTCCTGAACGGAGGAGCGGATCATTGTGCGAGTTTTGCGGTCGACACACTCACAAGGCGGCAAAGTGTCGACATAAAGCAAAATGGGAGAGTTCGGGAAACTCCCCAAGGTCGGGTCGGCAAGATCCTACCCGACCGTACTAAAAACGAAACCCAGCTCCAGCTGTTCTCAGTTTTCGCCGACTCGAGTCCCGATTGTCGCTCTCCCTCTAGACATTGGCCGTAGGAACCCTACGCGCCTAATCGTGGACACCGGCGCTGAGATCAGCCTGTTGAAGCTGAAGGCACTCCATCCTAGATATGGCATGGATGTGGATAAATCTACAACGCTTCAAGCGCTGTTTGTCAAAGGCAAGTCGAGGGGATGCTGCACTGGGAATTTCAAGTTGCACCATGAGATTCCCTGCAGTTTCCAAATAGTAGACTCCTTGCCGGGTTTGGAGGAAGACGGATTGTTGGGGTACGACTTCCTGTCTCGGAATTGTAAGGTAGACGGGCCGGGTGGTTGTTTGGTTTTTCCCCGAACGACCGTAAATCCCGTGCCATTCTCCATTCAATTTATCAGCAATGGGACGGGAAGAGTTGAGCGTGTGGCAGCCAAACGGGGAGACGTGCCAAAGGGACCTGTTAAGGTCGATACTGTGGCAGGTACTCGCCCGGAGACCCTACCCATACAGGGGAGGGCTGCGAAAAGCTGTTCAACCACGTGCTACCCACGAGGTCATCCGGATGAACCCCGAACAGCGGACGTTGGTAATATAGTTATTAGACAACACCTTTAATAAAAGAACAAATAAGGGAAGGATAAGCCTTCCTATAACTTGGAGCCCCTGATCCTAGCTGGCCAGACTCTGGTTACCCTCCGGAATCTTCGTCCTTGTGACCTTCGTCGAGGGATACCAACTTGAGAGTCTGACGAAAAGTCTTTAAGGCCAGGCCTAATGCTGCAGGCGCAGTCCCAGCGCAGACTGCAGAGGCAAACCCCAGTGCTGGGGGTTGGATCGCAAATATGAAAGTGCGAAAGCGCACTATAATGTCGGGTGATGGTAGGTTTTGCCGCCGAAACGGGACAAACCCCCGATCTACCAACCCATGGACCGGGGCAAGTACCGAGTCCAAAAACAGGAGGACTAAATTAAATATATAGGAGCGGGACGCTTTCGCCGGCCGGGTGACATTTCGGAGGTTGAACGAGAGGGGATCGCCTCGCCTTAGCGAGGGGGTCCTAACCGGATCGTGTGGGCGGTCGAGCTTTCGGTCGGACCGTCGTTTCAGTGTCGGGCCCGCCGCGATAGATGGGAATCTGTGTAGTTAGTGTTCCCCTATTAAATGTTATTTATTTATTTATTTATTGTTACTAACCCTAGTATATAGGTAGCCTATAATCCCTACTAACATTAGCACTTAAGCATGTAGACTGATTTATTTATTTATTTATTTGTTTATTTGTTTGCTCTCCGCCGTCCACTCTCCGGCGTGACATTCCTCTCCTAAGAATGCCACGCGGTCTTGTGGAGGGGGGAGGTGTGTTACGTACGTCGGCCACCACCATCATTTGAAAATTTATGTTTAATATAATTTTGTTTTAACATGGTATGATGGTAAGGTGGTGGAAGAATTGCACGATCCTGAAGTGAGTTTCTGAACCCACCCTGATTTGGGTGTGGATCGTGCAGTTCTTCGAGTTCGAATTTGTTTTTCGAAGTGGACATGAGTGGAGAGCGAGAGAGATGGAGATTAGCGTTGTTTAAAAAATACGGTTCGGAATTCCGTTGTTGACGTTTGACAACGGAAAAAGCATGAAAAGGAAGAGAGGAAACGTTTTGTTTTTGGTACGATACGGTTTTTTGGATTCCGTTCAAGGTGGAAGCAAGAAAAAAAAAAGAGAGAAGCACTGACCTCGAAAAGGAAAGGATTGATTGTGATAATCTAAAAGTGGAAGAATGTATAAATTTTGTCAGAAGTAATTGTAAAGTAAAAGAATGTATAAACTTTGTCAGAAGTAATTGTATTGTTTTGTAATCGAGTGATTTGTTTAAAGTTAATAAAATAAAAGTTGTAAACTTTGCTCGACGAGAAAGAGGACTGACTTTTGTTGATTTTGGATGATCATGCTGGTGGTATATAGCAGGGAGAACGAAAACCTTTGAAGTATTCTGCGGCTGTGAACTGGAGAAAGCGATGAGAAGATTAACATAAGACAGACCGAGAAACTCCCACATCAATAATGATACAATAATATTAATATTGCAACAATAGCGGATATCGCGGCAATAGATTATATCGCAGCAACCCACATATGCAACCATTGGCGGGGTTTTTGGCAACCATTGGCGCATCTGTGTGCAGTACAATTTAATTTAACGTCGGCCTCCATAACAATTAACTGGAACAGGTAACCCATTCAATTTTTGTATGTACCTACCCAATTTTATGTGGCAGAGAAACTGTCACAAAATATATTCGAGAATCCAATAACTTGTAAACTTATTCACTATTGAAATATAGTCGAGAATTCAATAACTTGAATTCTTATTCACTATTGAAATATATTCGAGAATCCAATAACTTGTAAAGTTATTCACTATTGAAATTAAATTGCAAAAGTTCACTTATTTAATCCAATCCGTATATATTTCACAAGACAGAAGATCCTTTTAAACCTACGTACACCAGCGGATGCTTCGACTCGACTTATTTAACGTGGAGGCGCGACTTGCCTCCACGGAATCTGTTACGCGATTAAAGATATCGACCGAAGCGACAGAACACCAAAATGTTCATCCATCGCCCCGATGTCCATACAAGGGATGATCTTAGAAGATGATCACCGAAAGGATGTGCACACACACAGATGCGGTTACTTCGCACTCTCATGCTGTGCATGAGCAAGCTCACGGTCCGCTAATTGCCTAAGACGAACATTAGCTGGCATCGTTGCAGCTGGTGCCATTATCTCGACATAGAGATTTTGTTGCTAACCCGATCAGTGACAGCGTAACGCATTTATGCTGATCGTGCACATATTGGTGGCATCTCTACGTAGTCGAATTCTCGATGGTAATTTTATATTTATGAGAACTCGAATTCCTTGTGCGGTCAGCCGTATGCCTCAATGTATTTGTCAATCGGATGACCGACCGATGTGGGCATGTATATAAAAGGAAAAGATGAAACATTTGTATTTGGCGGTGCCGCCAAACCCCACGGCACACTTATCTAAAAACCTCCATAACCTCATCCCACCAGCATTAGTTTCCGCTAATGCAATCGCATTAAGCACTGAAACTGCTACACGCATTAATTGGAACAAAGATATAATCGTAAAGCTTCTGCAAAAGAATTCTTACCTTTTCAAGCATTCCTTCGCTTAGAATCCCCTGTAAGAGTTCTTACTTTCCTTATCACAAATTACCTGGAAAGAAAAACCTTGGTTCACATATCATGTAACCATTCCAGCCAGGGATAATTATCATATGCCTTTACCAACTTCGCCATGTGCACGATAAATTTCTTTATGTACACATTGGCTGGCGACCTTTTTCTCCCAGCAATAAAATTCCGCGACTCGCACAATGTGTAAACCAAAGCAAATACGCATTCCACGTCCCTTGGCATCAATTGAATTCAAAGCATAAACAATGCAAATATAGAATCCGTTTCCCATAAACGGATTTCCTTGCATGTACAAATGCTCGCAAGGGATTTGTTTCGTCCACCGACCAATTAGCACATTTCCACATCGTATCGTCGTCTCTTTGTTTAGCCGCACATGTTCCAACAAAGATCCCATTAGCATTCGACGATTTCGGTTTTATTTATATTACGAAATCGTATCCTAGGAATGCACTTTATGCCCTTTTCTTTGTTCTAGGCACACACACCACTGCACTGAAAGAGTGCATCTCCGTGGCGGCCACAACCTTAAGAGAAAATTTTCTCTTTCTCCGCCATATCTCACCCTTAATTGAGGATGGAATTCAAGTCAGAGTTCTATCCTCGATGAATCTGTTTCCATCTGCCGATCGCACTGGTCGTGCTCGCTCCTGCAGCCCCGCGGCGTCGCGGGGGTGTATATATCTCGCATCAAAAAGTCGAGTGTGAAGTAAATTAGAATTTGTCGAGAGTTATCACTTAAAAGTGATATTAGAATTATTAATTACGTCCTGTCTAATCGAACGGAAAGTGCGCGTTTAGTTTGTGTAAACTAAGAATACAAATAAAAATCAATGAAACCTTTTCATCATGTACCGGCAATCAGTGTGTTTCATTGATTCTCCTGTGCTGCAGTTCCTGAGTTTGTTTCTGTGTTACATTTGTGGACATAGTGTTGTGGAGTCCCCTTTTGTTTTTGTTTTCTAGCGGCCTTCGGCAGATCTTTCGTGCTGGTTGGAAGAAGGGAATCTCGTGCTCTTGTTAGGTACATACATCTTCCCCACAGTATATCTTGGTGATATGTTTCGGGCAATGTTGGTTGCTTGGTGTATGTCGCATGTTATACTTTCCTACTAGGAAATCCGATGATGCAACATACACCCGACGAATTACTTTCTAGCACATGATGCCCGTCAGGAAAATGTTTCTTCTATTGAATTCCCGAAAATATGGTTTAGGAGACAGTTTAGGTGGGTGACACAAAGGTAAGTACATGCTTAATTGCTAGGTAAGCAATCAGTACTTGTTTTATCGGTTTTCGGCCGCTCTATGTGGGCGTTTTTACATGGTTAATGGGAAGATGATTAGTGGCGTTCAAGGGAATCGCCACACCTCCCTATCAACTCATAGGCTGTGTGAAATGGTCTGGAGAAATCTCTGGCCATATTTCGGAGCTCGAGCTGGACTGGTTTGAAAAAAGGTTGGTTTAAGTGGTATGTCGGTCCCAAAGTGAGATACCTCCCCATCACGCTGTACATTTCACGATATAGTCGGAAGAAATTTTCGACTATGTTTCCGATGTATGGCTGATGGCCCAGACTGACACGGAGATAAGTCATGATGGTGCCTTCTGAGATAAAGAATTCCGGAGGTAAAGGATAGAGTATTGTGTTCTCATTTCCCGACTTCCCGTGGGGGGGGGGGGGGGGGGGGGTATGCAAGGGAATACATTATGCAATTATTCTGAATGAATGGCCGAGCATTAAGAATCTCATCATCGCGTAATCGGGTTCCTTCTCGAGGCTGTGTCGACTGATAACGTCACTTTGCAACATCACGGGCATCGGTTTTACCAATGCGAATGTAAACGCCGTCCATTCATATTTGCAAACAGCGAAACCTGATATCCTTATCCTAACTGAGACACAGGGCAATTCGTCAACTGATTCGACATATCTTCTTTGCTCAGTATACGAATTGCATTCAAGATTCCCTTTTAAGGGTGGAGTCTACGTCTTCACGCGGTCCGATCTAGCTTTCCAGAGGATGGAGGCGTTGGAACCCAATAACTTGGAAATCAAGGTAGTGCTGAGGAATTTTATTACATTTCTTTGTTATCATTGCCGTTCCACGAATGACGACCGATCAGCGACATTATTCGAACATCTTTTACGTATCGTCGACTGGATACAGATCAACCACACGGCTTATGAAATTGCCCTCCTCCGATTTTAATGTACACAACGCCGGAAACTTGGTACATGCTAACAGAACTGACTAGGCTGGGAGGCTGGTGGAGATGTTCGTTGTTAGCCGCAATTTGATCAGACTTGTGGAGGAACCTACGAGAGTGCCGGATACCCGAGATGATTATGTGAACAGCCTGGATCAGTTTTTTACATCTGAGCCGCCCGTTTATACCGTGGAAGTTGCTTGAACCTCTGATCACTGATTGGTATTGGTGGCGCAACCACTTGCATTTCTTTCAAACGAATAACCAATCTAAGAAGCTTCGCCAAGTATGGAGGTATGGGGCTGCGAACTGGGACGAATAGCGAGAGTTCTTCGCATCATTTCCGTGGTCGGAGGTGTGCCTTGGAGACTGGGATGTTTACGCATGCACGGAGTCGGGCATAGAGATTATTCTTCTCGGGATGGAGATATACATTTCGCATTCCATCAAACGAAGTCCATCTGATAAACCTTGGCTTGATAAAAATGCGAGTACACTGGCGCTTCAGTCCCACCGATGTTAACAGAACAAATTTTGATAGAATCGGGTGCAACCAGGCGATTGATACCACGAAGAAGGCCTACAACGACCGACTGACCAATAAACCCCGTGAGTGCCCAATTGGTCCGCGTGCCTTCTGGTCAAGGGCTGTCAGCAATAACTTCACTTCCACTTCTTTTCCCCCTTTAGTGACAGACAGCGGGACACAAATCACAAATTCAAAAGATAAAGCTAATATGTTCGCGAAGACTTTCCGCGAGTTCAAACTTCGATGCTGGTCTTTTGGAGCCACATGTGATCGTGCCGGTATGGCCTTCGATGCGTGATGCGACGTTCCGCCCGCATACTAGTCAACGCATTTTACGTGGACTGCACTGTAGGAAGGCAACGGGCCCGGATGGAATATCAGCAATAGTCCTTAAAAACTGTGCTCCAGAACAATCGCAGGTTCTTCGCAGACTCTTCCGCTTATCTTAAGCACGGAGGACATTTCCTATCTGCTGGAAAATCACCCGAGTTCAGCCAATCCCAAAGAGGGGAAAAACGTGTCTCCCACTAAATTACCGACCGATAACATTACTGTCTATGTTAACTAAGGTGATGGAAAATGTCATCAATGCCGAGTTTATTAAGTATTTGGAGTCCAACGGACTTCTGAATGATCATCAATACGGAGGCCTTTTGACCCTTATAACCGATATATGGACATCTGCGATGGAGGGGCATGGTGAGCCGAGGGCGGTCGCATTGGATATCTCCAAGGGTTTTGACCGCGCCTGACATGGGGCATTGCTGAGCAAACTTACGATATCCTATTAATGCCGGGGTGCCTTAAGGTTCTATTTTGGCTCCAACTTTTTTTTTGCTTCACATAAATGAGTTGTCGGAGTCAACGGATAACAAAGAGTTCAGTTTTGCGGATGCTAGTACGCCTGTTTCCACTTTCTGGAGTGACCGGCCAATTAGTGCATCATCGTCGCATCAGCTGAGATGTAACCTTCTCCTGGTTCGGGATCTGGATGACGTCCTGCAATGGGGACAGGCCAATTCCGTCGAGTTCAATACAACGAACAGAGAGTGTACAACTTTCACGAAGAAAAGTGGATCATCGGTTCCACAGCTGATGATGAATGACCAGGCCCTCGAATCTGGAGAACGCATGGAATTTATCGGCGACACGGTCTGTGGGAATGTATCGTGGCATAAACACGTGGCGAACATCGCCAAGTCCGCCTCTGGAAATCTTGCTAGAGCCAAGAAATATTTTACTCCGCCCCAACTTCTTCTCCTGTGTAAATCGCAAATTAGACCAGCGCTCGAATATTGCACTCAAGTTTGGAACTCTGTTGCTAAACGTGCCTTCAACCTACTTGAGACCATACAGAGACGAGCGATCCGCTTGATCGGGACTGCAGTCGCTATCACATCGAAGGCATGTAGCTGACCCCTGTCAGTTTTACAGATATTATCAAGGGTACTGTTCTTCGGAGATTCATGGTATTGTTCCGCACCACTCTGCGGTTCATCACCCGATGGTGTGAACATCTCTGCATCAGAACTCGTTCCTTTACAGAACGGGAAAGCTGTGGAATTCCTCCCCAGCGCGAGTGTTTCCAGAGCGTTACAACCTGCAACTGTTAAAGAAGAACTGCAACAGTTATTTAATGGCAGCTCGGGGCGCCAACTCTGCACTATAGGTTCCTCTCTCCCGAGAGACGTGTAAACAAAAAAACAAAAAAAAAATTGGAGAGGAGGGATACAAGAGAGAGAGTCAGGGATGAGTGATGGATAGTCCATAGTGTAACTAGTAGGACAGGGTAGGCCGGAAGCTAGGGTGTTGATATGAGTGCGGGTTGTAAGAGTGTAGGCGGTGAGTAGGGCGGCGTCAGGAGGGACAAGAGAGAAGAGGAAGTTTAAGAGCGGGGGAGGTGAGATTTAAATCATGGAAGGTGGAGTAAAATTTGCCCACCGCAGGATACGTTCGAATTCGTTAGAGCCGTAAGCAGTGTGATGGGCGGGCAAATATAAGAGACGAGGGTTTCGCAGGTTACGGAGGTTAGTGTAAAGTGTGATGGAGGAGAGCAGCCTTGGGCAGTTGATTGATACTAAGAGAAGACGGGGGATGTAGAGGATGTCTGCATGAATTCTGCGCTTTTCAAGTGTGTTAAGGTGAATTAGATGGAGCGGATTGTGTATAGGTGAAGAGACGGAGGATTTTCCCAATTCAATCCTCGGAGACCAAAACGCAATGAACGACGTTGCATGCTTTCGATCCTACGAATATGGGATGAGTAGTAAGGTGACAACACCTGACTATTTTATTCAAGAAGGGCACGGACAAAGGCTATGTAGAGCGGTCGAGAAACATAGGTATTAGAGAATACTTTCGATCAGACTTTCAAAAAACGATGTGCAAAGTTGGCATTGAAGATAATGTAAAAAATATGTGGGGTGAAGTTAAGCTCCCTATCATATAAGCTGCCAAGGGCACGATTCGATGGTACAGTTGGTTGAGTAGGAAATAGGAATCTGCTGGGGAAGGGGAGCGTTTACGGGAGAATGTAATAGAATGACGTTTGATAAAAATTAAGTTCGAGGCTGCTGTTATGGCAGCAGGTTGAAAAGCTGTCGAGATCCATTTGAAGAAGTGAGAATTCGAGAGGAGAGTGGATCGTTTTGTAGAGTTTAGTGTCGTCCGCGTAGATGGAAATAGAGTACTGCTTGATACTGGAATCTATTTCGTTAATAGTAAGAATAAATAGGAGCGACCCTAGATGACTGCCCTGGGAAACCCCTGACGTGGAAAAAAAAATTGGAAAGGGGGTATTTAAATCTGACACGGTAGATTCGGTCGTTAATATAAGAAGACATGCACTTATCGGTAGGGGTTCGAAACAAAGGGAGTATAGCTTGAAGGGGATGAGATTGTGGGAGCTTTTGTCAAAGGCCTTACTGAAATCGGTTATGAATGCATCGACTTCGCTGCCATTCTTTAAGGCACGGAGAGTGTGGGATGAGAACTCAACTAGATTGGTGGCGGTCGACCTACATGTAAGGAAACCATGCCGGTTGGGTGAGATAACGGATTTGCATCGGAAAGATAACGCACTGAAAAGAACGCCTTTGAATAGTTTTGGAATATGAGACAACTTGGCGATGGGACAGTAGTAAGTAAGGCCGTTTCTTGGTCGCTTTTTATATATGGTGATGACAAAAGAGGATTGGCAAATACTTGGGGTAACAGCTTGTGTAAGGGATGGATTGAACATCTTTGAGAATGGGGGAAAGAGAAGAGGAACAAATGTTATTTTAAGGATTGCAGGAAGGCCAACGGGGCCAGGGCTGAACTTGTCCTTAAGTCAGATTAATTTTTCCTGAACTAGGCGATGGTGAATAAGTTGAGAGATGAAAGAGCCAATGGAGAATTTGGGCAGGTCTTTGAAGTGAGCCGGGTTAGGCTCGGAAGAGTTTTTCGTGAAGGCTTTTTTAAGAAACAAGCGAAAAGGTTGGCAATTATTTGGGGGTGGGTTGGAGTAATCGTGTCATACGAAAGGGAGTTAGGATAGGAGCCAGAGTTCCATTTGTAATTAATAAAGTGGAAAAAAGATTTGGGGTTTTTGATTAGGTGGTCTTGTGTTTTTAGAGATAATTGAAGTAGGATGGTGATGTAAAGCTCGGTGAATTTATAAAAGGAACCGAGATAGTTGGAGTAGCCTAGGGAGGAACGCGTTCTTACGGAAATGTTCCACAAATTATTCCTCTTGTTCCGAAGAGTACGGAGTGTGCGGTTGTACCATGGGAGCGATAAAATCGATGTACTATGTCGATAATAGGAGACCTATAGCGTAATGGCGTTATAGATTTCCTTGTAAAGAGTGACGGTAGCTTCTTCTACCTCTATATAATCAAAGTGAAATGCGATTTTAGTAAGATGCTCATTTAAAAGGCAGGAGTTAGCGTTGGGGCAGTTGTATGATGGTCGTGGGGTGGTGAGGGTTGGGCAACGCGGTCATGATATTGGGATAAGACAAGCGGAGGGGTGGTAATTGTCATTGGTTTAAAAGGCGTGATGACAAAGGGCAACCGAAGAATTTTAGCGATCCGTAGTAAAGAAAAGGTCAGGTCTTCTGTCGATATGATTTGGCTCATTACTTATTTGACTGAGGGTTGATTTAGTGAGACCGTCTATAAAGAGACAATCCTTGGTAATTCTGGGGTTTGAGGTGTAAAAGTATTTATCGTCTGACAATGTTCATGGGAGATGGAGGAAGTTAAAATCGCCAAGAACAACGACATCGTCTAGGGAAGTACTTAACTCGGTTAGGTGACCAAGCGCTGCTATTGGGAGTTCGTATGACAAGATAGGTTGTGAAAGAGGTATATAGAAACAAGTGATTTATAAAGACTTTGGGAAATGGTGGATTTTTGTTGCGACATAGTCTAGATTAGAGAAGAAGAGACGACAATAAGATATGAGGTGAGTTTGTTTTGTTGGCAAGCAGCACACCGCGACAAGGAGAATCAAGACGTGATCGATGACCATCGTTATCAAGAAAAACGTTAAAGGAGTAAGGGAATAATTCTTGTCTCTTAATACTGGGGATAAAGTTGGTCTCTGTCAAAGCGTGTAGCGGTTCTACGAACCGTACAACTCACTACAGGTTGAAGTAGCCTTTCCGCCAAGCAACATACTTACCTTATTCATTACACGTGCCCACAGACACGTGTCCCAAAGCTCTTAATCATATCTGTAACATGGGTCATAGGAAGCTCCAACAATGTTGAACCCGATATCAAAAAATAAGGAATTTAACTTTCAAAAACTTTCAATATCGACTCAACGCATCCATTCATCGTATGCAAAACCAATCCCAGAATACAGGTCATAAATCTCCCATCCTAAACATCAAGGCGAGGTTTCCAAAGAAATACCATTTTCGGTAAATAGACCGAACAACGGATGCATACGCTTGTAGTTAAATGCAATTAGCACCTAAACCAGGCACACTTGCGCAAACCATCAATTCGTCGCGCCGCTGATTAGCAGGCGAACAATCATAAACTCTAAACACTATCCGAGATAGATGTATGATAGAAAAGGCATACAAAGCCTTACATCCCATAATCGGTGTACACATCCGAAACGCAGGCTACCCTTTGCCGCATGCCAGATGTGCGGCATCCGATCCGTAAACAAAGGAAGAAACGAGATACCGACCACCAGCATCGAATGGTGATAATGATGATGATTAGGTAAGATTTCTCCTTCCAGATCCTATGGGAAATTCTCCTTGTGAGATGAAAAGGAAGATGGTATGCTGCTAACAGATACTGTGGAAAATTCTGCTAGCAGATGGAATGGGTAATTTTCTCCTTTGCAGATACAGATCGGAAATCTGAATCGGGATATTTTTTTGGGCAGACAGGAGTCTATATCGAGCAGTCAGAGAGAACCCCACCGAGGAGGTCGAGATAGAGAAACCCAACGAGGAGGTATCCGCGATTCGAGAAAACAAAAAAGTCGAGTTTAGCGGTGTCGAGTAGTAACGTGAGGTGTGAGATTGTATATTAAAAGAAAATATATATTCGTTCCGATTGCGTAAAGTCGTTGTGAGAACAAAACGTTTAAAAAAAATCCTTAAGCATTTACAACAATTAATTCAGAAATAAAACAAAAATTAAAACAAAATTTTCCGTGTTTGATTTAATTTGGCAGTGTCTCCGGGTTCCAGGTTGCTCTTGTGTGTGTGGACAGTGTTCGGCGGAACACTTACGATCCAATAGACCAAAACCGCCAAAAGCGTATATATCGAAACGGGAGGTATATGCATTTTGCAGAATCGATTGCATTTAAGAGCGGAAAACTTTAACATTCTGGTAGTAGATGGTTAGGGGGAGAATATTTCGCGCCTCAGCCGGGTGTGGGTAGGGCGACTGATTAGGGTCAAAAAGACTTATCATTGTTAATAGAAGTCATTTTCTTGTGAATACATTGGCGAAAAGCCGAGAGATCTTTTGACACTTTCTTGGGAGCATATTGAAAGAAATACATATCTGAAGATAAATCTCATGAAACACGTGACGAAGCAGAAAGATGTTCGTCCCTGCTGTTGGACTGAGAAACGGTTCTGTGTGTGTATCTGTTGGTCCACAACTGATACTGACTTTAAAAATAGGTTTACTTAAAGATTATTTTAAAACGCTTAATATTTCTGAACAAATTTCGTGCACCCATTTATAATTCGGTATCGAATACCACGCTGATACAATCTATTCGGAAAATAGCAAAAATAATACATAGGAAATAGGAGGATTTCGTTGTTTCATGTTTGACTGGTTTAGGTCTTATCTTGCTGATAGGTCATAGGGCACCGGCCAAGGATTGTTGGCCAGCAAAAATTTCGAATAAACATATAAAACCATAATTCTTTCAGGTATTTAAGTGAATGTCGAAGAGCGGGTTGAGAGTGTTTACCAGACAGAATTCTTGCCACCGGTGTTTAATAGTTATAGAGGTATAAGGCCTCCTTTGACCTTCCTCTTTGGAATATTATTACTCCTATCTGATAAAATGGCGTCAGGGCACATAAACCCGTGACGTGATTGGTTTTAGTTTTCGTCAGGGCACATAAACCCGTGACGTGATTGTTTTATTTTGATCAGGGCACATAAACCCGTGACCTAATTTATTATTATTTATTTAAATACGCCTAAGCTCTTTAACTTGTACGTGATTCAATCGTTGGTGATCCTGTGGCGGTTTCCCCTAACGCCACTGCCCCGCCTCACATTTACACCAAGAGCACCCCATAAGAAAGGCATGAACCCAGGCGACGGTGCATTGTCCGAGTTTATCGGGCGTGTGGTTGATACGCTATGGAGCGTGGTTGTCGTGCGGCACGATGGTGGCGGAGACAACAAAAAAACTGGTCGTCGAAAAGCATCGAATTCTATTGGGAATAAGAGCAAAAATGCCTGTAAGGAAGAATCGCTTGTTAGCACAACATGAATGCCCGATAGAATTTGCACAACATGCAGCACCACCGAGGAAGTTCCGACCGACGCCGACGGCCAACGGAAATATTTCAATTTTGGTTCCCGCTGTTGTATGTCCGGCGCCGTGCTTCCTCGGTTGAGGGAAGAGCGGGGACCTTTTATTTCTTTCGATTCTTCTCCCAGCGAAGATTTATTAATATTTGCTATATTCACTAGTCCTTTTATAGATTGGCGAAATTTAATTAACCAATTTTTTCTCCTTTCTTTTATACCACTCCGACAAAACCGGTTGCAACGCACTGAATTAGTGATAACTAGATCCAATTTTCAGTGCATATTAACTTTTTTCTGGTTTTATTTAAATTTGTCTACATATGAAAGTTTTAATTAAAATGTTTAAAATTTAACTCTTTTCATTATTTTCATCTGGTTTCATTTTATTTTCACTTTTTTCCGATCTCCTCTCGTTCGGAACTGAAATTTTTCTATTTCTATTTTTCTTTCTGTGTGACTTTTCACATGAATCAATTTGGACGAAAATCCAAGTTGCTATGTTTTGAATAAATAAAAAGGTGCAGGTTATTAAGTGTGCTGTAACTGGTAATATTGTGAATGTTTATGAATGGTATGTATTAAGTGAGAATGTAATATATGTTAAGTGAAGTTTTTAAGGATGTGTTAGGAGATTCAGTGTTAAATTTAATAAGGGTAGTATTCTGGAATACAACATCCCACCCTTCTTCGAGAAAGAAAATTATCCTTGAAGAGAATAATTTTCTAGTAACTATATATTAGATTAAGAAAGACTTGGATTTTCGTTCAATTACATTACAATGGTTTTCAAAATTAATCTTTATCTAAGGTTACAATAATCAATAAGTTCTTAATACTAGAAAAATAGTCTATTTACATTATATATTAACTAAATGTTTACAATAATCAAAAAGGACTTAACACTAGAAAAATAGTCCAAATAGTCTATTTACATTACATATTAACTAACTAAATTTAAATATTTCTCCTTGGAACCTTTTCTTTTCTTATCCAAAAATCATTATTACTTATTTAATTATATAATATTAATATTATTGTTTCAAAATTCTCATTTCCGTATATATATTAATTCCAAAATTTCTAAAATATATATTACCAATAAAAATTTTCTTTCTTTCCTTTTCCGTTCGAACATATATTAATTCCAAAATTTTTTTTCTTTCGTCCCCCTCATTAATTTTTTTTTTTTTTTTTTTCGTCATTTCCTACAATTGTTAGATTATTTCATATATATTGAATAATAAAACAAAGGCCATTTGTTATGTGTTTATCTTTTCCTTAAATTTATGGAAAATTTTCCAAAACCTTTTTGGGCCTATTACTATGATGATTGTATAGAAATGCATAATACCAAAAATCTTCTTAAGAAATGATTTCAACTGTCCTAAATGACTGTGTAACTTTTTATTTTTTTGTATTTTGTGTTTGAATAAATGTTTATTGTTGAAAACAAAAATTTGTAATGTCCTTATATGGTTTTCCTTTTCCGTACCTATTTTAGATAAATTATTATTTTCATTATTTATTATATCGTGTTTGAGTAAGTGTTTGTGTTTGTTTTCGTTGTTTAAAATATTTATTGTTTTCGGCTTAGTGTTGTCATTGTCCATAGCTTTAACTGCTGTCGGAACGTCTACCTTTTCAGTCTTACTCATTGCTGATGAATCGTTTAGTTTCTCAGTCTCATTTACTGATTCGAATAGTTCTTCAGACTTATTAGCTGTTAGAACATCTTGGTTCCCAGTACTATTTGCTGTTTGAACTATTTCTTCAGTTATATCTGCTGTAGAAACATTCAATCCTTCAGTCTTTGCTGCAGAAAAGATTTGTTCATCAGTATTAGCTGCTGAACTGACTTGGGTTTCGAATTTTATTGCAACTATTGGGTCTTCAGTCTTTAACACTGCTGAATGTTCAGTCTTTGTTGCTAAAGTGCCGGGGTTGTCTATTGGGATAGCCGATATATTCGGGATTTCTGTTTGTATATTTTCTGCAGGATCCGAATTTTCAGTCTTTAATACTGCTGAAAATTGCGGATTTTCAGTCTGTGTTGCTGAATTATTTTCCAGAATGGGAGTATGAATCGGAGTCTTTATATTAGGGACAGGGTTATCTTCGTTTATATGGCTTGGTTTATAGGAGTATGTGGGCTCAGGGTAAATTTGGCTAGGAGCTTCATTAAAATGGTCGTTATTTATTTCCAAAGATCTAATGCTGTAAACAGAAAAATTTGGTCTGTCTTCCATCAATTTTGGTTGGCGTCAGGCCTCGTTTTCCGACTCTTGCACCCGAGAACAGTGAACATTTTGCCGATCGTTTTGTCTATTGGTGGTCCTAGAATTTTCACCAAAACGATTTTCAGAGTTTGTATGATTATTTCGGAATGGGTTACGCGTTGTTGTACCATGTTGGTAATTTGTTGAAGACGATCCATTCCTAGATATCTTGTATCTACACTCATTCTCTGTGTGATTATTCCGACCACAGAAATTACATACAATGTTATATTCCCTTTTTATGGGTTGTCTATTCGGAAAAAAGGTGGATTGCATGTTCCGATAACATGTGTCCTGTGTATGCCCTGACTTACCACAGGTTTGGCAGACTATACGATTGAATGTAGGTTTTTCATTGTATTGATATGACCTGGGAGAGTTGTCCATTCGAGCGGCATGTGACACTACATGTGCAATAGACTGTTTTAAATTGTTTCCCCCATGGACTTTAGCTAGTATCTTTAGCTGTTCGTTGTTTAGTCCATCCTCAAATATTTGTACGGCCAATTTTATGTTTTCTTCTATTAAATATTCCCTAGCCACCGCGTCTGCTATTATTTCACACGTGGCAGAGTTTAAAGGCCTTAGAGCATTCGCGACTCTATCGCCGTATTCCCGGACGGTTTCTCTGTAGCGTTGTTTCAGAGAAATCAACTCATTGTGTGCCGTCGACCGAGATTGCTCCTCTTTATATTCCGATTCGAGTTTATCTTTTAAATCCTCCCACTTAGCGATTTGGCTATACCTAATCAGATCGTAAGCATGACCCTCTAGTCTATTTTTGACTAGCTCTAAAAATGTCTCGTATATATCCGGGTCTGCCTTCTTTATGGATCTAAATAAAACGTCTCCCCCGGAAATAAATTTACCTTAGTCGCAGGGTTTCCCGTCAAAGGTAGGGACGATTCTGAAAACATCAGAAATTCCGACAGAGAGAGCCATTTCAGGGGGTTTAATGTGTATCTGTTGATAGTGGATTTGTTCTTCCCCCTGCCTAGCCGCCTGTCTTGTGTAATATGGACTCGTAATAGTGAAAGTTTAAAATACTGTATGGCGAAAATTTGTTATCAATTCTTAATAATATGGTTAACTTAAAAATATGATTATAAAAAATTTGGCCTTTCCTTTTGTTATTCAATATAAATATATGAAAAGAACGATAATTGGGATCCAAAGCTAAAAAGAAAATTTTCGACGAAAAAGAAAAAAAAAACCGAAAGGTCGTCGAAATACTGAAATGAGAATTTTCAAAATATAGATAGAAATTTCTATGCAAAAAAAAAATTTTTTTTTTTTTTTTTCTGTGAAAAAGAGAGCTTCCAAGTAGAAAATATTCCTAAAAAGTAGAGAGAAAAGTCGCTATTTAAAAAAATTCTTACTCTACTAAATGTTGTCGTTGTACTGTTGATAGCAGTCTTGAGTGTTGCTGTTTTTTTTTTTTTCTTCAGTTTTCCTTAGTTGTTTCCTTTGTGTGGTTCTTTTTCTTTTTAGATTTTTTTTTCTCTTTGACGCCAGGCAGACTTCACGTCCTAAAGTTGATTGCTCATCCTGGTCTTTGCTGCTTTCCTTTTTTTTTTCTTTTTATTTCGTTGTTTTATGTCGGGGTTTTTTTTTTTCTTCTTATTTTGGTTTGGTTATTTCTCCTGTTTTTTTTTCTCTTTTCTTCTTGAAAAAATTTTTTTCTTCTTCTTATTTGGTTATTTCTCGTGTTCTCCTTTCTTCTTATAATCAATTTTTTTTTTGTTGTTTTAAATTTTTGTTTACATTGTTTTTCGTTGTTCTATGTTTTCTTTTTTTTTTGTTGTTTTATGTCGGGGTTTTTTTTTTCTTATTTTTTTTCTTGAAAAAAAATTTTTTTTTTGTTTTTCTTCTTATGGTTTGGTTATTTCTCTTGTATTTTTTCTTCTCTCTTCTTTGTTTTTTCTTGAAAAAAAAATTTTTTTTTTGTGTTGTTTTAAATTTTGTTTTCTGTTTCGGGATCCCGTTATCTGGGCATCCCACCGCTGCCACCAGTGTTGACGTCCGGCGCCGTGCTTCCTCGGTTGAGGGAAGAGCGGGGACCTTTTATTTCTTTCGATTCTTCTCCCAGCGAAGATTTATTAATATTTGCTATATTCACTAGTCCTTTTATAGATTGGCGAAATTTAATTAACCAATTTTTTCTCCTTTCTTTTATACCACTCCGACAAAACCGGCTGCAACGCACTGAATTAGTGATAACTAGATCCAATTTTCACTGCATATTAACTTTTTTCTGGTTTTATTTAAATTTGTCTACATATGAAAGTTTTAATTAAAATGTTTAAAATTTAACTCTTTTCATTATTTTCATCTGGTTTCATTTTATTTTCACTTTTTTCCGATCTCCTCTCGTTCGGAACTGAAATTTTTCTATTTCTATTTTTCTTTCTGTGTGACTTTTCACATGAATCAATTTGGACGAAAATCCAAGTTGCTATGTTTTGAATAAATAAAAAGGTGCATGTTATTAAGTGTGCTGTAACTGGTAATATTGTGAATGTTTATGAATGGTATGTATTAAGTGAGAATGTAATATATGTTAAGTGAAGTTTTTAAGGATGTGTTAGAAGATTCAGTGTTAAATTTAATAAGGGTAGTATTCTGGAATACAACACCGCCAACATGCACCCCTTCTCGAGTGGAGAAAACGGTCGCATCCTCAACCAACGGATCAATCGAGATATGCGGACAAGAATATCTTCGATCCAGCACCGTCACACACAAGTAACATGCCCCCCTTTTCATCACCGAAACACGGCAGGTACCACGGTAGCAAAAACCAACCTACAAGCAAGTAATAGCATGCTTGTCTACAAGAGAAGCAAACACCATGAATAGCCACCTGCACCATTTGCACAACGAACGATATGCGATCTACGGCGATGCTGGGT